>JAOWBW010000456.1:194477-863216 GCA_026119855.1 Campanula takesimana
TCTTATCAAAGAATGGCAAAACTGGAGCTATCTTACTCACGGGATATCGTAAGACAAATATTTATATTATTGATTTTCATAGTATGAACTCTAGTACTAATCTTTGTTTTGTAGCAAAAAGTGTGAACGAAAATAGTTGGCTGTGGCACAAGCGCTTAAGTCACTTGAACTTCAAGTATCTATCTAAACTCAGCAGGAATAATCTTGTCAAAGGACTTCCCAAAGTTCTGATCATCATGACAAAAAGTGCGCCGCATGTCAACTTGGCAAACAACCGAAGCAGTCATTTTCAAGCAAGTCAAATCCTTCAACTACAAGATGTTTGCAACTGCTTCACATTGATCTATTTGGACCAGTTTCCCCACCGCAAGCATTCGTAGAAACAAGTATACTCTAGTTGTGGTGGATGATTATTCAAGATATACATGGGTAGAGATGATGATTACAAAAGATGATTGTTATGATATTCTCACTACCTTTATTTCGACTGCTCCAAACCCAAAAAGAAGATGACATCGTTAGTGTTCGATCCGACATGGAATAGAATTCAAAATAACGGTGTTGCTCGATATTGTGAAGATCATGGGATAGATCACAACTTTTCAACCGCCCGAGTTCCTCAACAAAATGGCGTCGTTGAACGAAAGAATAGAACGTTGATTGAAGCGGGAAAGACGATGATAGCTGAAGCTAAATTGCCTAAGTACTTTTGGAAGAAGCTATCAACACTGCATGTTTTACTCAAAATCGTTCCTCCATCAACCAACTTCACACAAGACGCCGTATGAACTTTGGCGTGGTAGAACTCCCAACATTGCATTCTTCAAGATCTTGGTTGCAAATGCTATATCCTCTACAACGGAACGAACATAGAGTAAATTCGATGCAAAGCCGACGAAGGTTTTTTTGTTGGGGTATGCCAAACACTCTAAAGCTTTTCGTGTTTTCAATAGAACTACATTAGTGATAGTTGAATCTGTACATGTTACTTTTGATGAACATTCTCTCCCTTGAGCCACATTTGGCTCCAAATGTTTGCTGATGATTCTATTGAGTTAAATGATACAGGTGCTCCTCATTTACGTTCGCCCACTCAAGGTCAGATTCTATCAACACAAGGAAATCCATCTACATCAATGCGCCTAATTCAATGTATTATGCGCCTGGTGAATCCTCTATTGCGCCTCACTCAAATGATGCGCCTCAATGATTCCTCTTACCGCCTATTTCTACTGCTGCATCTGGTGTAAACCCAAATTTCAATTCTGAGCCAGTTCAACCCCCAAATTTCAATGACTTTGAATCTGGTGAAGAGGTACCAATTGAAGATCTTCAAGTTTCTAGGACTCAACCTAACTTACCTCCCTGAAATTCGTGAAGTTAGAGGTCACCCAATTGCTAATATCATCGGTGATTTACAAGTTGGTGTTCGTACAAGAGAGCTACAAACTTTGATGCTTACACTGCTTTTATCTCTCAAATTGAACCGAAGAAGGCTGATGAAGCACTCCAAGATCCTAATTGGTTATTGCAATGCAAGAAGAACTCATCAATTTGAACGATGTAAGGTTTGGACTCTTGTTCCAAGACCAAATGATCAAGGAGTGATTGGTACGAAATGGGTGTTCAGGAACAAGATGGATGAGAATGGAACCATCACGAGAAACAAAGCAAGATTGGTTGCACAAGGCTATAGGCAAGAAGAAGAATTGATTACGATGAAACTTTTGCGCCCGTAGCAAGACTTGAAGCTATCAGATTATTTTCTAGCTTACGCCGCTCACAAGAACTTCAAGTTATATCAAATGGATGTGAAGAGCGCGTTTCTAAATGGTGAACTCCAAGAACAAGTCTATGTGCTCAACCACCTGGGTTTGAAGATTCACAATTTCCAAATCATGTGTACAAACTCCAGAAAGCTTTGTATGGACTCAAACAAGCACCAAGAGCATGGTATGATACACTATCCAAGTTTCTCATCGAAAAAGGCTTCACTCGCGGTAAAATCGATACAACTCTTTTCATTGCCAAACATAATGGTCATAATTACTTGTTCAAATTTATGTTGATGATATTATATTTGGTTCTACTAATGAATTGTTGTGCAAGCGTTTGAGAAACTAATGAAGAGCAAGTTTGAAATGAGCATGATGGGAGAACTCACATTCTTCCTCGGGCTTCAAATCAGCAAATGAGTGAAGGCATTTTTATCAACCAATCCAAATACACAAAGGACTTAATCAAGAAGTTTGGACTTGAGAACGCTAAATCATACGATACTCCAATGGCCACCGGCAACAAACTCGACAAAGATCTAAAAGGTAACGTGTTGATCAAACGCTCTATCGAGGTATGATTGGCTCACTCCTTTATCTTACTGCTAGCAGGCCCGATATTATGTTTAGTGTTTGTGTTTGTGCTCGTTATCAATCCGACCCTAGAGAAGCACACTTAATTGCTTTGAAACGTATTATAAGATATCTCTCTGGCACTGTTAACCTTGGACTTTGGTACACCAAAGATTCGAACTTTAAACTTGTAGGTTACTCAGATGCGGATTATGCAGCGTGCACAATTGATAGGAAAAGCACAAGTGGCACTTGTCATTTCCTCGGATATAGACTTGTGTCTGGGCGAGTAAGAAACAAGCTTCAGTATCTGTCTCAACAACCGAAGCCGAATATATCGCTGCGGGAAGTTGTTGTTGTCAAATACTCTGGATGAAGCAGCAATTGGTGGACTATGATATCATCGAAGAAAATTGTCCCATCTACTGCGACAATACATCAACAATTGCGGTTTCTGAAAATCCTGTCATGCACTCAAAGACCAAGCACATCGACATCAATATCACTTCCTCAAAGACCACGTGGAAAAGGCAATATTCATTTGGAACACGTGGGAACCGACTATCAAATCGCCGACATTCTAACTAAAGCACTTGACGCGAAACGGTTCATGTTTTTGAGAGGTGAAATGGGTATGCTTGAACTCAACTAAATTCAATATAGTTTTGTCAATACTAATGATTTTATGTTGTGTTTGAGTTATGAGTATATTAGGTACAAATGATTAAATCATTTTTCAAAAGTTTCAAGGAAATTATGCGCCATCTATGCGCCTTACTAACTGCGCGCCCATCTCTCGTTTTCTGCGCGCGCACAATATCTGCGCGCCTATCAATTCATGCGCGCGCTCAACCATCTTTGCGCGCCTTGATGTGTAATGCGCCTTGATGAATAATGCGCCTAGATGAGTATGCGCCTTGCTGAAGTAATGCGCCTCTTCATGCGCGCATTAACTATTGCGGCTCAATCATTTCTCAAAATTCAATTTCATGATTGAACGTAATAAATACACAAGTACCAGGTATGTTCATTCTGTTCATTTATTATAGGAATCTATGTCTTTTGACATTCCTTTAATTGTTCAAGGGTACTTGTGCAATTAAAATTTTTCCCTCGTTTTTACGCTTTTCGAAAATTTTTATTTTCTGGGATATATTTCTTGCACCCCAAACTTACACCAAAATAGATTTTTTTGGTGTTTGTGCAAAAATTAGTCAAAATTGCTCATACACTTAAAGGGAAAGTGGAGCATTTTTCAAAAACCTAAATGTCACATCATGACACTTTGTGTCATTCAGCATTTTGCACCTATCATGATGAGCCGCCATTTCCAATCCCTCATAAATGCCATCCCTTCAACTTCTCATCTTTTTAAATTTTTGACTGTGTTTTTGCTTTATCAGTGCAAATTTTTAACCTAAAACCTATAAAAAACACATCATCACCTTCCTCTCTTCTCACCTACTCTATTTCTCTCTCTCTCCCCGTCTCACTCCCCTCTCTCCCAGACTCCCTCCTTCTCTTCATCTTCATTTTTCTTCTTCATTTTACATTCATATATATAAGTTTATGGGTCCTAAGAAAGCATCAACATCTACACAAGACGATATGGTATGAATTCTCAACCTTTAATCTCCTTATATTTCTTTTTTTTTTAAACCCGGATTCATTTTTCTTTGATTTCTCTTGATTCGATGATCCGTTTTCTATATCGTTTGTTGGGTTGTGTTCTATTCTTGATTTCGAATCTTTTAAAACCAACATTTTAACGATCAATGCTCTGTTTGTTACAAATCTGAGTTTTTGTTTTCAAAATTTTTCAAAATTTTCGGGCATTCTTTTGATCATTGTGCTTTCATTATTGATTTGTTCTTATTTTTGTTTGCATATTTAGATTCCTTGTCGTCATGCGGTCATTTTGATATATTATTTGTCTAGTTTGGTGAAGTTTCATGATTTTCGTGTTCTTGGTGTTCTTCGAGCATTCAAGGGTCGTTTCTTCGTGTTCTTCGTCATTTATGCATGTTTTGGTCTCTAAAAATTTTCTAACTTGTTTTCGAAAATTTGAACTTTTTGATTTTCATTTCTTTCATTTGAATGCTTGTTGTTTGCTTTTCTTACTAAGTAAAAATTTTCACGTCATGCGCCTATGTACTTCTTTATGCGCCTATTTTTTATGCGCCTGAATGATTTATGCGCCTCTACTTGTATATGCGCTTAAATCATTCTGCGCCTAAAAACCTTATGCGCCTAACTTCGTACTTAGTCAAATTTCGTTGTTTTAATTTTTCCTTAGTATTCACATAGAACCATATTATGCGCCTTGTAACTCTATGCGCCTTCAATATTTTATGCGCCTAATTCAATCATGCGCCTTGATTCTCTATAATTTTGTGCGCCTGTTTCATTATGCGCCTATATATTTCATACGCCTATGTTACTTTGATCATTTTTATGTTTCTATGCGCCTATATCACTTCTAACATCAATCATTTTTTTCAGGACCTTGCAAATTTCAAACTTGAAGAAACTCTTGATCTATTGGAGTTATCTGGTGAAGTGATGGGAGAGAAATAATAGAGACTCTGCGCGTCGCTGGTCTGCTCCCTTTATTCACCATGGACCAAGATTTCTTCTCTGCGCTCCTCGTGGATGAGTTCTTCTCCACTGCTGTTCTAGTGGAAATTGACGTAAATGGGCGCACTCACTACCGGATTGAGCGCGCGTTCAAAATGTTGACGTCCATATTTCATCATCTGTGATTCGACACTTGCTCGGTTTTCCATCTACCGGTGAAGATCGCATTATTGGGCGCCCGATGACTTACTCAATTGATGATCAGAACAAGATGGCTGCCTCACTTCTAAATATTCCCACGCTTCAAAACAATATCAAAAACACCGAAATTCGAGATGGTGGAGAACTCTTGACTCACATCGCTCACTTGGTGGGAACTTCAATAGTGTTCAAAACTGGGAACGTAAACCGATTCACGGTTGAACAATGGGAATACACAGCTGCTATCATGGCCAAGGAGAAGCTTCACTGGCCTCATATTCTGTTCAAGACTCTGCGTGAGCAAATTGATAAATTTGTGAAGAACAAAAGTGATGGAAAGACCCGATTCCGCTCACACTGCCTTATTCTCAACAAACTTTTTCTAACTTACCCTGAGTTAGTTAAGTTTTTGAATGAGAATCCGGAGTACAAGATCAACGATGTTCCAATGTTTGGTAAAGCTAGTTTGGACCTCAAGAAGCGCAGGAAGAAGCCCACAAAGCGCGCAAAAGGAATCCAAATCAAGACTGTTGAAGGCTTAGTAGATGAAGACACAGAGTCCGATGATGCGCCAGTCCTTAAAAGCGCACCATTATTAAAGAGCGCAGTAAAAGCAAGCGCTAGACAAAGCGCAGATCCAGTGCCAGGCGCAGATAAAAGCAAAGGCAAACGGGTAGTTGATGACCCTACTCTCCTGCGCCTGTCAACGCACTAGATTTGAAACTGATGATGAGCGAGATCTGAGGCTGAGCAGCGCAAAAGCCAGCAGGCTTGAGGCTCAACGAAAAAGAGATGAAGACTTTCTAGCCAAACAAGCTGCTGAGTCAGAAAAGTTAGAGCGCATGAAAGGCGCCGATCAAGCGCAGATATTGAGAAAGGGCCTTCTGTTTCCGCGCCTTCCCAGCGCGCTCCTTCTCAACGCGCCCCCACTCCTCGTGCGCCCTCATTCAAATTTCAACCTTCCAATATGTCAAAGGCACAACTCCTCTCTGATTTCTTCGGCGATGACATTTCAGACATTGAGGAACCCGTTCAGGGGGAGCAAGAGACCATCCCTCAGCGCACTCCTTCTCCAGTTGCGCCTCCACCTGGACCAGATCCGATCTCAACAGAAACTTTTGATGTTGAAACAGTTGTTGTTGAAACTGTTGAAATTGAAACTGAAGATGAATTTGAGTCTCCTACTCATTCACCTCCTCCTGCGCCTCCATCTCCTTCTGCGCCCCTTCAAGATTCTGCGCCCCTTCAAGATGATGCGCCACTCTCTACCCCTGCGCCTCCTCCGTCTGCTCCTGATTTGAGCGAGGTACTTTCCATTCTTCATTCTTTACAGCAGGGGCAAGCCAATTTAGAGCAAGGACAGGCGCATATAAAGTCTCAATTTGAGCTTCTTACTTCCTTACTCACTGATCAATCTGAAGAGATTGCTGCCATTAAGGGGGAGATGAACTCTCTCAAGGCCAAACTTTCTGCTCCTTCTCCTCCTCCGGCGCAGACTCAGGTTCAAGCTCATACTGACCAGGCGCAAACCACCGCTTCTGCGCCTACGTTCATACCTCAATCTGCTGCGTCTCAATCAAATATGAATGTGCTTGTATCTAAGTTGGATGTCCTGAAAGAGTTGGTCGTCACTCATTTCACTGCTGCTCACTCAAGCTCTGACAGACGCGCTGAACATATTTCTTCAGATATTATCACGGCTCAAAATGCCATTGAAGCTCACATTCAAATCTTGGAAGAAAACATTTCACAGCAGCAGCAGATCACTCAGCGTTCCATTGATGAATACCAAAACATCAATGTGAATCACTTGAGTTATATTAGAGACGGTATTACTGCTACTCACTCCAGTGTCACGGACACTCAAGGGTTAGCGAACCGTAGTCATCAGCTCGCAAAGCAAATTCAGCGTTCTGTTTCAGAGATCGTTGAAGGATTGAAGGAAGATGATGCGCCTCCCACCCTTAGCTTCTATTATTTTTTTGTAAATTTTTAGAACCTTTTGTAATAGAAACAATCTCTTTTGTGATAGTGATTTTGTGCTTACTTGTTTTAGCACCTTTTGTTTTTGTTCTATTCAAAACTTGTAACTTGTAACTCTTACACCCCAAGTTTTAATGAGAACAATGCATCACTTATTATCAAACCTTGTTCACTCAAACTCCTTGTTTGTAGAACAATGAATATTGTTTAAATCCATATGCATCATATTGAATTGTTTCATACTTTCATGCATTAAGTTTAAACTTGGTTTAAACACATTTTCAAACTAAAATTCATATATCATCTTGAATGTGTTAAACTGTTGTTTTTATCTTTTCCATATGTAACTCTTTATTCTTATTGGAATAGATTAGGAATCTATATTTTGGACCAGTGTGTACATTAACTTGAGACATGAATTACCAATTTCATTCATTTGGACATGTTTTTATCAAGTATAATGTTTGTCCTTGATATAGTAGGTAATGGCATCAATCAAATAGGGGGAGATTGTTGGGTATGCCCACATATATCTCAGTTTTAATGTATTAGGATTTATTAGATTTGATTGATCCATCACCTAAGTTTTATTTCATGGACTTTAGACCCACATGTAAAAAGTATTTATACTTCATTTTTTAGGTTGTCCATTGTTATAGAATAGGCTTAGAAATAGGGCAAGAAGATCAAGTTTCAAGAAAAATCACTCAGTGAGTTTGAGCCGCGCTTATGCGCCTCCACGCCCACGCGCCACGCGCCTTCCACTTTCGCGCCATGCGCCATTTAGAGCGCGCGCATAAGGATTTCTTCATAAGATATGTTACGCGCCTCTGCGCCCCTTGTTTTAAGCACACGCTTACTGTGCGCCTATTGGCTCAATGCGCCTCTTGGCTCAAACGCGCCTCAAAGTATTTTTTTTCAACACTCAGTGATTTATTGAAGACTCGAAGACTTGAAGAGAATTCAAATTACGCCAATGATCCAACGGTGGTTAAAAGATGCATATGCGCCTAATCTGTTGACACGCGTCCATAACGGTCACTTTTATGTTGAGTGTCAAAATGGCCATAATATATGCATGCTCCAATCAACAAGCGACAGCTCATCTTATCCACAAGGATTTCCAACGGCTAGTTTTTTGAAGTTCACTATAAATACCCCATAACTTCAACATTTTGAAGTTGCTGAGTTTTGCTAAGAATTTCAAGAATTTCTCTCTCAAGCATTTGTTGAAGATTTGAAGATTGCCTTCGTTTTTCCAGATTTCTCAAGAACATCTTCATACCTTCATCCTTAGCCCAGATCTTCAAAGCCTTAACACTTTAGTTTCTTGTGCTCTCCATCTCAAAGATCTAAAGAGCCTTGATTCTAAGAACACACACGCACCTCTTTAAGATTAATCATTTAGATTCATCTTTTAGAGATACACCGGTTATTGTTTTGGATTTGTTCTTTCATAGTAATAGATCTTGAGTTAGTGTATAAGCTCAAACATTGTAATTTGTAACACTCACTCATTATATAAGATCTCGATTAGAAATCCAAGACTAACCATCTTGGTAGAGGACGTAGATCTTTCATTGATCGAACCTCTCCAAATAGCTTGTGTTATTATCTTGTCATTTCTTTCAAGTTATTTTTTTCACTCACTATTTGCTTGTTTACTCATTGTAGATTGATTGAACTGAATTGTGTTGTGTTTGTTTTATCATTTGCCTTAGTTCCTTATTTCACTCACTTTGAGCCAAAATACTTAGTGTGTGTGTTGCGCTCCCTTTATCACTTTGCGCCTACTTTCATTACTAAATTCCGCTGTGCATTTCACTCACTCACTTAGGCGCATTTCATAACGCTTACTTGATAAAGTGCGCATTCGCAATTGAGTTTTTCAAGGGTACGAAAAGAATTTTAAAACAGCTATTCACCCCCCCCTCTAGCTATTTTTCATACCTTGTTGCCCTTTGGGACCAACACTACGCTATGGGATTTGTTCTCTTCCTCTCCTTTTGCCTAGGCGCCCTTTCAGGTTTTCACCTAGCCTCTCTTTTCTTTTCATTTTTTTTTTTTTTAATATAATGAAAACTAACTAACTAACTATACAGGTGATAGCATCAATCAACCAACAGGTATCCCCCACCCCTAAACCAAAACTGAGCATTGCCCCCAATGCTCTCACATATAAAGTGCAAATAAAAGGGTAGGGATACCTCAAATCACTGCGGAGGCAGAAAAAAATGGTCCCAAGGACCCGGTATACCCGAACCTGAACTCGACCCCTGATCTGGTCCTCTAGTGAACTGGTTCCAAGTGGCTCCGGCCCAAGCACTGCTAGGTAGTGGTGGTGGTGTATACTGAGGCGGAGGTGGCGGGTAGATCAAAGGAGGAAACTGCTCTCCAGGAAAGTGGTGCGCCATCATCCGTAGCCTCTCATCATTATCATCCTCTCGGCACTGACGATGATAATTGCCTAGCATCTGCTGCTGCTGATATTCCTGCAGCCTCTCATCCACCCCCTGGATTTACCCAGACACATAATACTGCATCTCTCTCTGAGTCATCGGTGGGTCCTCATCCATATCCATCTGCACTGGGCTGGGGCCCATCCTCGTCCTCCTGCTCCTCCACTCTCAATGGTGGATTTCGTCACTGTGGTTCCGGGAGTCAAGGTTTTGGGAAATCCTTCCACAGGTACCCCTATCCGCCATAGTCGTGATCATGATCGGAAACAGATAATTCTTGTTCTCCAAGTTTTTGGCCCGGTCCCCCATCTCACTGCGCATTATGCCCCCAATATTCACGGGCATCCTCCTCATCATGGCGTACAGTAAAGGGGCTTTGTACCAATGGACCTCCTGATAGTGAGAAGTAGGCGTGATCCTCTCACAGATAAATTGGTACAGTACCCGTAACTCCAAACCCAACTCCTTAATATGAAACAAATACCCATGTCTGATATTCGCCCTATCAAAATTCACATTAAACTCAGCCGAGAACAGAGCTAGAGTCTCATCCAGGTTCTCCTGCAACTCTCTCTTCAATCTCTAATAGTTACAATCATCAATCTCTACCTCATTAGATAACCCATAATAAGCATTGATGGCTGAGGCAGACACATTGACATTATGTCCCCTCACCCAGACGTTGGTGACCTCAGTTGCCGAGTGGAAATTCGCGTAGAACTCCTGTATCAACAATTTAGATCCTGTCTGTTTTTGGTTTAGCCAATAATTGCCTTAACTTGTAAAAATTGATTATCTCATCCAACCCACATTCTTTCAAGTCAAATCCCCGTTCTACCGTCACCCCATTATTCTGTTTATTCTCAAAATACTCTTCCGAATTGCGAGAGACAAAATGGGCATTGTCAAAATTTACGTTCACTTGGGGTGGGGGGACACGACCTTTACCCTTAGGCGGCATTATCACAGCACAATCAGCCCACTCAAAGCTCTACAAAAAAAAACTGAAAATTTCTTACCGGAGGGTCGCCGGAAAAACTCACTGGAGCTCGCCGGAATATCGCCGGAGTTGGGAAAGATGATAGTTCCCGAAAGCTCGCAACCCAACGATCACTTTACCCTTCTGTAGCACCTTCAAATTCCACCCCTAACACCTTCAAATCAACCCGTTCCCCTTCCTTCAAAGTTGAACAAAAACTTGCAATTCCCCGGATCTAATGGTGATTTAAGGTTTCGATTCTTGATATTAGGTGAGGAAAGGGTAGAATTTGGTTCGAATTTGGTCAAATATGATGGGTTTGGGTGGTTGATTTATATATATAGAGAGAGAGATGGGTGTGTGGTAGGTTTTTAGAGAGAGGAAGAATATGGGGAAGATAGGGAAATTAGGGATAATATTCCACAATCCCGATTTTGATCAGACTTGGGTTTCCTTTCCGGCGCATCGAGCGGGCGCTCGTGACAGGGCAGGCGGGCGCCTGGGGGTCGCGCGCGCGCTTGATAGAAACCACGCGGACGCTCAAGCGGGCAGTAGATCTGGAGATTTTGATTTGTTAATTCAGGCGGACGCCTGGTGACTCCCAAGCGGGCGCCTGGTTCAATTTTTGAGCAGGTTTTTTTTTTTTTTTTTTTACTCCAGCTCCGGTTGAATTGAATCTCTGCACATCACCACAAACAAACCTCACAAGAGTAATATCCATTAAAAAATGACTCAATAAAATAAAATCTTTTTGGAGGGTGACACTATTTACACTCCCCTATAAACCCACAAACTCGGAGAGATCCAAGAAGGATGACACGGACTAACTATTGACCGCACTTTCGTTGCCTACGTTCCCCCTAAGACAATAAGGGGCTCAGGTCACCGTATTTCAAACCGACTTAAAATTAAAAGACACGAAAGAAATAATAATAATTGTTTTATATATATATATATGAATACCACCACCCCCAAACCAAAAATATGCTATGTCCTCATGGCTTTGAAGAATAACACACTCCCAATTCAAAAATGATGATAAACTGAAAGGAAAAACATAAACCAATAAAATGATATCTGGTTGGGTTGCCTCCCAACAAGCGCCTTTGTTTCAAGTCGATGGCTCGACATGATGCCTCAGAAATCCTAGAATTCAATATCCGGATCACCCAACGTGATCATGTCTAAGTCCACCATGTCTGCAAGCGTGTGGACCCCTTCATAATATGGTTTAACTCGATGTCCATTGACTTTGAAAGTTGTTCCATTTGTCAAATCTTTAAGCTCCACAGCTCCATGAGGGAACACTTGCACCAACTCAAACGGACCCGACCACTTGGACTTTAACTTGCCCGGAAACAACTTCAACCGGGAATTAAAAAGGAGAACTTTCATACTCGGAAGGAGAGTTTTGGATTTCAAATGTTGGTCATGATACCGCTTGGTGCGTTCCTTATACAATTTCGCACTGTCATAGCTTTCTTGTCTCATCTTCTCCATCTCATCAAGTGCTAATAGCCTTTTCTCCCCCGCTTGTGTCAAATCCATGTTGAGTTCTTTGATAGCCCAATATGCCTTGTGCTCTAGCTCAACAGGAAGATGACATTCTTTTCTATAGACAATCCGGTACGGGCTCATCTCAATGGGTGTTTTGTATGCTGTACGGTATGCCCACAGTGCATCATTCAATTTCAAGGCCCAATCATTTCGGTTAGGACGCACTGTTTTTTTTTAACACCCCTTTAATTTGTTGGTTACTCACCTCCACTTGTCCCGAAGTTTGGGGATGATATGCCGTGGTCAACTTATGTACAACCCCATACTTTTTCAACACATTATTGAACATCTTGTTGGTGAAGTGAGTCCCTTGATCACTAATGATCGCCCTTGGAACTCCATACCTGCTGAAAATACAATCACAAACAAACTTGCAAACAACATTAGCATCATTAGTGCGGGTTGGAATTGCTTCCACCCATTTTGACACATAATCGACTGCCACAAGAATGTAAAGATAACCACGAGATGGAGGAAAAGGACCCATAAAATCAATGCCTCACACATAAAAAATGTCAACAATTAAATTATTTTGGAGGGGCATCTCATCTATTTTTCCTATACTGCCGGACCTTTGACATCTATCACACCCCACACAAAATTCCTGAGCATCTTTAAATAAAGTGGGCCAATATAGCCCCGCTTGAAGCACTTTCCTAGCGGTCTTTTGCCCACTAAAATGACCCCCACATTGGAGTTCATGGCAAAACTTCAACACACTAGCCTACTCATGCTTAGGAATACAACGCCGAATAATCTTATCTGGACACACTTTCCACAGATAAGGGTCATCCCAAATGTAATGCTTCACATCCGACTTAAACTTTCGTATTTGGTCGTAAGTGAAGTGTGGTGGCATCAAGTTAGTCACCAGATAATTCACGAAATCAGCATACTAAGTCTCTTGAACATGTAAAGCAAAAAGTTGCTCATCCGGAAAATTTTCATTAACCGGAATCGCCCCATCAATTACACTCGTGAAAGTGAAGTCCTCAAGCCTAGATAAGTGATCCGCCACCACATTTTCGGTCCCCTTCTTATCTCTAATCTTTATATCAAACTCCTGCAGTAGGAGCATCCACCTAAGAAGTCTAGGTTTAGCATCCTTTTTATTCAACAAATATTTTAATGCAGCATGATCAGAATAGACAATTACCTTGGATCCAAGCAAGTAAGAACGAAACTTTTCAAGAGCAAACACAACTGCTAAAAATTCTTTTTCAGTGGTAGTATAATTCAGTTGTGCATCATTTAAAGTTCTACTTGCATAATGAATCACATGAGGTAATTTTTCCACTCTTTGCCCCAACACAGCCCCAATCGCAAAATCAGACGCGTCACACATGATCTCAAAAGGTAGAGAACAATTGGGGCTAGACAGAATGGGGGTACAAGTTAATTTTTCTTTCAAAAAATTAAATGCTTTCAAGCATTCTTGGTCGAAGATGAACTCAGTATCCTTAGCGAGCAAGTTACATAAAGGCTTACAAATTTTGGAAAAATCTTTTATGAAACGCCTATAAAAACCCGCATGGCCCAGAAAACTTCGTACACCTTTAACCGACACAGGGGGAGGTAATTTAGAAATCACATCAATTTTTGCTTTATCTACCTCAATACCCTTGCTAGATACCAGATGCCCTAACACAATACCATGCCTCACGAGAAAGCGACATTTTTCCCAACTAAGGGTCAAATTTTTCTCACAACAACGTTTTAAAACCATTGTCAAATTCTCGAGGCATCCGTCAAAACTGTCACCAAATACAGAGAAATCATCCATGAAGACTTCGACACATCTTTCTATCAAATTAGAGAATATGGAGGTCATACACCTTTGAAAGGTCGCAGGTGCATTACATAGCCCAAAGGGCATCCTCCTAAACGCAAATGTGCCAAAGGGACAAGTAAAAGTAGTCTTGGCTTGGTCCTCTAGTGCAATGGGAATTTGGTTATATCCCGAGAAACCATCCAAGAAGCAATAATAGGCATGCCCCGCTAACCTCTCTAATATCTGATCAATAAAGAGCAAAGGGAAGTGATCTTTCTTTGTTGCAGCATTAAGTTTACGCAAATCTATACACATTCTAGCCCCAGTCACTTCCCTAGTAGGCACTTCCTCACCTTTCTCATTAGTGGTGACAGTGTAACCCGATTTCTTCGGAACAACTTGAACCGGGCTCACCCACTCACTATCAGCGACGGCATAGATAATGCCCGCATCTAACAACTTTAGGACCTCTTTCCTAACTGCCTCTTCCATGTGAGGGTTCAACCTCCTCTGTCTTTCTCTAGATGGCTTAGCACCATCCACAAGATTAATTTTATGCATGCACATGGAGGGGCTTATGCCTTTAATATCTGCTAAGGTCCACCCTATGTCCGACTTATGCTCACGGAGCACTTTTATCAATTTAACCTCTTGATCTAGGGTTAAATCAGCAGCAATTATCAATGGCAAAGTCTCACCCTCTCCAAGAAAAACATACTTTAAATTTGAGGGGAGGGTTTTCAGCTCAAGAGCTGGAGGGGTTACAATAGAAGGCACCGACTTCTCATTGAAGTGACCTAGGGGGTGAAACGGGCCATCACTAGGATGGTGTTCGTCGGCCTTTTCCACAGCCATCAGTTGAACATCCGCATTATCCCTAATTTCTCACCGCCAATTGACAACAAAGACTCTAACTCCTCACAGTCTCTCTCATGCCACAAGACTTCACTCACACAATCCTCCACAACATCTACACAATTACAAGACTCATCATCTATGGGACTTTGCATGACATCAAACACAGATATTTCAATTTTCTCATTAGCCACACACATAGACAAAGTCCCATCACCCACATTAATGATGGTGTTATTAGTAGCCATAAATGGACGCCCAAGCAATATGGGAGATTCCTGACTATTCCCAACTCCATTCACAGTTTCAAGCACCACAAAATCCACAGGAATAATTAAATTGGCTACCTGCACCAAAACATCCTCCACAATTCCCAATGGCCTCTTGATTGAACGATCGGCCAGTTGCAAGGTCATTGTGGTGGGTTTTAGCTCAGGTAAACCCAACTCAAGATACAAATGATGGGGCAACAGATTAATGCTAGCACCAAGATCCAACATTGCCTTCACCTTTTTAGAGTCCCACATAGATATAGAAATATTAAAACTTCCGGGGTCCTTCAATTTAGGTGGGAGGTTCTGTTGTACCACAGCACTAGCACTTTCTCCCATAATCAACTTCTCATCATTCCCATACTTGGGTTTCCTGGAATTTAATTCTTTGAAAAACTTAGCATAAGCTGGAATATTTTTGATGACATTCAACAATGGGAGATTAATGTTCACTTTTGAAAACATGTCATACAAATCAGACATTTGTTTATCCAGTTTGCTTCTCATAAATCTACCAGGAAACGGTACGAGAGGTACATATGGCTTGGGGGTAGGAGAATCAGTAACAGGAATTTCCCCCATGCCATTAGTACTCTTAACAACAACATTCTCCACAGAAGTCTCAGAGGGTATAGAAGAAGAAGGAGTAGAAAGTACCTCATTACTTACCTGTTTGCCATTTCTGAGAGTCATGATGGCGTTGGCTTGCTCCCCTTGACTTGGGAAGGTTCCCGGTTTATGCCCTTGCTGCCCTTCAGCTAATTGACCAATTTAGGTCTCCAGCTTTTTGTTGACAGCTTCATGCTGCTTCATCATCATCTTCATTTGATGTTGCTCTTGCATAATAGACCTCATCATCTCCTCCAAAGATTGCTTGGGTTGCTGTTCTGGATTCCCTTGTGGGGGAGGAGGATATAGAGGTTTTTGTTGAAACTGGTGCCCTTGTTGAAACTTGTCGCGCCCCGACCCGTGGTCCTACTTGGCCCCACGCCCGGGACACGCACGGAAGACGTCATAAAACAACTTAAAGAAAATTTTTCGAAATATACTTTCTATAAAAAGGTTCACACAACCAACTCGATACTAAAACATGACTTCAAGTCACAAAACAACCTTTCACAAACAAGTACTAAGCCACTTGGCTACAACTACTAACTTTACTTACTTAATTACAAACACGAACATCTACTAAAAGAGATGATACAAACCAAGTCACGGGTACACTACCCAAAAGGTATTACATTTACATAATGTATCCTTTACTTACACAACCTTTCCCAAAATGTCTTACCCAAAGGTATCCTCGACGTCCTCCCAGTGTGTGTGAACTATCCCCTGGGCTCCTTCTTATCTAAAACGGTAAACAAATAAAGGGTGAGAATAAATCTCAGTAAGTTACTAAAATGCAACTACATTACATGCTAATATGGTACACATAAAGGAACAATGCCACAACTGATCATATAGCACATAAAATGAGAGGCTCCCTATCGCCAACCGTCCCATACCGGTTGGAAATAACGACCAACTCATCATGCAACACATAAAGCGGAAATAAACACTCATACGTGGATACTGAGCCAAGGTTCTCAAACCAAACAATAGCCATCTGAGAGGCATCAACTGAGCAGCATCGAAGAGCTGAGACGGGTTCCGGAACCAAACAACAACAACAACAACGGGGAAAATGACAGAAAGTCATAACCCAAAGTGCCCAACCTTTGGCCTAAGGAAGGGGGTTAAAAATGGGAAACCAATGATAGGAGCCTTATAATGTACTTGGCTCGTGAGACCATTATAATCCCTATCACTGCCCAAACACACACAAAAGTACCAGCTGGACTTTACACGCAAGCACCATATAGAAATACTTGCTTAAACGACAATCAGGGACAATGATTCCAATGTAGGGAACCATGCCAAACACATCAAGAAGATGAACTATTCCAACACATTACAAAGTGTTCAACAATGCTCACATAATCAATTACTAACATTTCACAACACTTGTGTACACAAAGGTACCACTTCTACCACATTAGTGATCCACAACAATCATCTAACTACTTTAGAACACTACCCAAAACCTAGACCAAGATTGACCTCTAAATCACTTGGTTTGGAAAACTCTCAACTTTTCAGATAACTGGGCGGTCGCCCAAACAGGGCTGTGCGGCCGCCCAAAATGCTCTGTTCCAAGAAGAAAACCTTTCAGATAGATGTGCGGCCGCACGCCCATTTTTGGGCGGCCGCCCACATCACCTGGCAGACCAAAACTTAACCAAAGTTCACTCATTTCGTTTCACAACCCAAAATTACTAATACTTATAACCCTTAACATCTGCAACTTACACAAAGGCTAAAACTTAGCCTAAGGACAATACTAACACCAACAAAAACCAATTTCATACTACTCCCTTGGTCCCAAATTACAAGTATAAATAAAACATACCAAAACATTGTTTTATCACATATAAAGCATATAAAGCATACTTATGACCATTTTAACATTTAAAGGGGGATTAGTAACTTACCTATTTTCCGGAAAAGTATCAAGAAAATATTATTTGATCGGTTAGAAATGGCCTATTCAACACCCTGATCATTTATATATAATTAGATTTTAGAATGGAGTAGTAAATTAAAAGAAGGAAAATCAACAAGATGAAAACCTTACCTTTCTTTTTTTTTCTTCAGCAATGGAGAAAGAAATCAAATTTGGTATGTGTGTGTGTGTGAAAAGTGTGCGCAGAGAGGGAGAGGGAGATGGGATAAGCATGCTTTTAATCAACATCATTTTCCACTAAGGTCCTTCTACTTTCATCTTTGAACACTTAAACCCATTTCTACTATTTCCATTGAGGTCCATAAAGTTCTACTAACACTACTTAACTCCCAAAACAAATATTACCACTAACACTTTAACTAACACAAATGCTCAAGTAAATAATGAAATTCAAAAAAATATTATGCAACACATAAAATTCACACATAATTCCCATTTTAAAATTAGAAAATTAGGAACGGGTTTTGGGGTCGTTACAAAACTAGTTCCCTTGGTTGCCCCTCCATGACAGATTCGGGTGATTCTTCCAATCTGGATTATAGGTGTTAGAATACATACCACCTTGATTCTGTCGTGGGGGATAACCTTGCATTGCATTAACCTGTTCAGACTCACACTGCGCAACAACTTGGCAAACATTAGTAGCATGAGTGTTAGGACCACAATTAGCACAAAAATCAGATACCACATTAGCACTTAATGAACCCATATTAATGTTAAATTTCGCCAAATTTTGGTTCATCAAGGCTACCTGCCTAGCAAACTCATCTACACCACTTAATTCGTGCACTCCCCTAGGTTTCCCTCTAGAGCCTTTTTCTTGAGAATTGGCCCCTAACATCTCAAATAAATCTTGAGTTTCAGCAACAGTTTTGGCTCCTAAAAAGCCACCTGCTGCATTGTCGACCATAGCTTGGTCGGCTGCAGTCAACCCCCCATAAAATGTTTGATGTAAAAGGGCTTCAGGAAAAGCATGATGGGGGCATTGCACTTGTAACATTTTAAATCTATCCCATGCCTCATGGAATGGCTCACCTTGATCTTGAGTAAATCCTATAATTTTCTGTCTAAAGGTGGCCAAAGTGGCATGTGGGAAAAATTTCTTAAGAAAAATATCGTGCAACCCATCCCATGTAGTAATACTCCTAGCGGGAAGTAACAGTAGCCAAGTTTTGGCTGCTCCTTGAAGAGCAAAAGGGAAGTATTTAAGCCTTAATTGTTCGTCAGTAACCCCCTCCTTGACTGGGAATCCCGACACAATCATCATATATTCTCTCAAAAAGTTCAAAGAATCCTCACCCGGAAGACCCTGGAACTTAGGCAACTGACTAAAATAATGGCCCTTTGCCTAATAGGTTTTAGTTGCATCAGTCAAGACAATGCACGACACCGATGTGTCGACCTTGGGCCTAGCATATTATTTCATTAAAGGGTTAGCCATTACTACTTCAATTTCTTCTCCCTCGGTGGAAGAAGTTTCCAATTCACTTAAGACTACCTCTGTCTCGGTGACAGAAGCTTCAGATTCAGACTCACTAATAGAGGGAATGCCCCTATCAAGTCTATCAATATTATCGTTCAAAGGGACCAACTGGGGATCCAATGAACGTCTACCAAACATACACCGATTAAATGAACTTGTAAATCACAACAAGTCCCCGGCAACGGCGCCAAAAACTTGATGGATAAAATCCACTGTGTAATAAAAATACCTTGCAAGTGTACAAGTGTCGAAGCAGCAGTATACAAAAGTAAGGGTCGAACCACAGAGACTTGTGGATAAACAAGTTGATTTAATTAATGTAAAAAGTAATCAGGGGGGTTTTTGATTGATTTTATTAATTTAACTAATAAGCAATGAAAGTAAACTAAATTAATAGGCAAAATAACGCAAAGATTGAATTCAAGATTTGACAACGAGATTCACGGATTGGGTTTCAGTACACATTCACTTTATGCTATTTTTACTAATAAAGACATCAATATCATTCTAGGGTTCATTCACAAAATCAAGAGTTGGGACGGTTTGGTGTGAGATTTGCAACTCAAATATTCCTCTTTTATTATACTTCCAGTTACGTATATATAATAATCAAAGAATTCATGAAGATCAAAAGAATATATGAACCTAGATCCGTTTGATTTCAGTTACGTCCTCAATTGGATCTAAGAGGTAAAACAATGGTCAATGTATTAATGCCCGAGTTACTGTAGCAATAAATACCCACAAATTCTAGGGCCAAAAGTATCTTAACATAAATCTGAAACCCTAGAAAGAGTTACGAATATTTTACCACTCTAGAATAATATTGAATTATGGATTAAGAACTATAGCATAAAGATCTTGTATTGTCACTACCAATCCGCAAATCACAAGAGAATTAGCTACTCATACTCATAATGATTATCACAAGAAAAGAATTAGCTACTTATACAAATTTTAAACAAGTTTTTTTTTTTTATTTTCAGGGCAACCGGCGCGGGCGCTCACTTTGCACCGGGCGGCCGCTCACTTCTGCACATTTTGTATGGAAATTCTTCAGATAGCTTGTGCGGTCGCACAAGGAATTTAGTGCGGTCGCACACTATGGCGAGCGGGCGCTTGGTACATAACCAAGCGGGCGCTTGGTACTATTTACAGCAAATGCTCAATTCTTTCCCAGGTTAAGAATTCTCCGTCCCAAGTGTAGGAGTATAACTTATTAACACTCAAGACATTCAAGACATACAAAAATACACTCTAAACATGCTCTAAACATGCCCAGAACATTTTCAAGTTCATTTCCTCTTTTATTTCTACAGAGTCTTTTATACTCCCTTTGTCCCATATTTACAAGTATCACGAAGATCACCCCAAACACAAAATTAACAATCACAAGTATTAGGAATAACATATATGCATGTTATTACAAATAAGGGGGAGCTAATAACTTACTTACTCCGAAATCAAAGTCAACCAAACTTATTTCTGTTCGGGAGGAAACGCTCTATTCAACGTCACGAATATTTATCCGGGATCGGAATCAAGAACAGAAGGATAATTAAACTCGAGGAGTCGAGAATAGGGTAAACCCTAAACCTAGCTTTATGAGACAGAGGAAGAACGTAAAACAATTTGGGGATAAATGACTCAGAGAAGGCAAACAACAAGTTTATCCTTAACAATTTTCAAGAAATGACCAGTAGGCCCCTCAAGTTCCACTTTTAACAAAAAGGCCCCTAAAGTCATATTTTCACAAATGACCCAAAAGTCAAAACTAGAAATTTAACTACTTTAATATTCTAAAGCAATTAAGAAATTAATTCAAGTAAAACTAGCACATAATATGCAAGTTCAAGAATTTATCGAGCAAGTCAGGAATTTAACAAGAATAAGGATGGGCGTTACACTATGAGACCGTCTCACGACCCTTTTTTTCCGCCAATTTTTTTCCCCATCAAATGCAACACTTACAATAAAGAAATGTAATCTTTTTTATTCTAAAATATAACAGTGTTTATTTAGAAAAATTATAATTGTACAGAAAATGGATTAAGGATAACATAAAATTGACTACAAAACTCTGTTACATTTTATAACAAATGAATGTAACTTTTTTTCTCAATTACTGACTTATTACGTACATAGCTGAATTGTGTGAGTTTCCTATATTTTTTTGCATACCTTCTTGTTTTGATTGCATCAGTACTGTTATGACATTCTGAATTGAGTAACAACATTTAAAAAACACATTCTTAGGCATAATATGCTAAAGTGTGCATATTATAAGTTGAATATAGTATTATATTGTTATTCTGTAGTTTTTAATTTTACTCCTAACTTAAGTGTTAATGTGTATATTTCAGTTTGCTTGAGTTGAAGGTTGCTGAATATATACTTGTGAAATTGTTAGAGTTGAAGGTGCTGAAGACTTGTGAATGAAAGCTAGGAGCAAGGATGGGTTATGTATAGAAATATGTACTCCCTCCGTCTCAAAAGAAAGTCATAAATATTTTAAATTTGTTTTTTATCAAAAATAAATTTCAAAATTTTTTAAACATTCATTTTAGGACGGAAGTAGTATTATTATGAGAGTTTCACTAGTAGTATTTAGATTTCGTATGATTTTTATTTTTATTTTAGTTTTGACTTCATATTAATTTCCATGCTTATGAAACTCATCGTCTGTAGCTTTTGAAAGTTGTTTTAATGGATATTTAATTTTTTTATTTAAGATGCACTATTTAAGTTTTTAACATTTTCTTTTATAATATTATGTATTGTTTTGGTTTATTTTAATTTATTTATTTCAAAAGTGATATTTAATTAGGTGATATATTTAGTGTACTGATTGTTTTTTATATTTTAACTTTTGTGGAATATAAGAATATTGGTTAATAATAATTAAATAGATATGAATACTAATATTATGCATACCTTTTTTTTCATTAAAGAGAGAAGATAAATTTAAGGGTGATTTGGGTAATTCCTACTATATTTATAATTGGCAGGATTTTGATGGGCAATCTTGTCAAAGTGAACAATTAATTTTGTTTAATTATTAAAGATGTAGTGGATAATTAAAAAATGTAGTGGCAATAGCTCTACCCAAATATAATAGTTTTTATTCTAAAATGTAACCATATGTTCGCATAAAAGGAAACAAAGACAACATAAAATTTACCGCAAAAATACTATTACATTTTATCATAGAAACAGTAACATTTCATATTCCAACTTTACATTCGTTCACAGCAATTGTTACATTTTAGGCGACTAACAGCTCAGTTTTTTTGTTTGCTGAAAAAAATATGATTTTACAAAGGTAATTCAAAACCATATCATGACCTATCTATTTTGATTCGCCACGTCGAGACAAACACCGCAGTGTTTTCAGATTATTTTTTTGACTTTAAAATCTCATGATACTTCATTTTAAAGTTGTTGGAGATTACTCCCTCCGTCTCATTTTAAACTTCAAAATTTTATATTGGTTGTCCCATTTTAAAATTCTAAATCTAAAAAGAAAGTTTATTATAATTCTTTATTTGTGGTCCCCTCATGTTATACTCACAATAATTATCCATTAACTATTATCTACCTCACCGTTTCTCTACTGCCAAACCATCCACGCTCACAACACATCACTTTTTTCTTGATTTTTGTACCAAACTATTTTTGGAAGTTTAAAATGGGACTGAGGGAGTATTTTTTAAAAGAGAACATGAGGTAGAAAACTAGGGCACGGGTCAGGGCTGGGTAGGGCGCATTTGGGCAGGCGGGTCGGCCCGCGGGGATCCGCCTCACAAGGTGAGATGGTCTCACCTTAGAATTTATCTTTAAAATGTTGTACAAATTTAATTTATGTACAAAATTGGTAAATTCTGAAATTTTATTTACTACTCCCCTCCGTCCGATTTAAAATTGCAAAATGTTGACTAAAATTGTCAATGCAATTATATTTTGACCAAGAATATGTGAAAATTGAATAATTATAATAAAAATATTAAAATTGATATAGATACTACTCTTGATGGTGAATCAATAACAATTTTTACATTTTTATTAGGACTATCAAATTTTCTATAGATGATTGGTCAAATGAAATTAAGTTGACAAATTTTGTCAACATTTTGCAATTTCAAATGGGACAGAGGGAGTATTATTTTAGATTAAATTGTTTTTATATTTTAATATTTTTTTTGAAGAGTTAAATATCAAATAGTTAAACTAGTTTCTCAAATTAAATAGTATTTATGTAGGTTTAAGCTTATGGTTTAATATATTAATTTATGCATAAAAATGTTGTATTAATTTAATTCATATAAAAGTAAGTGTTTGATATTAATAGATTTTCTGATCCTATCCATTATTTTCATAAATTTGCAATTGACCGTCCTAGTTACTGTCACATGCGCTGCACGTGATCACTTAATGGATTTGGACGAAATCGTCAAAAAGCCATAAATTGCGCAGAAAATGACATTTCAAGTCAAGCCCCAATTGGTAAAGTTTGGACATCAGACCCCAAATTACAGTCGCTCTATGGATATTAGGCCATATTTTGTATATTACTCAATAAATTAATATTTCTAACGAAATTTTAAAGCTTCCATTATTATGAAGTAACGAGATTTTAAAATTTCTAACGAAATTTTAAAGCTTCCATATTTTGTCGTTTGGACATCAGACCCCAAATTGCAGTCGCTCTATAGATATAATAAAAATAAGAAACACCCAAGCAATATTTTTGTTTGAATAATTAAGCAAGATTAATATTCTGAAGACTGGATTATACTCCCTCTGTCCCATACCAATGGACATTTTTTGTCAAACCAACCTTAACTTTGACTAAATTTTATGCTAAATTATTAATCTTCAGAAAAAATAATAATTACTAAATTAGTAATAGAAGCATTATCGATAACTATTTTTAAATTTTTATGAAGATAAATAATTTAGCATAAAATATCAGTCACGCTTCAAGTATGTTTGACCAAAAGTGTCAATTGGTGTGGGACGGAGTGAGTATATGATTTGAAAATTTTACAATTAAAATTTATGATATTGTAGACATTTCAAATTTTATAGAGAGAGATTTGATGCAAGCACTAGAGCTGTTATAGTTTTTTTTTTTTTTTTAATGTATCTTCTTTTAGTTTATTTTTAATATTTATAAAAATATTTTACTATATACAATATATATATAGCTTAATATTATTTATAAATGTGAATAATAAATATTTCAGTAATATGTTTTAAAAGATTTAAAACAAATGGTTTGAGATATGTGTTACGAAAATTACGCTATTATATAGAGATAATACAAGTTTCCTTTGGAGGAGATATGCACAACTGCAGATTTTGTATAGAAACGCGTTTGAGTATTGGATCACATACGGTTACGACACGATGATGTTTACTGGATTTGGTTCGTCTATAAGTTGTTTTCATTGTTGAGTAATGTTTGTATTGCACCTTTGAAAAACATTACAATATGTTTTTAAGGTTGTTTGTACTATTGAGTATTGACAACTCTCGAATTTGAGATGAACTTTCGAACTTTGTGTCAACTCATTCATATTTGTGATTGCCAATAGATGTTTTATTTCTTGTTCAAAAAAAAAAAAAAAAACAAACTACGTACGCTTTTTTTTAAAAGGTAAATTGCATATTGGGGACATGAGTTTATGTCACGTTTGCAATCCCCAACCTGAAAATTGAATTTAGCCAATCAGGCACCTGAGTTTGTCAATTTTGTGCAATGTGGTGAATAAATTAACTTTTCGTTAATTTTTTGACAGACTTAAATACATGTGTGATGCACATGACCTCTGTGAAATTAAATGACCAAAATATCCCTACAGACTCCAAAACATTTGACCAAATAAATAAATAAATAAAAAACCCTAGAAATCCTCCCTTCCCCATTTCAATTCCATTGGCCACACCATCTTCTCCGACCGGCCCCTTTCACCCTCCCCATCTCCATCTTCCCTTTCTCTGTCCACCACCACTCCTCCGCCTTCACCCACCCTCACCCCCACCCCTTCCACATACCCCCCCCCCAATTATCCCCCTCTTTCTACCTCATGTTCCGCCCCTCTTTCTCATACTTAAACGGTCGGCCCCCTCCCGCTCATCCTCAGTACGGCAACCAACTCTCCACTCGAAGCCACCATCTGCATTACTCCAGTCACCTTCCCCACTAACCCATCCTTGTCCGCCAACTTAATTCTCTAAGCCAACCAAGAGCGGTCGGCCCCCTCAGTCCGTCTCTATCACTCTCCGTATTTCTAAAAATGATGAGCTGAAATCACAAGTGTTTATGATTTCTGAAATTGAGGAGGGGATATGCGGACAATAAGGTGAATTTAGAAGTAGGGTTCCATGGCTACCCATCTAACTCGACACGGCCTTAGTGTTTCAAATGAGTATTTCTCATTTTGTGTATTTTTGCGAAGATTAATTTTGATTTAGAAACTGTAAGCTCTCGGTCTGAATTTCAGTAAAAACACATGGATAATCAAATTCGAAAGAGAAATTGTAAGTTTTCGGAGAGAGATTAGAGTATGGTGGAAAGAGAGAGGCTATGTCTTAAGAGAAAATGTGGAGGATGAAGATGAAGATGATATGGGCAATTTTTAAATTCTTTCATTTATTTTTAAAAAAAAAACTTGCAACTGAGTCTGGAGATGGGCATTTCAGGCTTAAACCCGCAGACGACCCGTAGGCCCACAAGCCCGTACCCGTGATCCCGTGGACAAAACCCGGCCCTTAACCCGTGTATTAAGCGGACGGGCGGATCTCATTATTTGCAAACGGGCCGAGCTTAGCCCGCGGGTTTGGAAAACCAGTTTGGCCCGCCTGAAAACTTTTTTTTATTATTATTTTTTGTTTTGATTTTTTGCTCAAAAATACCATTATTTCACTATTAAAATGGAGTATATATAATATTTTAATAATTTTATTCATTAAATGGAGTATGTTTAATATTTTAACAATTTTATTCATTAAATTTCTAACTTATTTCACTATTTTAATTAGCTATAACAATATAGTAATATTATTACGCTATTTATGTTCAATCTAAATTAATATGTGATAATTTAATGCATTTTTAAATATTTGTTTACGGTTTTATTATAACTACTCCAATGAGCCAAGAATTCTAGCAATAAACTGACACTCCATTCTTTTTTCTTTTTCCCACGGCCATTGATTTACGTTTTTCTTTTGAGCTATTTTGCCGAGCAAATCTTCCATCTGAGGTAATTTCGTTTATAGAAATCTTATATATATATATATATATATACTTTTTCTATCTCAAAAGGATTTTTCAATTAGACTATTCAAACTTTTTAAAAATATGACACTTGCTTCAATAGCTATGTTGTGTTTATGCATATTTAAGCCCAAATTGTAAAAATGTGAAGAATTTATTCTTCAATCTAGAGTAATTTTGTTTACAAAAATCTTATACATGCACTCCCTCCGTTCCAAAATGATTTACCATTTGACTATTCAAATTTTTTAAGAATATGAACGCTATCTTCAATAGCCATGTTGTGTTTATGCACATTTAAGCCCAAATTGTAGAAATAAAAAGATTTTTTTGAGATAATAATAATGGCAAATGAAAATATCATTTTGCGACAGAAGGAGTATATTATATAAAAGATGTAAATTTGTGTTAAGCATTCTACGTCTTATATTTTATTGTTTTCTTCAGTTCTTAAAAGTCAATGAACAAGAAAGTCTCCATCGTGTTGCTTTTATATATTAAAAGTGATCTCAAGCTAATGTAAAAACCTCTTGAGATAAGGTTGAATCTTGAATTTCGTTTTGTGTTATTTTGTTACTTTTTACAATATGTTTACTCCCTTTTCATTCTATTAAGTTTTTTTTCTTCCAGCCTAGAAGGTAATTCTTGAGTTCATATTTTTCATCCCAGTTGAAATTTTGTTTTATATTGTTTTGCTTCTTTTATACGGTATGTTTACTTCCTTTTCATTCTTTTAAGTTTTTAGCTTCTACTATCACATATTGAAAATATGGAAGAAAGATTACCACTCTCATCCATAGATGTTAACTTATCTTTATCCATGATTTACTCATATGCATCCAAATTTAAGTTTCAAATCTATGAATATATCAGTTATTTGAATTTAAACTTAAAACCGGAGAAAAACCTTCATTTAATCAAATGAGTAGATTACTCAATAAAAGAAAAGATTTTGATTTGAATTTCAAATTTAATAACAAAAATTTCTAGTATGTATCAGCTGGATTATTTATTACCTTAAATACGAATACCACCAAATATGGCATTTGGAGAATTCAAAAAAAAAAAATAAGAAGTTTCTTTCTTACTCTTACTAAAATTAAAATTAAGTTCACAGTTCTAATTATTTTCCTAAAACAAACCTCAAAGTCAAATTTTCCCTAATTTAAGCACATTAATTTTGGTATTATTTGAGCTAATAAGAATATTTCTATTGATTGTTGGCATTTCATAAAGGATTAAATAATAATTTGGTCTCTAAACTTGGCAGTTTTTATTAGTTTGGTCCTTCATGAAATTTTTTATTAGTTTGGTCTTTTATGATGGCTTTTTTTTTTGCCAGTTTGCCCCTTCCTTTTGTGAGATTTTTCAAAACCCATGAAACTAATGATAGTTTGGTCCTTAAACTTGGCGCTTATATTAATCTGGTCCTCCATGATGAATTTATATCTTAGTTTTCCTCTTTTATTTATTTTTACTAATTTTCTACAATTAAATTATATTTTTAAAAATTATTATAATGCGCTAAAAATAATTAATTAATTTAAAAAGAGTGTCAAATATTTTTCTCCTCTATTTTTTTTTGAGTTATTCAACCTTAAAATTAACCCTTTGATGGGTTTGTATGTTGAAAAAGTTTATATGATCATTTTTTAAAAAATATAATAATATACCTTAAAAAAAATATAGTGAGAAAAATAAAACAGATCAATAAAAAATAATTCGTTTAATAAATTCAACAATTTCATTCAACCGATTCACATTCAAACCAATTTTTTTTTTTAATAATTTAGATTTAAAAAGGGAAATTCATTATTAATTTCATGGATTAAAGACATCATTTTTAAAATTTTAAATACTTAATTAACGATCATTTTTTGAAAGGAGATTACAAGATTATATATGAATCTTTGCCACCAAATCATACCAAAAGTTGAGAATTTCAGATGTCCATTAAAATAAAATTTGACACTCATTTAGGGACAAAGGTAGTACTTTTTTTATTTTCATTAATTACTTATTTCCCACAAAGTCAAACATGCACAAATTAGCTTATTTTAGAATATAAATTGTAATACCCCATCCCACATCGGAAAGATATGACTTTGATTGTGATATATAAGCCTCCACTATACTACCAATGAGCATCAATAACATCCATGGACTTTTGGGTCGGCATGTGGTAAGCCAAGTGGACCCAGTTATTTGTGCTTAGTGGGCCAGTGTGGTGCTTATATATGTTGGGTTTCCAAGTAACATGCGCAGCGGAATTTAGCAATTAAAATTTTAAGAAACCCAAAGCCATGGATCCGTTCATATGATTAAATCAAATACAACATAATGAATAGAGGAAAAACTAACCCTTGATGACTATCAAAGTTTTCTTTGGTCTTGGTGGAGAAACTTGAAGCTTTATCACGGACAAAATCACGAACTTTGTAGATGATAAAATTCACCCTCTAGCGGTGTCCACACTTCGAACGAATATCAAGAGGCTCCTTGATCTTGGTTGCTAGACCAATAATTATGAAACACACTTTCACAATTTAATAAAGAACTATATGGAATTTATTTGTGAATTATTTTATTAAACAATCAAGGATGTCTTAGAACAAAATAAAATCTCTCTCAAACTCTTTGAGACTCACAAAAGCACTAGTAGGATGGTCTGACCGAATTGAGGTTTTTATACACAATTAAGACCTATTCCAAATAGGTAACTTGTGCCAAAAACCTTTCCTAATCGAATTAGGAATTTTTCTGCCGCCAGCCCGAGCGCCCGCCTAGTCCAACCCAGGCGCCCGCTTATTTGACCAGAAGGTCCAGATCTTTTAGGATTCATTCAAGCGCCCGCCTGGTCCAACCCAAGCGCCCGCTTGGTTGACCAGGAAGTCCAGAATTTTTCCAGAAATTCCTTTGAGGTCCTTCGACCCTAAATTCCAATATAGTCCTCTTATTTAAGATTCGTTCTATTGTGTGTGACCCTCTAGGATTATACTAAGTTGGCAATGGGCTCAAACATGATCCCATAAGATATGATTAGGTTCTAGCAAACCGTCATACCTACCCAAATAGTATAACTAGATACAAGTTCGCATTCCTTTAAAATATGTCACAATCCTTTTGTCCACGATGTCATTAAACACAAGTCATGGTCAAAACAGTCAACTTGTCTTGTTCAATACTTTTTCGATTCCGAATATGTTGATAATTCAAATTCTATTGATCCAATCAATCCATTTGAGTCCGGCCGAACATTTCATCAACATCATTCCTTCGAGGGGCCCAAGCTTGACATCTCTCCGTGGAGGGACAAATCCATTTAGCTTATTATTCTTCCCAACGGGAATCCGATTATGCCAATCATACCCTTTATAACTACCATGTTAAAGTAGCGTTTGAATATGTCAAACACAATGTTCATCAAATGGAAGACTATAATAACTTCATGTCTAAGGATTCAAATGACATAACTAATATGAGATATATGTACGACATAGACCATGACATAAATCTCATACGGCGGGCATGTCCAGTACCTTGTTCCAAACAAGTACCCATAAATCTAACATGATTATCTCATGATCATTTAGCCTTTATACTAGTGCTTAATAAGTACTAGGGACGTGGATTATTATAAGTAAACATGAACAACAATAATAATCAAAACATCTCTTTATTGATATGAAATAAATGATAACAATTACAATGTTTATTAAACGTGCCTAGGGAACCACTACCAACAATCTCCCACTTGCCCTAGGCCCAATCTCCCATGTATCTAATACCCATGGACCTAACATGACCATCATGTTTAGCTTGTGGAAGTCCCTTTGTTAGCGGGTCCGCAACATTGTCATCAGTAGGTACTCTGCATATATTTACGTCTCCCCTATCAACGATCTCTCGAATGATATGGAAACGTCTAAGTATGTGTTTGGATTTCTGATGTGCTCTTGGTTCCTTTGCTTGAGCAATAGCACCATTATTATCGCAATAAAGGTCTATTGGATTAGCAATACTAGGAACCACTTCAAGTTCAGTGATGAACTTCTTAATCCAAACAGCTTCCTTTGCAGCATCCGATGCAGCAATATACTCACTTCTGTTGTAGAATCAGCGGTTGTACTTTGCTTGGAACTCTTCCAGCTTACAGCTCCACCATTTAACATAAACACAAAACCCGATTGCGATCGGCTATCATTTTTGTCGGTTTGGAAGCTTGCATCCGTGCAAGCATTTACAACAAGATCATCTTCTATTCCTCCACAGACCAAAAACGAGTCTTTAGTTCTTCTCAAGTACTTAAGAATTGCTTTTACAGCTATCCAGTGATTTTCGCCAGGGTCGGATTGGTATCTACTTGTCATGCTCAAAGCATAAGATACATCCGGCCTAGTACAAATCATGGCATACATGATGGACCCAATTGCCGAAGCATATGGAACATCATTCATTTTCTCACGCTCATCGTTTGTCTTAGGACATTGAGTCTTGCTTAGAGAAACTCCATGTAATACGGGCAAGGTGCCTCTCTTAGAATTTTCCATACGGAATCTTCTAATGACCTTGTCAATGTATGTACTTTGGCTTAAACCAAGTAGCCTTCTTGATCTATCTCTATAGATCTTAATGCCAAGAATATATGCGGCTTCACCCATATCTTTCATTGCGAAACACTTCCCTAACCAAGTCTTCACAGACTGAAGTGTAGGAATGTCGTTTCCAATGAGTAATATGTCATCCACGTATAAAATAAGGAATAACACTATGCTCCCACTAATCTTCTTGTATACACAAGCTCATCTTCGTTCTTGATGAAATCAAACTCTTTGACCGATTCATCAAAACGGAGATTCCAACTCCTTGAAGCTTGCTTCAATCCATAGATGGATCTTTGCAATTTGCATACCTTAGAATCATGTTCAAAAACCTTCTGGTTGTGTCATATACACATCCTCTTGGAGTTTTCCATTCAGGAAAGTGGTTTTGACGTCCATCTGCCATATTTCATAGTCATGATATGCGGCAATGGCAAGCAAAATTCTTATAGACTTGATCATTGTTACTGGTGAAAAGGTCTCATCATAGTCAATACCATGAACTTACCTATAACCCTTCGCTACAAGCCTAGCTTTGTAAGTATGCACCTTCCCATCCATGTCAGTCTTCTTCTTGAAGACCCATTTGCATCCTATGGTTTTTACACCTTCGGGCGCATCAATCAAATTCCAAACTTGATTGTCTTGCATGGATTGCAATTCGGATTCCATGGCTCCAAGCCACTTGTCCGAATCAGGAGAAGACATCGCCTCTTGGTAGGTTGACGGTTCATCATTCTCAATGATTTCTACCTCATTACTATCCGTTACGAGAAATCCATATCTCTCGGGCTCGGATCGTAACCTACTAGATCTGCGAGTTGCTTGTGTATTTTGAACAGGTTCCACAACTCCTTGTGGTTCTTGTTCTTGTTCCACTATTGGTTCAATGTTATTTTCTGGGTCTCGAATTTCTTCAAGATTTATTTTACTCCCACTGATTTCTTTGGAGAGAAACTCTTTCTCTAGAAAGACACCAGTTCGGGCAACAAACACTTTGTTGTCCTCACGGTTGTAAAAGTAATATCCTCTAGTTTCCTTAGGATATCCCACGAAAATACATTTATCAGATTTGTGTGCAAGTTTGTCAGAGATAAGTCTTTTGACAAAGGCTTCGCAACCCCAAATCTTCATGAAGATAAACAAGTTTTCTTTCCGCTCCACATCTCATATGGAGTCTTTTGAACCGATTTAGTTGGAACACGATTTAGTGTGAAAGCAGCGGTTTCTAGAGCGTAACCCCAAAAGGATATTGGAAGATCAACTTGACTCATCATTGATCGAACCATGATAGACATCCAATTACAACGTTTATTAAACGTGCCTATGGCACCACTACCAACAATATAGTGGCTCGGGCTTGCGGGGTCGGGTCGTTACAAATGGTATCAGAGCGGACCCCCAGTCGTAAGGCTTGCGAGCTCGCCCGGGGGGACGATCTGGGTATTGTTTGGGCCTTGCCAGGGATGGCAAGGATTTAAGTGGGGATGTTTGTAATACCCCATCTCACATCGGAAAGATATGAGTATGTAGAGGGTCGGGCTTGCGGGGTTGAGTCGTTACATAAATAATAGCAAATTTTAAATAAATTACGTGATACGGGACAAAATCTATATATATTAAAAGCTGAGGCAGAGGGATATAGATTCGCCACGGGGACATTTTTTGCTAAAGGTTGTTTTTGGTGAAGCCATGTCATCAGAAACTTAAACATTAAGTGACCTTTGATATTCTTTTTATTAGCTAATAATATTAGTTAAAGATATTAGTTATTATATATGTTAACTTTACTATTAATAGTATTAGTTAACCATAATAGTTACTATACAAGTTAACTATTACTATTAATAGTATTAGTTAACAATGATAGATACTATACAAGTTAACTATTACTATTAGTAGTATTAGTTAACAATGATAGTAACTATTACTATTAGTAGTATTAGATAACAATGATAGTTACTATAAAAGTTAACTACTACCATTAATAGTATTAGTTAACTATTATAGTTACTATATATATAAGTTAACTAATACTATGAATAACATTAGTTAACCATAATAGTTACTATATAAGTTAACTTTTATTATTAATATTATTAGTTAATTATAATAGTTATTATATATATTAACTATTTTTACTTATAATATAAATTAACCAAATCTTACGTCTCATGAAGCGATGTCAGCATTGCCCCTACAACAAAGAGGCTATTTATTTTTCTCATTCTTAGCTAATAGCATTAGCTAATTTTATTAGTAACTATATAGGATAATATTATCTTTAATTTATTATTTTAAAATACTATAAAAGACTAATTCTACTTATAGTCATCTTCTATAGATGCAATACTCATATATATAATCAAGAATAGAAAAATTGAAAGGTCAAAAGTTAATACTAAATTTATTGTGAGCAATCGTTTATTCATTAATAATTAATTTTAATATATTATTAAATTTTGAAGGTTTTCAATAGTCATATTGATAATCTATAACACTAAATTAACAAAATCAAACTATTATTACTTAAGCAATTACCATTTCAGTTATAATTATAGGTCATAGAATTTCAGAAGTTGAGAACATGTTAAAGATCATGAAATTTACATCGAATGTATAACAATATCTTTAACGAATTAACCACTAAAGTTTACTTTCATCTAAAAATAAACTAAATATGGTATATTAACTAATCTCTACACATAAATGAATGGTCTCATTAATTTTTTATAAACGGCTTAAATTTTATCGAAAAGATTTTTGATTGTTCACTCTCCTCATACTTTAACGTTATTGGCTTGCAAGTCAACCCAATTTTTTTATATTGAAATTCAAATAGGTAACTTCTCAAAGACATGAGTAAATTTGTCATTTGTTAGGTGTATCTCATTTTTTTTTTGAACTCAATATCTAAGAAAAGTAGTTTACCAATCTTTGTCATCCCATTCCTTTATGTGCTCATAATCCATTACCGTGCGAAGCACATGCTAAATTATTAGTGGATAGAATGATAAACCAAAACTTCCTGAAGTCATTAGTTTACGGAGTATTACAGTTTATGGAGTAATACTTCCACTACCGCAATATTTATATATTAAGTCAATTTATAGATATTTTGTTCATGTATATTATTTTATCATTTGGTTCCTCAATTATACCTTCTGGCATACACATACACATACACATACATTTTTCTATTGAATTAAGGGCAATGGCAACAACCAATAGAGTGATTTATATTAAAGCAATTGAGAAGAGCAATAAGCCTCCCATGGTAAAACAACCTAAATATTTGCTTGAGAAGTTCCTACTATTCGACTCCAATAGAGAAGAAGAAATCATCTGTATCACTTTTGTGTATCACTTGTGTACCACAAGTGAATGGTAGAACTCGTTCACACACTTTAAATTATGTTAATCAAGTTATTTATTATAACAAAGATATACTCTTTCAATATCATAGTTACTTAATAAATAAATAAATTTAATACGCATTTTAACACATATCTTCAATTGTATTTTGTTATACTAAGGATCCGTTTGTTTCGCGTAAAACGACTTCCGAAAAATAATTTTTCGGAAAATGAAAATGTTTTCCGGAAAATGACGTAAATATGTTTTCGGTTGTTTGGTAAATGTAAGGAAAATGTTTTTCCGAAAAATATTTTCATATGAGAAAAAAAAATGATGGGGAAGGAAGGGAGGGTAGGTTCAACGTGTGGGGGGTAAGGGTCGGGGTTCAATGTGTGGGTGGCAGGGGGAGGGTGTGGGGATAGGGGCGGTGTTAAAAAATAGTTTTTAATATGCGTGTTTTTTTTTTTTTTTTTTGGTGGGGGGGGGTGGTGGAATGGAGGTAGGGAGCAGGGATGGGGGAGTTGTTAAAAAATAATTTTAATAGGAGTAATTTTTATTTTTTTTAGGGGGTGGGGGGGGGTAAGGGCGGGGCGGGTGGTGGAAGAGGTGTTAAAAGATGATTTTAAAATGAGTAAGAAAAGTGTTTTTTTAGGGGGTGGGGGAGGGAAAGTAAGGGTGGAGGGTTGGGGTGGGATTGGAGGTGGAGTGGGTAGCTTGGAGTTATAGGGGGAGTTGGGTGTGTGAGTGGGAGAGTTAACATTTTCCGGAAAATGACTTACGGAGGAGAAATTCGTAAGTCGTTTTACTAAAAAAAAAGTGGGAAAATCATTTTATGGAAAACATTTCCCTCATTTTTCGGTGCTTAACAAACACTGGATTTTTTTTTATTTTTTTTAAACACTGGAAAATGGGGAAAACATTTTCCGAAAAATGTTTTCCTCCAAACAAACGGAGCCTAATAAACTCCCCCTGTCTCTCCTAATAAGAGAGTTATGAATCAATCATTTTTCTCTTACAACAGTGATCGCATCCTAATGAAAGATTGGTTTAGGAACAGAAATTTTGTGATGTAGTGACTTTACCTTAAAATGTTATTTCTACAACACTTTAAATTTTTGGGGTAAAAATGTTGGAAATACTATAATAATAATAATAATAAAAAACTAAATGAAAAAAAATCTCTTTTTAAGACTGACAATTATAAGGGTTACTTGAGGCAAGAACCTTAGCAACAATGATGGTGAGGATAAATTTACAAGTTATTAAATGATTCTATATATTTTAAATATTTACCTTAAATTATAGTACTCCCTCCATCTTAAAATAAATGTCTGAAATTTTTCTTTCAAAAACAATTTTGGACATTTATTTTGGGACAAGATTTGTATTATATTATCAATTAGTTTTACTATGCCCGTCGATAACTAGTATTCTAAGTATTAGACCATCCACAATGCTAGAAAAGTTTCATTCCCATTTTAACACTCCACCTCATCTTCTCTCTCATCCACTTAATAATTCAACTACCTATTTATTTAACCCTCTACAATGGTTAGATTAAAATTAAATTCATCTGCCTCCCAACTCATCATTCTATACCCACCACTCTTATTTTATTTATATTCTTTATTTTTATGATTTTTTTATTATTATTATTATTATTATTATTATTATTATTATTATTATGAAGAAAATACTTCACACTTAATTATTTTTTTATAATTGTAATTAAATAAATACGAGAAATAACGATAATTACTTGAATTTTGAGTGTTGAAAGGGTTTTATTGGAACCCATTTCACTAAAAAGATGATGAAAATTTTAAAATGTAAGGTTAAAATGAAGAAGGATAATTGAGAAAAGGGTGTTTTTTTTTTTCCCGGTGTCCAAATCAAATGAAACTCGCATCTATTTATAGGGAAAAAATTATGAATTTTGGTGAAAAAAAAATTAAAAAAATAATAATTTAATAGGTGATAATTCAGCTCAAATAATTTGGGATAGAAAATATATCCGAAAATTCCATGGACCAATCATAGCTCGACAAGTGTCCCAATCGGATAAAAAAAAGAAAAAAAAGGTTTTCCCTGCCGACACACGTGCCGTGTCGGGCGGTGTGGGACACGCGCGTGTGTCGGCTCACTCCCCAGCCGTCGCGTGTCCTCGTGTGGGTCTTTTTTTTTTTTTTTTTTTTTTTCATTCAGCTGAAAATTTTCATTTTTCAGTTTCATCCACCATTTTTCATTTTGCCATTGTTGGGTTTCAACTAAATGAAATGTAATTTCATTCCCACTTTCGTTCCCCATTGCAAATAGTCTTAGACCATTTGCAATTGGTTGTTTAATGGCCTATTGAATGGTGGTCAACAATGGAATGGGCTGCAATGGGGGTGTTGGAAGAGGTGTTGAACAAGGAGGGTGTTGGTCGGCTTCAACAGCCGTTGATGCAGAAGGTGGGCCACCAAAGAGGACACGCGTCGGGCTTCCATTGGGCCAGACTAGACATGCCCGGTTCATGAAACCGGCGGTTTGCCGGTTCATGAACCGGCGGTTCGCCGGTTAACAAAAATGATAAACCGCCATGAACCGTATATATCCGGTTTACGGTTCCGGTTCATGAACCGACGGTTTATCCGGCGGTTCACGGGTTATCCCGTTTTTTTTTTTTTTTTTTTCCTTCTTCAGGCTCGGTTGGGCGCTGACTGGTGTGGTGGGCTGTGGGTGGGCTGTGTGAGAGTGTGAGATGGGCCTGGCCGCCTGGGCTTGTTAATGTTAGTACTTAGTTGTTTGTCTTTTTTCTTTTTTTAGTGAGCCCAAATCCAATGCCCATTTAAAGATAAATAAATAGATGTATTTTTTCCTTTATTTTTTGGACATAGTATATGCTAAGTATATTTTTGACTTTTTTTTTTTTTTTTTCCAGAAATTTTTAAAAACATGTTATCATGCAAGTTTTAAAAAAATGAACTTTTTTTATTGTATTTTGCATAAAAAAACTCAAGAAACATAATGTATAGAAAAAAAGGGGACCGGACCCTTTTAATTTTATAATTCAAATAAAAATTACAAAGAGGGGGACAACAAACCTTACCCTTTTATAATTAAGGGAGGACATTTAGGAGTCTTACCTCATCCTAAATACTATATTACAATAAAAAATTAACTCCGTCCCTAAATTATCGGTGCATTTTCTTCTACACCTTCTTGACCATTTGATTCCACATTTTCTTCAATGAGTCCCCCATCAAAATATGCATCCTCATCACTTGACCATCTTTCTTCATGATCCCGAATTTCCGCCCTAAACGAATCCCTAACACACATTTGATTTTCTAAATTCTCCACATTTAGCCTTGAACGTTGTGGATCCAAAACATTTCCCGAAATACTAAATATTTGCTCTACCGCCACCGTTGAAGCCGGAGATGCAAATACTTCCTTTGCTATTCTTGCAAGTATAAGAAATGATGTCGCCCTTCTTGACCACCATCTTAGAAGGTTGAATTTTTCTCTCCAAATTCTTCAAAAGTTGTCCCCAAATATTGCTCTAGTTCAACGGGCATGCTAGAAAAAGACGTGGAAGCTCTAGGACGTTTGTCGTGCCATACACTTGTTCACACCAATTCTTTTTTCCAAGTCGACCAACTCCACATCCAACATCTACTCCACCACCACTTCTAGGAAAATATAGGATCGGGAGCGGTTTGATATTCCTTGTAAAGAGAGCATAAATCCCTTTCGACCCTTCTTTTAATAGACGCAATCACATCTTTGGAATCCCCTTGACCTTGCTCATGATACATATAATCATAATACAATGTCAACATATCTTCTAACCCAACTAATCGAATTCTTGGATCAAACACTTTAGCTACCAAAAAGAGGGTTGGTATATCCTTGAAATATTTTTCCCATTTCTCCCTCATTTCCCTTATGGCGGAACCCATTTGAGCATCACTCCAAAATTCACTAAACACCATTGCAACATTTATGCAATGATCCAAAACTTCATTTGAAGTAGGGTAATAAATACCCGACAACTCAACGGTAGCATCTTTGAACACCTTCAAAATTTCCAAAACATTCTCAAAAGCATCCCATTGAAATGGAAATAATGTCTCCCGATAGTTTATGCTAGTCAAGAATGACAAACCGGTTCCTTGTAATCCATCGATTGAGACAACAATCTATAGGTGGAATTCCACCTATGTGTAACATCGGGAGCAAATCTCCTTTCCGCAATGCCTTTGCTCTTGCAAAATCGGAGCCATTTGTTTTGAGTGGTAGCAAATCTTCCAATATGGCAAATTGCATCTCTAATGGGACGGATTGTGGTACTCATGGCATTTAAAAAATCTTGAACACATAAGTTTAAAATATGACAAATACATCTAACATGAAAATATTTCCCACCAATTGACGGTAGACAAAATGTAATTAACTCGGGCAAACTTGCCGTATTGGCACTTGCATTATCAAAACCAATTGAAAAAACTTTTCCAACCAAATTACTCATTTAAAATGGTGAGAATTTTGTTTTGCAATATTAGTAGCATTATGTTGAGTATCAAAGTCCCGAAATGCAATTAACCCTTTTTGGTTTGTCCATGAATTGTCCACCCAATGACATGTAACACCCATATAATGATGGTTTTGCCACGGATCACTCAAAATATCCGAACAAATTGAGACTTTATTTTCATTTTTGAAAAATCTTTCATCAAGGCTAATTTATAGTCCCTCCAAACCGTAGCAACATCACGTGTGAGAGATTGACGTGGTACTCTTTGGGCGGAGGGATTGAGACAAAGTTTTGCAAAAAGCTCCCATAGCTTATCACTAGCAAAAAACTAAACGAAAAACCTTTGCCACTAACTAATTTAGCTAAACCTTTTCTATATTTAGTAGCATTAAACTTGAATAAAAGTAGAAGAAGACGTGCCTTGTGAAGATTGTGGAGTGAATTGTAGTTGAGTTTGTGACCTTTGCAACGCCGCCTCCGCTTTATCTTTATGATTCCTATTCAAGTGGCCTCTTGCATTTCCATATCCATCACCGGTTTTGAAGTTGAGAGTGAATGCGAACAATAGTTGCATTCAAGAGTGAATCTATCTTCGGTGCCTTCCACGGGCTTTTTGGTAAAATGAACCGTCATTATATCGGATTTAGGCTCCCTTGCTCCAACTCCCCGTCCCCTTCCACCTCTTCTACCTCCTCCCCGTGGACCCCGTCCCCTTCCACCTCCAATTTCAACACTTTCTTGCGTGGGTGGTGGGGTTGGTGCAACGAATGGATGTTCGATCTCCTGAATTGCATCTTCATATTCACCATCCTCTTCTATATTTTGAATGACTTCATTAGCGTTTGAAATCATTCACGAAAAGGAATGGATTATATGCTTCCCATCGTTCCTCACCTTCATTAGCAATATTTTTTCCATGGTTTGGATCCATATTAACCAAAGGATGAGAGACAAAGGGCTTAAATGGAAGAAAATGGTTGAAAAATGGAAGAAAAAGGCTTAAATATAGGCTGAAAATTAAAAAGAAAGCAATTTCCATCAGAAATTTAACGGAAAAACTAACGAAGTTCTCAAGACTGATTTTAGAGAGTGATTAATAGTGAGAGAGAGAGTTTTTGAGTTGCTGTGAAAAAATAGTGAGGAGGGGGGGTATTTATACTTAAATCGGGCTGGAAGTTTTTTTTTTTTTTTTTGTAAAATGGTCCCTAGCCGTTAGGCTGGTTAAGTTTCAAACGGCCACTGACTGCGCAGAAGAATTAAAGGCGGGGGCGGGGCGGCTGGTTTGAATTAATTGTGAAATTTCAAATGGCAACGGTCATATACGAATAAACCGCCGGTTCAACCGCCGGTTCATGACCCGCCGCTTTATTCGTCGGTTCATCAGCTCCAACCCGCTATTAACCGTGAACCGCCGGTTCACGGTTCACCTTTTTTTGGCCGGTTCCGGTTCGCCGGTTTTCCCAGGTTTCCCGCCGGTTTACACCCGCCGGTTTGCCGGGTTATATTAACCGCCTGGGCATGTCTAGGCCAGACGTGGCGCGTGCATCACACGCGCTGGCCAGGCGAGTCGCCTTTGCGCGCGCGTGGGCGTGGGATGCATCAGCCTCAATCATTTTCCGACACTTGTCTCTCTCTGGTTGGACCAAAAATGATTTTTCACCCATTTTTTGTATCCGAATTATCATATTAATAACCAAAAAAAAAAAAAAAACTAAAAAAAACACCAAAATTCAATATTTTTTTCTATATAAGTAGATGTAAATTTCATTAGATTTCGACACAAAAAAACACCCTCTTTTTTTGTAACTTTTATTTTTTGTTTAATAATAATTATTGTTATTTCTCGTATTTATTTAATTGAAATTAAAAAAAATAATTTAAGCATAATTTTTTAAATATAAATGATAATAATAATAATAATTATAATGATAATAATAATAATTACTATTACTATTTTACTAATCATAAAAATAAATAATATAAAATAAAATAAAATGGTGGGGTATAGGATGATGAGTTGGGAGGGTGTTGAATTGTAAGTACTCCCTCCGTCCCTATTTACCTTACAAAAATTGTCATTTTGGGTGTCCCCATTTACTTTACAAAATCCCAAAAAGGAAAGGTTTTATTACTTTTCTAATAGTGGGACCCACTTGTTATACCCACAACAACTATCCACTTATTTTTCTCTACCCCACTTTCTCTCTCTCACTCAACTATCTACACTCACAACACATCAACTTTACAATCATTTTCTTAATTTTTATGCAAAGCCTTATTTTTGTAAGGTAAATAGGGACGGAGGGAGTAAAATAAAAGAAAAAAAAAAAAGTGATTATGTACCTGATCACGATCCAAATACGGAATATGAAAGGACATGATGTGGATTTACTTGTTTGTTGCAGTTATTAGTCATAAAATAGGGTAAAGAGATGGAGAGAAGATTAGGGGAGTTGTAGGTAATAGGTGTAAGTTTAGCAATGATGAATGATGGTGACCTAGAGCCCTGTGTATCTACCTTCTTAATCCCTCTACACTTCATCATCCATCATCTTAACTTAATCCAAATCCAAATTTGCCATCATCAATTATCTGAGTGTCAGTCCTTTACGAGCCGAATAAAAAAGTTGCAGTCCCATCCGAATTAAAAAAAATTAGTTAGGTATAGGGATTAAGGAAAAAATGGTAACGGAATAGATGTTGTGAGTATGAAAAGTGAAGTAGGGGAAAGAAAGTAGGGTAGAGAATAATGAGCGAAAAGTTATTGTGAGTGTACATATGGGTCCCATTAAATAAAATACTTCAATTTTTGGGTTGACCTAATTATAATGGGACACCCAAAATATTTTTTTTTAATTCAAATGAGACGGAGCGAGTATCTCTATCTCTTAGTACAAGTATTCTGTCAGAAAACAGAGGATTTCAGGAACTTAATTAAAATACATTATCGTCCTACTACACCTACGTGGTTTTACTTATGTACCTACGCAACCTTAGAAAATGAATCCAAATTTTTGGATTTTCTCGGGATTTCCCAGGAAACTGCCACTCCCATTCTTCATTTCTTCTTCTGCTGCTTCTTCTTCTTCTTCTTCTTCCTTATAAAAGAAAGAGAAAGTATTGCTAAAACCTCCTAAATTATGAGTATAGTATTAGAGAAAGAGAGAGAGAAATAGAAAGAGAAAAAGAAAATGGGAGGATCTGGGAAAGGGAGTTCATGTTCATCGGAAGAGGAAAAGCTTGTGCAGATGGTCCTGGATTTCATTGAATCCGAACCTAATTCACCCATTTCTAATTCTATCCCTAACCACCCCCACCCCCATCACAATCCAACTTCTCTCTCTATTTTGCAGGTTCTTTTTCTCTCTTTCTCTAGATTATTTTAGTTACTGGGTATTAAACATCATCTGATCTCTGTTAATTGTAGTGCACACATTTTTTTTTAAAAAAAAAAAAAATCGTTCCAAAGTTCCAAAATGAATGTTCTATTTTTATTAATTTGCTTTTGATCGGGAGCAAATGAAAAATAAAATAAAATAGAGGTTCATTTTAGGATCATCTTCTCCATCTCAAAATGAATGGCCGTCTTCATTATTGATTTAATAATCACACATCTATGAGGTCGTTTGAGAGATGCCTAAAAGCAAATCCGTGTGGGTTGATATCAAAGCTGACAATATCGTACTAATGTGGAGTGGTCTGGGGTGGTCGCGGTTCCTACATAAATGAATGACAATCTTTTTTAATGAAAAGAAAATATAAAAACAAACATGCATTTTTGGGATGAAGATAATACTAGTTGCCAATATTAATTGCTTCGAAATTGGGTGCTAATATAGTTTTGTTGACATTTAAATTGTTTTGGTGATTAGGATATTCTAAAGAATGAGGGTGTGAGTGCTGAGACAGAGGTCGTTGATAAAGTAATGTTATACTTGCAAAATGGTGTTATTCAGGATATTGGGGGGAGAAGCAAAATAGACTCTTTAAACAAATGGATAGTGTTGAGATTGAAAATGGATGATTTTGATGCTTCCCTATGTAAGACTTCTTGGGTCTCCTCTTTCCCTCTTTCTTCAGGTAACTTCTCTACCCTCATTGAAATCTATTTAGTATACAACTCTCCATCCGTCTCAAAATACTTGCGGTTTTACAGTTTTCCATCAAATTTTTGACACATTTTGCCTAAACTAATCAACTTGTTAGTGAACTGTTGTAGAAAGAAATTGATAAATATGTTAGTGAACTTTGGTTGTAGAAAGAAAATGATAACTTGATGTAGAAATTATTGAAATGATATTTTTTTGGATGGGTCTGTTATGCCATGCTGAATAGATACACATGTTTTGAGATAAATGATCAAGATTAATTAAGTTAGAGTTGGGTCTCATGTAATGTCCATAAAACTCGACCATTGAACTCAAAACAGGGTCGTTGGTCCTTTCGGGATGTATGCAGTTAAGTTGAAGGATTGATGCAGCAGTTCCAAATTCACTAGTGGGTAACTGTGCTTGTGCTTGCACGGGAAACTAATTTGCCAATTTTTTTTTAGATTTTTATTTAATAAAATAACATATTTTTTTTAATATAATTATATTGTAAATGAATTAAAACGTCTGCTTACAAATTTAAGAGAATTGTGTTTAAAAAATTAGTTTTTGTTGTACATATTTATTATGATAAATAAAATTTGAATATAAAGATGGTTTATTATTTTTATAAATTAACTTTTAATTTTATAGATGATTGACTTAATAATATTAGCGATTGTCCAATGAATGATTTTATATTATATATACTCCCTTCGTCCCACCTCACTTGAGACTTATTTTCATTTTGGTTCGTCCCACCTCACAATTCATTCAACCAACCTACTATTAACCCCACTCATTCTCTATCTTCATTTTCTACCACACATTTACTTTATTTTATTCTTTTTTCTTAGTTATTATGCCTACCTCTTAGGTCTCAAGTGAGGTGGGACGTAGGGAGTACATATTATGATTAATAAATATAAAAGTCTATAATGTACATCTAATCATATTAGTAAAATAATAATTTTATTAACTGAAAATATTAATAGTAATAATTAACATACTCCCTCCGTCCCACCTCACTTGAGACTTATTTCTATTTTGGTCCGTCCTATTTCAATTGAGACTCCCCAAAATGATAATCTTTTTATAATTTTATATTCAATCTATCCCACCCACTCATTCTCTCTCTTCCTTTCCACCACACAATTCATTCAACCAAACTACTATTAACTCCATTCATTCTCTCTCTTCATTTTCTACCACACATTTTCTTTATTTTATTCTTTTTTCTTAGTTATTGTGCTCACCTTTTAGGTCTCAAGTGAGGTGAGACGGAGATAGTATATAGTAACTACTATGATTAATTAGTACTCTATCCATCCTAGATTTAGAGTCTTACCTTGCTTGCACACACTTATATGAAAAACAATAGAAAATGGGTAAACATTGCAAGTGGATTGAGAGTATAGATGTCCAAAACACTATTCATAGTGCAAATGGACAAAATGTAAGTTAGTAAGTTTGGTCTTTTTGTAATTATAGAAGCATTAGAAAGACAAAATTGTCAAAAACACTATTCATCATTTCCCATCATTTGTCATTTTATAAAGAGACTCTTACTCTTGGATATACCAAAATCAAAAATAGTACTTGTACTCTTGGACGGGGAGTGAGTACTATTAATAGTAAATATTAACATATAGTATTGTATAATGATTAACTAATACTACTAATAATAGTTAATTTATATAATACTATTATGATTAACTAATACTACTATTAAGAATAATAATTAATATATATAGTAACTATTATGATTAATTAATACTATTAACAATATTTTTTAATTTATTTAATAATTAATTATAATAGTTAATATAAATATTAACTATAAAAATGATTTAACTATTAATAGTTAACTATTATTTGCTTAATAGTATAACTAATAATATTATTACTATATAAAGTAATTACTCCCTCTGTCCCTAAATGAGTGTCCATTTTCAAGAAATCTTTGTCCCTAAATGAGTGTCTTTTTTGAACATAACTTTCTCCCTAAACGTTTTTTTTTTCGAAATTTTTTTCACCGGCTTTTTATATGTGCAAAACTAAATGTTTGGAAGGAGATTATAAGATTATATATGAATCGTTGTTACCAAATTGTTCAAAAAGTTGAGATTTTTAGTGTCCTTAAATGAAATTTGGACACTTATTTAGGGACAGAGGTAGTATTATAGTTAACTATTATAATAACTATTACTAATAATATTAATAACTACTATAATAGTTAACTATTATAGTAATTATCACTATTATTAGTAATAATTAACTATTACTAATAATAGTAATAATTATTACTACTAATAATAATAATTATTATTACTATTATTAGTAATAGTTAATTATTACTAATAATAGTGATAATTATTACTACTACTAATAATAGTTAACTATTATATTAACTATTACTATTATTAGTAATAGTTACCATAGTAGTTAACTATAATAGTTACCCTATATAGTAACTAATATTATTAGCTAAGAAAAATAAATTGAAAAGTCACATAATTATGAGGCTAAGTTTGATGTTGCATCACCAAATGCAAGCTTTCTCCATAGTTTGGCCACATGTCAACACCATAACCCTCCACACCAACTTTAATATATAGTATACTCCCTTCATCCCACCTCACTTGAGACTTAAGGGGTGGGCACGATAACTAAGGAAAAAGAATAAACTAAGGAAAAGGTGTGGTAGAAAATGGGGAGAGATAATGATGAGTGGGGTTAAAAGTAGGTTGATTAAATAAATTGTGTGGTGGAAAATGAAGAGAGAGAATGAGTGGGTGTGGTAGATTAAATATAAAATTATAAAAGGATGACCATTTTGTGGAGTTTCAAGTGCAGTGAGACGGCCCAAAATGAAAATAAGTCTCAAGTGGGGTGGGACGGACGGAGTATATATAAGATTTTATAACGAGAAAAAAGTGTATGGGAAAGCCGTTAGTACAATACTACAAGTTGTAAAATTACTCTTAATATAGCATTCTCACCACATGAAATATATTCTCATTTCTAATCTCATTTCTTTGTTTTATTTTTGTATGTTATAGTGCTACAATTTACAGGTGACTATGAATATGTGGATGTAATATTGAAGGACACAACAAGATTAATAGTGGATATTGATTTCAAGTCACAATTTGAATTAGCAAGGCCAACATCAAACTACAAAGACCTCATAAATGCTCTTCCTCGTGTATTTGTTGGCACTGAAGAAAAGCTGAACAAAATAATCTCATTATTATGTGCAGCTGCCAAACAGTCCCTTAAGGAAAAGGGTCTTCACATTCCTCCATGGAGAAAGTCCACTTACATGCACTCCAAATGGCTTTCTCACAATTGCAACAAACTCTCTTTACTACCAAGTAAACATGGCATGCCTAAATTGTTAAGCTTAGATTAACTATTATGGTACCATATAGGCTTTTTTGTAATGGAGTTCAATTAATTTTGTTAGGGTATATATATATATATATATATACATAGGCGAGCTCATCATCTTTGCGGCTAAGATGATTTCAATTTTTTGTGGGTCCTACCGTGCTCGGACACATCTCATCCGTCGAACACAAAATCCAATGAGGTGCTTCTAATCGGAGCTATTGGGTGGAGCAGTTCGAAATCCGATGTTTAGTGTCTTGGAAATAAGAGCACCTTTTCAATGGATAATACGATATTTATTTTGGTTCAAAATATTGGTTGCGTTTTGCATTTTTATGATATTTATTTTGGTTCACAATATTGGTTGCGTTTTGCATTTTTATGAAGTACCAATAGGTTTTTTGATCGTTCCTTGCATTCTAAAATAATATTCTAATTTTATTTTATTATTACGAAATAACTTTAATAATAATTTTAATTTAGTTTAATTATACTATTGAATGAGTATATAAAACTTGTTATTGATACACCATCAACAGTATACTATTACTAATAATAATATTTAGACTTTCATTGAGATAATCAAATTAACTTAAAATTATTAAGCAAATTTCATTCATAATAAGAATTAAAAAAATGAGAACATCGTTTTGAAATGGAGGGTGTATAAATTTGTTTCTTTCACTCAAACAATTAAGTGGTGTACGTCAATTTTTTTTTTAAGGATGGTGTACGTCAATTATTTAGAAATACTATTTTTTTTCCTGATCAAGCTTTGCTCTACTTCACAACAAATAATGCGTAATATGTCAAAGTAATATGTTAAAAGTGATCAGAGAACAACAATGCAGAAAAAATACTCTCCATCATGTGAATCTGGTAGGAGCAACAACTACAAACTATGCAATAACAATCCAATATAGAGCTATTAACAATCACCCAACTGTTGAACAACAACTGGTATCAAGAGCTTTGGTTGGACAATCAAAGAGGTTTATCAAGCAATCAAGAATGGGCAAGGATAAACAAGCGGTGGAGAAATTCGATGGGTCTGACTATGGGTATTGGAGGATGCAAATAGAAGATGTCTTGTATAATAAGGATCTCTATAAGCCTCTAACAAGAGTCAAGCCGGAAAGCGAAAAACAGGAAGACTGGGATCTTATGGATCGGAAAGCCTTAGGGGTGGTTCGATCTACTTTGTCGAAGTGGATCGCGAAGACTACCAAGAAGGCGAAAACCAACAAGGAGCTATTGGATTATCTTACTGGGAGATTTGAAACTCCATCTGTTGCAAATAAGGTTGATTTGATACGCAAGATGGGTAGTCTCAAGATGCAAGAGGGAGGATCCATAGCTAAACACATCGATGAGTTTATGGATATTATAGACTCATTGACTGCGTTGGAGATTACTTTCGGTGACGAGGTTTATGCGTGTTTATTGCTAGCGTCCTTACCAAGGAGTTGGAGCGGAACGGTGACAACGTTAAATGCTTCAGCGGGTAAGAACAAATTGAAGTATGATGATGTTAAGGACTTTCTCTTGGGCGAGGAAAATCGCATAAATAAGTTGGAGACACCGTTTACTTCAGAATCGGTCTTGGCTACAACTAGTAGGGGAAGACCTGGTTCTAGCAAAAAGGGAGAACAGGGTCAAGGGAAAGTGTAATCGGGGTAATTCGAAGTAGCAAGAATGGGACACAAAGTCGTGGGAACAATGGCCGTAAAGTTGGAACATGCATTTTGCCGAACCTACCAAATTTTTCCACCCTAGGTCAAAGCAACAATATAGCACACCAGAGACCGTGTTAGTTACGCCATCTACATTCATCATCCTCACTACCCATCTCCTACTTCTCACCCACCATATAATCCCGACAATCCATCCTTTTTCGGTTCATCTTGTAACACCCCGAATTTTCTTATAATATCTGACCATTTAATGGCACTAAATATCCATAAATAACAATAATAAATACTTTAATTTAGGGTTCACAACGGCCCTTATTTAACCATAAATTCAAAACAATAGCGGAAGCGTAACTTTAACTTGTCTTGGTAGGTAACAACCCTAACCATCAATGTACTTCATCTTACATCAATTAAATAAACGTACTTAAACTACTAAATAATGAATCTTCAATCCACCGTCTTGCTACGGCTGCTTTCCTTGTCTTGTCCTTCTACTTAAATCCTGAAAACAAAATTTATAGAGAAGGGATGAGCGAACGAATGCTCAGTAAGTTCATACGTGGCCTCTCCGGTTACTAAGGAGAGACGACCAGAACGAGTACTATGAATAACTTTACAAAGATAGGTTCAGTTACTTTTGGATTCAAGGCTGCAGAACAATACAGTCTTATTACTTTTAAAATTTTACTTTCAAAGGATTATGGCACTACAATCCAATGGGATTCATTCAAGTTTCCGTCAATTCCTTGGTAACGTACATTATAACCTCAATGCCAAAGGTACAATTTGTACACCTAGCTTCTTCAGCCAATAGTGTGGGTCGTAACATATATGGTATCCACACACATATGCTCGGGGTCTAGAATCATCCTTGTAATCAGACAATTCCTGAGAGAAGGCATGTGATCACTCATGCAATCCCTAGTTTAAGGACGAGTCTTTTCTAACTGGACTGTCCGACAATGTCTTTTCTAACTGGACATTGGATGCCTTAACGAGTAAGTGGTTAACTCACAAGTTAAAATTGAGAACATACCATGGTACAAGTATGTGATACAAGTTTCAAACTTCGATACTTAGTAGATCGATGGGAACATCACTAAGTATAGATTCTTTCAAGGAACGTTCAATAACGCAGAGTTCATTCAAATACTATCATGCCATACTGATAGTTAACTTTAAAAAGAAATACCGAATTCCAATAAACAGGAGTTCAAATACTGTAAGGAACGTAATCCCTTACCTGAATTGCTTTTCCTCGCAATCTCCTCTCTGTGCAAATCTACAAGGCACGGAGTAATTTACTTTAGTACTCTCTACATTGTTAACTATTTTTACTTAGTTAACTGAGAGATGCGTTTTAACTTCTTTACTTCGTTACTTCTTTCGTTACGTTTAAGTTTCTGACTTTGATTTACTAGTCAGTCCTTTAACTTGATATAATTGCAATTAAGTCCTCTAACTTTGGGTTAATTACAATTTGGTCCCTCCATTTTGGTTTAATTGCAATTTAGTCCTTCAACTTTGGATTAATTGCAAATGGTCCTTCATCTTTAATTCAATTGCAATCTAGTCCTCCACTTTGGATTAATTGCAGGGAGGTCCCTTGACTTTAGTTTAATTGTAACTTGGTCCTTTAACTTTGGATTAATTACAATTTAGTCCTTCAACTTTCCTTTAATTACAGAAAGGTCCTTGGACTTTGGTTTTGTTCATAAGGTCCCCTAAGTTTCTCTTTTTTAATCACTTAGGCCCTTCTAACTTCAAAGTTTTCCTTTTTCTTTCTTCTAACTTTAATTCTTTTCAGTTTAGTCCTTTTCCGTTAGGAAACTAACTGAAACTTCTAATCTGTTCCTTTCTCGTTAACTTTTTAACCTTCAAAGTCTTCCAAATGTTTATTCGATTTCCTCAAGTTACTTTTCTAACTGGTTAACAATCCTTTTAACGATTTTGTTTTCTTTCCATTAGAAACTTAACGAAAACACTAACTTTCCGTCCCAATTCTTAACTTTCACAAACCGAATTCAACACCCATAATTTATCATCATTGCCGAGACATGTATGTTCCAAAAATCCATTGATTTAATCAATTTTTCTTGATCTAATTTTCCATTGTACTTTCTATTCATCAATTTATTTATATCTTAACAATAAAAATCATTAAAACAACCAAACAATTTCTAGTTGGGCAAGGCCATTCGGCCGAATGCTACTTGTGGGTGGAACTCATATTTTCTTCCCTTTTGTTAAACCCTAATAGCCTCAATTCCATATTGGTCTAATCCCCATGCCTTGAATCATAGTATTCCATTTAAAATCATGGTTATAAGATCAACTTAAGACCAATACTAATATGAAGATCATCATATAGTCAATACCTTAATCATTTAGGATTTTAATAAATAAACTTCTCATCCTAAAAACTAGCATGCAATCATAATTCTTTATTTTCTTAAATCATTCATAGTTTATGTTTTACACATCCAAATCCAATGAAATAAATTTTAGGAGACGGGTTTTAATCTTACCTTGAGAATGATCGGATTGGATTTCAAAAAAAAAAACTGTCGTAGCTCCTCCTCCCTCCTGCTTCTGGCCGGCGGCTGCTATAGGATGCTAGGGTTTGTTTTCTTTTTTTTTTTTTTTTTTTTTTTTTTGAGTTTATGATAATAAGAATTCCTAACTTGACTAACTCATTAATTTATACTTGGATTGATTCTTAATTGGGTTGGGTTTACTAATATAGATTTTCGGCCCATCTAATTCTTTGGCCCACTTCTTTCAATTATTTTATAACTCTAATTATCGTTTAATTAAATTAGAAAAACCGAAAATTAAAATAAAAAAATATTCCGATTATTACATTCTTACCCCCTTAAAAGAAGTTTGTCCTCAAACTTTGATAATCCTTAATCCGAGAAGATGTCCGGGTACAATTCGCGCATTTCACTTTCTTGTTCCCATGTCGCTTCTCTTTCCGAGTGATTGCTCCATTGCACTTTCACATAGGGAACCGTACGCTTTCTTATGACCTCTCTTTTCTGTCGACGATCTTGATTGGTCGTTCATCGTACGTCAAATCTGCCCGAACTCTTAACTGCTTGTACTCTATCACATGACTCGGATCATGAATATACTTCCTTAGCATGGAGACATGGAACACATTATGTACTCCAGCTAATACCGGCGGTAACGCCAATCGATAAGCCACTTCCCCGATCTTATCAAGAATTCCGAACGGTCCCACATATCGTGGACTTAACTTTCCCTTACTCCAAAACGCATAACTCCCTTCGTGGGTGATATCTTTAGGAATACTCGATCCCCTGGTTGAAATTCCAGTTCTCGCCTTCTATTGTCTGCGTAAGATTTCTGCCTACTTTGCGCAGTCTGTAGCCACTTTCGAATCTGTTGTACCTTATCCGCCGTGACTTGTACGAGTTCCGGTCCACTTAACTTCCTCTCACCGACTTCATCCCAACACGCCGGTGATCTACACTTCCTCCCATACAACGCTTCATATGGAGCCATCCCAATACTGGCATGAAAGCTATTGTTGTATGCGAATTCCACTAACGGTAAATGTTCGTCCCATGCATTTGGCCAATCTAACGAAGTAGCCCTCAGCATGTCTTCCAGTGTCTGGATAATCCTTTCCGATTAGGGCTTCTCTCACCTCGTTTACCTCTTATGCCTCTTTAATCCTGCCCAACAGTGCAGGCTGTAACGTCAATCTAGCCAAATATCCATTTACTTCACCACTAAGTTCACCTCCTTGACATCATTCTACATACTTACCCCCTTAGAGATCAACGTCGCCAACATTCCGTGATTCTTTCTACTTAAGGCATCTGCCACCTTGTTAGCTTTCCCAGGATGGTACAATATTTCACAGTCGTAATGCTTGAGAAGTTCTAACCACCTCCGTTGTCTCATATTCAATTCCTTCTGCGTGAAGATATACTTAAGGCTCTTGTGATCCGTAAAAATCTGGCATTTTCACGCCATACAGATAATGTCTCCAAATTTTCAATGCAAACACTACTGCTGCTAATTCCAGATCATGGGTCGGGTAATTCCTTTCATGCACTTTCAACTGCCTAGATGCATAAGCTATCACCTTCTCATTTTGCATCAGTACACAGCCTAGTCCTTTCAACGACGCATCACTGTAGACAACAAAACCTTCCGTCCCTGTCGGTAGTGTTAATACTGGTGCGGATACCAGTCTATTATTTAATTCTTGAAAACTTCGTTCACATTCTTCTGACCGAACAACTTAGCTGCCTTCTGCGTCAGCTTCGTCAATGGTCCAGATAACTTCGAAAATCCTCTACGAACCTTCTATAGTAACCAGCTAAACCCAAGAAACTTCTTATTTCGGTTACTGTAGTCGGTCTTTCCCAATCCATTATTGCCTCTACCTTCGTTGGGTCTACAGAAATTCCTTCTTTCGACACTACGTGCCCCAAAAATGCTACTTTCTCCAACCAGAATTCACATTTGTTACATTTCGCATACAATTTCTGTCTCCTCAAAATCTGCAGTACTAACATTAATGCTCTTCATGTTCTTCCTTGGTCCTCGAATACACCAAGATATCATCAATGAATACAATCACACCCTTATCCAGAACTTCGGAAATATCCTATCTTAAGTCCCATAAACGCTGCCGGCGCGTTAATCAACCCACACGGCATCACTACAACTCATAATGACTATACCTTGTTCTAAAGGCTGTCTTAGTTATATCATCCTTCTTCACTCTTAGTTGATGATAACCAGACCTCAAATCTATCTTCAGGAATAACACGCTCCACGAAGTTGGTCAAACAAATCATCTATTCTGGGCAACGGTATTTGTCCCTTACCGTCACACGGTTCAATTCACGATAGTCGATACATAACCTCATCGACGCATCCTTCTTCTTCACAAATAATACCGGTGCACCCCATGGTGATACACTCGTTCTAATCAAGCTCTTATCCAACAACTCTTACAGTTGCTCCTTTTTATTCTCCAATTCTGACGGAGCCATTCTATACGGCGCCTTCGATATTGGTGACGTCTCAGGTACCAAATCGATAGAAAATTTTACTTCTCCTTATAGAGGTATTCCCGGTAAATCCTCAGGAAAACACGTCCTTGAAATATCTAATCACAGAAAGTGATTCTACGGTTACTTCCTTCTTGCTCGTATCACCAATGTACGCCAAGAATCCTTCTCATCCTTTCTTTAAAAGCTTACGAGCCTTCATTACCGATATAAGGTTCGATCGGGTTCTAGGTTTCGTTCCTTGAGAACATCACTCTTCTCTAGATAGTAATCTAAAGTGGACTTCTTTCTTTAAAACAATCCACATGGGCATGGTATGCAGTCAACTATAGTCCATTCCCAAGATTACATCAAATTCTTCGATGTCCTAAACTAATGAGATCAACCTCAAGTTTTCCTCGTCCATTTTCAAAGGACAATTCCTAGATATAGACGTAATAGGGATCGATTCTCTAGTTTGAATACCCATAACTAAAGAATTCTCTAACGCCTCATGAATTAAATACATATTCTTAGCCAAGCAATCATTTGGCACTTCTTATCAGAACCTTGCCCTTTGACGTCGTTCTTATTACCATCATTTCTATTGCCGTAGCCTTTATTCTGGTACTTACTTGTACTACCTTCCTTTTCGCGATCGTCAGTAGCCTTCCTTTAGATTCAGTCGACACTTTCTTAGTTGACTCTTCTTCTCTTTTCGCTTACTGCGATAACTATCAGATTCTTTCTCCACTATCCGTCCTATCCAACACTTAATCCTAGGTTGGTAGTATTAATGGAGTGATTCTATATCGGATTCGGTTGCTCAAACCATCTTCAAATCCTCGAGCCTTTTGCGCTTCATCATCGAAGAGTGTTAGGGTAAATTCTAGCAATTCGGTGAATCTAGTACTATAGTCGTTCACCGTCATACTTCCTTGAGTTAGCATCATAAACTTAGCCTCTCTGGCGTTTCGAACACTTGCCGGATAATATGGTACTATCATTAGTTATCATGAATACGAGACTTTTTCACGCACTCTCATACTATAGCTCATCTCTACATACTAACATTCAATTTATAGGTCATTCACTAAACCACTGGTCGTTTCAACAGATCATCACTATCTTCATTAGTCAACTTTACTAGACGTATGGGTCGCTTCATTAGACCATTTTTATTTTCATAGGTCATTTCAATAGACCAAAATCACTTTCATTGGTCGTTTCAATAAACCATTCTCACTTGTTCCAGGTAACTCGCACATTTAACACTATTACTCACGTCAACCCAAGCATTGTATTATGCCTAATACTTACACATAAATATGCCGTCCCCAAAAGACGTAACTTTTACAAAAGATCGGTCTACTAGATTTCTTGGTCATTCCAAATAGACCAGTTCTACTTAGGGAAGTCATTTCACTAGAATTTACTTATTAATCATAGGTCGATTCACTAGACCTACTCTCATTCACACTTGGCCGTTTCACTAAGCCTATTGCTCTTATACTTAACCGTTTCAATAGGTATTTTATTCTTGTTTCGATCGCTTCAATGGATCAAAATAACTTTACTTGGCCGTTTCACTAAGCCTATTACTCTTATACTTAACCGTTTCAATATGTTATTTTATTCTTGTTTCGATCGCTTCAATGGATCAAAATTAACTTTACTTGGCCGTTTCACTAAGCCAAATACTTCTCTTGACCGTTTCAATAGGTCAATTTATTCTTTCTCACTTGACCGTTTCAATAGGTCACTTTATTCTTGTTTCGATCATTTCACTAGACCAAAACTAATTTCACTTGGCCGTTTCCATTGCCGTTTCTGTTGTTTCCACTTCTGGTATTCATCTGCAATTTTACTTTCACTTTAGAACAAATTCGTGTTCTTAGCAATATTCATCACGATACAATACGTGCAGTATTCATGGTATACTTAACTTATTCTTTTACTAACGGTTACTTGTTAGTTTGAATCGTGTTCGTAGGTCTTTTGTACTAGACCGTTATTCAGATTTGGTTAGTTTACTTTAACCTTTCTTCTCCAGTTCAGGAGTTTTCATACTTCATAATTTACAACCGTTTTACTTGTTGCTTATTATTTCTTTATTTCACTAGTTTTTTATTACTTAACTAGCTTTAACTTATTCCAATGGTCGTCTTACTTCGTACCATGGTCACGGAGATTATTTCAAATCACTCCGACACTTTCCTTGTCTTTCTCGACAAGTTAACTTTTTGTTTACACAACAATAGTAAATTCAAAATTTTGGGTATTTAAATTAAATAATTAACTTTATTCAACTAAGGTGTGAGATTTAAACATCCCAAAATACACCCAAAATTCAACTTTAACATAAGAAAATTTCTAACTGTATTACTCCACTAATAATAAAGTAAAAGAATCTATTCTTATAACTATCTGTCATTAATTGCATCACTTCCACAGTGTGCGTGTTCTGCTACAAGTTGGTCATATTTCTCTTGCAATTCTAACTTCTCAGCCCAAATCTGATAGCCTGAAGTCCTAAGCTCTTCCTCATAAGCTGCTTGCTCATCTATTTTCTTTTTCAGTTCATTATTTTGTTCTATCTCCTCCACCAGTTGTACACTGATTCGATTCATTCGCGGTTAGCTCTAACCACATGGCTTTCTAGGCTTTGGACCTTCTTCAGCTGTACTGCTAACTTTCCTTCCACGTACATTATGTCCTCATCGCGTTCTTTGATGACATTCTGTAGACTGCCGACTCCTCGAGTCTCCTTCCTAAGCTCTCTTTTAGCTGAGCGAAGTTCTTTAGTTAGCTGCTTAATAATCTCCTCTTTAGCTTCTATTTCCTCTCTTAGAGTAGCACTGTACCTTACCGACTTCATGGGTCTCCTCGGCATGATCCTACACACACCAATAGTAAACTTAATTAGTACATAACCCCAAGATTCCATTATAACATATTAATAGAATGCAATAGACATACAATGAAGAGATTCCTATTTCCCCAAGTGTATTCATACTTTATGTACACTCTTAGTATCATTCCTAGAGTTAGACTTTATCACTTGAACTTCCTCAAGTAAGATCTTATTTAAGTCAAGTACTAAGTTCTCCCATCAGTCCTAACTTCCAGTTTTCTCCCATAAGACCTAAAGCCATTGCTCTGATACCAACTGTAACACCCCGACTTTTCTTATAATATCTGAGCATTTAATGGCACTAAATATCCATAAATAACAATAATAAATACTTAATTTAGGGTCACAACGGCCCCTTATTTAACCATAAATTCAAAACAATAGCGGAAGCGTAACTTTAACTTGTCTTGGTAGGTAACACCCTAACCATCAATGTACTTCATCTTACATCAATTAAATAAACGTACTTAAACTACTAAATAATGAATCTTCAATCCACCGTCTTGCTACGGCTGCTTTCCTTGTCTTGTCTTCTACTTAAATCCTGAAAACAAAATTTATAGAGAAGGGATGAGCGAACGAATGCTCAGTAAGTTCATACGTGGCCTCTCCGGTTACTAAGGAGAGACGACCAGAACGAGTACTATGAATAACTTTACAAAGATAGGTTCAGTTACTTTTGGATTCAAGGCTGCAGAACAATACAGTCTTATTACTTTTAAAATTTACTTTCAAAGGATTATGGCACTACAATCCAATGGGATTCATTCAAGTTTCCGTCAATTCCTTGGTAACGTACATTATAACCTCAATGCCAAAGGTACAATTTGTACACCTAGCTTCTTCAGCCAATAGTGTGGGTCGTAACATATATGGTATCCACACACATATGCTCGGGGTCTAGAATCATCCTTGTAATCAGACAATTCCTGAGAGAAGGCATGTGATCACTCATGCAATCCCTAGTTTAAGGACGAGTCTTTTCTAACTGGACTGTCAGACAATGTCTTTTCTAACTGGACATTGGATGCCTTAACGAGTAAGTGGTTAACTCACAAGTTAAAATTGAGAACATACCATGGTAAAGTATGTGATACAAGTTTCAAACTTCGATACTTAGTAGATCGATGGGAACATCACTAAGTATAGATTCTTTCAAAAAAGTAATTTTTATATAAATGAATGTAACATTTTTATTTAGTAGATGTCACTTTTTTCTTGAAAAAAATAGTAAAAATTCATGTATAGAATCGGGTTTGTATCTCAATTGTTACTTTCTCAATAAAAATTGTTACATTTGAGATATAGTGTTACATTTAAGAATATAAATTGTTACAATTGAGGGGGAAAAAATGTTACATTCAATTTTTTTTATAAAATGTAACATTAGTTTTGTTTGTCAATCCTATGTTAATTTTTGAAAAAAAAAGACTGTTACATTCCTATATAAAAAGTGTGACATTAGTTTATTTGTCAATCTTTATGTTATCTTTAAACTATTGCAGCAAAATTGTGGTACATTTTGAAAAAAAAGTGTTACATTTGAAAAAAAAATGTGTTACATTTCGTTATAATAACTGTTACTTTTGTTGGGAGGAAAAATAGTTGGGGTGGCAAAAAAATAAAAAATAGGGTTCGCCGTGCGCCGTCGCACGCTGTGCGGCGGTTGCACATGAGACCATCTGTTTCCTTTATTGATCAGTCAAAACTATCTCATTTAAATCATTTTTTTTTTCTTCATAATGTTCTTTGTGTTTCAAATATGCATAAATCTTTACTCTCCGTAAGTCGATTTTCTAAAGATAATAACTGCTATTTTGAATTTGATGATTTTGATTTTCGTGTAAAGGACAATATAACGAAACGGATTATACTTTCTGACAGTAATTCTATATACCCTTTGGTTTGACTCCTCAATTAGCGTAAGACTGAACTGGTTGGTTTTGCAAATCTCGACTCAATTAGCTTGTTATGAATGCATTTTCTTGTTTAGCACTAGGCTTGAAATCAAGCTCGACTCGGACTCGATTCACTCGTTAAGAGCTTCTGAAGCTATTTTTACGAAAATAAACCAAACTTGAAATCAATTCGTTAGGACTTGAGTTCGATAACAACTCCCATAACGTTCAGGAGGGTGAACTGAAGAGGAAGAGAAGCAAAAATGGCTGAAGTCCCTGAGCCTGACCCCTTGGCCGATTTAATCAAAGATGGCCGCGTTCGACACACTTCATTTTACAGCCACGCCACCGCCCTAACCATCGATCTCGACTTACTCGCAGCCCGCCTCATCGACCGCTTAACTTTCGTCTACGCCTTTGCCACTCCCCTTTCCGGCCGTTATGCCGACGCAGAAATCCAAACAGACATTACCCACATGGTAAACGCCGCAATGTTAATCACCTCTTCACAAGTGTTCGTAAATCAGATGCCCCATCGAGCTCCAATCGCCAATTGTATCGAGTTCCCTGCTTTCTTGGCGTCCACACTGAGCTCAATCGGCCCACTTCAAGTCTCCGCGTGACAGTTTGGTTATTTACGCTACGTCGGCGTCAAGCTCAATTGGGTCTTTCTTCACTACTATCGAGCCGCGTTTAATGAATGGAGCCTGGTCGTTCGACGGAATGCTTCACTCAGCACATTATGAAAACGACGACATTATGAGAGCTTTTCTTTGCCTCCACCCTGATTTGGATTGCCGTGCCTTGGATCGAGTTTCAATGACAATTGAGTTCTGCACAGACGAAGCTGTAGTGGCTGCTGTCCGGGCAGCTCGTCCTCCTGAAGGGGTTGTAGCCGGTGTTAATGGTGATGACAAGCACGTGTTCCAACGACATATCAGTTTCCCAGTTAACTGTTTCGGCATTGGTGTTGGTGCTGAAGGAGGTGGACAAGGAGGAGTTGCTGGAGTGTACATAATTGGGCGGGGCAATTGCACGTATTATGCCACCAATCTTGCTCATGATTTGGCGGAGCATGAACTCTTGAATGCTCTTCGCTACCGGCTCATGTCTACTAGTTAGTTAAATGCACTTAGTTTCGTTAACTATTAGGTACTCCATCGTCTGTTCTAATCAAATGAATTGTCCCATTTAATGCAATCAAGTGGTTGAGACTAAACCGTGCCAAACAACTACGTTTTGATACTGTTTAACCATTGGATTGTATTGATAAATGAGAAAATGCCATCTAAAAGTAAACGTCATAAAAGTTATGGAATTTAATGGCACATCTGTTTTGTTGATGTTTTGAATCTCCTGCTGGTCTTATGTTTTGCGCATTGAACTTGGTCTAAACTGAGCAAACTCAAATCTGCTGTTGATTATTGCCCTCTAGTCCCAATATGAGTGTCCATTTTCTCGGTGATGAAAAATAATGGACACTCATTTTGTGAAGTAGGGAGTACTATAATTGAAGTATTTTTTTTTGGGAAACTCACCTGCTATACATAAGACTTAACACACTTCTGATTCGAGATCCCAGTATGTCATTTTCTATGGTATTTTATCTTCTTGCTACATGCTATTTATTACTCTCTGGTTAAATCACCTTCTTCATAGCTTCTTAGATACTAAACGACATTTTTCCTGCTATATTAGTGATCCCTTGCTAGTGTCATAAAGGCCAATTCTACTGTAGTATTTGATAGATAGAAGGTTCTTGGTGAAAACTGGTGGAACATAGAGTTGGTAGATATTCAGACACTACTTTTCAACTTCAGCATTTTTCATGACTGGATTTGAGTCAACAAATGTTTGGTACCTAAAGTCTATGGTTCTCTCCAGAACCAATCATATAGTAGCAATTTTCAGTGATGTGTTTTCAAGACAAGAAAGTTGGTAACGCTCTCTTTAAACACGATCAGTTGTCAGCATTATACTGCTTTTCACCAACCCGATTCATTTAATTTGGCTTAACTAACTTTGTTTTGAGTAGGTCAAACCAAACAAAATAATCTTTAAAACTTAGAGGAATCCCTAATTAGACTCGCTGCAGTTTGACCATGATTTAGTACCCTTTATCTAACCTCACCTAAAATGGAGAAACTGTATAAACTTTTCAAGAAGTGGTTGTCATAAACCAAATCATATGTTGTTAGGAATCTGTCATTAGCGGTCACATGCTATCTTTTGGATGTGTATCTTTTTTGTTTAATTTTCGGTAGGTTGACCCGAGTGAGATTATTTTTTGGGAAGGAGGGACTTTCTTTTTTCTAAATCCAACCCTGTTGACAGGCTCAAATGATTCTTTAACTAATTATAATCACCATTGTTTATTCATAATTCTTGTAGTGAAAGCCTCTTTGTCTCCACTATCCACAGTCCCTTGTCTTTAAAACTAGTATATAAGAAACTTCTTGTGTTCATCGAAGTCTGTTTTGATTTCCCAGATTTTTTATTTTAGAAGTTATTGTTAATTGTGGAGTATTGTTTTAGAGCACAGATGTTGCTATTCCCAAGATGCTACTGAATTCAAAAATGAGAGGAACCATTGGTGCCTCACCTGCTCCAATAGAGTCCAGACAACGACTGCTCGCTGTTACTACGTGAGTCTCTCTCTTTATCTCTTTCAAAATAGATATAGCTATGTATATATGATCTGCAATCTGTATTTTCTTGCGAGTTCTGCAATCATGTTGACCGTAGTAGGGGGCAAGTTGAATTTCCTTCCTGTATAGATTAAGTTCTTATTGGTTTGAATCATTTGAATTGCATAAATTTCTATCACAATACTTTAAGTTATTTGGCCAAAAATAGTGTTCAATTCAAAAGAAAGGGGGAAGGAGGGGGGTAAGTAGCTGCTTATGCATCTTGCCCTTGATACGTGAAGCCTTTACTCTGTTAAGAGTCCAGAGTCGAGCATAAGAATATGACTGGCCAAAATCATGCCCGATGAATGTTTATTTCGGTTTATGATGTTTAATTACGTCTTGTTACTCTGCTCTGTGTGTTCCCATTTTTTTTTTCTTTTCAGTGATGATGCAAGCAAAAGGAGTTCCATCAATAGTGAAGTCCTTCAAGATGTAGAAAGACCATTTCCTGGTGCCAATAAAGACAGAACTTCAAGCTGCAAGTTCCTTTCTCCCAAACTGCTTTTGGGTGTTATTGTACTTGGAGCAATTTTTTTGCTCCTACACTCTCCTGATGTTTATAACACAGAGCAATATTCTGATTCTGATTCCGATTCAGAATATCTGTATGTCATTCTGTAAACTCTTCTTGCTATCAGAAATTATTACTTCTTCTGTCTCGAAATGAAGTTCATTTTTGTTCTTGATCAATAATAAAAGGTTACTTTCATTTTGGGACGAAGGTAGTACTATTTAGTAAATACTCCCTCCTTCCCACAATGATAGCCTCGTTTCCCTTTTTTGTCTGTCGTAGAAAGTTAGTCTCATTTCCAAACTTAAGGCTTCAAAATCACTGAATTTCCAAAATTTATAATGTAGCTTTAAAATTTTGAAAAGTCAAACGGGACTATCAATTCGGGACGGAGGGAGTAGTTTAAAAGCTTTTCATTTTTTCCCCATTGTTTCCTGAAGGAAATACTCTACTGCAGGCCTCGAAAGATAGAGGAGAAGTCTACTGTCGATGAACGTTATGCATCCTTTTTTGAACTTAACTGGACCCAAATCTCCAATGTTATCAAGAGACTCGCAGACATAAAGGGTTACCAGGGAATAGGTCTATTGAACTTCAATGATAATGAAATTGACCAATGGAAAAACCTGATACCATATGTCGAGCACATATCCCTGCAACTTGATTATATTCCAAAGAACATAACTTGGCAAACCTTGTATCCTGAATGGATAGACGAGGAAGAAGAATTCAAGGTGCCATTTTGTCCCTCTCTTCCAAAGCTTCAACACCATGGAAAACCACGACTCGATCTCCTTGCAGTGAAGCTTCCATGTCAGAAGTCAACGGACTGGTCAAGAGATGTAGCACGTTTGCACTTGCAACTTGCAGCAGCAGGACTTGCTGCCACTGTTAAAGGATATCATCCAATGAGAGTGCTGCTGGTGACTGAGTGCATCCCTACTCCAAATCTGTTTACGTGCAAAGAGCTTCTTGTTCGTGAAGGGCAAGCTTGGCTTTATGAACCAAATCTTAATACCCTTCGGGAGAAGGTTCAGTACTCCATAGGGTCATGTGAACTCGCAGTCCCTCTTAAGGCTAAAGGTCAGTGCCTTAATCTCTCATGTTAGCTTAATTACAATACGCCATTTATTACAGTAGTAACAACTGTGAAATCTTTTTGTAAATGGGTTATTTAAGTTTTTTTTTTTTTTTTTCTTGGGTAAGTATGATGAACTAATATGTCTTGTTTGTTTGTTCAGAGAAATGGTCATCAGGAAATGAAAAAAGGGAAGCTTATGCTACAATTCTGCATTCTTCTGATCATTATGTTTGTGGGGCTATTGCAGCAGCCCAGAGTATCCGTATGGTAGGATCAACACGTGATCTCGTGATACTAGTTGATGAAACAATAAGCCAGCATCATAGGGACGGACTTGAGGCTGCAGGATGGAAAATCCACAAAATTCACAGAATCAAGAACCCCAAAGCTGAAAAGGATGCCTATAATGAATGGAACTACAGCAAGTTCCGTCTCTGGCAATTGTCTGACTACAACAAGATCATTTTTATCGATGCTGATATGCTTATCCTTAGAAACATTGATTTTCTTTTCGAAATGTCTGAAATAACAGCAACTGGAAATAATGCCACCCTTTTCAATTCTGGTGTAATGGTCATTGAACCATCTGAATGTACGTTTCAGCTACTAATGGGTCATATAAACGAGATCGAGTCCTACAATGGTGGGGATCAGGGGTATTTAAACGAGATCTTCACATGGTGGCACAGAATCCCGAAACAAATGAACTTTCTGAAGCACTTTTGGGAAGGCGATGAGGAAGAAATAAAAGAAATGAAAACACGACTTTTTGCAGCTGATCCCCCAGTTTTGTATGTCATCCATTATTTGGGTATAAAACCATGGTTATGTTTCCGGGACTACGATTGTAACTGGAACGTGCCAAAGCTACATGAGTTTGCAAGTGATTCTGCACATAGAACATGGTGGAAGGTCCATGATGCTATGCCTGAAAATTTGCACAAGTATTGTTTGCTTAGTTCTGAAACGAAAGCGGAAAGGGAATGGGGTCGTAGGGAAGCTGAGAAAGGCAATTATACAGATGGTCATTGGAAGATTAAGATTCAAGACTCCCGTTTGCAGACTTGTTATGAGGATTTTTGTTCCAGGAAACAAAAACATAAAAGAAAAGCTATTCGTCATCCCAAATCGTAAACTTTACAGATAGAAGTTTGTGTCTTGCGTACGTGCCAGTGCGAAGAGTTGTAATCATCCCAGGGGGACTGAGAACTGAGAACTGAGTCACCAAGATGTAGCTGAAAATTGAAAATCTTGATGATGCCCTGGTGATCATATAGATTTTAAGTATTTTCCTTGACTTTGCTTCAAACGCAAGTGCTGATCTGAATATAGAGAGAACATTTTGACATTAAATTTGAGAAGGTTGACTTGAAGGCAAGCTCTCCTGATGTATAATGGAAATGGATCATGATGTCTTGTGTCACTATTCTTTATATAAGATTATTTCGAGGCGTTGCTGGAAAAAACTTGGGAATTCGACCAAAGCCATCTCAAGGCCAGTTGACTTGCAAGTTATTTAGCCCCAGGGTCATATTATTTTGAGGGGCACCAGGTTAGGATTTTAAAATCTCAATACATGTTCTTTTCTTCAACCATTCAACTGCGGCTCTAAGTGTGCAAACCTCATATAGTCGACTCGACTATATGAGATTTGCAGATGCACTCCTTAGTTTAGTAGATCCATTTTTCGTGATGATCATGAAAGTAATGAACACACATTGTGAAAGAAGGAGTATTCTAGTTGGAACGGTTTTTCATTTTGGTATCTAATCTTGCTGCTATCAGTTCTTTGTTAGTCTCTAACAACTACATCTTTTCTGTAGCTTCTTATATTCTCAACGGACTTTTTTGATTTTTTGATTTTTTTTTTGAAAGTTTGTATCATATCATTTAAGGCAATCAGGGGTGGTTTCGCCTTCGTTCATAGGCCTTTGGGCAATCTGGTGTTACGAAAATGAAATAAGGAAACACAAGGAAGAGATCATCTACTTTTCATCCATTATGAATTTGAAGTTGACTTTCTTAATTACTTGTAGTTTCTTCCACCTTGTAGGATTTTATGATTTTTGTCAATGTGTAGGTTAAATTTCATGTGGAGTTTTTTCCTTTCTATATGTACAAATTTATAGCTATGACCAGCCATACTCTTAGATGCTCTAGGGACAGGTAGACATGCCCACGGTTCACGTTTGAACCGGCGGTTTTGAACCGTTGAAAAACCGTTGTAAACCGTGAACCGGCGGTTTACGGTTCATAGGCGGTTTGGCTTCCAAAACCGGCGGTTCATACTGTATAAATTCATAATATTTTAGAATTTTTTGAGGTAAGGTCGCCCCTTAATTATAAAAGGGTAAGGTTGGTTGTGTCCCTCTATGTAAATTTGCTTAATATTAATAAAATTATAAGGGTACGTCCCTTTTTTTCAAAATATTTCGTCCCACTACACCTCTTAATTCCTTTAAAAATATGTAATTCAAAATTTTCTTAATATTTATATAAAGTAAATTAATTTTAATGTATCAAAAAATAATAAAAAAAAAAAACAAACGTTTTTAAAAAATTCTTAAAAAACTGCTCAAAATGTGTTTTTTATATATAAAAAGATGAACCGGTGAACCGTACACTGAACCGTTGAACAGTGAACTGTACCGTGAACCGTGAGTTAACGGTTCATATAGGATTTTAGTTTTTTGCTAACCGTCAACCAACGGTTCATGAACCGTGAACCGGGCATGTCTAGGGCCAGGCACATGAGTTGTTTTAGGGAGATAGAGAGGTCAATATCTTGAAAATGATACTCCCTTTGTCCCGCAAAGTTAGTCCTTCCCTTTTTGTTGTTATTACGAATGAATTTTGAGCAATAATTTATGTTAATTTTAATTATCCTAATGAAAATTTATAACTTGTTGTTATTGATACACCACTAGTATTAATTTTTAAATTTTCAAATTAATTCGTACTAATATCAAAAGTAGCCTCCTTTTTCTATTTTCGTTTCCAGAAGATCACAAGTTTTGAATCATGTTTTGGTGTCACCTGGAATTTCATTGTCATCAATCGATGGTTGTTACGCTCCACTGGTTAGATATAATTGTAGAGCTATATCTTCTTTTTCAGATAATAGTGGATAGCGATTTGATAAATCTCTATAAATCTCAATGTTGAAACCAAATGAAAAAACGGATTTTGCACTTCCACACACCCACACAATCAGACAAGAATTTATGTGGTTTGCAGAAACTTTCCTACGTCCACATGTGGCAATCAAAATCATTATATCAAAGTGATTACAAAGTGTAACCCTCACACTCTCCTAACACTACTAATGTGTGTCTCTCTCAATGCGTTTCTAACACTTTCACAACTTGTCGCGATGATAGACACCATCCTACTTAAGCCTATTTAAAGCGAAAATCATCTCAAAATAAGGATGTACTCCCTCCGTCCCAGTTTAAGGTTCTTACTTTCCTTTTTGGTTTGTCCCAGTTTAAGGTTTTTAGTTGCTTTATTCCATAAATGGAAAAAAATAAATAGTGCTTTGGAAAATCTTGCCATCAAAAAGTTCATTTAATTACAAAAAACCATTACTTAGCTAACCTACTTTCACTCACTTGCTTCATGAATAGTGTTTTGGACATTTATATCCTTCACTCTCTACTTTTGGTTGACTCATTTCCTTTGTTTTTGCTTTGGTTTCTTAATAAGCGTGCATAGTTAAACTAAGAACCTTAAACTGGGACGGAGGGAGTATATAAGATAGAATCGACATTAAGTTTTTCTTTGAAAGCTCCAAACATCATCCATACATTCACAGCATAAATTCTCTGAACAGTCAGAAAAACCATCAGAAAACCCGTCAGAACCATTTGACCATCAAATTTCTGAGAGTTTTGCAGAATTAGTTGAAACTAACGGGAAGTTGAGAAAAAAGAGCCATTTTGACTGCATTTTTAACCAAATCCAGTGAAAAAAATTATTTTTGTTATTAAGTTTCAAATTTTTGAGTATATAAAAGAAAAGAGAGACACACTTCTTTAATTTTATTATCATTTTTTCTACAATTTTTATTTAATAAATCAATAACAAAATAATTTAAATTGTTTTTTCTATACAAAAAAGAAAAAACTGTAAACCAGCCTGAATCGTAACCGGAACTGACAGTTTAGGATCTGAACCGCTAACCAGCTAGATACGGTTCAGTTAAAGTTCATCAATTTCTAGAATTGGAACTGACGGTTCCAAAACGTAACCGTAACCGCATTTAGTCATCCCTACTTACAACACCTAATTTTTCACGTACTAGTCTTTACCCACTTTTTTTTTTTTTACTCACAACACCTAATTTTTTAAACAACTTTTTATAATAAAATGCTATAATTCTTTAATTTTGTGTCAGGATTAAGAATCTTATTTGAGTTGGGGGAAAAGAGGGAGTATGCATTAAGCTACCCTAGGGTCACAAGCCCAAATTTGAACCTCAAATTCAAATTGGGCCAATTCCTTTGTCCCGTTGACTCAGTTCAATGACCTAATCACTCCCCATCATCGTCGTCTCTCTCATTTTATCTCTCCCTCTACTCCCCATCTCACTCGATTCATTCACAGCTTCTCACGCTTCGCTTGTAGATCCAGTCTCACTGCGATTGCAGGTTAGCTTCCATCTTCAAGTTTCTCCTTCAATTTTTCTTTTTCCATTATTTCTCAGTTTTCTTCCCGTAATCGATTCTCAAAACTAGTTAATTTGCTCTCTCTTTCTCTTAAAATTGAAGCTTTTACCTACAGTTGAAAAATTCGGAAATTTTTGGTGTTTTCTGCTGCTTTTTCTGTTCTTCCTTTTGTTCGTGTGGAATGTATAAATGTTCTGATTGGTTTTGACTTGTGAGCTCGAGACATTTAGGTTATATAATGTGTGTAACCTAGTTTGATGATACATGGACTGTATATTGAGTACACAAATTTGACTTGTGATTTATGTTGTGTGGATCTGAGGATTCCAAACTGCATTTGTGGCTCGAGAAGAGAGAGATGGTTTGGCATGTTCAATGGTCAACTTCTGTTTTGGACATGTTTCGGTGAATGTCCCCTTGTCTTTGTTAGAAGTAGGCATATACTTTGTATGATGCATAGTATGAAGGTAGCTATAAAATTGACACCTTTGGGGGACATTACGAGGAGTTTTTCTATTTATAAATCAGAAGTAATATTGTGAAGACTGAAGACTCACTGTCTACATCTAAATTTTAAGGGTTCATGGACTCATTTTTGCATGACATGGAAGGGAATGATCCACATTCAGTCATCATGGGTGTTTGACTCAGTGATAACATGATGTTGTTAACAATTCTCTTGTTGGAATATAAGTCTTTCTGGTTCTATGATGAGTACCAGATGTGATTATACCAGGGTTGCTATTTGGTTGAGTGCCTCTAAAGTCTAATCATTTTTTTTAACCTTTACTCGTCTAAGCCAATTAGCTGGTCTTATTGACTGATATGTTTATCCTCAATTGGGTTTTGGGTAAGACATGAGAAATCCAAGCACATGCGTATCTATAACTAAGTTCTCTTTTGTGACAATCCATCATAATTATTGACGATAAGACCTCAGTTCATTTCTCTAGGCATGAGCCATAGGATGTGACACTCAAGAAGTCGCCATCCAACGATCATTCTACCACATAAATATTTCTTTTTGGTGCGAGTTTTAGTAGATGGTCAAGGACTATGCACTTACTCACATGCACTGACAAATAGTTCTTGCTACGACCCTTTTGGCTATTACATGTGTTGCTGTTTACCATGTGGCTATCTAAGCATGAAAAAAACGTTCCCGATGTCTAAGATTAAAATATACGTAAGCTATATTGACCTAGTATATCGCATTACAGGTTACTGTTTTTTGATCGTCTCTCTCTTTTGATCTTTTACATGTGTAGATGGCTGAGTTTTTGTGTGGGCCACGTGACTGTCTTCAAGACATGGCATCATCTTGTGCAGTCATTTATCAAACTTACGGAAAGTCTTATTGCACGTGTTGCTTAAACTGGCCATTATTTCTGGATACTGGGAAACATAGCTGGCGTTACACCTTTCTTCTTGTGGCCATTATGAGCATATTATGCAGCAATGATGATCAAAATTCTAGATGCTTTACTTCAATACGCATAAGACCATCACTTTAGACACTCGACCTTCCGCTAACATTCTTACTTATGGCGTTGCTTCAGTCCATGCTTACGGTGGCACTAATAAGGCGCGTACCATGATACTGAACTACCACATGTTTAATTTAATGAAGTGCTGATGTTCACATTCCTTACCAGCAAGCGTCCCTTGGTACTGCTCAGTAGATGTGGAATTGCACCTCTTTAATGTGGCTGATGTATTACCATAACACACAGATACCATAATGTATATCGTCTGCACTTGTGGGCTCTTACTTGTTTGACCCTATTGGCATAGAGTGAGTGCATAGTCTGAGATACTGTTCCAAACATTGCTTAGACCATTTCATGGGGTATGAAGTAGCTGGGTCCAGTTATTAGAGTATTCATGGAAACAGTGTACCATTTGGACCGGATTTTGGAGTTTTAGTTTATATCAGAGCATCAGCTTGAACAGGGTGAATGAAGAAGGGGAATGGTTGCAGTTTTGGTTTAGCGTTTTGCATTGGAAATACTTTCTATTTCTGGCTCTTTCAGATGTTGAATGTGGAGCTAATGGTTAAGCAGGATAGTTTGGTAAAGGATGATAAGAGATGCTGTGAGGTTGTTTTTATCAGCTGCTTTGCCCCAATGCTTAGGATAATGTGAGCAAATGCCGTTCTTAATAGGCTGTTATCTAGCTTATTATGCAACCAGTCTAGCAACTAGGGATAGCCTTTTGGTAAGCGCTTACTCTGCACTAATTGAGGGGATTGCCTAGCTATGGGAACTAGTTTATTTGAGGTTCCTACTGCAAGTTCAGGAGCTTAGCCTTTTAATGCCGATGCTGTTGTTTGCAACAGCGCTTGAATCAACGAGCTCCATGTGATGTGAGCAATGTTAAATCACTATCTAGCTCCTCAAGTGTTGAGCACCCTCATAGGTGAGCAGTCAGTTAGAGCTTCCATGAAGTTTCCTTCTTGCGTACACCAAGACTGTAGGCCTGAAGAATCTGCCACTGCACTCACTTGGCTAATTTTCTTGGGGAGCATTTAATCTTAAACTTCAGGCCTGATACCTAACATGCTATTATGAACCAAATGAGAAGCTCAAATCTGTCTTCCCACTGTATATGCTGTCTAGTTTTGATGCTTCCCTGATCACCCCTTGTTATTGCTTCATTACCAGATGCAATGGAGTTTCTTCTTTATCCTACCACAAAAGCGGCTAACCACACTTCTATGTTTGGCAACAATTCCCTGGAGTTTTCAAATTTTATGATGTACTATGAAACTAAAGGGTGAAAAATAGTTAGCCTATCATCTTGAAGGCTATTTGACTAGAGCTGCAAGATAACTCTTCAACCACGATTGGAGTTCAATTTGCCAAAGAGTTGGGCACTTCTACAATTGTCTTTCAAATATCTATGGGAAGAGCATTTTACTCGCGAATTTTTAACATTAAGTATTAAGAAGGCAACCAGAGTATATTGAAAACGCGGCTTAACGGAAGTGTCTTTTCAATGAATCAGCTAAGAGAATATGCTGATGAGAAGATATCATCTTCCTCAAAGTTTAATGGAATAGAGTGTTATCTTTTTGGCCCATAGTTCATACGAATTCTGTCGTATTCATGCATACTCTGATTGAATGTGTATTCCTTTGTGAACAAATATTCCAATTTGATGGTTGATCTATGGGTGTCTCTGAATTTTTATGCAATTTTGTCAATCTAAGCAATTATATCGCAAAACTAAGTGTCTATCCTTGCCGGCGACGTGAAAAGCCATAGAATAAATACAGCTGTGGATGTTTCCATTGATATTTTGTCTAGCCTTCTCCAGATGCCGAAATGATTGAATAAATATGGTTGGGCTTACATTGGAAACCAGCACATATTGTTAAGGAGGATGGCAACGATACTCATGGTGATACTGTTGAGGCTAGTAGTAGACTTGGTGTAAGGGGTAATTCGTATATAAGCAAAAGGACATAAATTTGTTGTGATCTGAATATAATATAACCATATAAAAGGACGAATAAGGCAGCCATATTAGAAGCTTCTACTGGTTGGAAAGTGTTATTTTCATTTGAGCTCAAATTGTTATGTGCCCCTTGTATCTGAGGTGGCAATTGTTGACCATTTTACTTTTTGATATTGTGGTACTCACCTGTGAATGCCACTCATTTATGCAGCAGTCCTGCTTTGTGGATTTATTTCCAGTTCTTCCTGTTAATGGTAGTGAAAATGATTTTTGGGGGATTGCATATGCTTAGATTTTTGGCTGATTATGTGTGAATGTGTTGTTGTAATTGTAATCCATAAAAAAATTTGAGCTTAAAGAATTAAAAAACAAAACTATAAGTCGGTGTATATTGAAGCCTACTTCCACCAGTTGAGGAATATAGATTCTGGATGGTGCCATGTCAGTTGAATTCCAAGAGTCTGTTGTTCATCTGCTGTTATCGAATGTTTTATTGTTAAAAATCACAATTATGTATCCTTTTTAAAGTGCTTTACTTTCCGATGATTGACTCATCTGTCCTGACCAGAAGGAAGCATCTTACCAAATTATCTTTAAGATGGGAGTAATAGAAGAGGGGTGGGAAGAGGGATTTATATATGTATATATGGTGTGTGCGCGTATCATTTTATAAGCAAGTTAGATTTTTTTCCGGTTTAAGTGTACTTAATGTAATTTGTTTTCTTTTGATCCAGATTATGCTGCTTCTTGGTTAAGATAAGGTATATCGTTGTTTGGCCAGAAATTTAAACGATGTCCAGTCGCATCAGAAGTTATGAATCTCAAAGGGGGATGAAGGAAGAGACTCTGCCTCAGTCTGACATTAGGGAAAGACATCCTCGGCCTAGTCGTTCAAGTTTTCGTGGTGCTAATCCATCCAAATGGTCAGATGTGGAAGCAAATAACGCATCAAAGTCTGATGATTTTTCCACGTGGCCATCTTGGGAATCTTCACCAGGAGATAACAATGGCAAGAGGGATGAAGACATTAATGACAATAGACATAAAATGCCGTCTGGCCCTGCTTTTGATGGACGGTTGCGACAACACCATAGTCGCCCGTTGGATGATAGCTGGAGACAGCCACAAAGGTTCGTGATCTTTATCATCAGTTATCTGTAGACCCATTTGAAGGTATATTGACATTGAATGGTTCATATGGCTTACTACCTCAATGCATGGAAGAGAGTCTAGGCACAAAAATTAAGAAAAGCTAATTGAGACTATATACAGAATATGTATTTATTTGTGTTGCACTTTCCATTGTTCCCAATTTGGGAATTAGACCCATCAATTAAAGGAGCAGGCAGATTAAGGGTAAAAGTAACACCACCACCCCCCCCCCCCCCCCCCCCCCCCCCCCCCCCCCCCCGAAAGAAAGATTACAAAGTGGACATTTTTGGACAAAAAGGATTACTTGAATCTTCTTCAGGAATGGGGAAGTATGTTTCTCCCTAGTCCCTCCTACTTATGATTGTCGAAATACAGAAGTCTCCATTTTCTTTAGAAGTACTAAACATTAGTAATCAACTTTTGGTATCAGGTTCCTGGAAAAACTCATGGCACCTAATTTTCCGTCTTTGCGTTGCCTGTCTTTTTTAGTTTCTGCATACACTTGTATGACTTCTTTAAAGGAAAAATCACCACTATATGCAACGCACCATACCTCTGTTTACAAAACGTGTTATGTACTTTAAAATGACAACATATTCATATGTACTTTCAGATTTCATTACAATTTATGCAACCCCGTTAGATGAAGTTAAATTTTATTAACGGAATGTTTTAGTGGTCAGTCCAAAACTAACCCCATTAAAGATTTAACGGGTTCTGAACTGCACCACCATCATCATCAACACCACTGCCCAACTGAAAACCCATAGTCGATGAACACTAAAAGTAAACCCAAATACTCCAGCACAAGAAAACCCAAATCGAAGCCAAAATAAAACAAAAATCGGAATTTTCTAAGGGAAAGTCAAATCGAAGCCAAAATCAAACAAAAATCAGATTTTTCTAAGGGGAAAAATGGGTAATTTGCAGATTGGTAACCTCAGTTTGTTGAAAGTTTGCAATCCCCAACCTAAAAATTCAATTTTGCAAATTGGTTACCTGAGTTTGTCAATTTTTTGCAATGTGGTGAATAAACTAACTTTCCGTTATTTTTTTGACAAACTTAAACATGTGCAACGCACATGACATTTTGAAAGGGCAATCCTGTCAATTTTCGGACCTAAACATAATTGCAATGTGGTGATTGAGTTGCACACCTCCGAAAATTGACAGAATTGGCCTTTAAAAAGTCATGTGCATTGCACATGGTTTTAGGTCTGTTAAAAAATTAACGAAAAGTTAGTTTATTCACCGCATTGCAAAAAATTGACAAACTTAGGTAACCAATTTGCAAAATTCAACTTTTAGGTTGGAGATTACAAACATTAGACAAACTTAGGTTACCAATCTGCAAATTACCTGGGGAAAAATTGAATCAAACCCGGGGTAAAATCGAACCCAAGGAAAAATGAAATCAAGCCCTAGAAAGATGCTGCTGTGATACTAGGAAATGGCTGCAATGTTGTTGCAAGGATAAACTTGGAGGTTGGGATGTGGGATATCGCTGGCAGAGATGAACTAGAAGCTGGAGCAAAAGAGGGTGACTGAGAGGAGTATCAGTCGGAGATGATGGGTTTTTGACAGTGAAGTCGTCCGGGGAAACTTGAAGAAGTAGGAGGCGGTCGGTGCACAGACATCACAGAAATGGGTCACGGGAATTGGAAGCTTTAAGGCAGGACAGAGTAGCTGTAGAGGAGATGAACTGAGCTGCTCGAGCTTGGTGGGCGGACTTTGGGACAAACGGAGATGGGGCAGCTATTATAGAGAGGGTTGGGCAATGTGGAATGTCTAAGGTGTAGAAGGAAATGGAGGTTTATGTGAAGAAATTATGTTAAAGAAGGAGGAGGGGAAGTGGGGATTGACTCTCAACATGGGTAATTTATTAACTAGTGTTAGTGTTATGTCGTTAGTATATTTAACAATTAAAATGTCATGTTAACATTTCTGTTATTTTTTAATGACGTTATAGGTGTCTTGCATAAATTGTAACAAATTGATAAAGTACATATGATTAAGAGGTAAGTTCGTGGTACGTTGCATAAATTGTAACCAAATCAATACTATGTTGCATATTGAGGTCGTTCACCCCTTCTTAATATATCTTCTAATTGGAAGGCATTGCTACCTTAGTAACGTCTGCGCAAATTTTGATAGTATAAAGAAAGTTCAATGTGTAAGCATTTTTTAAAGTTGTACATATATGCCTTGCAATGCAAACTGCGTATATATCTTGCTTGTGAGTATATTTGAAAGCATTCTACCTTTAGAGCTTTTCATCATATTTGTCTTTTATATTGGGGCATATACTCCCTCTGTCCCGGAAAGTTCTTCTCATTTTGACTTTTATGGTCAACACATGTTAACTTTGACCATACATTGGTGTCAATCTAGTGATCGCAATGAAATTATAAAAATTGTTATTGGTAAATCACTTAATGATTTATTAATTACAAGTTTGAGAATTTCAATATGATGATTAGATCGATATCAATGTTTGGTCAAATTTCATTTGTGTTGACCATAAAAAGTCAAAATGGGACAAACTTTCCGGGACAAAAGGAGCATTATTTATTTATCAGTATCTATATATTGGCTAGTGTATTGATACTATTCGTGGTGGCAGGGTCAGAGGCAGTGTCCGGAACCAGAGTCGGGATAGAGATGATAGCAGGAGCAGGAGCAGGAGCAGGAGCAGGGACAGGGGTAAGGTTCGAGGAATGGGCAGGAGCAGGAGTAGGAGCTGGGACAGGGGTGAGGGTGAGGGTGGTGGACGAGGACGGAGTAGGAGCCCGTTTCATGATGATAGGCATGAATCTTATGATAATGTAGACAGAGTAACTGGTCCTAGGTTATCATCTAGAGTATGTAGAGATTTTGCCGTGGGGAATTGCAGGAGAGGCAGTAACTGTGGGTTTCTTCATCAGGACAATCTTAATTCTCGGGGTGGTAGACACTCTGACAATGACGTTACAGAGAGGTCTAGCGGTCGATCTGAGTATGGAGGCGATCGTATGCATTCTAGATATGGTGATAATAGAGCTTCTATTGATCGTATGCATGATAAGGTTTCTGATGGGTCAAGACGGTATAGTGGAAGGGATAAGCCTGACAGCAGAGAGAGGTCTAGCAGTAGACCTGACTACGGAGGTGCTTCGGGATATGGTGATAATAGATATCCACACCATGTTGCTTCTGGAGATAGTCACAACAGAGGCAGTAGGAATGCCTCTTATAATCATGATGGAAGAGGTGGCAGAGGTCCGCCAAACAGAAGTGGGAAGGTCCCATGTAAGTATTTTCTGAGTGGGAGATGCCATCGTGAAGATTGTAGATTCTCTCATGATGCTCCAATATCAGAAGGCGTTGATGGAAGATCACGTGATGACAGGGTGGGCCATATTGCTGATGAAACGATGAAGTCATGGAATGGTCCAACATGGGATGAGGTAACTCCAGATTTAACAAATACTGCAAAATCCACAGGACGACGTGATAGTTCTTTCCATAATCTGAATTCTCACGATTCAGCGACTTACGAGAAACATGCTGATGTGAAGAACAAGTCATGGAATGGTCCAACATGGGATGACGTAAATGCATCAGATTCATCTGATTTTGCAAAATCCACTAGGCAGCATGAAACTTCTGTTCCTAATCTGAATTCTTACGATTCAACAGCTTATGATAAACACATGGATGACAAGAATATGTCCTGGAATGGTCCATCATGGGATGAGGCAAGTGCACCAGGTCTATCTGATGCTACAAAATCTGTTGAAATGGGTGAAAGATCTGTTGGTAACATTAAGACTCATGATTCAGTGGCTGCCCGCAAACACTCTGGTGCTAGAGGGGGTCATGGTCGGGAGGAAAATAGCGGACCAATGGACCGTCCAGTATGGAATGGCAAGTCTGTTGAGAGGAATGAATACATTTCTGCTGGTGCAAGTACAGATGCGTATATGGGCACAAATGATTTTATGAGTAAGAAAAAATTAGATGGCAATGAAGAAGCCCAGCTTGTATTTGATCGTCCACAATCACAAACACTCGATGGAATCTCTATGCCCTCTCATGAAAGAAATATTATGCTAGATGCATCGCAGACACAGGTATCTGAAAGCTCTTATAGATACGGGCGGGACAATCCTGCAACTTTTGATGATTCTAATGTTCTTGACGTGGACATGGCCTCGGAAGATTCCACTTATCCAGTTCTTACACCCCAGCAAGTCTTTGCTCAAAGTGCTCATAACATGGGTTATCAATCTCTATCAAACCTTGGTGGAAATGAACAATGTGACCCCACAATCTCTTTAAACCCCTTGAATATGCTTAATGTTGACTTGAGTGGATCAGTACATGCCACATATCCTCCTTCGACTCAACCTATTCAGACAGGGATTAATGGGAATGAAGCTGGCGAAGCACAAACGTCTGAACTAGGAGTCAGACAGGTAATGCCCGAAATGTCCGAGTCTGTTGTAAACCAGGTTGCTCAGATAGCTGACCTTCCTGCAATTCTGAATCAGATATCTCAGAATGGGCAACTTCCTCAAATAATTGCATCACTAAGGCCCAACAATGGCATGGGATCTTTTGTTCCACCTGTTAACTCCATGTTTGCTCCCCCCACTATGGATATGCAGTCGAAAGAGCAGTATGATCCAGCACGCGAGAGCATGGAGATCCAAAATTTAGGCAGCAATAATGAACCTTCCGGTGTTCTTTCCTCCTCTATGGGAAAGGAAAATGAAGTGCCACCAGAAAAATTATCTCATGTTTCTAATAGTGTTCCCAGCTCCATCAAACTTCATGCAGGCGGTGTCCCAGATGAAGAGCATCAGAAGAGCCCAAAGTCAAAGCAACTGGGACCAGGTGTAAGTGAACAAGTTCAGAATGTTGAAGAGAATTGCAAGCAAGAGCAAGAAAAAAACCAGGCAGGAAAGTCTGATGCCCGAGGCAATGCTGAAGAGGGCAGTGTCAGTAATGATGAAAAGGCAATGCGGCTATTCAAAATTGCACTTGTCGACTTTGTTAAGGAGATTCTGAAACCTACTTGGAAGGAAGGTGGAATGAGCAGAGAAGTTCACAAGGCTGTTGTGAAGAAAGTGGTTGACAAAGTGACAAGTGCCATTCAAGGAATTCAAATCCCAAGAACACCTGAAAAAATTGAGCATTATCTGGCGTTTTCTAAGTCCAAAATTACCAAACTTGTGGCGGTCAGTTTACCTTCTCTTGCTCTTAATTTTTTTTTGACTGATATATTTTTTCCATGAGTCGTGTTGCCTATTTGTTTTGCATAACCCTTGCTTAATTTGTCATACGTTTTATCTCAGGCAATTATTGCTTTTACCTGTAAATGCTGTTGTGTTTGCATCATAATCAATCAAGTTTTCGGTATACTCCCTCCGTCCCAAAATGTTCACACTTTTTTCGACGTTACTACGAAGGAATTTTGAGCAATGATTTTAAGTTGATTTAATTATCTTAATGAAAATCAAAAACTTTTTATTGACACACTATCAACAACACTATCAATAACAAGTTTTAGACTTTCATTAGGATAACTAAATCAACTTAAAATCATTTCTTAAAGTTCCTTTGTAGTAACGCCGGAAAAAATGTGAAGATCATTTTGGGACGGAGGGAGTATTTAAGAATCAAGCTTGCGAGCTTTGTGTGATCACCTACTGATCCCATGTGAGGATAGATCCTCCCCTTCTTGCTCCCCTCTGAAAGTCCATCCTTCTGGGTTTCTATATCCTGGTATGAATCACATGTTTTTTGTGATAGCAGTTAACCATTTTGTTAAAGGCTCAAGTCCATATTCGACCATTGTACTTTCACCCGACTTCCACTTTCACCGTCCCACTTTTTTTTTTTTTTTTTTGTATAAAACCATAGCAGTTTGGAAAACCTACCATCCCGACCAAAATTTCACGGATATGGGCACAAATCAGGCACTGATTAGACATGAGTTTGGGGTCGGGATGGAAGGTTTCCCAAACTACGATGTTTTTTGTGCAAAAAGATAAAAATAAAAATTATGATGGTTAAAGTGCAAGTCGGCTGAACGTATGATGGCTGAAGATGAAAATTAATCATTGCAAGTTTATTTTTGGTGTTACGCATTACTACATGTATTAATGTTCAGTTTTTCTCTGCTTGTGTGTTTTTTTTTTTTTTTTTTTTGTGGTGGTGGGTGGGTGGTGGTGTACTATTTAGCTGACAGAGATCCATGTGCGCTATGTTGTGGCATCATAAATTCTTTCATTTTTGATTGGCAAATGATAAGTAGGGTACAACAGACTCATAATATGCCGATCTTCTCCCATCTTTTTCTTTGGGACTCTTCTTCCTCCTATACCTTAGTCACGGATCCTTAAAGGATTGAGTTTTCTTCACTCTCCAATTGTGTCAACATGAGATATTGAATTGGCGCGTATTCTCATTTTTAAGAGTCTTGTTGAGCAAGTCAAAGTTCCCCCATCAGAATATTATTTGTCATGCTCTAAACCCGTTTCTATAATGGTTGCTTACAAATGCCTAACTATTCCACCTGTGAATGCTGCAGGCATATGTTGAAAGATTATCAAAGGCAGCTGATGCTTGATGCACGGACTCCCTTTTTTTTTTTTTTTTTTCCCCAGAACTTTGATCCCGTGAGTTATTTTATCTGCCAGTTTATATGATGCTTATATCTCATCAACAATTTGTACAAATTTAGTATTCTTGTAATTCCAATCAATGTACATGGAAATCCTTTGTAGTATTAATTTTCATTAGGTTTTTGATCAAGCATGATTGATGATACTCGTTTTGGTTTGGTACTTGTGAGTTGAACTTATGAAGAGATCATGTGTAGTCGGGTCGGGTTTTTGTTGATTCCCTTGCTCTACTAGTTCTTTATCAAGGCAGTTTGCGAATTTCAGGCTATTCTGACTTTCAGTAGATTCTAGTTGATCGTGGGGGGCTCATTTAATTATGTATACCTTCCGTCTCAAAAATAAATTTTCAACTTTTTTTAAATTTTTTTTTGATCTTGATCAATCAAGAGTACCGATAATAAATTTGAAAATATTTTTTACATTCATTTTATCATTTTCGTACGGAACTGTATAAATCAAATGGTTAATGCCTAGTTTAGTTAGGATTTGAGTTGCACGATCCCAAGGCAAAACAATCCCTAGATCAATTTCTATGTTGGGTAATCAATAGTTTTAATTTCACATTTTTTTTATTTCTTTTTATTAATATAAAATATTTATACCATTTTATTATTATTATTATTATTTTAATAACAAGCATTAAAATTGTCATTAAAATTGTCTGTTTGAATATTTATAAATTTCATTTTGAAGGATTATTTGCATACGAAGGGTCTGTTGAAACAAATTTACGAGTTGTACCCTAAAGGATCTGTTTCAAGAGTGAGCCGGAGTCTAATAATAATAAAAAAATTGAGTTTATTGCAAAACTGACATGCGTGCTTTCATTTATTTTCAATTTGACTAGCGAACTTTGGAAACATCAAATGTGGTTTGCGTACTATCATTTTCAAAATTTTGAAACGACTTTTTTAACACCCGTTAAAAAACTTAACGGGACACTCCATATAGGGGGTAAAAGTGTAATAAATAAACTTTCCTAAATCATGCTGCTGAAGGTCCGCCGGAATCTGGAAATTAGGAAGGTCCGCCAGAAAAAAACGAAGGGAGATCAATCGAAGCTTTTTGAGTATGAAGCGGGTCGAATCTGTCAAAAATACCAATTTTACACTCGGAAATGCAAGGAGACTAATGTTTATGGATTGATTCAAGTGAAAATAAGAAGAAAACAGAGATAAAAAACTCACCGGAATTATAGAAACTCGCCGGAAACTCGCAAGAAAGAAAAGTGACATAACTGACCCCCTAAATCGGGCCAAACCCACGAGGTAGTTGTTAGGTCATGGTCGGAATTCCTAAATGGATCAGATTTGTGGATCCATTCGGGTAAAAAATGGAGAGAAAATCATAAATGACAAAGAAATCGAAATTAGGGCTTTAGAAAGATGAAAGAAATAAGAGAAAGAGAGAGAGAGAGAGAGAGAGAGAGAGAGAGAGGGGAAGTGGGCTGCAGGAAAAGGGAGCATCAATGGTGACTGTTGTAGGTGATGGATTTGGGTGGATTTTAGGGGTGAAGAAGATGAACCGGAATAATAGAGGTTAGTTTCTTATATCCAAGCCCACATTTTACCAGATTAAACCCACCTTTTTTAACACCATGGTTTCTTAGTTTAGCAGAAAAATTGCTTGTAGTATCACGTACATGGTCCTTGAATTACTTGGAGGAATCTTTGATGAAGGGATTTGGATTTAAGATTTGGGTTTAATCTGAAAAACTTTTGAGAAATTTGGGTAGACCAATTTAGGGTTTCGGTGTAGATTTGGGGAAGAAGAGAGTCAATGGAGTGCTGAAAATTTAATCTTACGACTTCGAAATTTATTTCTTACACTTTACCCCCTATACAGAGTGTCCTGTTATGTTTTTAACCGAGTGTTAAAAAAGCTGTCTCAAAATTTTGAAAATTAAATTACGCAACCCACATTTGATGTTTCCAAAGTTTGCGAGTCAAATTGAAAATAAATGAAAGTACGCATGTCAGTTTTCCAATAAACTAAAAAAAAATGTCATGCCAATTCGCTGCCAAGGTGTTTTATGAGTTCGAATTCTTAGGTGGGGTGTGTTTTTCTGAAGTTTAATTGCATATTCTGCTAAAAGATTCCCCCATGTCTATTGTGAAACCGGCTCACTCTATGAAACGGGCATTTTGTGGGTCGACCCGCCCACCTGCTCTGCTGACCCGTCTTTTAATTTTTTTTTTTGTCCCGCCAATTCTTTTTTCCGCTATTTTTTTCTTGTCAACAAATGTAACACTTTCAATAAAGGAATCTAACATTTTCCCCCTGAAATGTATCAGTTTTTATTCTGAAATGTAACCATGATATTGCAGAAAATTATGGATTAAGGATAACGTAAGATTTACTGCAAAACTACTGCTACATTTTATAATAAATGAAGAGTTAATGACAGATTAGGGCCTGAACTGCAGGGGAGTGCGTCTAAAAGGGGCCTGGGTTTTTTTTTCCGCTAGATCAGGACTCAATATCTCAAATTTTCGGCAATTAAGGGCTTTTTGACGGAAATCGTTAGAAAAGTCAGTTAAGTGTCATGTGCCGAGCACGTGATCGTCAAAATGGATGGGTTTGTAATGATATTAGTTTGTAAGGGTTTTAGTGAAATTTTTGAAACTAAAAAGGTTTAAAATGAAATAATTTTTTTTTTCAAATAATCTAATAGCTATATTAAATATAAAAGGTTTTAGATTATTTTATAAATAATAAATTTAAATAAAGAAAATTATAAATAAATTTAAATTTTATTCTATGAACATAATAAATTACTTTTTACATTCACCAAATTTAAAACAACATAAAGTAATTATCACTATTTACAAAAAAAAAAAATATTCCCATCAAATTTCATTTTATGGGAAAAAAAAAGCTCACCCTATTTAATAAATTTAAATAAAGAAAATTATAAATAAATTTAAATTTTATTCTATGAACATAATAAATTACTTTTTACATTCACCAAATTTAAAACAACATAAAGTAATTATCACTATTTACAAAAAAAAAATATATATTCCCATCAAATTTCATCTTTATGGGGAGAAAAAAAAAAAAAAGCTCACCCTATTTAATAAATAAAAATAATTATTAACAATTTTTTTTAAAACATTTCCCTTCTCATCATCTTCATGAACACCCACCCATCCACCACTTCAAACCACCATAGCCACCACCATCCAACACCTCCACCACTTAGAACCACCATAGCTACCACCGGCCGCCACCATCTACCTGTTGCAACCACCACAACCACCACCGAAAATTAACAGAGAAATCAACCCAAATTAACAAAGAGCCGAGTAATCAAATAACAACCAGATCAAAAAGCAATTGGACACCCAGATCAAAACCCTGAAGCTGAATCAGATCTAAGCCATATACATTTCAATTACAGAAACTCAAATTAGTTCCAAGGTCCATAAACAGTAAAGAATCGCAACCCAGTAAGTGATAAACCGTAAATGTGGTTATAGCTATGAGCGATTTCCTCACCGGCTTTCTTAGTGGCGGCGTAGAGGCTCGTTGGCTGGTCAGTCCGGTCCTTTTCCGAAAAGGGTACCTTGGAATTGAGTCCGTAGACTGAAATTGACGAGGCCCAAACGATCGCCAATTGTGGGTCGGCCGATTTGCAAACTTCAAGGAGGTTCACGAACCCGTCAACATTTGATTTGATGTACGAATTAGGGTTTTGCATAGCGTACCGGACGTCGGCTTGTGCGGCAAGGTGCAAGACGTGAGTGAACTGAATTGAGTTGAACAGTTTGTTGAGCAGGTCGTCGTCGTTGATATCGCCGTTGATCACAAACACACCAGAGTAAGGGGAGGGGACGCTGGAGGTGGGGAAGGAAAATTTCGCCGGAGAGGAGAGGAAGATGATGCGTTGGAATGAGAGAGGGAGAGGAAGACGACGCGTTAAAGGGGGAGAGGAGGGGTAGGGCTTTGTTTTAGATTTAACCCTTCAAATTTTAAAATTTACAGTTTGACCCTTTTTGACAAATTTTCATTACAAATCCACCCATTTAGTCGATCACGTGCCATGCACATGGCACTTAACTGACTTTTCTAACGATTTCCGTCAAAAATCCCTTAACTGCCGAAAATTTGAGATATTGAGCCCTGATCTAGCGGAAAAAAAACCCAGGCCCCTTTTAGACGCACCCCCCTGCAGTTCAGGCCCTAATCTGTCATTAACACATAAATGAATGTGACCATTTTTTTTTAATTGTAACAGTTTCTATTCTGAAATGTAACATTTCTTTATGAAATTTAACAGTTTCATTCTGAAATGTAACAATAGGTTTCCACAAAAAGGATTGAGGATAACATAAGATTACTGCAAAAACTATTCTTACACTTTACAAAACTACTGTTACATTTATAATAAATGAATGTGACCCTTTTTCTTAATTGTAACGGTTTCCATTCTGAAATGTAACATTTCTTTATGAAATTTAACAGTTTCATTCTGAAATGTAACCATAGGTTTCCACAAAAAGGAATGAGAATAACATAAGATTACTGCAAAAACTATTGTTACACTTTATTATAAAATTATTACACTCATTTGTGGAGCAGTGTCACGTTCATAAGATGAATGTAGCGAAAATGCGTATTCTACTACGATGGATGTTTGGGCATACAAGAAAGGATCGATTGAGGAATGAGGTGATCATGGCCAAAGCAGGAGTTGCGCCCATTGAAGATAAATTGACGGAAGAATCGTCTCTAATATGGTTTGTTTGGTTATGTGAGACGGAGACCGAGTGATGCACATTTTAGGGAAAAAGCCCAAAGAACTTCAAAGCTTCATCTTTGGCGCATTTTTAGCACCAACAAGACTCCAACGGATGCGCTAAAGACAATTTCAAAATGGCGCAGACAATGGTTTGCTTCAAATACAACGATCCTGCTTGCTGCGCTATAGTGGTTTTCTTTTTTTCCTTTTCATGTACTCCCTCCGTCCCAAAATGATCTTCTCATTTGCAATTTCTCATTGTCCCATAAAGTTCTTCACATTTCTACATTTTAGGCTTAAACAAAGCATGGCCAGTGAAGCAAGTATTCATATCCTTAAAAAGTTTGAATAGTCAAACGCGAAGATCATTTTGGGACGGAGGGAGTATACTCATTCCGTCTCAAAATAAATAATATACTTTTTCCATCTCAAAATAAATAATATAATTTTTTCGTCCTAAATATATTTTAATTACATTAATGTGTTTTTGTTATACATAAATTTATTTCTTTTAAACTTATAATGTTTTTAAGTCTAAATTGTTTATATAATCATGCCTTATTAATTAATTTTATTTGATATAATAATAATAATATACTAATTAAAACAAAACATATTAAATGAAAAATGAAATAATATAAAATATTATGAGAATATGTTTTTTTGGTGTAAGATTTGAAGCATGATGGTTTGAGATGATGATAGACATTTGGTGCAAAATATGCACCATTTAAAAAATATAGTGCATTTTTTGCACCAAACCATTGGAGATAGTCTTAGTAGGTCTGAAGAGTGGACAAGTGATAAAACGGCGAGGGGTAGGAGAAGACCCAAGCAAACTTTGATTAGGTTGATTGAAAATTATATGAGTTTACTTGAATTATATGACAATATGACGTTGAAGAGGCCAGAGTGGAGGTCAAAAATTCATGTGTTTGATGAGGTTTTTTTTTTTTGTTTTTGTTTTTAAAAATTATTTTCACTATCTATTATGTTTATTGTCACAATTCTTATTATTCTTATTAGTGACAAAATATTTAGCTTCAAGCAACTGAAAAATTTATTTAACAATTGTTTAAACAGCATGTGAAATTGAGTACCGTTTGTAAAAAACTAAGTGATGAATTTTTCAGTTGTTATACTCAACTCATGTGTGAACAATGAAGAAATGAATGTTCTAGTTATTATACTTAAAGTCATGTGTTGTTATATTCAAACTCATGTGTGAATAACTGAAAAATAAATGTCTCATTTATTATATTAACAACTGAGAAATGCATGTCCCAATTATTACAACTGTGAAATCAGATAAATGTGAAATCAGTTTAGAAATGATTTTACAAGTTAAAAACAAAAATATAACACAACTGTGAAATCAGTTGAGAAATGATTTTACAAGTGAAAAATAAAAAAATGACACAACTGTGAAATCACACAACTGATAAATCATACAACTGTGAAATCAATTGAGAAATTATTTTACAAGTGAACAATTTTTTTTTTCTAAAATTTAATTATATGTTGAGTGTACTTATTTGATTCGTCTTGATGATACGATTAAAACGGTGGTTTCAGATTACTTTTCAATTTGTAGACTTTGAGATATTACATTTTAAAATTTTGAAGGCATATTGGTCATGCAAAAAAGCGAAGGACTTTTGGCGAGTTTCGAAATTGATTGTCTTTATTTGTCGTTGTTATTTGACTGAGGGACTTATTGGTCAAAGCTTCTATTTGATTTAAAAACACGTGCGGTAATACCTCAAGCAACTAATCAATATTTTGAAACTTATTAACACTAAGACGGTCACTCGTTAACATTAACACTAAAAAATACTACCACTGACACCATTAGCGGAGCTACGAGTATGGTAAGGGGGAAGTTGCCCCCTTTGAGTTTTGGAAAATTGCAAATTTACCCCCAATAATTTTTAAAAATAGGATGTTTGACTATTTTTTTTAAACAAGCTGCCTCTATAGGACATAGTAACCAAAGTTTTCCACTTTGCTCGTAGGAGGAGTCTGTAGACATCCTATTTTGAACACACAAACATAATTACACTACTCTTGTGTCTCGCCTTTGTGTTTGGATGAAAACTCGTTAGTTTCATCACATTCTGTTAAATTTCTGACTGTTTTCGTTAGTTCTGGGCTTAACTGAATAACGAAACAACTGAGATGGCAAAACAGTTCATCAGGACTAGATGTCTCGCGTTATGTTTCCTTTTCGGTTTCATTCTCTACCATGACAAAGACTCTAGTAATCCGGGATTTGACTAAAATACTGATCTTAGATACCTAAACAAACCTCTCCACAATCAAGACTTTGATTCCCAATCTATTTACACTTCCTTGGCTTGATCACAAAGTCATTGAACACCTATAAATATAAGGGTCCTCCTCCTTACAAAGGGGACGAAGAATTAAGATCTCATGTGAAAGCTCTGTCAACTCTCCCTCTACACTCCATAAACACAATACAAACTTGAAGCTTTTGGATCATTAAGACCTTTAGTCAAGGCCATCCATCAGATTTTTGCTGTCGTTATGTAATCATGCTACGATTTCTATAAAGTTAAAGTTAGTACTCGCAAGCACCGACACCTGAATTTTTTTTCAAATAATTCTTTTTTAAATCATTATCTACCTAAATGACATTTGGGAAACTTTATATACCAAAATGACCACTTTTTGTGAAATCGGCATTGGCATTGCCGACTTTGGGTGAAGTCGGCACTACCAATGCCGACTTTAGGCTAAGTAAAATTCAACCGGATTAGGGTTAAGAAGAATTAGGGTTAACACGGGGAATATTTTGGGAGTTTGGTTGTCGGCCATTGTCTGGTAAAAACGGCATTGGCATTGCCGATTTCAGGGTGAAGTCGGCACTACCAATGCCGACTTCAGAACCGGTCAAAAATCTTCAAAAAGCGACGCCCCCCTCCCCTTCCCCTTCCCCATTCAAACCCTACCCTTCAAACCATCCCCATCTTCATCCATCTTCATTCAAACCAAGTCCCATCCCTATCTTCATCTCAGTGTATTGCTCAGAAATCACATTTTTTGTCAGAAGATCTTGTCAAAAATTCGAAATCATAAGGTTAGTGCTATCATCTTTGTCTTTTTTCGATGAAATTAGTATATGTTAATTTGTTGAGTTTATAATATACATGTTAATTTGCTTATGTGAGTTTGAATTAATTTAAGAAAAAGCAATTTATTAAAAGTTGATGAAAATTCACATTATCGACTGAATTTCGTTAGAAATTTAACAAAAATGCCCATTTTCTGTTAGAATATTAACTGATAATACATGTTAATTTGCTTATGTGATTTTATATTAATTTAACAATAATCTATTTATTAAAAGTTGATGAACTTGGGACAAGATGATCTACATTCCAATAAGCCTCGTCATGGATCGGATTAAAAGTGCCCCTCCATGTATTGTAGTACGCCTCAAGACTGTAAAAGAAATCAACATAATTCAAACCGTCAATATGTTGGGCTTTGAAGCAGGCAAGAGCATGCGAACAAGGGTAATGATATTGCACCCATTTGCCACAAGTGCATGTTCGAGGACCCAATTCCACCACTTGAACCCTTCCACCCCTTTCACCGCGTCTCCCCGTTGTCACTTGATAAACACCTGATGCAGTATTGTTAAATCTTCTAACATTATGATACCCAGCCTTCTTCAAGTTGAAGTCATACTTTTGTTGGACCCTTTGACTGAATAGTAGTCTCGCATTTACGTTGGGGTTACCAGGATACCCCCCTAAAGCCCTTATTGATCCCGAGAGTCTACTTTGAAAGTATTCCACACACCTATAGAAGGCCATCTCAACAATACCTGAAACAGGCATCCCACGCGCTCCTTTCATGACACCATTAAAAACCTCAGACAAATTGGTAGTCTTAATTCCGTACCTATATCCACCATCATGCGCCATTGACCACTTTTAACATCCAAAAACTCAAACCATTTAACTGCCTCGCGATTGATGATACGAATCTGAGCCAAGTAATTTTTCATCTTCCGTTCCTGGGTGGCGCTAACAGCACGCCAAAAAAGATCTTTTAAGCCAACACCCTTATGAGCATAAAGGAAATTAGCTCGTAAATGCAACATGCACCACCTGTGCACAACATCTCGTGGCCATCCGTTTTCTCCCACAGTGGCAAGGATCCCATTATGGCGATCAGATATCAAACAAACTTCACGACCCCTAATAACATGTCGGCAAACAAGATGTAAGAACCAAGACCAGTTTTTCATGGTCCTCTTTTTCAACAAGAGCAAAAGCAAGTGGAAGTAAACTATCATTCGCATCAACACCCATAGCAATAAGTATTACCCCTTTATATCTTCCATGCAAGAATGTGCCATCAACAGAAATGACAGGACGGCAATGAGAGAATGCTTCCAAACACGGGCCAAATGCCCAGAACACGCGGTCAAAGAACCTGGAGGACCAGCGTCAGGACGGTTAGAAAACTGCACAATGGTTGAAGGGTTCCACTTTTGAATAGCTGCTAACAAACGTGGCAACTTTCTATAAGATTCGTCCTAATCCCCATATGCTTGAGCGATGGCTTTTTGTTTACCACACCATGCCTTCCGATATGAAACATCCTTACCGTACTTTGATTTTATATTTATCATGATAAGCTTAATCTTGTACTCTGGATCAGCCTTGACAAGATTGAAAACTTCTCGTCCTATAAACTTAGCATCTAAATTAGGATGATCGCCGCTAACATCTGAAGCCAAGCAAGAATGTGGACCCTTGTACTTAGTTACTTCCCAGTACCCACCCTTCTTCAGACTCACATTCACATAGAAATTGCAGGGGAAATCTTTCACCAAACACTCAATAGCCCACTTTTGCGGTGTGCTCTTTCTCACCTTGAACCTCAAATTCTTCATAATATGGTACTTCTTTATTTGGTACTGCACATAAATCTTCTCTGCGAAGCGAATTCCTTTGGCGATTCCATCACTCTCCGCATTCCATTCTGCAAACTTGTATTCACTATTATCATAATTCTCTGACCTTTCACCAATATCACGGTAAAATGGATAGTCTGCTCTCCCATACATTTGATTATGCGGTTCACCTTGAAAAGTAACCATGTGTGCTCCTACATCACCACCTTCCCCATCATCACCCTCATTCTCGCTATCAGTTGGACTCGAACAATCTTCATATCCAGAATCAACATCAGAACTTATTGCAAGGATATGACCTTCATAGTCTGAGTCATCATCATTTTCACGTTCCTCTACCTCTTCCCCTTCCCCTTCCACTTCCGGTTCCACTTTCGGTTCCACTTCCGGTTCCACTTCCGGTTCACTTCCCCATGTGTTTCAAAACCACCAGTATATCTCTCAAGGCAGTTAACATTATTATCAAAAACTAAAAAATCCATGATAATATACAACTGCAAGCTACCTACCCCACCTAATTGAGCAGAAACATCAAACATGACTTTCATACACATATCATTCTCGACTTCAAACGGAATGTAACTTGCAAAACCCATTACCCATCATATGAGGATATCTACAAATAACTTTCAACTTAGCATCTCTTGGATCTATATCAATTTCTTATATAACTTCCTAATCAATTTTTCGTAACCCCAACGAGTTTTTGCCCTAAGAGGAAATTTCGGCCCCTGTTCAAGATTACTATCTGCAAACGGGTGTTCATCATCTCCTCCCCAGTAGCACATGAAATAAGTGGAAGTCCACTCATATTTTCCCCCTAAACAAATTAATTCAACAGTCAAAATATATATAAAAAAATGCAACAAATAACAAGATTTGAATCTGTTACATTAAGAAAATTTCTTGATCTTCAAAAATTTCTATGAAATGTCAAAAATTTAACTGAAATATGCATGGAAATTTAACTGAAATGTCAAAAATTTAACTGAAATTGTAAGAAATGTTAACAAAATAACAGTCAAAAATTGTTAATGTAATACATTAAGAAAGTGTAAATCATATATGCATGGAAATTGTAAGAAATGTTAACAAAATAACAGTCAAAAATTTAACTGAAATGTCAAAAATTTAACTGAAATATCAAAAATTTAACGAGTTTTGCGTTGGATGTTAAATGTTTAAAGGAGCACACATCTTTTTTTTTTTTACTGAATTATAGTTTAATAACTCTAGTTTGCATTCACATTATACAAATAAAAACATATAACAAAGATTAAAATGTACCTTAGATGCTTGAATCAAATTCACCAAATACAACTTTTGAGCTTTCAACTTGAAAGGGAGAGAAAAAAAAATGAAAGATGAGAATCAGATATTAGAGAAGTTTGTGTTTTGAATATGAAACGAGTGAAAACTTCTGAAGCCAGTTGCGGGTGTTTTATGGAGGCCTAAAGTCGGCATCCACAATGCCGACTTCATAAAACCCTAGTCAAAGTCGGCACTCACATTGCCGATTTCTGGCAATTTGCAGACTCCCCGAAATATTCCCACTTTGACCCACTTTAACCCACTTTGACCCTTTAAACCCTAATCCGGATTTTTGCTTAGCCTAAAGTCGGCATTGGTAGTGCCGACTTCAACCCAAAGTCGGCAATGCCAATGCCGATTTCACAAAAAGTGGTCATTTTGGTATATAAAGTTTCCCAAATGTCATTTAGGTAGATAATGATTTAAAAAAGAATTATTTGAAAAAAAATTCCCGACACCTAAGTTATATAAAAAAAAATTTTAGTAGTCCATACGTCCCTAATTAATGGTTGCTAAAATTAAATAATCAGAAATCAAGAAAATAGTGCGTTGGATTAGACATATCCAAATAGAACCGGGAACCGACGGAACCGGCGGCTAGAACCGGAACCGGGAACCGGCGAGAACCGGGAACCGCCGGAACCGGGAACCGAACGTAACCGAGAACCGGATTGAAACGGTTCGAATACGAATCCAACATATTAAGAACCGAGGAACCGGCGGAACCGGGAACCGAGCACCGGAACCGAGAACCGGGAACCGGGAACCGAACGGTTCTCTGCATCAGATGACTTTAAAGATGTTTGATCATTATGGTAGGTTGGCTGCTAGCTAATATATATACTATTAATACTAATATACATACTCCCTCCGTCCCAAAATACTTGTAGTTCTAGGATTTTCACACAAATTAAGAAAAAAAAATTAATACATGTGTAATGGACTATATTACTCTTGGAACATTTCAAGTATCAAGACAATTTAATACTTTTACAATGACAACACTATCATAAATAAGGGTATATTTGATAAACAATGTCAAAAATGTATAGATAATAGCAAAACTACAAATATTTTGGGACAAACCTCAACTCCTTAAACTACAAGTATTTTGAAATGGCGGGAGTATTACATTTTAAACTACAAATATGTTGGGACGGAGGGAGTATTACATACTTATTAGATGGTGAGATGGAACCGGTGGAACCGTCGGAACCGGAAACCGGAACCGGCGGATAGAACCGGGAACCGGGAACCGGATTAAGATGGTTCGAATACGGTTCCGACCATTTGGAAACCGGGAACCGGCGGTTCTGGAACCGGGAACCGGAACCGGAACCGTTTGGACATGTCTACGTTGGATAAGTAGGTGTTGTGAATGAGTATGAGAGAGAAAATTAAATATTTTAAGTAAATAATCATTAATAAATAAGAGACATTGAAAACGAAATAAATAAGTAAATAACTACTCCCTATGTCTGATAATTATTGCTACCAAATGGGATTGTATGTGGGTTAAGAAAATATGTTGGAAAAGTAAGTATTATGAGTGGGTAAGAGAGAAAAAAATAAGTTAGTGGCTAGTTGCTGTGAATAGATAAAAAAGAAAAAATGAATATTCTGGATAAATAGCAATAAGTATGTGACAAAGAAAAAGAAGTAATAATTTGGGACTAAAAGTATAAAGAGTCATGGTTGATGGTGGGGCCTTAGGGGCGGGATTGTAATTAATTTGAATTTCAATTCACGAGTATGGGTAAGCAAAATAAGGAGATGAAATTAGACGTGTCCATCCGGTTATAACCGGCGGTTGACGGTTATAACCGCCGGTTATGTTTTTCGTTAAATGCTAACCGTAACCTAACCGTCTAACCGTTATGTCCGGTTACGGTTAACCGTTAACCGGTTAACCGGTTAATGCGGTTAAACCGGTTAAACCGGTTACCTTTTTTTTTTTTTTTTTTTTTTTTTCAAAACAGTTTTATTAACAGTTTTTTGTTAAAAAAAAAGATAAAATAAAAAAACACTTCATTTTTTTAAAGGGTTTTTTTTTTCAAGTAAAGTTTTTTTTTTTCAAGTAAAAAAAAAAATTTAACTGTTTTTTTAAACAGTTTTCTTAACAGATTTTTTTAACAGTTTTATTAACAGATTTTTTAACTTTTTTTTTTTTTTTAAACAGTTTTTATAAAAAAAAAAAAAACGGGAGTATATGTATGAGTCATACATATATTAAACAGTTTTCTTTTGTTTTTTTTGTTTTTAAGTTAAAAACTTAAAATGTATAAGTGTATAACTATAATGTATAACACAAATTTTTTAAGTAAAAAGGGACGGTACCCTTAAATTTTATTAATTAAAATTAAAATTACAAAGAGGGGGACAACCAATCCTTGCCCTTTTATAATTAAGGGAGGAAAAAATGGAGCCTTATTACCTCAACTAAACTATTACAATGAAATAAAATAAACCTATTCTAAAAATTAAAATAAAACTATCTACATTCCGTCCCCTTCCGAACTTCCCGTAGAATCTTCCAAGTCGTATTGATATTGTGGATCTACATTTACTAATCCTCTTCATAAGGCATATCTTGCTCCCTCTTTTCCGCTCTAACCCAATCACCAAGCAAGAGTTGATTTTCCAAATTTTCACAAGTTAGTTGGGAACGTCTTGCATCCAAAACATTTCCTCCCACACTAAATGCCGATTCGACGGCCACGGTTGAAGCGGGAGAAGCTAAGACTTCTTTTGCAATTAAAGAGAGTATGGATAAGTTTCTTGCCTTTGTGACCACCACCTCAAAATATCAAAAGAAATTGGATTTGAAGTGTTTTTGTACAACTTCATGTCTAGTAGAGAAATATGCTTCCAACTCGTACGGAATGCTAGAGGTAGAAGAAGAAGAAGGAGACGTTCTAGGACGTTTTGAAAAATAAATATCATTAACAAAACTATATGGATCGTTATTCACATCATATTGTGTATCAATATCTTCTTCATTAGGACTTGAGCCATATTGAGAAACATTTCCATGAATTGCATTATACTCATTATAAAGAGTCACCAAATCTTTTTTTGTATTTTCAACAATAATCGCCGGGTTTTCGTGTAATCCGTCCCCATTGGGGTATAAATTTGCATAATAAAACGTTATTATGCGGACTAGATCTTTCAATTTAATACGGGGATCCAACATCTTTGCAAGCAAAAATAGAGACGGAATGTTATCAAAATATTTGACCCACTTTTGCCTCATGGAAGCAATGCTTTCGTTTAAAATGGTGCAATTTTGCAAATTTTTAAAACTTAGAACTATTGCAATACATTGATCAAGTACCAAAACGGAAGTTGGATAATAAACTCCCGACAAAGCCAAAGTAGCGGTATTGAAAATCTTTAATAATTGACATAAATTAGTGCAAGCGTTCCATTGATACGCAAATAAAGGAATTTCATAGCCCATACTAATAAAAAAATCCATGATATGCTCTTTATACTCAAAACCATCAATTAACATTTTGTAGGTAGAATTCCACCTAGTCGGAACATCCATAGAAAATATATTTTCGGGAAGACCCTTATTTAGTAAATATTTTATCCATTTTCTTGTAATTTTATTTTTTTTTGCAATAAAATAAAGAGCCTCTCTAATGGGTTTAACATATTGATCTAAAGCATCCAAACCATCTTTAACACATAAATTTATGATATGACATAAACATCTAATATGAAAATACTTACCCCCAAGTGACGGTTGACAAATGAGCATCATTCCGGTATACTAGCGGTATTAGCACTAGCATTGTCGAATGAAATAGAAAATTTTTTGCAAAAGACCATATTTTGCCAAAATGGCGTGCAACTTTCTACAAATATTTTCCGCGGAATGAGGTGGTTCAAAACTATCATATGCAAGTAGTCTTTTTTGTAAAGTCCACGAATTATCGATCCAATGGCATGTAACACCCAAATAACTATTTCTTTGCCAATGATCACTCCAACCATCGGCACAAATTGAAACTCTTTGATCTAATTTTGATAAAACATCAATTAAAAATGTTTATATTCCAAAACCACTTTTTTAATATCGCGTACGAGAGTCGTACGTGGTACTTTGGAGGCGGCCGGATTTAAAGAAAGTCTAATAAACCGTTCATAAAAGTCATCATCCGCAAAGTTAAAAGCAAGCCCTTTAACACACACAAATTTGCACAATTCTTTCCTATAAACGACATTATTAAACTTAAATAAGACCGAAGACGTACCTTGGGTGTTAGGTTGAGCAAATTGTAATTGAGCTTGATCACTATCAATCCCAAGTTTTTCAGGATGTGTTGATCTCAAGTGATGGTTCAATGTTCCATGCCCATTACCTTTTGCGAACGGGTAAGATTTGGTGCAATAGTTGCAACACGCTCGAAAATGTACAAAGTCGTTGGGGTCAATTTGTACTTTTCGGAAATGGATCGTGAAAGTGTCGGATTTGGATTCTCGTGCTTGACGTTGCCCCGACCACCTCTTCCCACGCCTCGAGCTCGGCCGGCCCCGGCCCTACCACTTTGAGGAACATTTTCTTCAACATTTTGCTCACTTTCCTCAAAATGTGACTCAATTTCCGGGTTAAGTGAGGAAGAACCAACATGTTCCTTGCCGCTCCTTCGAGATGAGGCCATTTTGTTAACAAACTAACTGAAACTGTTTAGAAACTGACTGAAACTCGCTAAAAAACTGACTGAAAATGATGAAAACACAGATTTTTGTTAAAAAACTGACTGAAACTGTCAAAAAACTGACTGAAACTCTCAAAAACTGACTGGAATTCTGAAAACTAACTGGAAAATGATTTGAAACTGACTGGAAATGGTTAACAAAGTGACTGGAATTTTCTAAATAAATTAAAAAGTGATTTCGTTAAAAAACTAACTGGAAAGCGTTAAAAAACTGACTGGAATTATGCAATCTAACTGGAAATATGAGAGAGTGTGAGAATTAGTAGAGAGAGAAAGAGTATAGAGAAGATGTGGAACTAAAATGGTAGGAGGGAGGGGGTATTTATATGTAAGCAATTTTTGGTTTTTTTTTTTTTTTTTTTTCATTTAAGGCCGAAAGTTAACTGAACTAACGGCTAGTTGGAAAACTAGCCGTTTTTGGACAGTGGTGGTCATTCAGACATGGGGAAATGGGGGGGCCCGGTGCAAATTTTTGAAAAGTAGCCGTTAGGCGGTTAACCTCCGGTTTTATAACCGGTTTAACCGCCGGTTATCCGGTTGGCGGTTATCCGGTTATAACCGGCGGTTTACCGGTTTTGAGAAAGGCCTAACCGAAACCGAACCGGGGAATTACGGTTGACGGTTGAGCCGGTTTCCGGTTAACCGGTTTCCCGGTTTTGACCCGGTTTTGACCGGTTATCAACCGGCGGTTAGCCGGTTGCCGGTTTTTTTTTGGTCACGTCTAGATGAAATGAAAGATCATCCATGCGGTACACTATCATAATTGTAGCGTGGTGAAAAAGGTGGCCGTCACGAGTGAAACGATAAATGGAGTGGAGTATAGCGGAAAGAAAAGACCTCTTTTTCGTCTGTTCTGCAATCGTTGACCGACTGACTAAGGATTCTTGTCATTGTTTTAAGTGAAGACATTTTTTCTTTGAGCTATTCGCTGCAAGCTATTCGCTCCGTCACAGACTATATATTCACATTTTATTTTTAGTCTGTTTTCAAAGTATATACTCCCTCCGTCCCGCCGAAAATTGCAAAAAAAAATTATGGCACAAGAATTAAGAGAAAAGTGAAAAAGGTGATGTGTTGTGAGTGTTGATAGTTGAGTGGGAGAGAGAAAGTGGGGTAGAGAATAGTTAGTGGGTTAGTGGATGTGAGTATGAGAAGTGGGACCCACTAATTAAAAAGTATTAAAAACTTTCCATTTATGGAATGTGCAATTTCTATGGGACGCCCATTTTGGTAAGTTTTGCAATTTTCGGTGGGACGGAGGGAGTATATACTTTCGAAAATAACAAATAATTTTTATTATTCCTCACGCACACGCTCATTATCTTTCATACTTTACTTTTATACTCATAACACAAATCAACTTACTATTTTCTCCCACTCATTCTCTCTCATACTTTACTTTCATACTCACAACACTTTCATCACTTCCACAATTTTTTAATCTCAGTGTAAATGAGATATTAAACATATACTCTGAGAAAGAGGGAGTAGTATTTAAGTGGAGATATTAAATAGGAAAGACTCAAAAGACATTTTTCTCAATTTAGTAGAAGAATACTCCCTCCGTCCCATCTCACTTGACACCCAAAAAATGGGCACAATAACTAAGGAAAAAGAATAAAATAAGGAGAATGTGTGATAGAAAATGAAGAGAGAGAATAAGTGGGGTAAATAGTGGTGTTGGTTGAATAAAATGAGTGGTGGAAAATAACGATAAAGAATGAGGGGTGGGGTAGAGTGAATATAAAATTATAAAAAGTAGGCTATTTTGGGAAATGTCAAGTGAGCTAGGACAGATCAAAATGAAAATAAGTGTCAAGTGAGCTGAGACGGAGGGAGTACTTATTTTTATTCAATGGTCTGAGAATGAAATAATTTAATAAAATATAACATGAAAAATGTGTAATTTTTTTTGCAAATTTTTTAATTTCGCAAGTTTGTTATGAAATATAAACTTATTAAATAGTACTACCCCTGTCCCTAAATATGAATGTCGAAATTTCATTTTTAGCAACATAACTTTTTGTACAATTTATTGGAAAAAATTAATATATAATCTTGTAATCTTCTTTATAAATATTTAATTTTTGCAAGTAAAAAGAGACCGGTGATTTTTTTTTGAAAAAGAAACATTTAGGGATGAAGTTATGATAAAAAAAAAGACATTCATTTTAAGGCAAAAAATTTCTAAAAATTGACACTCATTTAGGGACGGATTGAGTAAAAAATATGTATAGAAAAAAATATTGATAAACTCAAACTTATGTTGAGATAATATAGAAAAAATATATTGGGATGGAGGATTATTTTTTATAATTGTAAAAAAACAAATAACAAAAACATTACATAGTTTGTTCACTAAACAAAGCTATGGAAAAAATTCTCATTTTAGATGCTTTAAGAAGGATTTTTTTTTTTTTTTTTTTTTACATAGAAGTATTATAAAATTTACGCTTCATTCTTAAAATGAATCACTTTCCTCAATTTAAGTGACACTTTGAAAACTTTAATTTATACTCCCTCCGTCCTGCTCAAATTAGGATTCTTGGTCAATCTAGTTATACTTTGACCAATAATTTGAAGAAAAATAATGGTGCTAAAATGTAAGTTTCGCAAATGTAAAATATTTTTTTTATTATTATTATATTTTTTTTTTTGATAAAAGAGCAATTAGGACACATTTTGAAATAAAAATTTTAAAACAAAAAAAAAGGCATTGGCATTTATATGTAGACAAAAATGTACATTTTTTATAAAATATTTTACAATAAAGAATCAAAATAAAATGAAAAGATTCCATTTTGGAAAACTTGTACTTTGTGATCTCCATCTCCATGTTGGTCTCGGCATCTCCGAGATTGTACAAGTACACATACCACATTTCCCACCTCGCCCCTTCCGCCGTTTCGACAAAACACAACCACAGAGGTAAAAACGAAGATTCAAAAAACAGCCAAAATAATTTGAATTTGTAGTACATTTATAAGGTAGGTAGAGAGAGAGAGAGATTGAAGAGAAATGGGGTTTGGCAACAACTTTCAGTTAAAGTAAGCCCCAAAATTCACGTGCCCCCTCCCTCCCCAACCCCAACAGAATCATTTGTTTTTACACTAATTCCTTGTATATATCTACATTGAAGCTTTGTAGTTAAAGGCAAAATTCAATTCATTCTCCATTACAGTGATGGGTAATTGTGGGTGTTTGATGTTGTTGTTAGTGGCGGCGGTGGTGTTGTTGGGTGGCGCCGACCCGGAGGAGGATTTGGTGGTGAGTTTGCCGGGACAACCAAAAGCAGGGTTCAAGCAGTATGCTGGGTATATTGATGTTGATGAAAAGGCTGGTCGGAGTTTGTTTTATTACTTTGTTGAGGCAGAGACTCATCCTCATCATAAACCCCTCACTCTATGGCTCAATGGAGGTAACTTTCTTCTCTTTTGCTTCTCACACTCAATACACATTTTTTTTCAGAGCCGGTCCAATTTTCTTATACAGCGAGTTTAAGCCTTAAAACACCAATAAAATAAAATAGCTAGTGTAAGCTAAATAGTGAGTTTAAACCTTAAAACATTACGTCCCCGTATATTTAACGCAAGATTTTTTTTATAACTTACGGAGGAACTAGTTTCCCTCAATTTTTTTTTTTTTTTTTTTTTTTGGGTAGTTCATTGATTAAATACACGCCATTGAAGGCGTGGAACTTGTGAATTCTGATTGTTTTAGAGATAGGTGTGGTTGTAGTTGTACCCACCATTTTTAGTTTTCCCTTTTTAGGGTTTTGAGACACAGTCCAATTGTAGGTACTCCCTCTGCCACAATTATAAGAAAAAAAGATTTTTTTTTCTCTCTTAAATATAAGCAAATTTATCAATTTCAATATACAACTCAATGTAACTGCATTTAATATTCTTTTATCAAAAATATCTTTAATTAATTACTCATTTTCGTCTACAATTGCACATTTATTAGACATTTAAACGAGGATATAGTAGTAATTTTAACATGTTTTTGTTGTATAATCAAGACAATTAAATAACTTTAACTAATTTAGTAATATGTGTGTTTTATGTTTTTTTTTTCACTTATATATGTGGCTACATTGCCTTTGACTCTTTGTTATCTCCCTTTAATCTTGATTTTTGTGCCTATTTTAACAACACCCCCCCCCCCCCCCCCCAAACCCCACACCCACACCCTCACCCACTCAAGTACATTTCAAAAAAAACAACAACCATATCTCTCCCTTTGGAACTCCTAGTGAATGTTCAAATTTTATTTTGAGGGTGTAAATTTTATGCAATTAAGTTACTAAGATTCATAAATATTTTTGTTGTTCACTTTTCAAATATTTTGTTTAGCAAGTGTAAAATGACTAGTGAAAAAAATTGGTAAAAAAATATATTTAGAGACAATAATCTATTGATAATGGGCATTCATTTAGGGAGGGAATACTAAAAGACTTGTCTCATGTTTCTAACATGTCATACATTTACTCCATTATCTGAATGTCTTTTTTTTTTTTTTTTTTTTTTTAAGGGCGCTTTGAAAACAATTATAAATGCACTAGTATTCTCTTTGTAGATTAGAATATGTTACAATGGTGAATTTAATCCAAATAAATAAAAAATTGACTATAGTAAGTTATGAATAATGATTGTGGTAAGAAAATTTCAAATTTATGGTAATAAAATGGTGGTGTCATTCATTGGCACTTAAATATTCTAATGACATGTGCCATAGCTTGTAAAACCAATTAATTACAGCCAACAAAGACTTTCTTGACCAAAATTTTGTGATTAATTGTGCCCGCGGGATCATTACCATGAAATTATTATAACAGTTTGAGCAGTAACGTATGAGCATTTAGTCCCAGTAAAATAAAAATTCTCAAGCGCTCTGGTTAAGATTTGAAAATACTGATTCCCTGTGAATTATTTCACACTTACAAATTTTAAGCATTTTTTTTTGGGTGGGTGGTGGTGTGTGTGTGTGTGTGGGGGGGTTGGGGTTGGGGTTATATAATTCATGATTGTAGCTTTAATATTATATACAGTTTCATTTTGTTTCTTATTGTTTATGTCATGCTTTTGTCCAGCTTGGATAATGTGTTACCTTTACACTAGACAAACTTTTCATATTTTTCCTTACAAATGGCATCTAGAGTTCCCAATCACCTAATTTTGGAATTAACAATCAACTTTTTAATCATTAATAATTAATCAAGACACTGCATAAAATGCTTTATCTCACTTGCATAAGATGCTTACTGCACTATACAGTTGATGGACTGGCAATAGCAATTCTACTCGAAAAACGATGCTGCAGGACCTAGGCTTCAGCCTGAAGTCATATCTCAAGATTTCCGTTTTCCCTTACACTTCCTTATTAGTGTTTGCTTGCGAAGTTGAAACTAGAGGACAGAGCTATTCACATATTCAATTCAAGTAGTTAAGACATAAGCATACTCCCTCCGTCCCAAAATACTTGCAGTTCTGGGATAGTTTTTTTGACCCAAAATACATGTAGTTTTGCAGTTTTCCATAAAACATTTACACACATTACCTATACTATCCTTATTTATGATAGGTAGTTGTCATTGTAAATTCATTTAATTGCCTAGGTACTTGAAATATTCAAAGGGTAATTTAGTCTATTTGATATGTATTAATTGCTTTTCTTAATATGTGTGAAAAATCCTAAAACTACAAGTATTTTGGGATGGAGGGAGTATATCTTTTCGGGTTTTGCTTAGTTTGTCAGGCCATGCATAGTGCTGGATAAGATTTAATCCGACTTGTGTTTTCAGGACCAGGTTGTTCCTCAATTGGTGGAGGTGCCTTCACAGAGTTGGGTCCTTTTTTTTCCTAGAGGTGATGGACGAGGCCTTAGGAGAAATTCCAAAATCATGGAATAAAGGTAGGCCAAAATAGCAAATACGGAGTATCTAGCAGTAACAATTGTTATCCACTAGCATATTGTAAAAGGGTAAATATAAAGTCACAAAACTTGGCTCACAAAATGAGGTGTCATGATTTTTATTGGTGTTTTTAATTAGAGTGTGCCGGGTCCACAACCGATGCACCCAATAAAATATCGCCACCTCATTTTGTATCCATCATTTTGTCTTCTTTTGTGCCCCTAGCATTGCCCATTGTAAAATTGTGACACTCGCATAATTTTGTAGGTACCTTATACATTTTGTTGTTGGCACTCATATATGATTGTTACTTGATCTTTTGTATTTTTTTGTAGCATCAAATCTCCTATTTGTTGAGTCCCCAGCCGGAGTAGGATGGTCTTACTCGAACACAAGTTCAGATTATACTACTGGTGATGCTGCCACCGGTAAGTTAAAAGCCCACATCTTCACGACAAGACTTGTGTTGTGCAATAATGAAATAAGTTCCTTCAATTCGTACAGTATATATATATATATATATATATATATATATTAAATGACAATGGAGGATATGTACGTCTTCTCAATGAGATGGTATCAAATTACTAAATATAGTGAAGCTTATTTAGCCTTTCATTTTTGGGCAGCCATGGATATGCACATTTTCTTGATGAATTGGTACGAGAAGTTTCCAGCTTTCAAATCCAGAGGCTTGTTTCTTACAGGGGAAAGCTATGCTGGTATGAAGCTATTGAAATACTTAATTTAGAGCACTTTACATATCAATTAATGCTGTACCTGCACTGTATAATTAAATATCGGTTAATGTGCACATCCAACAAAACATTAACTCTATATGAATACTAATTCCTCAAAGTTTACTATTGATACTGGTGTTTGCTATCTTTTAATCTAAACAGATAGCGGAACCGATTCTATTATATTACTTTAAAGATCCATTCCCAAATAAGTGGGACTTTTGTTATTCACATAGCGTAGTCAGCTAAAGGAAATTTATTTGTTCATATGTATATATACCCTTAAATCTTAATATCCACATCAAATCGCTACGATTATTTACAACAACAACAACAACAGGTAAGGGGGGGTCGGATGTACGCAGCCTTGCCCCTGTATTAAAGCACAGAGAGGCTGTTTCCAGGTGACCCATGATGAAAATTGCGTCGAAAATTGCATGGACTGACTGCTGCTTCATCACAAAGAAGCGCAGACAGTTTAGTGACCCATTTTGCTTTATTCCATCATATTCCCAAGCCAGAAAATAGTGAGTCTTTGGCTCCATCGGAACGATTATTTACACTGGGATATAATCATATAATAAACTGGAAAGGGTGAGTTTACAAAATCCCCTACAAATAATGCTCTTTTAGGGACTGTTTTATTTTGATACTTGTTTAAAAACGGGAGGGAGTAGAATCTACGCATTCCTTTCAATGTACAAAACATGAATTACTCTAATAGAGTTTCAGTGGCTGCTTATGAATGTTCATTTTTTGATCATTCATGCTCTGTTCTAGTCCATGTTAAAGGCCAAGTACTAAAAATAACTGCCATTGGGATTAATTCTCTACTGTTGGTAATGGTCCTCTTTTTCGTGGTGGAAATATATTTATTATTTTCAATTATGATTCAATGTAGGACACTACATTCCGCAGTTAGCTGTTACCCTGTTGGATCACAATGAGCATTCCAGTGGCTTCAAGTTCAAAATCAATGGAGTTGCTGTAAGAAATTAGAATCTCTCTCCCTCTGTTTTTTTTTTCCCTACTTTTCATTTTTCAAAAAATAAAATAATAATTTAATAAGTTTACCAGATTTGATACTCTGTCTACTTATTCTTAGTTCTCACATTACTAAATAACTTCCCCAGATTGGGAATCCTCTTCTCAAACTCGATCGTGACGTCCCAGCAACATACGAGTACTTTTGGTCACACGGAATGATCTCTGATGAGATTGGCCTCACTATAATGAATGACTGTGATTTTGAAGATTACACCTTTGATACTCCCCACAATGTATCCACCAAATGTAACGATGCCATCTCCAAAGCAAACAATATTGTTGGAAATTACATCAATAACTATGATGTAATTGTCGATGTCTGTTATCCATCCATTGTAGAACAGGAGCTGCGACTAAAAAAAGCGGTAACTTTTCTCATTTGTTTTTCTTTTTGTTTCTTTATTGCTTTCTTGTCAACTTTTAATAATTATTATTGTGGTGGTATTTTCCATTGCAGGCCACAAAAATCAGTCTTGGAATAGATGTGTGCATGAGCTATGAACGCCGCTTTTATTTCAGACTTCCCGAGGTTCAGAAGGCTCTTCACGCAAATCGAACCAATTTACCTTATGGTTGGTCTATGTGCAGTAGGTAAGTTTGTAAGTTTGTCTATACGAGCATTGTAACTTACCAAGTACAAACAGTGGCGAGCTTAGGACTTTTTTAAAATGGGTGCAAAAAGTACACTATAAAACTTTAAAATACAAATTGCAAAAAAGAAAAGAAAAAGGGCAACCTGGTGCTACAAGAATTCTCGCACTGTGTGTGGGTCCAGGAAAGGGCTGATCCCATATGGGCTCGGCCCACTTAACTAGACAAACTGATGAAAAAAAACCCACAACCACAAGGTTAAATACCTAACTTTTTCCCCACTTAACCAGCCAATTTATTTGATTAAGTGGGTGCACTTGCACCCATATACTTACATTTAGTCCCGCCATTGAATACAAATCAACTTGACAAGCCCCGAATTTCCCACTGCATTATGAAATTACTGACCTACCTTGTCTTTATTGCACAGTATACTGAATTATAATGAGACTGATGGCAATATCAACATTCTTCCCTTGCTTAAAAGAATCATCCAAAATCGCATTCCTGTTTGGGTTTTCAGGTAACTATAAAATACACAACGTAATTAAAAATTATTTTCTTGGATCTAATACACACAGCATTGATAGATTTTGAACTTTCTTTTCTTTAGTGGAGATCAAGATTCTGTAGTACCATTGCTTGGCTCAAGGACATTAGTCCGTGAACTGGCTCATGACCTCCAATTTGAGGAGACCGTCCCATATGGAACTTGGTTTCACAAGCAACAGGTACTTTAATTCAATTCTATTTCATCTTTTTTTTTTTTTTTTTGGTTGCGGAATAAGATTAACTCTGCAATATTGATCATATTCCTATCTTCGTTGAGATATATGTACAAAAAAAAACCAACAAATCATATGGAAGCTAACATTTTTAGTATTTTCACATTTTTTTTGTTGTTGCATAGGTTGGTGGTTGGGCTGTTGAATATGGAAATATGTTGACTTATGCGACTGTAAGAGGTGCTGCTCATATGGTACCGTATGCACAACCATCACGAGCATTGCATTTGTTCAGTTCGTTTGTTCGTGGCCGTAGATTGCCAAACACAACACATACTTCTATGGATGGCTAAAAAAACAAGTCAACAGTTGCATCAGTGCTGAGTGTAAGCCAGAAACAGATCATGAACTAGGGTTCTTCAGTTGTATGAGAAAGAAGAAAAAAATAAAGCAAAGAGAGAGAGAGAATTATTGTAGGATCTTTTCAGTTCAAAGGCAGAACACTAAAAATGTTTCTGAGGCCAGATTATGAAGAGAATGAATGATTAGCATGTTGCCATTTTAAGCCTGAAATGAAAATTTGTTGTGACATACAGTGCTATGTTTACTTCTTACCACTCTGCTCTGAGTGCTCTTACATAATAAGTGGCGTTGAAATGAATATTCATTTTTTATTTTAAATTCTTGTTTCAAAATAAATGTCATTTTTATAAAAAATACTTTGTTTATAATTTTTTTAATTCAAAATTTTGGTATTTTATACTTGCAAAATTAAATGCTTAGAAAATACTCCCTCCGTCTCAAAATGATCTTCTCATTTGCCATTTCTCATTGTCCCATAAAGTTCTTCACATTTAAACAAAGCATGGCTGGTGAAGCAAGTGTTCATATCCTTAAAAAGTTTGAATAAAAAGTTTGAATAGTCAAACGCGAAGATCATTTCGGGAAGGAGGGAGTAGATAACAAGATTATTTACACAAACATTTTTAAGAAAGATTGTTATTGGAAGGGATTGTTTTGTCTCAAATTAAGGAATTTCTTTTTGAAGCTTTACCCTAATACACTTAATAATGTACAAAAACAAATAAAGCACGTCATAAATAAATGACTCTTACAAGTCACTTGTTTATGTTATGGGACGAATGTAAACCTTTTTAAAGGTAAAGGAGTAATAGGTAGACTTGCTCCCGATCTGAGCTAAATTAACCTCTCCCATTCCCTTTGTATGGCTCACCTTAACTGGTCAACGGGTCTTTTAAGACTTGTCCACTTGTATTTAACGATAATTTTTTTTTTTTTTTTTTTTTTATCTGAGCTTTCAATATTCAATATTTGAATGTCGCCTACGGCTGTTATGCGAACTGCGCCGGCGATCGGCTTGAAAAAGCTCGAACTCGAGTGGGCTCGAGTTGTAACTCGACTCGAGCTCGAACCGAGTTTCAAGCTCGTTAAGTAACTCGTTTAGTTCGAGTTCGGCTCGATGAACTAATTAAACTTAATTTTTTGTTTTCGATCGGCTCGAAATCGGCTCGATAAACTCGAACTTAACTCGATAAGCTCGTTAAGAATACATGTTTATAGAAAAAAGCCTAAGCTCGTGCTCGGCTCGTTAAAACTCGAGTTCGATATCAACTCGAGCTGTTCGCAAGCAGCTCACGAGCTCGATTCAACTCGAGCTCGAACAAACAAGTGGGCTCAAAGCTCGAGCTCGAGCTCGATAAGTTTTAAGCGAGCTCGAGCTCGACACCCCAAAGCTCGACTCAGCTTGGCTCGTTTACAACCCTAATCGATTAATTTGATTCGAGCTGGGTAGGACCACAAGGGCGACAAAGCTCTCACCATAAATGTTAACAATGCTGGAAAATCAAATATTATGAGAGAAAGGAAATACTTGTAAGGATTTACTACTTTGATGAGGACACAATGTTGGAGCAATTATCCCATATCGGGAATTAACTAGCCAATGCCTGACTATATAAAGATACAGGGCCACTCCTCCCATTGCCAATTGGTTTTGGGATGGAACATCAGACTTTATCATGGTATCAGAGCTGACCCTTTACACGTGCGAGTCCAAAGTTTGGCCCACGATGATCTAGCCCCACGTCACCCAATTATATGTCCACGCGTGAGGGGGCGTGTTGGAGCAATTATCCCATATCGGGAATTAACCAGCCAATGCCTGACTATATAAAGATCCAGGGCCACTCCTCCCATTGCCAATTGGTTTTGGGATGGAACCTCAGACTTTATCAGATTTCGAATTGAGAGGAGGGTACAATGGAATATAATTGATGAACTAAAAGTAGAATGAATATGGCACGTCGATGTTGACGAGGAAAGCCCTTGAGACAATGATATCGCCGGCACAAAACCTCGGGAGGTGTTTATGAGCACCTACCACCCCTAAACTGTTGTATTAATGATACTTAGATTTACAATTCTAGCTATGGCGGAGTACAGAAGAGAGTGCATGAGTTGTGTGTTTTTTTGTGCCGCCTCCTAGCTTAAATAAAGAGAAAGAGATAAAATAAATCTACCATAACCAACTAAGTTAGAATCTCGGGCTATATCTCCTTTGTGACCGCGTCTTTGTTGCCGTTAAGAGGGGTCTTCATGAGTCCTCATTTATCACCTTTTTAATACATGGGCTTTATCTGTAAAAAAGATATTAATAACATAGTAAATAAATAAAGAATAAATTACTTACCGTGCTCCAGTTATCAGGATGTCGCTATCTTGAAGATGTCGACGTCCGAGATTTTACCCACAACAATTGCCCCCAAAACTTACCTATTACGGAATACGAAGAGGTAAGTTTTTCAAACCTTAAAACTGATGACAATCATTGACTGGACAACTGCTTGGTAGAAGTGCTTCCACCCTCTAAAGGTTTTAACGTGCTCTCTTTTCCAAAAAGTTTCAAAAAATCTTCTGGAAGAAGCAACTGTTTCTTGGTATATCAATGTATTGTCATTCATATAGATATCCACAAGTATCTTTCTCCTTAAGATGACCTGCGCTTCAAACTTTGAAAATATATATTGTTATTTTTACTATTCTTTGTTTTATTCAGGATGTTAATTTCTTGTGTAAGATGTAGAAATCTTTATATCACTTAGTTGACATGTTAATGCCAAAAACCGGATGTCTTTAGATGACATGTCAATGCATAACCAATTGAATTTTCTTATGGTCAATATTTGATTAAGTGAAAATGGGGGGGTGCGTACATATAAACATACGTGCCCATTCCTCACCTTAACCAACATTGAAATCGTGCGCTCCTGGCGAAGGTGTATCAACCTTAACATTGGTAGAAAGAAAGAAAATTCTTTAAACCTTAGAAGGGGTTGAGTACTTTACACGTGAGGTGAGATGGCCAGTCTCAAACGTTTGTCTTCGTAGAGTCTCGAAGTCTTATTCAAAATGTTAAAATCTTGCAAAACGACGACATGTTAGAAATACGTGACATCTTGACTGATGTTACTTTTATTAATGAAAGAAAATAAACTTATGAAATAACATTATTTAATAAAGATGGAAATAAAATAAAATTTAATTAAAGGAAAATTTATACCTACATTATTACTTGAGAGGGGATGTCGATCACATAAAGTATTGTTTAAGATGCACAATATTCTAACTTCTTGGGACTATTTTACCATCTAGGGTGGACAATCTGTATGCCCCCTTTCCTGCTTCAGTATCTATCAAATATGGGCTTTCCCACTTAGGTGCTAGTTTGCCCGCGTTGACTTCTCTTGTGGTGCACAGGTTTGAAGGATAGATCTATGTTGAGCTTATGGGTGATGACATATTTGCTTATCCCTGTCGTATCCTCGTGCTTCCAAGCAAAGATTTTAACTATTTCTCTCAGAAGTTTGGTCAATTCTTCTTCAAACTCCGCTGGAACATCTTGTCCTGTTAGCACCTTCAGATCTGGATTAGAGGGATCCAAAAATACTTCCTTTACATTGTGTTCTCTGACGTGCTTTTTTTTTTTAATTTCTATGCTTGCCTCGGAGATGTCGACGCCTTCATAGATATCATGTAGCAATCCTTTGCTGTCTGCAGGTCACTAAAATTTTTGACAACTCCCCATGGTGTCGGCATATTCACACACTGATGGTAAGTGGATGGTACTTTTTTCATTGAGTGTATCCAAGGCTTGCCCAAAATCAAATTGTAACTTTTCGCGCAGTCGAAAACCGCTCCATAGAGTTGACACCTTCCACATAAACTAAAAGTATGATTTCTCCCACGGTATTCTTAGTTTCACCACTGAATCCCACAGAACCTGAAGTGTTGTTCACTACTTCTGACATTGGGATGTTCATTTCTTTCAAGGCTGCCACGGTGATGAGGTTTACTGAACTGCCCCCATTTACTAAAATTCTTCTGACCCAGCAATTTGCTATCTGGAGAGCAATGACCGATGCATCATGGTGTGTATTTAAGATTTTGTCCTTGTCTCCTTTTTCGAAGGTGATGACGTCTTGAGAAATTAACTGAGATGTCATTTCTGGTCTTCCAGGCTTTTTATCCTTAGACTCCTTAGCAAGCCTTTTTGCTGCAGAATAAGAAGTACCACAAATGTCAGATCCACCATTGATTACCTTAGTAGTTACAGGAGGAGATGGTGGTTAAGATTTAATCGTCTCCTTATTCTCCGTCTTGTTTCTCCTATGATTGAGTAATTCTTTAAGGTGTCCTTTTAACAGCAGATAGTTGATTTGTTTGCGTAAGGCGATGCAATCCTTAGTGAGATGTTGATGGATGTGTTTTTACCCATCCAAATCATATACTTCTATGACTTATTAGATGCTCAACCTTGGGTGTTTTTATGGTTTTTGGAGTGTTTATGAGTATAGGGAAGGAGAGAAAGATTGTATAGATTCATGGGCGTTAAAGCGTGAAAAGGAAGGATAAATAACGGACCAGAACATAAATATAAAGTGATGTGACCTCTACGAAATTAAGTCCTTGGATAGTACTCGAAAAGAGCTTTCCAACGATAGTTTACACGTCCAAATCGGAGTTCGTATGAAGAAGTTATGGCCTCCGGAAGATTGCGCGTAAAATGTACAAGACGCGAAGCAAGGTGTGCGCACGCACACCAAACTTAGGGCGCGCGCACGTACACCGGAACAAATCCCAGACCTTCTGTAAAGAAGAGGCGCACGCACCCATCCATGAAGAGCGCGCGCCAGCGAGGGCTTTAGGGGAATGTCTCAGGGACCATTGGGGAATTTCCAAAACATTGTGGGCTTTTAAATAATTTCCAAATTTCCAAGGGCTTTTCTTGAATTTTTGGAGGACCTTTAGGGAATTTTGGAGGACTTTTCTGGAAGTGCAAAAATGCCAAGGGCTCCTGGGGAAATTCTGGCCAGCACTTTATTTTCTCCTTTTTCCACAAGGAATCCTAGGGTTTTTTCTATTTTTACAACTCCTTAGCCCTAGTATAAATATAACACTCCATCCAATTTATTTGAGGGATACTTTGTATATACTTTTTGTCAATATTCAAGATTGTAGATTGTAATCAAGATTTCATCAATTTAATCCCATGTTTTGATGTTCTTTATTATTTTTCTTGTTCTTCATTTTATTCTTATTAGTAGCTAATTTCTTAGATTCATAATTGGTAGTATACTTGATCTCTATGCTATAGATTTAATTCTTCTATTATTTCTTATTCTTGTTTATCAAAATATTCTTCATTCTAAATTCTTTAGTTTCAGTTATATGTTAAGATATAAATTGACTTTAGAATTTCTGGGTATCTATTGTTACAGTGACTCGGGCATTGATACATTGACCACTATTTTGTTTAATATATCTATTTGATGCCTTGATAGAAATCAAGTGGGTGTAGGTTTATCTGTTCTTTAGAACGTAATAACTCTTTAAACAATTACATGGACTTGATTTGCGAAGTGTGATTAGTTAGGGAGAAATAGATTGCAATCCGGCCGCCTCACTGTCCCAATTCTTACTTTTGTGAACGAACCCAAGAAAGAGATTGATCTTTTCATTAGGAGCATAGCATAGAGTGAAAGTATTTGTGAACTCAATTCGTGAATCTATTCGTTAATCTTGATTTTATTTGTTTTCTAAGTTTAATTATTTATTGCTTTAGTAGTTTAATAAACAATCAAACCAAAACCCCATTTATTTATATTTCTAGTTTTAATATACATTCTTGTTTTCCAATCCAGTCTCTGTGGATTCGACCTTTGCTTGTGCATACTACTACACTGGTAACTAGTACACTTGCTAGGTAATTTAATTAGTGGGAGATTTTCTCCATCAAGTTTTTGGCGCCGTTGCCGGGGACTTGATTAGGTTAACAAGTTTGTATAGTTAGTGTAAATAAATTTTCTTTATTATTTTCGTTTTAGTGTAAATAGTATTTTTTTTTAATAGAAATTTTGTGAGAGCTACTCTAAAGGGATGTATGGAATAAACACCAATGATGACTTAGGAAAACAAGAATTAGACCGACAATTAGCCAAATTATCTGAGAATTTAGATTTTTTGTTTGCAAAGATAAAGTCGGTAAATTATAATGTTCAACATGGATGTGCTAACTGTGGTGTTTATTCTCATGCTACTAATTATTCTCCATCTAGGACCTATTTTCCTAAGTATGTTCCACTGGTTCAAGAAAGGAGTTTCGCCCAACCATGGCAACAACCATATAACTATTTTCCTAACTCTTTTAATCAAGAATGGGGAAATCATTCAGACATGGTTTGGAGCAATGATGATATAGTTTATAATCCCACTTGTGAGCCAAACTATGTGAATAATCCACCACCACAGTCGGAAGAGCAACCTTCAACCCTGGTTTGGTATCTAAATGCTGACGGGGAAGAGTGTGTCTATGACTCATTTTTTGAGCCATATTTTAAACCACCACCACAATATGGAAAGCAAACCGTGGAGGATGCAAAAGAGAATTTTGTCTATGAAATCTCCAATGTTTCCTCTCCGGATGAGTCACATGAAGAGAAACCTTTTGAGGATGCAATGGAGAATTTTGTCTATAAAATCTCCAATGTTGTCTCTAATGGAGGGTCACTTGAAGAGAAATCTTTTGAGGATGCAAAGGAAAATTTTGTCTATGAAATCTCCAATGTTGACTCTGAAGATGAATCACATTTTGATAATTCAAGTGGATGTATAGGGTGTGTGGAAAAGGCGATGGAGGCGAAGAAGGTGGAGAAAACATGGCATGAGTTAGCTATTGAGGAGCTTGAGTTTGCCTTATATGGTGGTAAAAAGTGGGTTAGTAGGGAAGTTCCCAACGAGGATGAGGACCTTTATATTGAAGAGAACTTGGTGATCCTTATGGTACCCCTTCTTTCTTGTAATAGTGGAAAAGGTGGTGAGAGGCCACAAATGGAAGAGCCCAAGAAGCGAAGATGCCAACAATTCCCTGTGGTTCTAAATGATAAAATAAAAAGGGGAATGTACATGGGGCTCGAGATGAAGATAAGGACCCGCGAGAATGCAAATCATTTTTCCTATCGAACCTCTCCAAATAGCGAGCATTAATTTCTTGTCATTTACTTTCAAGTTATTATCTTATCTCACTATTTTCTTATTTAATCATTGTAGATTGATTGGATTGAATTGTGTTGTGTTTGTTATATCAATTGCCTAAGTTCCTTATTTCACCCACTTTGAGCCAAAATACTTAGAGTGTGTGTTGCGCCCCTTTTAATCATTTGCGCCTGTTGGGTATGCTTATCTCTTAGCCCTCCTAATTATGTTAGAATTTATTGATACCATCACCTAAGTATATTCTATGGACTTTAGGACCCTATGTAAGAAGTTTTATAACTTCATTTTTTAGCCTAGTCCATTGTATAGTATAGGCTTAGAATATAGGACTTGGAGTGAAAAGGAATGAAGATCTAAGCAAGTCAGTGGTCACTGCGCAGGACTTCTCTGCGCAGGACACCACTGCGCAGGTCTCTCCTGCGCAGTATTATATCTTGCTCAGGTTTCAATTCATTCAGATCACCTAACTTGGAAAGTGCTTAGAAGATGCACGCTTATTAAAAATGCTGAGGTATGCAAAATCGACAAAGCAAAGCACACTCAGTAGATCCAATGGTGGAGACGCGCTCAAGAGAAATATTTCAAATGAAGACAGCTGTCATCCTTCTAGAAGAAGCTTTTGAATTTGGTCTTCATGCTCAGTCTCCAACGGCTCTATATACCTGCGCACCAATCATATTATGCCAGGTCATCAACCTTGATCAGAGCCCAAACGGCTATAAAGGACACCTGCGCACCAATCATAGTGTGCCAGCTCATCGTCCTTGCTCAGAGCACCAACGGCTAGTTTTAAGCTCTCTGCTATAAATAGCCTGCTCATCTTCATTTCCAAGTTGCTAGAGTTTGTGCTTTCTAATATCCTTGAAGTTCTGAAGATTGCTGCTTACTATTCCCAGATTCAAGATCAACCTTCAAACCTTCATACCTTCAAACTCCTGCCCAGATCCTAAGCCTTAAATCACCAGAATTCTTCGTGCTCTTCATCTCATAGATTCATAGAGCCCAGAATTTCTGAACACACACACACCTCTTGAAGCTTCGATCATTTAGATCTTACTTCTTGAGATACACCGGTTTAGTCTAGGATTTGTTCTTCATAGATTATAGATCTTTGAGATAGTTTGTTTTTCATTGATTGTATCTTGTAACTCTCTCATATAATAAGATCTCCGTTAGAAAATCCAAGACTAACCATCTTGGTAGAGGACGTAGATCTTTTATTGATCGAACCTCTCCAAATAGCTTGTTCTTAATTCTCGCTGTTTATTTCCTGCTTAATCATTTCTGAATAACTGCTTTGTTTGATCTTATCAGATTGCTATTATTGCTGCTGTGCTTGTTATTGCTTATTGACTTAGAACATTTTGTCCAACTCTTTAAGACAAAACTTAGTGCGTGCGTTTTTATCCTTGCGCAGCTTTTTCCTGCGCAGGTGCTGCTTTAAACTTCCGCTGTGCATTTCACACTCTCACTGCGCGCTATACTTAGCTTATTTGAGAACTGTGCGCATAAGCTTGATTTGCAAAAGGGTTTGAAAAGAATTTTAAAACGCTATTCACCCCCCCCCCCCTCTAGCATTTTTCATACCCTTGTTGCCCCTTTGGGACCAACAAGTGGTATCAGAGCAAACACCTTCATAAAACTTGTTTTGTTTTTCAAGCTTAACAGCTTGGGTGTCGATTCAAGATGGCTTCAAAATCCTGGGCAATGGCTAACTATTCACATGTTCCAGTGCTGAATGAAGATCACTTTGAAATCTGGAAGCACTGCATGCTCACTCATTTTTCCTCTATCGACGAGATCCTCCACGACATCGTTCTTGAAGGACCCTACATTCCAATGAAGGCCAATCCAGATGCTGCTACCAACAAGGATAATCCTACAATCAAGAAGGCCAAAGGGGAATGCACCGATGAAGAAAAGAAATGGGTTGGCTACGATGGAAGAGCTAGAAACATCATTCTCAGCACTCTAGACCTCTCCACGCACAATCAAATTGTGAGCGGTGGAACTGCAAATGAACTATGGGATGCTATTGAAGGATATGTGAATGGAGACAAAGTAAGCAAGGAAAACAAAAGATTTGTGGTGCAAAGAAAATTCAACTGCTTCATGAGAAAGGATGGTGAAACCTTGAGACAAACTTATGATCGCTTTTGTGCTGTTGTAAACTCTTTTAAATCTCTTGGAACTACCTTCACCAATAAAGAAGTCAATTCTCAATTCTTAGATGCGCTAGGTTCCAGATATGTGCACAAGGCAAGTCATCTGGAAGATTCTAGATTTCTAGATACTTGGCCTTTGCGCAGCTTATACGCTAACTTAAAAGTGTATGAGCTAAAGCTTGATCGAATCGACGAAACTGAAGGCAAAGGAAAACTTGTTTCCTACATTGCGCAAAAGGAACCTGCGCCTGCTCAAACCTCAGACAAAGTCTCTACTTCCTCTCTACTTGAAATGGATGATGATGATTTCGCTATGTTCGTTAAGCGATTCCAAAAATTCAGGAAATTCTCTAAGCCAGGATCCTCAAGTAAAGCTCCAGCTAAATTCTCTCGTGGCAGAGACTCAAAGAAAGATGAAGAGTTGGTCTGCTACAACTGCAGAAAGCCCAGTCATTTTGCTTCAAAATGTCCTACTCCAAAATTTGAGTACATGAAGAGGAATACTGCGCAGAGATCATCAAGGCAGCGCGGAATGATTGCTGAAGAAGACGGCGCAGACAAGGAACTGAAGACTTGGATAGAGACTGACACTGAAGACAGTGATGATGATGACTCTGAGGATGGACTGCTCTGCTTGATGGCCAATGCTGATGCTGATAGCGATTCAGACAATGATCCCGATACAAAGGCTGCGCCAAGGACTATTCAGAAGAAAGGTCCCACTATCACAGAACTAGTGGAAATGGGACATCTGACTCCAAGCAGACAGAATGACAAGTACTTATTTGCCAGAGCAGACCTATCAAAGAAATTTGTAGCTGCGCCTCCGCGCAAAGAATCTTTTGAAATTCCTGCTGAAATTGTAATAGAAAAGAATGACTCTGCTGCTGAGCGTGAGTCTATTTTTCAGCAAGCTGAAAAGGTAATCAAGAAATTTAATTCTATGAAAGAAGCAGTGGACTTATCAATTGGAGAAATTTCACAGCTTAAGAAGGAGAAAAATCTTTTAAAATCTGAGATCACCCTCCTTAAAGAGCAGATTAAGAGCATGACTCCCCTTACTGAAAAGAAGCATTTTCTTACAGATCAAAATGCGCTATTTAAAGTAAGAAACGAAGAATTGGCTGCTCAAGTAGGTGATCTCACAAAGATCACTAATGAGTGGACCAAATCTCGTGTCACTATGGATCAAATTCTAGAATCCCAAAAAGCCAGTGGAGATAAGGAAGGCTTGGGGTTCTCAACTAGTGACCACTTTAAATGCGCAGTTTGCTCTGAAAAGGAAAAGGAATTTACACCACAGCAAACTATTGAAATTCCTAAAGCAAAGCACTCCGCTTCAATGGGTAAAAGACAGGAGAAAGTCCAGAGACAAAATTTCCATTATGTCTACCCAAAAATGCAAACTGGGAAAGCCAAGGGTAAGGCTAAAGTTGAACCTGCGCATGACAACTCATATTCTGACTATGGTTGCGCTTCAACTTCAAATGTCAAATCTGCGCAAAAGGGTCATGCGCATGAAAGCCATGCGCCTCAACGCCAGATGCGCATTCTTAAGAAAAGCGCACCCAAACCCCAGAAAATGATTTTTGTCAAAGCAAGTTCATCTGCTCCAGTAAAGAATGATGCGCCAAAGAAAAGTAAAGAGTTTGTAAAAACCCAATCTATAAGTGGCTTTCATCATTGTGTTGTGTGTGATGGTTTAGGTCACAAGGCTGCAGAATGCCTTTTGCGATCTGCTCCTAATGCCAAGGGACGTAAAAATCCTAAGGTCAGACAGGAGTGGGTTGTCAAAAGTTGCTAACTCTAGGTCCCAAGAATAAAGGGGACCTGCGTTCTTAATGTCTATCTTTCAGGTCTCCTGCTTCACTGCGCACTCTTTACAAGCTAAAGCGCATATATGGTACCTCGACAGTGGATGTTCTAGACACATGACTGGAGATGTCACCGCTCTTGAAGATGTGCATGAAGGAAGAGGTCCCTCAGTAACGTTTGGAGATAACAACAAAGGGCACATAGCTGGATATGGAAGAATCAGAAAGGATAAAGTGTGCATTGAGAAAGTTGCGCTAGTAGAAGGACTCAAGCACAACCTGCTCTCCATATCACAATTTTGCGATAAAGGTTTGGAATGTCACTTCACTGCAACGCACTGCTATATCAAAGATGGCATATCCGGACTGACTTTGCTCACAGGGACTCGTAAGACTAATGTTTACATTATTGATCTTACTGCTATAGATTCTATCACTAATCTCTGTTTTGTAGCAAAGAATGTAAGTGAAAGCAGCTGGCTATGGCATAAGCGCTTAAGTCATTTGAACTTCAAGTATTTGGCTAATCTAGGAAGGGAAAATCTTGTCAAAGGACTTCCCAAAATAGCTGACCATCATAACAGAAAATGCGCAGCATGCCAGCTCGGTAAACAACCTAAGCAGTCTTTCTCCAGCAAGATTGCCTCCTCAACTTCCAAATGTTTACAACTGCTTCACATGGACTTGTTTGGACCGGTTACCACCGCGAGCATTGGAGGAAACAAATATACTTTAGTTGTGGTGGATGACTACTCAAGATATACATGGGTCGAAATGATGATATCCAAAGATGACTGCTATGATATCTTGACTGCACTATTTCGAAAGCTCCAAACTCAAAAGGAAGACGACATCGTGAGCGTTAGATCAGACAATGGAACTGAATTCAAGAATAACGGTGTTGCTCAATACTGCGATGACCATGGAATTGATCACAATTTTTCTGCTGCTGGAGTTCCTCAACAAAATGGTGTTGTGGAAAGAAAGAATCGCACGTTGATTGAGGCTGGAAAAACAATGATAGCTAAAACTAAGCTTCCAAAGTATTTCTGGGGAGAAGCTGTCAACACTGCTTGTTTTACTCAGAATAGATCCCTCATCAACAAAGCCTACAACAATACTCCTTATGAGCTATGGAGAGGAAGAGCGCCCAACATTGCTTTCTTCAAGATTTTTGGCTGCAAATGCTATATCCTCTACAATGGCAAAGATCATAGAGGTAAATTCGACGCCAAAGCAGATGAAGGTATTTTCGTTGGGTATGCCAAACATTCTAAAGCTTTTCATGTTTTTAATAGAACTACTCTAGTAATTGTAGAATCCGTACATGTTACTTTTGATGAGCATTCTCTCCTTGAGCCACATTTGGCTCCAAATGATTCTGATGATTCTGCTGAGAATGTTGAGACAGGTACGCAGCCACAGACTGCACCTACGCAGAATGATAATCAAGTTGATCACAATCAGAATCAAGCAACTCCATCCCATGCGCCATATCCGGATGCTGCGCCAGAAGTTTCAACTCCTGATGCACAAACACCCCCTCATGCGCATGATGTTTCTCCACTTCAGCAAATCACTTTTGATGATCTCGATGCTGGAGCAAATGAAGTACCCATTGAAGATCTTCGTATTCCTACCACTCAACCTAACTTACCTCCTGAGGTTCGTGAAGTTAGAGATCATCCAACTTCAAATATCATTGGTGATCTCAATATAGGGGTTCGTACTAGGAGAGCATCAAACTTTGATGATGAATATCACTCCTTTATCTCTCAAATCGAACCAAAGAAGATTGATGAAGCGCTCTAAGATTCAAGCTGGGTTACTGCTATGCAAGAAGATCTTAACCAATTTGAGCGCTGCAAAGTTTGGACTTTAGTACCTAGACCTCATGATCAAGGAGTTATTGGTAGAAAATGGGTATTCAGAAACAAGATGGATGAGAATGGAAGCATCACCAGAAACAAAGTAAGGTTGGTTGCGCAAGGCTATAGGCAAGAGGAAGGAATCGATTACGATGAAACGTTTGCGCCTGTAGCAAGGCTAGAAGCTATCATAATTTTCTTAGCTTATGCCTCTCACAAGAAATTCAAGCTTTATCAAATGGATGTGAAGAGCGCATTTCTCAACGGAGAACTCCAAGAGACGGTCTACGTAGCTCAACCTCCTGGATTTGAAGATAGCAGATTTCCAAATCACGTCTTCAAGCTTCAGAAAGCCTTGTATTAACTTAAGCAGGCTCCAAGAGCATGGTACGATACTCTATCAAAATTCCTACTAGAGAAAGGCTTCAAGCGCGGTAAAATCGATACAAATCTTTTTATTGCTAAGTATAATGAGCATTCTTTACTTGTTCAAATTTATGTCGATGATATTATATTTGGTTCTACTAATGAGTTACTTTGAAAAGCTCATGAAAATCAAGTTTGAGATGAGTATGATGGGAGAACTCACATTCTTCCTCGGACTTCAAATCAAGCAATTGAATGATGGCATCTTCATAAATCAAGCCAAGTACACAAGGGACTTAATCAAGAAATTTGGACTTGAAAATGCTAAAGCATATGACACTCCAATGGCCACGGGCAATAAGCTTGACAAAGACTTGAAAGGTAAGAAATTTGATCAAACTTTATATCGAGGTATGATTGGCTCTCTCATTTATATTACTGCTAGTAGGCCAGATATTATGTTTAGTGTTTGTGTCTGTGCGCGCTATCAAGCAGACCCTAGAGAAGCGCACTTAACTGCTGTTAAACGCATTATTCGTTATCTTTCTAGAACTGCTAACCTTGGACTTTGGTACACCAAAGATTCGAATTTCGATTTGCTAGGTTATTTAGATACAGACTACGCAGCATGCACAATTGACAGGAAGAGCACAAGTGGAACTTGTCATTTCCTTGGAAATCGACTTGTTGCGTGGGCAAGCAAGAAACAAGCTGCTGTGTCCATCTCCACTACTGAAGCTGAATACATTGCTGCTGGAAGCTGCTGCTGCCAAATCCTATGGATGAAGCAACAACTAGTGGATTATGGTATTAATGAAGGAAATTGCCCAATTTCTGTGACAACATGTCCACCATAGCAGTCTCCAACAATCCTGTCATGCATTCAAAGACAAAGCACATCGACATCAAATATCATTTTCTCAAGGACCACGTGGAAAAAGGAAATATACACTTAGAGCACGTGGGCACAGATAATCAAATTGCTGATATCCTCACAAAGGCTCTTGACGCAAAAAGATTTGTCTTCTTGAGAGGAGAAATGGGTATGCTTGAACTCAGCTAACTTGTCCATATAATTTGTCGATACTAATGTTCTTGTGTTTGCTTGATAAGTTCTTAAAGGTTAAGATTTCATGCATCTGCGCAGACACTGCGCAGTAAGTTAATATGCATAAAAAATTAAGTTGAGATTTGAAGAATCTTTGCATACCATTCGCTCTGCGCAAAACGACATGCGCACTTCTAAGTGGACCGTAGGTAAGTACTCTATTCATTAGATTTTGCACATAGGTCCTTGACTGAAAAGTCAACGCTTAGTCACAAGGGTACTTGTGTAATTTAAATTTTCTTGCGCCTTTTTTTTTATAATTTGGGAAATTACCTTTTTACCCCTGCGCATGTCCCATTGTCATTTAATGCAAACTGCGATTAATGACAGCGCACCTTGCGAATGTATGCTCACCATTTAATGAGGAAGGTGATGCGATAGCCGTCAGCCTCTCTTCGCTGACACACGCGCGCGCAAAGACTGCGCACGCGCGTTCCCCATTCGGCCACGTCACCCTGCTAACGTGCGCCTGTCCTCTCACTGACTCTGCATTTATGAGGAAGTTGACTCGACAATGACCAGCTTAGGACTTCACACTCACGCGCGTGCTAGGCCTGCGCACGCGCGCATTCGGTAGGGCCACGTCATCGCAGCACGTGCCCCACTCTGCTTTTTCACCAACTGTCCTTGCGCTGACGTCACCATTTTTCCCTCTTTTGCTATAAACCGTCTGCGACCTCTCTTCTGTCTCTTTTCTGCTCATTCTCTTTCACCAAACCTCCATTTTCTCTCTCTATTTCTTACCAACTTCCAAAGATTTCCTCTTCTTCTCTCTTTGACCTTCATCTTCTCCAGATTTCATCTTCCCAAAACTTCCTTTTTCATCTTCATTTCTTTCTATATCAATGGCTCCAAAGAAGACTTCAAAGAAAATGCCCGAAATCATTCTCTCTTCTTCATCTGAGGAAACTTCTTCCTCTTCTTGCTCTGGGTCTGAACAAGGACAACAAGAACATCCTCCTCCCCATCCTCCTCCAGATTTCATCTTCCCAAAACTTCCTTTTTCATCTTCATTTCTCTGCTTTGTGATTGTGTGCTTGTGTGTTAATCATTTTTGAAATTGATTGTTGTGTTCGTTTTTCCCTGATCTACTCTTTCATGTAATTTATTTCATGATCAATACTCTTTTTAAGTGATTTCTACGAAATTTTCTGTCCAAAAACCTCCATGGCAGACAAACGGTTATTCTGAATTTCTGGGTTGGTTTTAATGTTGTTGACCATACTGTTTAGATGGCTGACTTCGTCCTGTTCATACGGTCATTTCGATGTATTTTTTATTGGATTTGGACAACTTTTGATTTTTGGTGTTCTTGATGCACTTCGTGTTCATGAACAGTTCATTTCGTGTTCTTCATTTTCTTGATTTTTCTCTTATGCTCTGGTTCACATAAGAATTGCCAAGCGTTTACGTTTTGCGCATGCTTGCTTGGCTTTACGCATTACTTTTATGCTATCTTTCTAGTATGTAGTTACTGCGCATAGGTATCCTTGCGTTATCTGCGCATGCGCAACGCTCCATCCGCAATATAACGTCTAATTCATATTTTTGTTTTGCGCAGAATCCCTTCTATTTCATTTTTGGATGGGAAGTCAATCCGCAATATCTCAACCAAGATGCTGTTGGGCGCAGATTGATAAGGCATCTGCGATCCTATGGAATTCTTCCTCTCTTCACTTTGGATCAGCCATTCTACGTGCCTTCTCTCGTGGATAAATTCTTCGAGACTGCGCGTGTTGTTCCTGCCAAGCACAAGGGTGAGAGCACTGAGATCATTATGGCGGTGGTGCAGAATTGCGAAATCTTGGTACACCCTAACCACATCCGCAGACTTTGCGACTTCGATGTCGGTGATGCGCCAGAGACTTTTGATACTGCGCGGCAAGACAGATTGGCGATGAAGTTAGTTGGCGAGCCCACTCTTGTCAAGCGATGGTCTGTGCATGATCGCAAAGAGTTTGGTGAGGTGATGTATCACCTGTGCACCTTGATTGGCGATTCCCTGAACTGCAAGAATGGGAACAAGGGAAAGTTTATTTCCAAGCAATGGGAATATTGCTGCGCCATCTACTTAAAGGAAAGGCTGGATTGGCCTCAGATCATCTGGAATGAGATCACCAAGGCAATGACGAGCTATGATACGCACCTCAACGCGTCAAAACCTAAGTATCGGACGCACTGTCGCCTGCTATCCAAGCTCCTGCTCCAATACACTGAATTAAATGACTTTGTAAGGAAGACGCCAATTCTGAAGCAGTCCTGTGCTTTAAAGTTTTATTCTCGAGCGCAGCTTCATCTGCTGCGCGTGAGATTGGCGATGCGGACTACTACAGAATCTGGCGATCTGATGATGATCCTAACAGAGAACCTTGGTTGGGAAAGTTACCCAATGAAGGCAAGGCCAAGGGCACTAAAGGCCTAAGTGCTGCGCAGGAAACGGCTGATGAGGCCTCCAAGCGCAAGGGCAAGGGCATTGCTGAGCCCAAGTCCAAGAAGCATAAGGATGTTCCCAACGTCCAATCTACTGCAGGCATTAAGATCAGAGAGCCTGCCCCTGCAGCTCCAAAGCCTCCCTCTAAGAAACGCAAGGCTGATGCGCCTGCGCCCTCCCCAAAGAAGACCAAGACTGCCAAGGGTGCCTTCCAATGTATTCCTCCTGCGCATGACTCTGAGTCGCGCATGGATCACACTGGTGATTCTGAAGATGCTGGGATTCAGGGGGAGACTCATCCCAAGGCCCCAGCTGTGCAAGACCCTGATGTTGCTCCCGCGCCTCCTGCTGATGCCCCTCTTTCTTCTCCTCGGCGCAAACATAAGGTGCGTAGTCCCGCAAAGGGATCCAAAAAGCGCCAAACTCCCTCTCCTCCAAGCTCTCCTCGAGAACCAACATCCATCGCATTTCAGCGCGTTAATATCCCTGTTGGCAACACTCACAGGGTTACCTCTGTCCTGGATGAAGGCATGGACATTGAGCCTGAGGATAAGGATGATGCTGATGAAGTGGATCAGACTGTTGGTGGTGATGGCGCAGCTCCTGAGCCTACTGCTGCGCCCACTGATAAACCTGACTTTGTTGCGCCTGAGATTCCAGTGCCTCCTCCTACTGCTGATCCTATCCCAGAAGATCCTGCTAAGGATGGTGTCACTGCCTCTGAAAGCAGTTAACATTCTTCTGCGCATAGATCTCCTGCGCATCTGTCTCCTCCACGCCTGTCCCCTCTTGATCCCATCTCTACAACCTCTCCTCCCAAGACAATAGAGCAACCGCCTCCTGCCACTTCCACGGTTCCTGCGGTATCTACCTCGTCTCTCTCTTCCTCCAATGAGCTGCGCCAGATCTTACAAGCCTTGAATTCCATTCAAGTGAATCAAGTTGCTGTGCAGTCTCAGATGGCTCAACTCATCACTGCGCAAACCGCTATTTAAGATCAACTTGATGCGCAGCGATTGGAGATTGCTGCCATTAAGGGGGATAATGCATCAAAGGCAAGTACCTCTGCCGCCAGCCCCTCTACGCAGCGTATCCCGGATGCTTTAGATCAAATGATCCTGGACTCGTTGAAGTCAATTGCTGGGATGCTCGAAAATGTTTGCACCTACACCGCTATAAATGATGGGTTTTTAGGAATGCTGAAACGTCTGCGCAAGAGCCTGGCCGATGGTTTACTTGAAGGTTTTGCTGGCCTTGAAGCACAGATAGAGGAGAGATTTGGCCAGGGTGGTCCTGCGCAAGCTGGTGCGCTAAATATGGAAAGCGTCAGGGAGAATATTACTCAAGCGATGACTGATTTCGCTGACGGGTTCAACGCTAGGATGGACCAAGCAATGTTTGACATTCAAGCCAGCGTGAACACCCAGCGCCTCCACACTGACACTCGCCTTGAAGCTATGCAGGCCACCATCATCGACACCATCAATGCTGCTGAGCAGTCATATTTCAACCAGATGACTGGGCATCAGATGGCCTACGCAGCTAACTTCCGAGAACTGCAAGCAGACAACCGGGATGTGCGCAGAGGAATCACAGTTTATGTTGAAGAAGCTGTTGCGTTCAAAGAAAATTTTCAAGCGCTCAAAATTGAGCTTATGAACAAGTTCAACAGCCTGCAGAATGAGCTGCGCGAAGCCCTTTACCGGATCAACATAGATTAGGTTCTATGTAATTTTTTTTTGCGTAAGGTATATTCCTTTTTGTGCGCATTTTGTCATTTTTCTTATTCAAACTTGTAATTCTTAACTCTTAACAGTCCAAGTTTTAATGAGAAAAATCGCATCATTAGTTTCCAAAACCTTGTTCAATTCAAACTATTCGTTTGAGGAACAATGAATGTTTTATTTTAGCTCATGCGCATATTTTTAACTGCTCACATTTTCTACGCATAATGTTTAAACATTCAGTTTAAACGCATACTTAAACTAAAACTCATATCATTTGTATGCGCTGCATGTTATTTCTGTCTTTCCCATACTGTAAGTTAATCTTTTGGATAGACTAGAAATCTATAGCATAGGCTAGTGTGTGCATTGACTTGAGGCATGATTTACCATTTTCATTTTTATGGACATGTTATTATCAAGTACAATGGATTGCCTTTGTTATAGTAGGTAATGGCATCAATCATTTAGGGGGAGATTGTTGGGTATGCTTATCTCATAGCCCTCCTAATTATGTTAGAATTGATTGAAACCATCACCTAAGTATTTTCTATGGATTTTAGGACCCTATGTAAGAAGTTTTATAACTTCATTTTTTAGCCTAGTCCATTGTATAGTATAGGCTTAGAATATAGGACTTGGAGTGAAAAGGAATGAAGATCTAAGCAAGTCAGTGGTCACTGCGCAGGACTTCTCTGCGCAGGACACCACTGCGCAGTATTATATCTTGCTCAGGTTTCAATGCATTCAGATCACCTAACTTGGAAAGCGCTTAGAAGATGCACGCTTATTAAAAATGCTGAGGTATACAGAATCGACAAAGCAAAGCACACTCAGTAGATCCAACGGTGGAGACGCGCTCAAGAGAAATATTTCAAATGAAGACAGCTGTCATCCTTCTAGAAGAAGCTTTTGAATTTGGTCTTCATGCTCAGTCTCCAATGGCTCTATATACCTGCACACCAATCATATTGTGCCAGGTCATCAACCTTGATCAGAGCCCAAGCGGCTATAAAGGACACCTGCGCACCAATCATAGTGTGCCAGCTCATCGTCCTTGCTCTGAGCACCAACGGCTAGTTTTAAGCTCTCTGCTATAAATAGCCTGCTCATCTTCATTTCCAAGTTGCTAGAGTTTGTGCTTTCTAATATCCTTGAAGTTCTGAAGATTGCTGCTTACTATTCTCAGATTCAAGATCAACCTTCAAACCTTCATACCTTCAAACTCCTGCCCAGATCCTAAGCCTTAAATCACCAGAATTCTTCGTGCTCTTCATCTCATAGATTCATAGAGCCCATAATTTCTGAACACACACACACCTCTTGAAGCTTCGATCATTTAGATCTTACTTCTTGAGATACACCGGTTTAGTCTAGGATTTGTTCTTCATAGATTATAGATCTTTGAGATAGTTTGTTTTTCATTGATTGTATCTTGTAACTCTCTCATATAATAAGATCTCCGTTAGAAAATCCAAGACTAACCATCTTGGTAGAGGACGTAGATCTTTCATTGATCGAACCTCTCCAAATAGCTTGTTCTTTATTCTCGCTGTTTATTTCCTGCTTAATCATTTCTGAATAACTGCTTTAATTGATCTTATCAGATTGCTATTATTGCTGCTGTGCTTGTTATTGCTTATTGCCTCAGAACATTTTATCCAACTCTTTAAGCCAAAACTTAGCGCGTGCGTTTTTATCCTTGCGCAGCTTTTTCCTGCGCAGGTGCTGCTTTAAACTTCCGCTGTGCATTTCACACTCTCACTGCGCGCTATACTTAGCTTATTTGAGAACTGTGCGCATAAGTCATTGATTTGCAAAAGGGTTTGAAAAGAATTTTAAAACGCTATTCACCCCCCCTCTAGCATTTTTCATACCCTTGTTGCCCCTTTGGGACCAACAGCGCCTAATTTACTTAACTATTCCACTGTGCATTTCACTCACTCACTTAGGCGCATTTCATAACGCTTATTTTATTAAGTGCGCATTTGTCATTGAATTTTCAAGGGTACGAAAAGAATTTTAAAACAGATATTCACCCCCTCTAGCTATTTTCCATACCCTTGTTGACACGCCCCAAGTCCCGGGATTCCCTAATAGAACCTCGAACCTGGTGCGCGTAACTAACAAGAAACAAGAAACTAACGGGAAACAGGAACAATACCTGTTAAAAACAAACTGACATGATATATCTACTCAAGAATAGGGAGCTAAGATAGCTCACCCGAGTTCTAGACCAAGAAAATTAAAACCAAAATGGTTACATACAGCGGAAGACATGCCTAGTAAATAAGCTGGCATCAAGAACTGTATAGGGACAACAAATACTACCCCAATACAAGCCCAGAGTTTAATTAACCCATACAAGATCGTCCTTACCAAAATATAAAAGGACACTAACTTCGAACAAGAATATCCTGCTGAGTAAATTCCCAGCTAAGTCGAGCCTCACTGCGTACTATCCCCTGCTTTCCTGGGGGGGGGAAACAATTAAACAAATAAAGGGTGAGATAAATCTCAGTAAGCTATTAACATGCAACTATATGTCATGTTATCATGCAATACAAGTAGATACTCAAGTAATCATATATCAAGTATCATCAAGTAACAAGTATAGGAGAGGCTAAGCCAACTCAACAAGTAATTAAGCTCAAGAAAGGTTCAGGTAACAAGTAGTCAAGTAGTGCGAGAGGCTAAACCAGCTCACAAGAAGCACATAGGCCTATCACGCATTGTACCTGAATCCTTCCTTATTTCTCCCAAGAATACCATTTTGTTGTCGATGCTTTTCTAGCTGAGGACAACCAAGAACAGGAACAAGAGACTGCTGTGCAGTATATAAGAAGACCTGGTAACCAGTGTCATCCACAATAACAAGATCCACGTGGTGTTCGGGACGGGAGAACAGTATATAAGGAGACCTGGTATTCAGTGTCATCCACAATAACAAGATCCACTTGGTGTTCGGGACGGGAGTTAGCATTCACTTAGGTCAGGCTTATTGCTCCAACCAAGGAAGCTATGCCCTTACTATGGCCAGTAGTAAGGGGTCGGGCGGAAATACATAGGGACCCGATTGTTACTTAAACCCCAGCTCTCGCGACAAGCGTGAACCTATATATTTTCGAACAAGCAAGGAGAACCAGCTGGACTCACCAAGAATGCACAAGTAGATATTTACTTGAACTACGGAAACAGAACTCAGTCCCTTATTAGTGGACTATTCTTTATGCACCATGTAATTATGTATCATGTGCTCACAAGAATATGCACCATGTAATTATGTATCATGTGCTCACGAGAATATGCACCATGTAACTATGTATCATGTGCTCACGAGAATATAAGTACACGTACTCAATTATTGCGAATACCAATCAAGTTTAACTATGGCACATAAGTGTCCATGTAACACTATCAATCCAAGTAAGAGCCCATTTATAACAGACTTCAGTCAAGTAGTAGGGTATATCACTTTGTCACATGCCAAATTTGCACGTACATATTCATATCACGTTTAACACATTAAAGTGTCTATCACTATACCCTTACTATCAAATAGAGCCCAATACCTTAGACTCTAAACACGTAGTAGAATAGGTCACATTGTACCTAGACACAGTCATACTTCACATATATGTATCGTTAATAATCGAATACATTTTCTAACACATATTGTGTTCTGTAATTATTCTTTATGCTTTATATACTTCATTGAGTATATACACGATTAAAACCAATCACTAGTACTTTAGTGTTTGTTCATAACACTTACAATACTCACGTATCAAGTTCAAGTATGTAGTAGAGTTAATCATTCTCTAACTAGTTTCATAACCCAATTCTTTGGTTATTCATACCATGTACCAATCAATCAAGAAGCCACATTCTATCAAGTAAATATATGCAAGATTTGCATATACACATCAAGACTCTTTCAAGTTTATTACCATACACCTATATTGGTGTCAAGGCACGTACAAGATTTTATAATCTTATATTTCAAGTTACTGTCTCATCTTAAGACATTCAAGACATTCAGGACATTCAGGACATTCAATACATATACAAGATCTTATCATCTTATATCCAAGTTCTCAATCCATTTCTTTGGATGATTAAACATGTACAAGAGTTAATTAACTTATACTTAAGTTATCAATCTAACTCTTTGGTTACTTAAGACAAGTACAAGATTTACTCATCTTATATTCACGTTTTACTTAAGAAGATGAGCTATACATCTCCCAATCAAGTTCACGATCCTATTCCTAGGATATTCAAGTTCAAGGCATTAGTTGGTGTCTTTTAGGTACACAAACTTTAGCTACGAGAAGGGAGACTAATCCAAGATTCGTGGACTAGCTCAACGGGAAACAAGCTTCAAGTAATCAATAAGTCACATTGTTATCAAGCAACTATGTGCGATGATTGCACATACAAGTCAAGAATATTTCTTATTCACGTTAAGGCTTGTTCTGAGCACTTTCGAGTTTACACCTTACCCATATATTGGTGTCAAGGCATATACAAGATTTATTAATCTCATATTCATGTTTTAATCCCTTTTCTTTGGATGTTCAAGTCATGTACAAGATTTTATTGTCTCATACTTCAAGTTTTATTCCAATCTTTGGACATTCAATCATGTATAAGAGTTATACACTTTACTCTTACCAATTTTCAATCCTATTCTTAGGATGTTCAAGTTCAAAACATTGTTTTATACCCCTAAGGTGCACAAACTTTGACTTCAAGACAAGCATAACACATAAGTGCTTGTTCATAGCACTTTCAAGACATATAAAAGAGTTGTTCCTTTTATACTCAAGTTCTCATTTGAGTTCTATAAGTGTTCATGTACAAGATTAAGTTCTCATTTTAATTTAATGAGTAATCATGTTCAAGACTCACTTCTGATACCCCTAAGGTATCACAATCATACTAGGACATCTTATCCTAAGGCTATATGCCTTAACAAGGGTTATTTCCAACTTATACATCATTAAACAAGTTTTACCATTTTTCAGGACATATGGGCGGCCGCACAAAATGGTGTGGGCGGTCGTCCAAAATCAGACTTTACAAGAACAAAATACTTCAGATAGATGGGCGGTCGCCCAGCCCAAAATGGGCGGTCGCCCAAGGCCCAAAAATGCCAAAATCCGAATTCTTTCCCAGGTTAAATAATTTTCCGTCCCAAGCGTAGGAGTAACTTTTATTAACTCTTAGGCAATACCCAAAACATTATTTCAGGCTCAATTCATTTCTTTTACTGTCCCATAAATAATAGGACAATTTCCTTTTATTCCAATTTAATATTTCACCGTCCCCAAAAGTATAAGTACAATTTTATTTTATACTAATATACCCATCTAGGGATACTTCCATTCATTTCCCTGTACCACAAATAATGGTACCATTTTTCTAATAATATTTAAATCAAGTTACTATTTTACCGTCTCACGAATAGGAGTATAATTTTTCCTATTAATCCACTTAACAAACCCAGGAGGGTAATCAAGTTCAAACACTATTTTTCAAGTTTATTCATACGCAGTGTATTTTATACTCCCTTCGTCTCAAAATTACAAGTATCACAAAAATTGCTCAAAACACGATTTTAACAAGAACAAGTAGCGGGAATAACATATATACATGTTATTACAAGTAAGGGGAAGCTAATAGCTTACCTAGTCAAAAATCAAGTTGACCCAATTTAATTTCTGATCGGCCTGGAACGCTCTATTCAACGCCACAAATATTTATCCGGGACCGGAATCACGAACAGAGAGATAATTAAGCTCGAGGAGTCGAGAATAGGGAGAATCCTAAACTTGGCTTTTGGAACAGAAGGAGTGTTCGTAATGTTTGTTTGGGGATAATGATCCCAGACAAACAAGATATACTTGCAAGTTTCGAGAAATTACACTTAGGACCCTCAAGTTCTAACTTTGACAAAAAGGCCCCTAAACTTTCAACTTTGACATTTAACCACCTTAATTTTCTAAAGAAGTTAAATAATTAACTCAAATAAAATAGCATATAAATATGCTAGCCAAGAATTTAACAAGCACGTTAAATATTTAACAAGAATAAAGATGGGCGTTACACTTGTTGCCCTTTGGGACCAACAAGTGGTATCAGAGCAAACACCTTTATAAAACATTTTTGTTTTTCAAGCTTAACAGCTTGGGTGCCGATTCAATATGGCAAACTCAAAACCTTCGGCAACTGCTAACTACACACATGTTCCAGTCTTTGATGAAGATCATTTTGACGTGTGGAAATTCAGCATCTTAACTCATCTCACCTCAACCGATGAAAGGCTTCATGACACCGTGGTTTATGGACCTTACATCCCTATGAAAACGAATCCAAATCCGCGCACCAACGCTGCTCAACCAACCATCAAGAAACCAAGGGAAGAATGGACAGAGGAAGAAACAAGAAGAGTTGCAAATGATGGCAAAGCAAGAAAGATTCTTCTAAGCACTCTAAGCACGACTATGAAACAACAAGTCATGCACTGTGCTACCGCCAATGAGTTATGGGATGCTATTGAAGAGCATATAGAAGGAGACACAGTTTGCAAGGAGAACAAGAGATACGAAGTACATAAGAGATTCAACAATTTCTCTCAACTCCCTGGTGAAACTCTTAGACAAACTTATGAACGCTATTATGAAATTATCAATCTTTGTATTTCACTTGGAAAGAAATTCTCCAATAAGGAATTAAACACTAATTTCCTTGCTGCTTTTGGATCAAGATACCTACACAAATCTAGCGCCCTTGAAGACGCTGGAACTTTAGATGTATGGACTTTAAGGAACCTTTATGCAAATCTTAAGGTTTATGAGCGCAAACTCCAACGAATTAGTGAAACTGAAGGAAAGTCAAAATTCATAGCAATGGTGGCGCATAAAGAAGAAGCGCATGCGCCTGCGCCGGCTCAAGAAGAGAAAAGTTCCGATCCCAAAATTTCTACCTCTGAGCTATTAGACATGGATGATGAAGACTTCGCTTTATTTGTGAAGAAATTTCAAAAGTTCAGAAAATTCTCAAGACCCGGCTCAACCAGCAAATTTCAAGGATCTACCAGCAGAGCTCCTCCAAAGTTCACGAGGAGCAGTGATTCTAAAAGAAAAGAAGACCTTGTTTGTTTTAATTGCAGGATACCAGGACACTTTGCTTCAAGCTGCCCAATTCCAAAATTTGAATATATGCAGAAGAAGAGCAGCCATACTCCCAAGTTTACTCCCAAATTCACTCGTCACAAGGGAATGGTTGCTGAAGAAGAATCACCAGCAAATGAGAAGAACACTTAGATTGAAACAGACTCAGATGAGAGAGATGAAGATTCCGATGATGGACTCGTTTGTTTGGTGGAAAATGATGATGAAGTTGATACTTATGATTCTGATGATGACTACTCCAAAGATGTTCCTGATATGAATGTCTTGAATAAACCTATCAAGAAATCTGCAGGTTTTCAAGAAGTGAAAAAGAAGAAAGGAGCAACCATCAGCGAGCTCGTTGAGCAAGGATTTCTCACTCCGGCTCAAAGCGATGGTGGATTGTTATTTTCTAGATATGATCTGAGTGCAAGAAGTAAACTCAGAAAGAGTGAATATGTTAGACCTCAAGTTTCACCTATTCCTACAATCAATCATGATGAGGACATTGTAAAGCAATAAAAGTTATTCAAAGAGGCTGAAAAGGTAATCAGTCTTTTTAGTGATATGAAAGAAGCTTTAGCACTATCATGTGATGAAATTTCTCAGCTTAAGACCGAGAAATATCTACTTAAATCTGAACTCACCCTCCTTAAGGAGAAGATAAAGAGCATGACTCCTCTTACTGTTAAAAACACTTTTCTAACATAACAAAACTCACTTCTTAAAGTTCAAAACGATGAATTGGTTGCTCAAATTACTGATCTTAAAAAGATTACAAATGAGTGGTCCAATTCTCTTGTTACTATGGAGAATATATTTGAGTTCCAAAAAGTCAGTGGTGATAAAAGTGGTTTGGGATTCTCATCAACTAGTGACAACTTTAAATGTGATGTTTGTACTGAAACAGATAGTGAATTTACAAATCAACAAACTTTTGAAATTCCCAAGGAAAAACATTCTAATTCAATGGGTAAAGGACAGGAAAAAGTCAAGAGACAATCATTCCATTATGTCTACCCAACGAAACAATTTGGGAAAGCTAAAGAGAAAGGAATAGCTATAGATGAATCATCCTCTAGCAAAATCATTCTTGAAACAAGGCGCGCTCCTTCTCCGAGTGCACATTATGCGCCTAAGAGCCACGCGCCTAACCGACGTGCGCCTCCTAGCCCTATGCGCCCTCCAAGAAAAAGCGCTCCAAAATTTCAAAAGAAATATTTTGTTAAGGCTGGATCATCTGACCCAAAGAAGGATGCTATCCCAAAGAAAAGTAAAGAGTTTGTGAAAACTCACATGATTGGTGGCTTTCATCATTGTTCGATTTGTGATTGTTCGGGACATAAGGCTGTGGAATGCCTTTTGAGATTCACTCCCAATGCCAAAGGACGTAAGAATCCTAAGGTGAAGCAAGAGTGGGTCGTCAAAAATTGCTAACTCTAGGACCCGAAAAGGAATAAGGGGGACCTGCTTTAAATGTTTATATTTCAGGTTCTTTGCTTCATGGCTGGATCTTCAAAAGCTAAAACGTATGAATGGATTCTCGATAGTGGGTGTTCACGACACATGACTGGAGATGAATCCTTACTTGAAGATGTTCATGAAGAAAGAGGTCCCTCAATAACATTTGGTGATAATAACAAAGGTCAAGTTGTAGCATATGGAAAGCTCAAGAAAGACAAAGTGTGCATTGAAAGAGTCTCTCTCGTCGAAGGGCTCAAGCACAATTTATTATCCATATCTCAATTCTGCGACAAAGGATTAGAATGCCATTTCACCTCAACTCAATGTCTTATCAAGAATGGCAAAACTGGAGCTACATTACTCACGGGATATCGTAAGACAAATATTTACATTATTGATTTCCATAGTATGAACTCTAGTACTAATCTTTGTTTTGTAGCTAAAAGTGTGAGCGAAAATAGTTGGCTGTGGCACAAGCGCTTAAGTCACTTGAACTTCAAGTATCTATCTAAACTCAGCAGAAATAATCTTGTAAAAGGACTTCCTAAGGTTGCTGATCATCATGACAAGAAGTGCGCCGCGTGTCAACTTGGAAAACAACCGAAAAAGTCTTTCTCCAGCAAGACCAATCCCTCAACTACTAGATGTTTGCAACTGCTGCACATTGATCTATTTGGACCAGTCACCACCGCAAGTATTAGAAGAAACAAGTATACTCTAGTCGTGGTGGATGATTATTCAAGATATACATGGGTGCAAATGATGATTACAAAAGACGATTGCTATGACATTTTGACCACCTTATTCAGACTGCTCCAAACCCAAAAAGAAGATGACATCGTTAGTGTTCGATCCGATAATGGAACAGAATTCAAGAACAACGGTGTTGCTCGATATTGCGACGATCATGGGATAGATCACAACTTCTCAACCGCTGGAGTTCCTCAACAAAATGGTGTTGTGGAAAGAAAGAATAGGACACTGATTGAAGTGGGAAAGACGATGATAGCTGAAGCGAAATTGCCTAAGTACTTTTGGGAAGAAGCTATCAACACAGCATGTCTTACTCAAAATCGTTCCCTCATCAACAAACTTCATAACAAGACCCCGTATGAACTTTGGCGTGGTAGAACTCCCAACATTGCATTCTTCAAGATCTTTGGTTGCAAATGTTATATCCTCTACAACGGAAACGAACATAGAGGTAAATTCGATGCTAAAGCTGAAGAAGGTATTTTTGTTGGGTTTGCCAAACATTCTAAAGCTTTTCGTGTTTTTAATAGATCTACATTAGTGATAGTTGAATCTGTACATGTTACATTTGATGAACATTCTCTCCTTGAGCTATATTTGGCTCCAAATGATTCTGTTGAGTTAAATGAGACAGGTGCTCCTATTTATGATGCGCCTACACTTGAACAGAATCTATCAAGTCAAGGAAATCCATCTACATCAAATGCGCCTAATTCCTCATATGGCGCTCCAAATGAATCATCAAATGCGCCTCCCTTTAATGATGCGCCTCTTGATTCCTCTCACGTGCCTATATCTACTGCTGCATCTGGTGTTAACCCAAGTTTTAATTCTGAACCTGTTCAACCCCCTAATTTTGATGATTTTGAATCAGGTGAAGATGTACCAATTGAAGACCTTCAAGTTACTACGACTCAACCTAACTTACCTCCTGAAATTCGGGAAGTTAGAGGTCACCCAATTGCTAATATCCTTGGTGATCTAAATGTTGGTGTTCGTACAAGGAGAGCTACAAACTTTTATGCTTACACTGCATTTATCTCTCAAATTGAACCAAAGAAGGCTGATGAAGCGCTCCAAGATCCAAATTGGGTTGTTGCAATGCAAGAAGAACTCAATCAATTTGAACGATGTAAGGTTTGGACTCTAGTTCCAAGACCTCATAATCAAGGAGTGATTGGTACGAAATGGGTGTTCAGAAATAAGATGGATGAGAATGGAACCATCACAAGAAACAAATCAAGATTGGTTGCACAAGGCTACAGGCAAGAAGAAGGAATCGACTACGATGAAACTTTTGCGCCCGTAGCAAGACTTGAAGCTATCAGATTATTTCTAGCTTATGCCTCTCACAAGAACTTCAAGTTATATCAAATGGATGTGAAGAGCGCGTTTCTAAATGGTGAACTCCAAGAACAAGTCTACGTTGCTCAACCACCTGGGTTTGAAGATTCACAATTTCCAAATCATGTGTACAAACTTCAGACAGCTTTGTATGGGATCAAGCAAGCACCAAGAGCATGGTACGATACACTATCAAAGTTTCTAATTGAAAAAGGCTTCACTCGCGGTAAATCGATACAACCCTTTTCATTGCCAAACATAATGGTCATAAATTACTTGTTCAAATTTATGTTGATGATATTATATTTGGTTCTACTAATAAATTGTTGTGCAAGCGCTTTGATAAACTAATGAAGAGCAAGTTTGAAATGAGCATGATGGGAGAACTCACATTCTTTATCGGGCTTCAAATCAAGTAAATGAATGAAGGCATATTTATAAATCAAGCCAAATACACAAAGGATTTAATCAAAAAGTTTGGACTTGAGAATGCTAAAGCATACGACACTCCAATGGCTACCGGCAACAAACTCGGAAAGGATTTAAAAGGTAAACGTGTTGATCAAACGCTCTATCGAGGTATGATTGGCTCACTCCTTTATCTTACTGCTAGTAGGCTCGATATTATGTTTAGTGTTTGTGTTTGCACTCGTTATCAATCTGACCCTAGAAAAGCGCACTTGATTGCTGTGAAACGTATTATACGATATCTCTCCGGCACTGTTAACCTTGGAATTTGGTACACCAAATATTCAAACTTTAAACTTGTAGGTTATTCAGATGCGGATTATGCAGTGTGCACAATTGATAGAAAAAGCACGAGTGACACTTGTCATTTCCTTGGATATCGACTTGTGTCATGGGCGAGTAAAAAACAAGCTTCAGTGTCTGTATCAACAACGGAAGCAGAATATATCGTTGCGGGAAGTTGTTGCTGTCAGATTCTATGGATGAAGCAGCAATTAGTGGACTATGATATCATCGAAGAAAATTGTCCCATCTACTGCGACAATACATCAACCATTGCGGTTTCTAAAAATCCTATCATGCACTCCAAAACCAAGTACATCGACATCAAATATCACTTCCTCAAAGACCACGTGGAGAAAGGAAATATTCATTTAGAACACGTGAGAACCGACTTTCAAATCGCCAACATTCTAATGAAAGCACTTGACGCGAAACGGTTCATCTTTTTGAGAGGTGAAATGGGTATGCTTGAACTCAACTAAATCCATATAGTTTTGTTATTACTAATGATTTTATGTTTTTTTGAGTTATGAGTATACTATGTACAAAAGTTAAATCATTTTTAAAGTTTCAAGGAAACTGTGGTGCGCCTAAATCCTACGCGCCCCATTCACTCATTGCGCGCCTAGTGACTACTGCGCCTGAATCATTCTGCGCGCCCCTTTGAGTTATGCGCCCCTCATGCGCGAATTAAATAATGACGGCTCAATCAATGCTACCTTATTTATTATTTCAATGATTGAACGTATTAAATTTCACAAGTACCAGGTATGTTTTTATTTATTGCATAGAATCTTTGTCTTTTGACATTCCATAATTGTTCAAGGGTACTTGTGCAATTATTTTTTTTCCTCGTTTTACGTTTTTCAAAAATTTTATTTTTTGAGGATATATTTCTTGCACCCCAAACTTACACCAAAACAAATGTTTTTGGGGTCTGTGCAAAAATTAGTCAAAATTGCTCATACACTTATAAGGGAAGTGGAGCAGTTTTTCTTAACCCAAGATGTCACATCAACATTCCTTGGGTCATTCAGCATTAAATAAGCCATCACCTCCTAAAATCCCTCATTAATGCTTGTCCTTTCCAAAGTCAATCACCATAATTGCCCATCTCTTCATCTTCTATTTTTGTATAGAAAACCTACCCTATATATATATAACCCTCACCCCTTCCCATTCCCTTTTTCATCATTTCTCCTACTTATCCTACCAACTCTTTCTCTCTCACAGTCTCAGTCTATCTCTCTCCGCCACTCTCTATTTCTCTCTCTTTATTTTCATCTTTTCTTCTCCATTTTCTCCTCTCTATTTATATTAATGGGTCCTAAGAGAGCATCCAAATCTATACAAGACGAAATGGTATGGATTCTTGAACTCAAAACTCTTAATTTATGCATTTCATTTTCGTAATTTATGGGTTTCCGTGTTCTTAGAAACCAAAAATCCATTTTTCTTGATAAATCTTGTTTCGATTGTCCGTTTTCAAAATCGTTTGTTAGGTTTTGTTCGATTTGTGAGTTAGAATCTTTATAACTAAACTTTTCAACGATCAATTCGTTATATTTTGCGAATCTAAAGATTTTTCATTTTTGAAGTTTTCAAATTTTCGGTTCTTTAAATCCACTTTCTGGATTCATTGTTGTTTTGTACTTGTTTTGGTTTACATTTTCGTGATCCTTGTCTTCGTTCGATCATTTTGACATATTGTGTGCTTGATTTGGTGAAGTTTCATGAATTACGTGTTCATGGTGTTCTTGGAGCACTCAAGACACGTTCTTCGTGTTCTTCGTTATTTTTGCATAACTTGGGTTTTAATTTTTTTCAAAACTTGTTTTTCAAAATTTTCATGTTTTGATTCTTAATACTTGCATATGTTTGTTGTGCATGTGTTTGTGTGTTTTTGTGTGTTTTTACACTAAGTATGAATTTCACATAGATATGCGCCTAAGTGTTGTTTTATGCGCCTAGTCTGCTTATGCGCCCTATGTCCTTATGCGCCTTACTTGATTCATGCGCCAAAAATTGTATGCGCCATTTGCAAATACAAATGTTATGCGCCTCAATCATCTTGTGCGCCTAAAGCCATTATGCGCCTAACATTTTATGCGCCTAAATTTTACTTATCAAATTTTTATGTTTAATTTTTTCCTTAGTATTTCTCATAGAACCATATCTATGCGCCTCGTATTTGTATGCGCCTACAACATGTATGCGCCTAATAATAGTATGCGCCTACTATTGTTATGCGCCTATATATTGTTATGCGCCTACTTTTACTTAGTTCATTTTTATGATCCTATGCGCCTGATACGCTCCTAATTTCATTCAATGTTCATTTTTCAGGATCCTGCAAATTTCAGGCCGGGTGAGACTTTTAATCTCACTGAGCTATCTGCAGTCCAGATTGGAGTTGATATCATGGAGTACATTAGAACTGCTGGTCTTCTACCTTTATTCACTTTGGAGCAACCTTTCTACTCACCGCTCCACGTGGATGAATTCTTCTCCTCTGCTGCTCTCGTTGAGATACCAACAACTGAAGGCTACGTGCGCTACAGAATACGCGCCGTCATTCAAAACGTGGATATCACTATTTCCACTGGTACTCTCAAGAATATCATCAACTTCAACACGACTGGTCCTCTGAGTGTAGCTGGTAAAATCAACACCTATTCTGCTACTGCGCAAAATCTAATGGCTAGTACCCATCTCAACATTCCTACTCTTCAGAATAACATCAAATCTGTTGAGATAAGGGATGGTGGTGATCTACTGGCTCATATCGCGCTTTTAGTGGGGACTTCCATTATTTTCAAGACAGGTAATGTGAACAGATTCACAATGGAGCAGTGGGAATATATTGCTGCAATTATGGGAAGAGCCATACTCAACTGGCCTAAAATCTTATTCAAGACTTCACGGGACCAGATTGATAAGTACAACAAGAATAAGGCTGATGGGAAGACTAAGTTCAAGACCCATTGCAGAATCCTTACGAAGATTTTTCTCACCTATCCTGTGCTTGCCACTTTTCTTGCTGAGAACCCATTTTATCAAACAACTGACGTTCCAATTTTTGGCAAAGACAGTTTGGTGATGAAAAGGAGCAGAAAGCGCATGGCTAAGCGCGCGCCTCGAGTGAAAGGTGATCAGTTGGTTGATGAAGCCACTGAGTCATATGAAGAAGTAGATGGCGCAGAAGATGACGCCGAACCTGAGGTTGCGCCCCGCGGCGAACCAAGAGCTGCTCCAGGCGCAGAAAAGGTTAAGGGAAAAGGAATTGCTGAAGGTACAAGCAGACCTCCAAAGCGCCCTAGGACTGAAACTGAAGAAGAAAGGGAACTGAAGCGCGCTAAGGAAGCCAGCAGACTGGAAGCACAGAAAAAGCGAGATGAAGACTACAGATTGAAACAGGCTGCTGAATTGGCAAAATCAGGAAGGCGCAAAGGTGCAGGGTCTAGCGCTGATGTATGCGCGCCTGCTCCTAATATGCCTCAATCAAAGACTTCTGCTCCTTCTCCAGTTCAGAAACTAACTCCAGATCCACTCTCTGCTGAGCGCCAACAACTCAAAGATAAACTATCTGCTGAACTTTTTGGCGACTTGAGTGACGATCAAGTTCAGGGGGAGACAGAGCCCTTAATTAGGTGCAAGAGCCCGGTGCAAGATCCCTTCTGCACCTCCTCCTAGTACTTCTGCACCCTCAAATTATTCAGTAGAACCTACTTCCAGTGATGACTATCTTCCTTCTCCTCCTCGCGCTCCTACTCCATCACCAGTTAGGCGCTCCACTTCTACTGCGCCTTAACCTACTCCTGCTCTTCCTCCTCCTCCCACTCCTGACATGATGATGAAGTAGAGGTGCTTGAATGAAGTTGCTAGGATCCCAGTGTACACATTGTGTGCACACCTAAATCATAGAAGAATGATAACCAGTTTTTGTTTCCTTCGTGGCAGTAACTTTGGGGAGAAGTTGTTTCCTTGTTCCATTGTGAATCCTTTCTTTATTTAATTTTTTTTAGCTTTTTGGAATGTTATGAGATTAGGAAACTTTAGAATAGTAGTTGGGAAAGGATTCTTTTTCCTTTTTTTCCTTAGTTTTCATTATCAGACTATAAATTACATGTAGTAGGAGGAATAGTTAGTTTTTGGATTTTGATAATTAATAAAATTCAATTGAGCGTTGCTCTCTTGTTCCAAAAGTTGAGTTTTTCCTTTCGTTGCCAATTCCTAGCATTCATTATTGAATCAATAGGTGTTGAAGAATACTAATCCGGCATTGTTTCAAGTAATCAACGGATTGTTAGTATTTTATTTGCTTCCGCGCTGCGTCAGTTGGCATCGGAGCTACGTTCGTTCTGGGATCAATAATGCCTCCCCGTAGGAATCCTCGTCGTGCAAACCAAGGAGAGGACCTTGATCGTAGGATTGGCCAGATCGTTGAGGAGAGATTGGAGGCGGTGGTAGGAAACATGATGGATGTTGTGGTCGATCGTCTGGCAGAACGCATGGCTACCATGATGGGTAATCAGCAACCAAATCATAATAGGCGTGATCGGCGTGAACGCGAGGTGGATCCGGAAGGGTTCGTAGCAGAGGACAGATCTGAAACCTTGTCTGATTATGATGATGGCTCCATACTGAGAGGTAATCGACCGTGGATAGGCGGTAGGAGAGTAGAGATTGATCAAAGGAGATGGGAGAGTGGCATGAAAACTGAAATTCCAGAATTTCAAGGGAGCCTCCAACCAGAAGAATTTTTAGATTGGCTAGCAATCGTAGAAGAGATTTTGGACTTCAAAGGGGTACCCGAAGATAGACGAGTGCAACTGGTGGCCACACGTCTTCGTGGTAGGGCTACTGCGTGGTGGCAGCAGACTAAGTTGACCAGGAGCAGGTTGGGGAAATCTAAGATTAATTCATGGGAGAAGATGAAGAAGCATCTTAGGGCAGCCTTCTTGCCTTATAATTATCAACGCCTTATGTACCAACGGTTACAAAATTTGAAGCAAGGCAGTCGCTCAGTGGATGAGTATACAACAGAATTCTACCAATTAATTTCAAGGAATGAGGTTCAGGAAACAGAGGATCAGCTCGTGGCTAGATATATTGGGGGGTTGAGGTTGCAGATTCAGGATACTGTTAATTTGTTCGACCCAATTAGCATATCCTCTGCGCATCAACGGGCTTTCAATATTGAGAAACAGTCAAAAAGATCGAGTGGGGGAGTAATGGGTGAAGGGCTAAGGGGTGCAAATAATAGTAGTCAGGGGTGTGGTGGTAGTGTAGTCGCTAACAACAATTCTGCCACTCGGCCTTCTCGTCCACCTACTGATGGCGCTAGCGGTTCAGGCCTTAAGTGTTTCAAGTGTGGCGAATTGGGTCACAGACAATCAGATTGTAAGAGAACAGAAAAACGGGCTATGATGGCAGAAGGAGAAGATGGTGAAGATGGCACATGGGAACGAGAGCATGAAGGAGTGGAGATTATTGCAGGAGAGGAAGAATGTGTGACAGGTGATGGTGCAACTACGTTAGTGGTACGGAGATCATGCATCACACCACGAGCTGAAGAAGAAGGTTGGTTAAGAAATAACATCTTTCAGTCCACTTGCACCATCCTTGGCAAGGTATGCAAATTCGTGATTGATTCGGGTAGTTGTGAAAATATTGTGTCCACTGAAGCTGTGCAAAAGTTGGGGCTACAGACTGAACAACACCCAAAACCTTAAAAATTGGCATGGTTAAAAAAAGGAAACGAGGTAAGTGTTACTAAACGTGCATTAGTTACATTGCCAATTGGTACTCGTTATAAGGATTCTGTTTGGTGCGACGTGGTTCCTATGGATGCATGTCACTTGCTATTAGGGAGACCATGGCAGTTTGATAGAAACGTGACGCATGATGGTAGGAATAACACTTATAGCTTCTCGTTTAAGGGGGTGAAGATTGTATTGGTTTCGAACAAAGAGGCTAATAGTAGTGAGACTGTGAGCCCTATCCCTACTGTCAGTTTATTGAATAGGTTTCAGTTTACGAAAGAGCTACATGATGCCGAGGTAGTGTTTTTGCTTTTAGCTAAAGATACTAGCAAGTTAGAGGAGTTACCAGATGAGATAGCCAAAATCATAGAGGAATTTCAAGATTTGTTTTCGGGTGAACTACCAGATGGCTTGCCGCTATTGAGGGATATACAACACCACATTGATCTAGTGCCCGGTACTGTGCTACCTAACCGGCCACATTACAGGATGAGCCCGACAGAGCATGAGGAGTTACGGAGGAAAGTAGAAGAATTACTGGCAAAAGGGCTTATTAGAGAGAGCTTAAGCCCATGTGCTGTTGCGGCCCTTTTGGTACCAAAGAAGGATGGTTCATGGCGTATGTGTATAGACAGTAGAGCCATAAACCGTATCACAGTTAGGTACCGCTTTCCTATTCCTCATTTGGATGACCTGCTAGATCAATTGAGTGGGGCCAGGTGGTTTACTAAGTTGGATTTGAAGAGTGGATATCAACAAATCAGAATTAGAGAAGGAGATGAATGGAAGACGGCCTTCAAGACTAGAGAGGGGTTGTTTGAATGGCTGGTAATGCCATTTGGATTGTCCAATGCACCTAACACATTTATGAGGGTGATGAATCAAGTATTACGTCCATTCATTGGGAGGTGTGTTGTGGTTTACTTTGACGACATTCTCATTTACAGTGCCAATCCTGAGAAGCATCAAGAACACTTGCGCGAAGTACTCACTGTCTTGGGTCGTGAGAAATTATATGATGCATTAAAAAAATGTGCTTTTATGAGATCAGAAGTTCAGTTTTTGGGATATGTAATATCTGCAAATGGGTTACGGGTTGACAATGCGAAGATCGAAGCAATCCAGCAATGGCCGAGACCCACGACTATAACAGAGGTTCGTAGCTTTCACGGTCTAGCATCTTTTTACAGGAGGTTCATCCCACACTTTAGTAGCATTATGGCGCCAATTACAGATTGTATGAAGGGCAGTAAGTTAGAATGGACAGCAGAAGCAGAAACAACTTTTGAGCGAATCAAGGTACAACTGACTACTGCACCAATCCTAGCTTTACCAGATTTTCAACAGCCATTTGAACTGCACTCAGATGCATCAAAAGTGGGAATCGGAGCGGTGTTGAGTCAGAATAGCAAGCCAGTTGCATATTATAGTGAGAAGTTATCGGGCCCAAAATTGCGGTATAGCACGTATGATGTGGAGTTCTATGCAGTGGTACAGGCAGTCAAACATTGGAGGCATTATTTGTTTCATCGTGAGTTTATTCTCTTTACGGATCATGAAGCATTGAAACATCTTCACAGCCAAGACAAGTTGTCTGCGCGACACGAATGTTTCACGTTTGTGGTTAAGCATAAGAGTGGAGTGACCAACAAAGTAGCTGATGCACTTAGCCGTCGTCGTAGCATAATGACCCGAATGACTGTCGAGGTACCAGGTTTTGAAACTTTCTCAACGTTGTTAGAGGATGATCCTTATTTTTCCACTATACTTGCTAGAATTCAAAATGGGGAGTGTCCTGAGTATGTGATGCTTGATGGTTTCTTGTTTAGAGGTAATCAGTTATGCATTCCATATTGTAGTTTGAGGTTGAAGATCATTCAGGAACTCCATAACGAGGGTCACGTGGGTCGAGATCGCACTGTACAATTGGTGCAAGCTTCATACTTTTGGCCCACTATTCGTAAGGAGGTTGAGAGGTATGTTCAGCGTTGTAGAATCTGCCAGGTGTCTAAAGGAACTGCGAGTAATGCAGGATTGTACATGCCGTTACCAATTCCCTCACAGCCATGGGTGGATGTAAGTATGGATTTTGTGCTTGGGCTGCCGAGAACTCAAAGGGGTAATGACTCCATTTATGTAGTGGTAGATCGGTTTTCAAAGATGGTACACTTCATCCCGTGCAAGAAAACGACCGATGCAGTCAAGGTGGCTCAGTTGTATTTTCGTGAGGTGTACAAGTTGCATGAGTTGCCTGAATCCATTGTGTCAGATAGGGACACGAGGTTTCTGAGCCATTTTTGGAGGAGTTTATGGAAAATGGTTAACACCAAGTTGAATTTTAGCTCAGCCTATCACCCGTAGACTGATGGTCAAACCGAGGTGGTGAACAAATCACTAGGAAATTTGATACGGAGTTTAGTGGGCGAACGCGTGAGAAATTGTGATATGAAGTTGTGTCAAGCGGAATTCGCCCATAACCATGCCACCAATCGCAGTACCGGCTTTAGTCCTTTTCAAGTGGTGTATTCTATGTTGCCAAAGGGACCACTTGATTTAATACCGCTGCCTAGTGGTACCAAGATTCAAGGAAAGGCAGAAGCTTTTGTGCATAGTTTGAAGGAGATACATCAATTAGTGTACAAGCACTTAACGGAGTCAGCAACTCGTTACAAGTTACAAGCAGATCGAAAACGACGACATTTAGAGTTTGAAGTGGGTGATTATGTTTGGGCTGTCCTCACTAAAGACCGGTTCCCTGTATCCGAGTATAATAAGCTTTCGGCAAGAAAGATTGGACCAGTTGAGATTGTTGAGAAGATTAATCCTAATGCCTACCGGTTGACATTGCCTAGTCATATTCGGACATCAGACGTTTTTAATGTAAAGCACCTTGTACCGTTTACTGGTGATCATTTGACTGATGCTAATTCGAGGGCGAATTCTTTTGACCCTGGGGAGAATGATGAAGTGGAGGTGCTTGAATGAAGTTTCTAGGATCCCAGTGTACACATTGTGTGCACACCTAAATCACAGAAGAATGATTACCAGTTTTTGTTTCCTTCGTGGCAGTAACTTTGGGGAGAAGTTGTTTCCTTTTTCCATTGTGAATCCTTTCTTTATTTAATTTGTTTAGCTTTTTGGAATGTTATGAGATTAGGAAACTTTAGAATAGTAGTTGGGAAAGGATTCTTTTTCCTTTTTTTCCTTAGTTTTCATTATCAGACTATAAATTACATGTAGTAGGAGGAATAGTCAGTTTTTGGCTTTTGATTAATTAATAAAATTCAATTGAGCGTTGCTCTCTTGTTCCTAAAGTTGAGTTTTTACTTTCGTTGCCAATTCCTAGCATTCAGTATTGAATCAATAGGTGTTGAAGAATACTAATCCGGCATTGTTTCAAGCAATCAACGGATTGTTAGTATTTTATTTACTTCCGCGCTGCGTCACATGAGTGTGGTTATTTCACTGCTACAGCAACTTCAGCAAGGCCAAGCTCAGATTAACTCTTTGTTAGAGCTTCATACTACTATGCTTACTCAGCAAGCTGATGAGATTGCTGCCATTAAGGGGGAGATGGTGCGCATAGATGCTAATATCAAGGACAAACATTTCCTTACTCCTCAACAGTGGAATGATGCTATAGATCAAATTAATGAGCTTTTTAAAGGTACTCTTGCTTCCCTACATGAATGTATAGATGGTGGCATCAAAATCACTGATGGCCAAGATTTCATTAACGCTATAAGGGAGGTAGAGTTGAATATAGCAGGTGATATAAGGAAGTTGTTTGAGATAGTGGCTGGAGATAGCCATAAGTTGTTGAGCGTGGTTGATAAGCTCAATGAAGTTAAAGATGAGCTAGAAATCTTTGGATTAACTGTCTATGGCGTATAACCTAGTTCTGAACCAAACGCTGCTCCTAAAGCGCCTGAACCTCTGCGCCTACTTCTAGTTCTGCTCCTAGCGCACCGGTTGACTTTAGTTCTTTGCTCTCCAAGATCGATGTTTTGAAGGAATTAATAGTTACTCATTTCAGCGTCGCGCATTCCAGCGCAGACAGGCCCGCAGAAAGAACCTCTGCTGATATTATCTCTGCTCAAACTACTGTTGAAGCAAACTTTCAAGCATTTACTGAGAACTTTTCACAGCAGCAGGCTATTACTCAGCGCACCATTGATGAGTATCAAAACATCAATGTTGATCATTTGCGCTATATTAGAGATGGTGTCACTGACACTCATGGTGTTGTCAACCGTTGTCACCAACTTTCTAAACAAATCCAGCGCTCCGTGAAGGAGATTGAAGAAGGTTTGAAGGAAGACGATGACGCACCTCCTCCTAACCCTTAGTTATTTCTTTTTATTGTAAGTTTTAGAAACCTTTTGTTAGTGACTTAGTGCTTACATGTTTTAGCACATCTGTTGTTTTTGTTCTGTTCAAAACTTGTAATCACCAACTCTTACATTTTGAGTTTTAATGAGAACAAAGCATCACGTTTATCAAACCTTGTTCACTCAAACTCCTTGTTTGTAGAACATTGAATATTGTTTAAAATTATATGCATCTTAATTGAACTGTTTCATACTTTAATGCATTTGAGTTTAAACTTTGTTTAAACACATTTCAAACCAAAACTCATATATCATTTTGAATGTGTTAAACTGTCGTTTCTATCTTTTCATTTGTAATGTTCTATCTTTATTGGAATAGATTAGAAATCTATATCTTGGACTAGTGTGTACATTAACTTGAGACATGATTTACCAATTTCATTTATTTGGACATGTTTTTATCAAGTATAATGTTTGTCCCTGATATATTAGGTAATGGCATCAATCAAATAGGGGGAGATTGTTGGGTATGCCCACTTATATCTCAGTTTCAATGTAATAGTATTGATTAGATTTAATTGATCCATCACCTAAGTTTTATTTCATGGACTTTAGACCCACATGTAAGAAGTATTTATACTTCATTTTTTAGGTAGTCCATTGTAATAGAATAGGCTTAGGAATAGGGCTAGAATATCAAGATTGAAGAAAATCACAATTTCAGTTTGAGCCACGCGCCCATGCACCCCTCTCTTGAGCCATGCGCCTCCTTTACCACGTGCATATGAGTATGCGCCTAGCATCGCTCATGCGCCCCTAATGGCTCAACGCGCGCATGTGTCACGCGCCCCTTGGCTCAACGCGCTTCAAAGATACAATTCAACACTCAGTGATTTATAGAAGACATGAAGACTTGAAGAGATTCAAACTACGCCAATGATCCAACGGTGGTTAAATAACACGTATGCACCCGCATCTAAGGACACCTGTCCATAACGGTCATATTTGTGTTATGTGTCTAACGGCTATAAAAGGACACGTGCTCCACTCAATGAGCGACAGCACATCTGTCCTTTAACCTTATCCACAAGGGATTTCCAACGGCTAGTTTTTGGACTCTACTATAAACACCCCATAACTTCAAACGATTTGAAGTTGCTAAGATATTCAGAATTTCTCTCTCAAGCATTTGTTGAAGATTTGAAGATTGCCTTTGATTTTCCAGAATTCTCAAGAACATCTTCATAACTTCATCCTTAGCCCAGATCCTCAAGCAAAAACACTTTAGTTTTCTTGTGCTCTCAATCTCAAAGATCTAAAGAGCCTTGAATATAAAATCACACACGCACCTCTTTAAGTTTGATCACTTAGATCTTTCTTTTAGAGATACACCGGTTATTGTCTAGGATTTGTTCTTTTATAGAATATTAGATCTTGAGTTAGTGTATAAGCTCAAACGATTGTAATTTATAACACTCTCATTATATAAGATCTCCATTAGAAATCCAAGACTAACCATCTTGGTAGAGGACGTAGATCATTTTCCCGATCGAACCTCTCCAAATAGCGAGCATTAATTTCTTGTCATTTACTTTCAAGTTATTATCTTATCTCACTATTTGCTTGTTTAATCATTGTATATTGATTGGATTGAATTGTGTTGTGTTTGTTATATCAGTTGCCTAAGTTCCTTTTTGAGCCAAAATACTTAGAGTGTGTGTTGCGCCCCTTTTAATCATTTGCGCCTACTTTACTTAACTATTCCTCTGTGCATTTCACTCACTCACTTAGGCGCATTTCATAACGCTTATTTGATTAAGTGCGCATTTGTCATTGAATTTTTAAGGGTACGAAAAGAATTTAAAACAGCTATTCACCCCCCTCTTGCTACTTTCCATACCCTTGTTACCATTTGGGACAAACAAGTTATGTAATGAGAAAGAAGGGACAAGTACAAAAATATTGTGATCATTGAGTAGTGTGCAAAGTGATTAAATAAGCACACATTAATCTTATGTGAAGTCAAAAAAAAAAAAAAGAAAAAAAAAAGAAAAAGCTTGTTCCTTTAATATATTAAAGTGATGATTGGGAGGAAAAGGGCCACAGAAATAGGGAATCATATCTCACCCCATGTAATTATATAAATGTTCAAGTTTGGGGGTGAGACATTGTGGAAATTGGGTGAGCGGAGAGTTTAACATATTGTGAGGATGTACACATTATAGAAGACTTCTTAGTCCACTTTCTTAACTTTGTATGTCCTTATCTTCATTTGTAACCGTGAACCTAGCCTCGCACGTTTGTTGTGCTTAAAACTTTATGCCATATTTTCTTTCAATATCGGTAACCGGGTTGACAACTGTGTATACATGATTATGAGTGTCCTTGATTGGGTTGTGTATAGTCATCATCATTTGTGGATTAAGAGCATTAACTTAAGTGATCCCCTAAGTTAATCTTATTTTGGTCACATTGATCACCAACTTCACTCATCCTATCATGCTGCGGTGGAAAATCAAACGAGTTAGTAGTGTGTATGTGTTGCAATTTGGTTTTACAATGGTACCTATTTAATGGCACTTGTGTGAGGAACCCTGAGACTTTTGGCTAACGACTCTCATATGTATTGAGAACATCAAAAAAAAATTGTTTTTATTGTTTTTAGTTTTTATAGTTTTATAGTTTTATATTTGTTTTGTTTTACTCGAGGACGAGCAAAAGATAAGTTTGTGGGCATTTGATGGATGTGTTTTTACCCATCCAAATCATATACTTCTATTAGATGATCAACCTTGGGTGTTTTGATGATTTTTGGAGTGTTTATGAGTATAGGGAAGGAGCGAAAGAATGTATAGATTCATGGGCGTTAAAGCGTGAAAAGAAAGGATAAAGAATGGACCAGAACATAAATATAAAGTTATTTTACCTATACTAAATCAATTCCATTGGATATTACTAGAAAAGAGATTTCCAACGATAGTTTACACGTCCAAATCGGAGTTCGTATGAAGAAGTTATGGCCTCCGGAAGATTGCGCGTAAAATGTAAAAGACGCGAAGCAAGGGGTGCGCACGCACACCAAACTTAGGGCGCGCGGACGCACACCGGAACAAATCCCAGACCTTCTGTAAATAAGAGGCGCACGCACCCATCCATGAAGAGCGCTCGCCAGCGAGGGCTTTAGGGGAATTTCTCAGGGACCTTTGGGGAATTTCCAAAACATTGTGGGTTTTTCAATAATTTCCAAATTTCCAAGGGCTTTTCTGGAATTTTTGGAGGACCTTTGGGGAATTTTTGGAGGACTTTTCTGGAAGTGCAAAAATTCCAAGGGCTCCTGGGGAAATTCCGGCCAGCACTTTATTTTCTCCTTTTTCCACATGGAATCCTAGGGTTTTTCCTATTTTTACAACTCCTTAGCCCTAGTATAAATATAACACTCCATCCAATTTATTTGAGGGATACTTTGTTTATACTTTTAATCAATATTCAAGATTGTAGATTGTAATCAAGATTTCATCAATTTAATCCCAGGTTTTGATGTTCTTTATTATTTTTCTTGTTCTTGATTTTATTCTTATTAGTAGCTAATTTCTTAGATTCATGAATTGGTAGTAACAATACTTGATCTCTATACTATAGATTTAATTCTTCCATTCTTTCTTATTCTTGTTTATCAAAATATTCTTCATTCTAAATTCTTTAGTTTCAGTTATATGTTAAGATATAAATTGACTTTAGAATTTCTGGGTATCTATTGTTACAGTGACTCGGGCATTGATACATTGACCACTATTTTGATTAATATATCTATTTGATGCCGTGATAGAAATCAAGTAGGTGTAGGTTTATATGTTCTTTAGAACGTAATAACTCTTTAAACAATTACATGGACTTGATTTGCGAAGTGTGATTAGTTAGAGAGAAATAGATTGCAATCCGGCCGCCTCACCGTCCCAATTCTTACTTTTGTGAACGAACCCAAGAAAGAGATTGATCTTTTCATTAAGAGCATAGTATCGAGTGAAAGTATTTGTGAACTCAATTCGTGAATCTATTCGTTAATCTTGATTTTATTTGTTTTCTAAGTTTAATTATTTATTGCTTTACTAGTTTAATAAACAATCAAACCAAAACCCCATTTATTTATATTTCTAGTTTTAATATACATTCTTGTTTTCCAATCCAGTCTCTGTGGATTCGACCATTGCTTGTGCATACTACTACACCGGTAACTAGTACACTTGCTAGGTAATTTAATTAAAGGGAGATTTTCTCTATCAGATGTCCAAAATCTTCATGGTAGGCACACCATCTGGATTTGTCCTTCCAGCCTGAAGACTTTTCATTCTTCTTTGGCCATCTCGCTTTGTCACCTAGGTTCTTCATTGCACAAAGGATACCTGAAACGTCAACGGAAAAACAATAGTCAGAAATCTTAGGACATTTAATATATTTTTTTTTATAGAATTGATCTTATTATGATTATTTCTGGGATAGGGTCTTGATCTATTATGTTTGTGATGAGATATCTCTATCTTTTTGTGAGGATTCTCATATGTTAACGCCTTGCCAGTGAGTTTAGATTGCTGCATCTCATCTTCTTCTAGCCCGATGAATCTTAATGCCCTGCTTCGGATCTCTTCCATTTTCTTGCAAGGATTCATCACCAACTCCCTGTAGTACGGTGAATCTTTCTTCATTCCCATCTTGAATGCCTCTACTACTGTTGACATGTCTAAGTTGGGGACTTCTAGGGCCTTTTTGTTGAACCTATTTACATAGTTTTTCAGAGTCTCTGTTGGTTGTTGAACAATGCGGTAAAGATCGCTAGTGAGTTTCTCAAACTGTCGGCTACAAGAAAACTGGTTGTTGAACATGTTGATGAGTTGAGAAAACGATCCGATTGAACTAAGTGGTTGACGAATCAACCATTTCAAAGCCGGTCCTACAAACGTCGAACTGAAACCTTTGCACAAACAGGCTTCCCAGAATTGGAGAGGTATGCGGACAACTTCCATCTTCTCCTGATAGTGGGCGACATGTTCCTCAGGATCGGTGTTTCCATCACAGAGCTTCATGATCGAGATGTTGAACCCTTTAGGGATGTCGACTTGAGAAATGGCTGGTACAAAGCGCGATTGACTGTAACACATTGGGGAGACCTGCTGAATAGGAGAAGTGACGCCAGGCAAGTTCATGACTGTATCTATTAATTCTTGAAGCTTACTTGCTATGTAGTTTCCTGCAAAAGGGTTAGTACCGCAAGCAGTATTATCAAATAAATAACTTGAATTAATGTTACCAAAGGGGTTGGTGTCATCTGCTGTAGATGTCATGATTGTACTACTGGTGAAGGTAGGCTTTGCAGATGTTCCTGAAATGTTATGAGTGGAAGGTGGGACAGAGGTGTTTCTTTCCGTAGGTAACTCAAAGATACAAGAAGCAAAAGGTGTCGACATGGTTGAAGATGTCATCATCGTTGGAGATGTCGGCATCATTGGAGAAGCCATTGGGATGAATTCATTGAAGACCTGTGAATTGCCTCCAAGATCGAAACTGGGAACTTTGGGGCGAATTGGGGAGACAACGTCCATCTTGTCCGTCAATAACTTATGTTCCTTCTGCATCTTAACCAAGGCATCAGGCATCAGAGAGGTGCTGTTTTGTTGTCTGTCAAGATGATTCTTCATCTGAATGAGAACGTTCTTGATGTCAACCTCAGGAGTCAGAGATGAGTGCTTCTTGCCGAGTCCAATAGGCGGTGGCGGGGGTAAGAAACCAATATTGCTACCTGTCCCTTTGATGGGATTATTGCCCCTAGTCGATGCGCTCAAGCCGCCAGTGGTAGCAGGGGTTTCGACGGTTCCGGAGGTCATGGGTTGAGTAGACATTATTAATTGGAAGAAATTCAAACAATTAAAAAACCAAAGGCCCCTCGGTGGACGCCAAATTGTTTTGGCAAAAAAACAACAAAGATTGAATTAACTAAAAAGTGTTTGGATTTCGAATTGAGAGGATGGTACAATGGAATATAATTGATGAACTAAAAGTAGAATGAATATGGCACGTCGATGTTGACGAGGAAAGCCCTTGAGACAATGATCTCGCCGGCACAAAACCTCGAGAGGCGTTTATGAGCACCTACCACCCCTAAATTGTTGTATTAATGATACCTAGAGTTACAATTCTAGCTATGGCGGAGTATAGAAGAGAGTGCGTGAGTTGTGTTTTTTTTGTGCCGCTTCCTAGCTTAAATAAAGAGAAAGAGATAAAAGAGGGGTCTTCATGAGTCCTCATTTATCACCTTTTTAATACCTGGACTTTATCTGTAAAAAAATATTAATAACACAGTAAATAAATAAATAAATTACTTACCGTGCTCCAGTTATCAGGATGTCGATATCTTGAAGATGTCGACGTCTGAGATTTTACCCACAACAATTTTTATCACTAATTAATCAAAAGTAATCAATTATTTTTCTGGAGAAATCTATATATATTAAAAGCTAATGTTGAGGGCTAAGGATATACTATATGGACAAGTTTTGTATGAATCTTGCTTTTGGTGAAGCCATATCATCCAAAGTCTCTTAATTAGGTGACTTTTTATTTTTCTTTTATTAGCTAATAGTATTAGTAAATAAAAATAATTGCTATATAGGGTAACTATTGCTACTAATAGTATTAGTTATTTGCAAAAGTTAACTATATAAGATAATTATTACTATTAATAGTATTAGTTAAGTATAATAGTTATTACTCCCTCCATCCCAAAATGATGTTCTCATTTGATATTTTTCATTGTCCCAAAAAATTCTTCACATTTCTACAACATAGGCTTTGAAGTGCCTAAACAAAACATAACTAGTGAATCAAGTATTCATATCCTTAAAAAGTTTGAATAGCCAAATGTGAAGATCATTTTGGGACGGAGGGAGTATATATAAGATAACTATTACTATTAATAGAATTAGTTAATTGTGATAGCTAACTATATAAGATAATTATTACTATTGATAATATTATTTAAGTGTAATAGTTACTATATAAGGTAATTATTATTATTCATAATAATAAAGTTATAATACATTGTAACTGTTAATATTATTAGTATTTTTTTTTATATAAATTAATATTATTAGTACTAGTTACTATGTATTGTAACTATTACTTTTAACCTATTATTTACTATAAATGTTACTATTTAGGTAACTATTATTTTTAATTTACTATTTACTAAGATAATAATTATTATAATGTTAAATATAATCAAAATATTATTTTTAATAGATCATAAGTATAAATGACATCATTATGTGATAAAAGAGTACTATTTTTAAAAAATATACGTATAAAATATTCTTAACCAATATTATTAACCAATCATAATATCTATTTTATACTATAGTAACTAAAACTATTCACACTATTATTTAAAGATTATAAGTATATTTTATTTACATTTTTACATTTATTCATTTAATCATATAAATTAATTATAAATATCCACGAAAGAAAACACACGCGTGCAAAGCACGGGTTAACCTCCTACTAACAAAAAATGATCAGCTCGAAATATATATATATATATATATATATATATATATATATATATATATATATATATATATATATATATATATATATATATATATATATAGGTTGGTGAGGAGAGCTAAGGTGTTGTCATTTGGACAAGTCATGAAAGAAGCTTGAATTTGGTGATGCCACATCAACACTACCCTCTTAAATAAATGACTTTTTATTATTTTTTTCTATTAGCTAATAGTATTAGATAATAATATTAGTTACTATATTAGTTACTAACAAAAAATGATCAGCTCGAAGTCTATATATATATATATATATATATATATATATATATAAAGTTGGTGAGGAGAGCTAATGTGTTATCATGTGGACAAGTCATGGAAGAAGCTTGAATTTGGTGATGCCACATCAACACTATCCTCTTAAATAAATGACTTTTCATTTTTTTTCTATTAGATAATAGTATTAGCTAATAGAAATTATAGTTAACTATAATAGTTACCCTATATAGTAATTATTACTATTATTATTAATAGTTACTATAATAATTATTTTATATAGTAATTAGTATAATTAGTGAATATTGTTAAACAAATAACAATTGACTATTAATAGTTAACTATCATTATAATTAGCATTTATATTTAACTATTATAATTAACTATTAAATAAACTAAAAATTACTATTAATAGTATTAGTTAATCATAATAGTATTAGTTACAATATATATTAATTATTACTATTAATAGTATTATTAGTTAATCATAATAGTTACTATATAAGTTAACTATTATTATTAATAGTATTAGTTCAGCATTATACAATAAATGTTAATATTTAATATTAATTGTACTCGCTACGTTCGAGAGTAAGGGTCCTACTTTCTATTTTTGTACATCCCACTAAAAGTCTATTTCCTAAAAGGATAAATGATGAGAAAGAATGAATATTGTTTTGGGCAATTATACCCTCAACACACTTGCAATGTTTACCAATTTTCTATTGTGTATTTAAAAAGTGTGCACAAACAAGTTAGGACTCTTACTCTAGGGCATAGGGAGTATTAATTAATTATAATAGTTAATATATAGGTTAATTATAACTATTAGTATTATTAGTGAATAATATTAGTTATTGATGGATGTGTTTTTACCCATCCAAATCATATACTTCTACGACTTATTAGATGATCAACCTTGGGTATTTTGATGGTTTTTGGAGTATTTATGAGTATAGGGAAGGAGCGAAAGAATGTATGGATTCATGGGCGTTAAAGTGCGAAAATAGAGGATAAAGAACGGACCAGAACATAAAGATAAAGGGATGTGACCTTTGAGTAATCAAGTCCATTGGATAGTACTCGAAAATAACTTTCCAACGATAGTTTACACGTCCAAATCGGAGTTAGTATGAAGAAGTTTTGGCCTCCGGAAGATTACGCGATATTCAGCGAAGCACCAGGCGCCCACCTGCTCCATAGCAGGCGCCCACTCACTTCTTGGGCAGAAAAAATAGTGGTTCTGACCATTGTAAGCGCCCGCTTGGTGCCTACCAAATGCCCACTCGCCCAGGGACCTTAGGGGCATTTTTAAGGGACCCTAGGGGAATTTTCCAGGGATTTTTTGAGAATTTCCAAAATATGTTGGTCTTTTATGTAATTTATGAAATTCCAAGAGGCTTTTCTTGAATTTTTGGAGGACCTCTGAGGAATTTTTCAAGGACTTTTCTGGAAACTCAAAAATAACAGGGGCTCCTGGAGAATTCCGGCCACCAGCACTTTATTTCTCCTTTTTCAACAAGGAATCCTAGTGTTTTTCATATTTTTGCACCTCCTTATTAGGCCTAGTATAAATATAATACTCCATACACATTATTTGAGACATACTTTTATTCAAGAATTCAAGATTGTAACAAGGATTAATCAATTCAATTCCAAGTTTTGATGTTCTTTATTATTTTTCTTGTTTTCTTTGTTTTGATTATGAGTAGCTAATTATTTAGATTCATGGATTGGTAGTAACAAATACTAGATCTCTATGCTATAGATTTAATTCTTCCATTCGATTTAATTCTTGTTCATTAAAATATTCTTCATGCTAAATTCTTTAGTTTCAATTATATGTTAAGATATAAATTGGCTTTAGAATTATTGGGTATATATTGCTTCACTTGCGTGGGCGATTATAAGTTGACCACTATTTTAATAATTAGATCTAATTGAGGACCTTGCGGAATTCAAAAGGATCTAGGTTCAAATATTCTTAAGTACTTCATAAACTCTTTGCATGTGAAACGGACCTTGCGGAAAATAGAACATAAAGAGAGTATTAGGATTGCAACCCGGCCACCTAACCGTCCCAATTCTTACTAAAGTGAATGAACCCAAGAATAAGATTGATCTTGTTATTATGAGCATAGCATAGAGTGAAAGTATTTGTGAACTCAATTCGTGAATCTATTCTTTAATCTTGCTTTTATTTGTTTTATTAGGTTAATTTAGTTATAGTTTTAGTAGTTATAAATTAATAAAAAACCAAAAACTCCACTATTTACTTTTCCGTTTTAATTGCATTCTTGTTAATCCTTCAATTCTCTGTGGATTCGACCCTTGCTTGTGCATACTACTACACCGGTAACTAGTACACTTGCTAGGTAATTTAATTAGAGGGGGATTTTGTCCATCAGTTATTATATATGTTAATAAGTACAATTAATAATATTAGTTAATTATAATAATTATTTTAATTATTACTCCCTCTGTCCCGCTTTAAGGTTCTTACTTTCCTTTTTAGTTTGTCCCAATTTAAGGTTCTTACTTTGCTTTATTACCTAAAATGGAAAGTGGGACCCACTTGTCATTCTCACAACAAAAACTTCCTACCCACACTCTCTCCCACTTTATTTTTCATACTCACAACATTTACTTTTTCTTAATCTCTGTGCAAAGTCAAACTAGGAACTTTAAATTGAGACGGAGGGAGTACTAAAAAAATAACACAATTTTCCTAAATTTATAAGCAAACATTTTAATTCATATACAATATAGTTATATTAAAAAGTTATTATGTTACATTACTAAATAAAATCATAAAAAATAAAATATGAAAAAATAGTAAATTAGTTTCCCGTACGGGTTACCCACTTGTTCCACTAATGTTTCGCTATTTATACAAGATCAAACCACTAACAATTGTCTAACAACTTGTTAGCTCTTACGTTGGGGCTATTTATGCCACTAGATATATGTCCCTATTAATACCTGATTAATGTGTTCGTCACATGACCAGTTTTTATCTTTTACAAATAATAAACATATAACAAATGCGATATTTTTTAAACACTTAAATATAAATGATCATTAATTTTACTGATGAGTGGTGATCATATGTGTAATTAAAGGCAATTGAGAAAATTTTGGGGGAAACTAGTTTCTCCTTAAGTTATAAAAAGTCATGTTTTTATAAGGTTTAATGTTTAGGGTTTAGGGTTTTAGGTTTGGGGTTTAGGGTTTTAGGTTTGGGGTTTAAGGGTTAAAAACAGGACTTTTTATAACTTAAGGAGGAACTAGTTTCCTCCAAAACACACTCAAGGCAATTTAGGGTTCATTATTTTACGATTTGTTATTTTTCTTATCTTAGGGTTCATTATTTTACGATTTGTTATTTTTCTTATCTTATACTCTATCCGTCTCATTTATATTTTCTATATTTGCTTCACTTGACTTGGCAACAAAGTAAAAAAAAAAAAAATAATAATAATAATAATAATCCAAAACCATTATGAACACAAGCAAGTGCATTCTTTAAATAAAGTTTGAACATTCATTTAATGATAAATAAATAATAATCCAAAACCATTATTGATAAGTCTTCTACAAAGAATGTGGAGAGGGAATGGTGGAAGAAAAGAATGGAGGTTTCCGGTGGTAACGAGAGTGGCGGAGATAGTAGCCATGGCGGAAGCACCGGTAGAAGTGGCAGCAGCGGCAACAGGGATATCAGCTCTAGCAATAGCAGCAGCAGTAGTAGCTATGTTTTCTAGACAGAATAATTTTTTTGTTATTTTCTCTTAAGTAACGTAATGTCTATTTTCAAGAAATTTGTCTTAAAAATAAATGTTTTTTTAAAGAAAAAGAAATCTTTACTGTAAATGTTTTTTTTTTTTTGTCAAATTTATTAACGAAACCCAATGCTTAGAAAGTGGATAAGTAAATGTTTATTTTTATCAAATTTAATTATGGAATTAAATGTGTAGAAAGGGATAACAATAATATTTATCCATCTTTGTCATATTAGTATAAAAAGAAAATATTATTAGAAAGTTCTTTAAATAAAGTTTGAACATTCATTTAATGATAAAAGTTTCAGAAAGTCCCGTTGATGAAATTTAGATATTTATTTAAAGATAGAGGGAGTGTAAATTAATTTATTTTGTGCTTGTTCATAAATAGAGATCTAGAACTAAAGAGCTCTAGCTCAGGCGGTATCCGGTGTAAGCTTCTCATGTGAAGGTCACGAGTTCGAATCCCATTAGGGAGATTTGTGTTAGCCTATTTATAGGTCAAGTTGTAGCTTTCAAGGTATTATTGATTAATGAAAAAAAATAAAAAATAGAAAGGAAACGTCCCATGATCTGAAATTAGAATGGAGTATTTACAAAAGGGAGATTTATTTTAGAATAGATTCAAAATAAAGTCCTTTAGAATAGTTAATTATTACTAATAATAGTAATAGTTAACTATTAGTTAACTATTATAGTAACTATTACTATTATTAGTAATAGTCAACTACTACTAATAATAGTAATAGTTACTATAATAGCTAACTGTTACTATAGTAAGAGTTAGATGACTGGAACTCCCGTCTCCGGCACCGCATATGATGAACTTTGTTCAGAAGAGAGCAAGAGACTAGGGTTTTGACCGGCACCGACTCACCCAAATCCGCAAACTCGGTCTCCAACACAACTGTGTCTCCTTCACTTGAATCAATGGAATCGATTACATCACAAAAAGGACATTCAACGGCGCCAAGATGAGACCCAACTTTGATTTCCGACGCCGATTGAACATTTTCTTCCAAAATCGACGGGAAATCGATGCATCTATGAGTCGATTTGTGTAGTAGAAGGGTTGATGAGGTCAAATAACAACAAAATTGGCGAGAATGAAGAGAGAGGGAAAGTATGATTTTCGACGGCCGCTCTATCGGAAAGAAAGAGAGAGAGAGAGACGATTGAAACCCTAGATATTGTTCATCAGAGAGGTGGGTTTTGGGGCTGAAATGCGTGTGTTATGTTATGAATTGGGTTGAAGTGGGTTGTGATTGTTGATAAGGTTTTAATGGGTTAAGTTCTTTGTAAATGGGCTGATGATGATCTTTGGGCTGTGATTAGGTTAATTAATTAGGTTAGTAAGTTTAGTTATTGTTAAGTTTGTGGGTTTAGGTAATATAAAAATAATAAAAAGCTTTCCATTTTTGGATTGTGCACATATCAATGACACCCACTTAAAAGGTAAGTGTGCACACTGAGCTGGGACGGAGGTAGTATTAAACAATATTGTTGTTACACTTCATGAATCATTCCTCAAGATTATTAATTGTCTAAAATTTAGCAAAACATTTTGTTTTTAAGAAATGTGTTCTTATTTGTGCATTGTTTGTACAATAGTAAAATCGAAATACAACAGTTTCCTTTGAGAAATGGACATTTATTTTAGAATAGACAAAAAAAAAAAAAAAATATTAATTAACAGTCCATCCAAACCAACATGAAAATGTCCTATCACAAATAAACTGATTTTTTTCACAGGTTCAAAGTCCCAACAGAATCCTCCACATTGAGCATCTCATCTCCATCATACCAACAACACAACAAATATCTACATACCCCCCCCCCCCCCCAAAGTCAAATGAAATACCTCAAGTTTGTTCTTGGATGATTGTCTAATGAGCAGGATTGGAGAGTCTGTTTGATGTACGATGAAAGGCACAAGCACAATGCACGGACGTTAAATTGAGACATCCACTAATGATGACGGAATGCCGTCCCGGGCAAGTGTGAAGTGCTGGGAAGGAGTCGCATAGTGCTTGGACAGCTGGCGGCGTAAGGGCAGTGCACTGACTGATATTCAGATTCATTAGCCCTCCTCCTCCTCCTCCTTCCTCTCCGTACCTGCCTTTCACTGACTCCCACATTTCTTGCTTGTTCTTTACTCTACTATGTGCCAACGCGTACATCGCTCTGTCTGTGATGTTCTGACAGTAATATAGGCCCAGAGATCTTAAATGAAGGCAATTGTTTGCCAGAGCTATCACACTTTCATCTGTAATAAAATTGAAGATCAATCAAGTCAGCTGTTGAACAACACTTGTTACGGAGCAAGGTTAAGGTCTAAAAACATGGTAATTTCATCATTTAAGCTAATCCCAGTAGGTTATATTATGGAGTTCAATACAACCCAAAAGTTTTGGGTCATTTGATCACTCATTAAGGGTAGGATTGTCTTTTGATGTCCCGTCCTCCCACCAACAGGGGCCACCCATTTGTGGAAGATTAAATCCGGGTCGTTGGACAGTCGGACTGCTATGCAGTTTGACTATTTTGACTACACGTTCACCAAATCCTTAACTAACACCCCTGATGTGAAGGGAAAGTAACTGAAAACATCTGCCAGAAGTAAGTGAAGTGACTCCATTTTCATGCGTAAGAAAGTCAAATATTTGAGAGAGAAATTCATTAAGTAAGGGTTCAAAAGACAAAAATGCTGCCAAGGATAATCAAAAGTAGGACAGTTAAAGAAGCATGGGCGATTTCAATAGTTGGCCACTTATTTTTGTTCTGTTTCTTGTCTATTTATATTCTATGGTGGGTTAGGCTTCTATCAACAATCTTCTTTAATAGATAACTAATATCCCACACGGCAGGGCCACATTAATCCATACACAGGCACTTGGACATTCATCGTTATAGCAGCTAGTTAACATTGTGTAAAATCTACGTCAATGCCGATGAGACCAGGTTATAAGACTATGGTCGCGTAAAAGAGTTCGCACAAGGGTAGTTGCTAATTTCTGAACATCTATGCTCAGGGTGTACTTCCTTTCAAGTACGCAAAATACAAATATAATCCCTAGAAAAAAAAAAAACAAGGAAAAAAAGTGAAGGACCAACGCTGATGTAACAAGGACTAACAAAGAAGACAGAGAAGCAGCATATAGCCTTGAATTTAATTAGAATCCCTAGTTTCTCAATAATGGAGCAAACACTCCAAAATATGTATATGTGTGTGGAAGTCCTCAGTCAACTATCAAGAATCAACCCAAGTCTGGTTGGTAAAAACACAAAATTGTGAAAGTAAACTTGAAAAATCTATGAAAGATAAGATATACTCGTTCCGTCCCATTTTATGCTTCAAAAAATATTGGGTTCAAAGATTGAGAAAGGTATGTTTTTATTATAAAATATAGAAAGTGGGGTAGGTGTTGTGAGTATAGAAAGTGGATAGGAAATAGTTAGTGGATAGTTGTTGTGAGAAATATATGTGGGGCCCACTAGATAAAGAAGTATAAAAAACGTTGCTTTTTGGGTTTTCGAAGCATAAAATGGGGCACCAAAAGGGAAATTTTTGAAGCATAAAAAATGGGACAGAGGGAGTATCGAACCAAAGAGCTCTATATGCTAAAATCCACAATAATGACATTTGGTGATGACTTTAGGGAATACTAACATCAGAAATACCTGTTATAAGAACACAGCCGCACAAATCTAGGGCACGTAAATGAGGGCATCCATATGCTAAACTCATCACCCCTACATCACCAACATTCTCGCACCATCCCAGATTTATTGACTGCAACTGACTGCAGTTATACCCAATAGCCTGAAACAAAAAATAGTGAAAAAAAGTTCAAATATAATTGTCACGGAAGGCACAAATACCAATTACAAGTTTCTACTCTTTTTTACCTTCAAAGCCCTGTCGGATGCAGCTTTTACACACCCGCAAAGATTTAGAAATTTCAATTTTCTGCAAAACCCACTGAGATACTCAAGTGCAGTATCACTAAAGGCCGAGCATCCACTAATATTGAGCTTAATAAGGTTTGGACAACCATGAGCCAAAGCATAAAGAGAACGATCACTAAGTTTGAAGCTCTTGCTGAGGTCAAGATCCTCTAGGTCATGACACCAACTTGATATGGTCTCTACTGCATTAACCTCAAGTTGTGGTATATCTTGACGAAGAACTAGAACCCTTAATTTTGTGAATTTGGGCGCAAGTGATAGCACCAAAAGGTTCATGTTGTTCTTGCACCTGAAGATGACAACTGAGAGTTAGAAGGATAAATAAGCCATACAAAGAGCATTCAAACTGTTCTTCCTTTTAACACAAGCTGTTCATGGCCATTTCATTTACTTTAGTGAACTTATTTATATTCCCTACGTCCCAAAATGATCTTCATATTTTTTTTCAACGTTATTACGAAGGATCTTTGAGTAATAATTTTAGGTTGACTCAATGTACTTATGAAAATTAAAAAACTTGTTATTGACACACCATCATCAATACTATCAATAACAAGTTTTAGATTTTCATTAAGATAATTTAATCAACCTAAAATCATTGCTCAAAGTTCCTTCGTAGTAACGTTGAAAAAAGTATGAAGATCATTTTGGGACGGAGTATAAGCAAAACCAAGAACCCCTTTAACTTGAACAAATTAGTCTGACTTCAAAGACCCATATCGACTTAATTTATGAAAACATTCAACTGAAATTGAAAGCTTTTGCATCATATTCAAATCATCAGGGCAGCATGATACTATCAAAGAGCATGTTCTTAGGGGATGAGTGCAAGTGACGCTGATCATAGCATCTCAATATTTTCTCAACTTGTAACCTAACAAAAGAACAACTAACAGTAGCAGAAGTAACTAGAATTTTGAGAATAGCAACATGCTTAAGGCCTTTATGATTTTGACTAGGCCATAAGGATGCAACTGAGCCACATCCTCAACTTCATAATGAAAAACCCTTTTTAAAATCCATTTTTCAAATATATAATTACTAGTCATCATTTTAAAGGGTCCCACAGCATCCATCTTCTTCCTCAAATACACAGATACATTTTCTAGAGCTTCATCGAACTTTCAAGGTCTCAAGCCGTCCCATGGGGGAAAAAAATAAAGAAGGTAATCCTAACTTGGAGGAATCCAAGTAAAGCATACTGTACACGATATATTATCAAAAAGCATTAAAAAAATATTTAAAAAGAAAAGAAAAAAGAACCATAGTTCCACCAAAAACTTTCACAAACCAGGGACTTTCAAATGAAATACTACCTCCGTCTCAGAGTAAGAGTCTTACCTCTCAAATGCACGGAGATTAAGAAATGATGGAAGTGATTTAAGTGTTGTGAGTGTAAAAGTAAAGTAAGAGAGAGAATGAGTGGGAGGGAATAGTAAGTTGATTGGTGTTGTGAGTATAAAAGTAAAGTATGAGAGAGAATGAGTGAGATGAATAGTAAAGGTTCATTGTCATTTTAGGAATGAGACTCTTAACGTACCACAATAGAAAGTAGGACTCTTACTCTGGACGGAGGGAGTAACAAAACCAAGAAATTGATTTTATAAGCTAATCCTCACATAAATTCCCTAAACCAATGTAAATATACAAATACAAACAAATAACACTAACAATTGAAAGAGACAAAACATATACACACAAGTGACAAGACTAAGAAAAGATACCATGAGAGTGAGAGATGGGTGAGCCCCCTGGAAATGGCCTCTCTCCAGCCACTACAAACCCCAGAAGCAACAATGACCGTCCGATCATCCACCGAAGAAACAATCCTCAACAACAACTCCATTGGAATGTCTTTCCACTCAGTCATCACCCTCCCACCTCCTCCTCCAAACACCATCAGCTTATCAAAACACATATCCAGTTCCTCCTCATTCCTCATCATCAATCCCAATTTTCTCAGATTTTTTTTAATTGCCAAATTCACCCCGAACCCCCAAAATCAAATCGTTAAGTCGATCGGCAGCCCATTCTCCAAGTTTGACGTTCTTGGACATTTGACATGCATCTAAAATTATGGTCAACATGGAGGCAGTAGGCTCAAATGGCATATTGTTAACAAAATTCTCAAGCTCACCCATGAATCCATACCGAGCATAGAGGTCAATAATGCGCTCATAATGCTCCAAACGAGGGATTATGCAGTACTTGCTACTCAATTCATCAAAATATTGTCTACCTAATTTAACTCGACCCTCACAAATACAAGCACCCAAGATAGCTTGAAATGTTACGTTATCTGGTTTTATCCCTTCACTCTCCATCAACTCAAACAGCTTAAGTGCACAGTCACCCCTTTCGTTGTGACAGCATCCCAATAACATGGAGTTCCAAAGAATCACATCCTTTGAAGGCTCTTCTTGAAAAACAGTGCGAGCATAGTCAAGACGACGACATTTAGAGTACATATCAAGTAAAGCTCCTCTCAGAACAATGTCTATGTCATAACCATTTCTTATCATAAACCCATGGATTTGTTTGCCTGGCTCAAGTGCAAAGATATCTGCACAAGCAGCAAGAATGGTTGCAAAAGAGAATTTACTTGGTCTAGTCTCCTCTAACATCGTCGGTAAAATCATCATTGTTCCCTCACTCAAGTCATGACGAGAGTGACCATTCAATATTGAATTCCAAGAAACAACATCTAGTGAATGTTTCATTTGATGAAACCAAACTCTGGAGCTTCTCAAGTTTCCACATTCTCCATACATGTGAAGAAGAGCATTGCCAACAAAGGGATTAGAGAAAAAGCCATGTCTATAGACAAACCCGTGAACCTGTTTCCCTAACAGAAGGTCTGAAAGGCCCACACACACATTCAGAATTAACCGAACAGAAATATGATCAATGTTTTGGACCTCATTGCACAACAGAGAAACCAAATCCAAGGCCTCATCCCACTGGCAGAAATTCGTGTATCCAGCCAACATAGCATTCCATGAGACCACGTTTCTCTCTGGCATCTGATCAAAGAGCTCCCTAGCCTCTCGAATTTGACCACACGCTGCATACCCTGAAACCATTGAAGTCCAGTTAATCAAATCCTTGGAAGTAGGCATATCAAAAATCCTGTGAGCACTCTCTAGATCACTATTTTTACAATACATATGAATAAGAGATCCTGAAACCACTGCATCCTCTTCAAAGTTAATTTTAACAACATACCCATGAATTTGAAGCCCCTCTTCCAATCCTAAATTTCTAGAGCAAGCTTTAAGGGCAGTAGACACCGTAAAATTCATTGGTGGAACATCAGTCTTAACCATCTTGAAAAACATAGACACCGCCTCCTTCTCCTCCCCGACCTCAAAGTACCGCCTGATGATCACATTCCATGAAACTGCATTCGGGTTCGGAATCTCATCAAACATTCTCTTAGCTTCATTCATAAGCCCCACTTTCCCATAAACATCCACAAGCGAAGTTCCTAATACAACATTACCACAAAACCCATATCTTAGAACAAGCCCATGTAGTTGATTTGAAAACTGAACATCCAAAACTGCACCACAACAACCAAGCAAGCTAGCAAACGTAATCTCATTAGGCAAAACATTCGACCTGCCCATATGTACAAACAAAGAGAACGCATCGTGAGCACGCCCCCCTTGCACATAACCCGTAATCATAGCATTCCAAGACCCTCCATTTCTACTAGGCATTTCATCGAACAGCTCTCGTGCATCATCCAAGCAGCCGCACTTCCCATAAGTTTCGATTGCCCTGTTGAACAAAAACACTGGGGAGTTGGGTTGAAGGTAATGAGATGAGATTCGAGTTTCCGAGCTTCAACAATGGCGCGTTCGGAAGCACAGAGATGGAACAAATGAGCGTAGAGGGGAAAATCTACGGGTACAGGGGAAGCAAAAAGAAGGGAAACTACTTTGGAGAGGCTGCCGGTTTTGAGGTGGGAGTGGATGGCGGCGGTTATGGCTTTTGAGTTGGCGGGTAAAGGTTTGGGTTTGTTGATGTTTTGAAGGAGTTGACTGAGTATGGAGGCTGCCGCCATCACCAGGGGAGGAGCTGCCGGTTTTGAGGTGGGAGTGGATGGCGGCGGTTACGTGCTAGTAATATTATTCAAAAGTATTCAATTTGTCTATCTTACGATTTGATTTACAATACTCCCTCCGGTCCAAAATAACTGTCTTTTTTTTTTTTTTGCTTTTACACAATTCTTAAGGAAAGCAATTAATATCATGATTTAGTGATAAAAGTATCAAATTTACCCTTATTAAATATGCATAATTACTACACTAATGTCTCACAACTAAGACAATTAATAAAGCAAAACAAGTTTCAAGGCAAGGGTAAGAAGGACATTTAGTTCAAAAGTGACAGTTATTTTGAATATGAGAATTTTATATTACTCCCTCTGTTCCAGAATGATAGTCCCCCTATTTTCATGGGTTTTACGAAAGAACTTTGAGTGATAATTAAGGCTACTTTTAATGATTATAATAAAATTTATGAAATTGTTCTTAATACACCATTATAAATACTATTAATATCAATTTTTAGATTCACATTAACATAATGGGATTTTTCCTTTAGGGCCCTCCTAACTCAAATGTTATTCCATTTTAAGGAGAGGATCTTTCCAAATCTTAAATAAGGAGTTCTCCTAAGATGTTAATTACACATACACCCCTCACTCCCATTGACCAGACAAATATATTATCTAAATACCGAAACTACCCCGCCTCACAAACAAAACCCGGACGACCTCTCCCCTCCACACATTCACGACACACGCACACACACACGTTCTCTCTCATTCTCTTTCTCCTCCGTCGCCGGCCTCGGCACCCTCAACAAACAGGCGATCTTCCCACTCCGATGCATAGGTCGTCCGTCCGTATTTCTGATCTGCATAGATCCTCCGTCTTTAGTTCCGATCTACATAGATATGTCGTCTTTGGTTTCGATCTGCGCAGATCCGGCGAGTTCTCGGACGATACCATAGCAACGCCGCCTCGCATCATCTTCTCCGATGAACACCACAGCTACGCCGCCTCCTCCAGCCAACATAGATCTAACAGACTTCTTCTCTTTCACGTTCGCCGGCGACCTTCGTTGTACGATTCGCCCGGATCTGGCCAGATTGCTTTAGTTCCAAATATTAGGATTGGTGATTGGGGATTATAGATACTTAGTACACCGGGTGATTTTTATCAACTGAAATGAGAGAGAGGATCATTGCCTCTTGGGTTACATGCGTGTATCTCATTTTTGTGTTGGACTTGGCTGCTGCACCCTAGATGGGTGAGTAATCTCTAAATTTTCATTCTTTTTGTTTTGGTTGGCCGGTAGCTCTTTTTCTTTTTAGATTGCTAATTATTTTACGTCTAGCCTCATTTAGGAGTGAATTGCTGCACTGACTAATGCCAATGGTAGTTTCTGTGGTCAATATAGAAAAATCTAGCATTTCTTATGACCTGTGCATAATTTGTACTTCTCCTTCAATTTTGAATTTGATTACTTTAGTATGCAGTAATTTAAATTTATGGATGGAAGGCAGTTTCAAAGGAATTCGCTCTTTTTTTTTCTTGATGCAATAGTGGACAGGTTTTATGTGTCGGTTATAAGAGTTGATTGTTGTTTGACCAAACATTAATACAATATTATTATTTTTAATTTACAATGTGACAAACTGTGAAAAAAATTGACTCTTATAGTCTAATTATAAGAGTAGAACTGGTCTTATATGTCAGTTATGATAGTTTGACCGGATTTGACCAAAATATATTGTTTAATTTCTTATTAAAAGTTGGAAAAAGTGAAAAAAATGAGTCTTATAATCTAATTATAAGAGTAGAACTTGTCTTATACGTCAGTTATGAGAGTTTGACCGGATTTGATCAAAAAATATTATTTATTTTTTTATTAAAAGTTGGAAAAAGTGAAAAAAAATTGACACTTATAGTCTAATTATAAGAGTAGAACTGCTCTTATACGTCAGTTATGAGAGTTTGACCGGATTTGACCAAAATATATTATTTATTTTTTTATTAAAAGTTGGAAAAAGTGAAAAAAAAATGAGTCTTATAATCTAATTATAAGAGTAGAACTGGTCTTATACGTCAGTTATGAGAGTTTGACCGGATTTGACCAAAAAATGTTATTTATTTTTTTATTAAACGTTGAAAAAAGTGAAAAAAATTGGCACCTATACTCTAATTATAAGAGTAGAACTGATCTTATACGTTAGTTATAAGAGTTTGACTGGATTTGACTAAAATATATTATTTATTTTTTTATTAAAAGTTGGAAAAAGTGAAAAAAATTACTCTTATAGTCTAATTATAAGAGTAGAACTGGTCTTATACGTCAGTTATGAGAGTTTGACCAGATTTGACCAAAAAATATTATTTATTTTTTTATTTAAAGTTGGAAAAAGTGAAAAAATGACTCTTATAATCTAATTATAAGAGTAGAACTTGTTTTATACGTCAGTTATGAGAGTTTGACCGGATTTGACCAAAAAATATTATTTATTTTTTAATAAAAGTTTCAAAAAGTGAAAAAAAATTAGTCTTATAATCTAATTATAAGAGTAGAACTTGTCTTATACGTCAGTTATGAGAGTTTGACCGGATTTGACCAAAAATATTTTTATTTTTTATTAAAAGTTGGAAAAAGTGAAAAAAATGACTCTTATAGTCTAATTATAAGAGTAGAACTGGTCTTATACGTCAGTTATAAGAGTTTGACTGGATTTGACCAAAAATATTTTTTTTTTATTAAAAGTTAAAAAAATGAAAAAAATGAGTCCTTATAGTCTAATTATAAGAGTAGAACTGGTCTTATACGTCAGTTATGAGAGTTTGACCGGATTTGACCAATTTTTTTTTATTTTTTATTAAAAGTTGGAAAAAGTGAAAAAAAATTGTCTCTTATAGTCTAATTATAAGAGTAGAACTGGTCTAATACGTCAGTTATGAGAGTTTGACCGGATTTGACCAAAAATATTTTTATTTTTTTATTAAAAGTTGGAAAAAGTGAAAAAAAAAATGTCTTATAATCTTATTATAAGAGTAGAACTTCTCTTATACGTCAGTTATGAGAGTTTGACCGGATTTGACAAAAAAATATATTTTATTTTTTTATTAAAAGTTGGAAAAAAGTGAAAAAAAAAAAATGAGTCTTATAATATTATTATTTTTCTAAAAAAATAAGAAAAAATGATTTTTTTTTACTCTTATATGTTAATTATGTGTCAGTTATAAGAGTTTGACTATGATTTGACCAAAAAAGTAAGGGTGAGAGGAGATATGAGGGCATTTTAGTCATCTTGCATCTTTTTGCAAGTGAGGGGTGTCTCTGGTATTAGTGATCGGTTGAGTCTTTATTTAGAATATAAGTTGGTAGTGAGGGGCCCTAAAGTCCAAAGCCCCTTATAAGTAGCATTTATAACTGCTCAAAGTTCAACAACAAAAAAAAAGTGGACTATCTTTCTAGGACGGAGGGAGTATAAAATATAGATAGTGTGATAGCGTTGTGAGTATAGAAAGTGGGTAGGAGAAAAAGTGGGGTATGAAATAGTTAGTGGATAGTTGTTGTGTGTATGATATGTATGTCCCACTAAATAAAAAAAGTATAAATAACTGTCCTTTTGGGATTTTGAAGTTTAAAATGGGACAACCAAAAGGGAAATTTTTGAAGTTTAAAATGGGATGGAGGGAGTATATAGTATATATTAAAGTTGGTGAGGAGGGTTATGGTTTTGACATGTGGACAAACAATGGAAAAAACTTACATTTGATGATACCACTGAGAATACGTGTGTTTGAAATTGGGAATATTCATAGCAACATTAAAATTATGAGAGTCGCCACGCCGTTTTAGTTATAGCCAAAACATTGAGAAAAAGCATGTTTAATGGGTTCGGGGGTCAAATTACAACAAGAGAAGAATATTGAACGTTATCACTCCTATTGCCCGAATCGATCGGTCTTTCTATCATGATGAATGTGTTAGTAGTGTGTTAGTGATTTAGACCAGATCCGAAGATTGCCTACGTTCCTCTCAATGTGAGAAGCTCAGGTCAGCGTAGTTCGAGAAGAATTTAGAATAGGCAGAAGAATCGGGATCATGCATAATGAGGAGGAATTACCTAAAGTTAGGGTTTAGAAGTAGTTCCTAGATCATCCTCGGGTTGATGAACCCTAGATCATCATCGGCTATGAAATAACATGTAATTATGAAGATCGCCACCCTAAATATGGCAAAATAAGGTTTTAATCTAGAATATGATGAACATGCGAAGAACATATTATGAACATATGAATGAACATGCAAAGCTCATGAAGAAACTATGAATAAACATGTACGAACATGAATATTAAGATCTACATTAGAAATAATGCAAGAACGTGAAGAAATAAGTTAGAAAACTTACCTATGTTGGCAAGAAATAAACCTTGGATCTTCTTGAGTGTTTGAATGCTAATTAAAGAGCAAAATAGTGTTTAAGAACTCCAAAATTCGGACTTTAGAACTCTCAAAATCGGACCCTAAGCCAATGGAATGGAATTGGTTTATATAGTAAACTGAGGGGAGGATCTGACGGTCCAGATCATCCAGCGCAAGGTTGGCCGCCTGGCCATGGTTGAAGACCGGGTGACAAGAGTGGCCGCGTGGCCAAGGTCGACGCGCAGCAATGTTGGCCGCGTGGCCAGGTTGCAGGCTGACTTGATTCTTAAGCTAGGGTTTCTGCATGGTTTTAAGGAAACCATTGTTACCTATTTTGATAGATTTTGCCATAAATGAGATATTTTGGGAATCCGGGACAAGTCTTTGCAAAGTTTCTAATTCCTATAAAGTCCTTGTATTTTGGGAAAGTCCTAATAAACTCATTTTCAGGTCGGGTAATAACAGTAGCCCCTCGGCGACGCTTCTTGCAAGGCAATGTGGGGTCGACGATAAAGAATGATGTCTGAAACATGAGTTTCAAAACAGATGAAAGGTTGATAGGACGGCTGAACCTTGACAGGCGACCTACGTATCCGCGGGGGAATCAAGCCAAACGTAGTTCAAATCTGATGGGGAAATTGGGAATGATTTGTCCTCTTAGGGAGGAACGTCATCTACTGGGGAAAATGCACTGCTGGGGATGAGAGATGACCGCGTCGGTCGAGTGGCTGGACCTTTTCAGGTTTCCTACGTATCCTCCGAGGAATCAAGCCGGTCGTAGTTCAGAGACATTGGGGAAAGACGAGACATCGAACTTCTACTGTGGATAATAAACCTATGGATACTATCTTGTATGAAGAACGAACATTCGTAAGCAATGAAGTATTGGGAAAATTAAAGACTACGTTGTCTAAATAATCCCAAGATGGAATGGTAAACGCAATCAGGATCGTCAGGGTTCCTGCCGATTGCGCTAAAGTAATAGATGTCGGATCTCTCGCGAACAGAAACGCCGAGGCTTCTGCCAACCACGATCGATCAAGGATACGTATGTCATAGAGGCGACGAAGTCCCTACAATCATACGAACCCTAATAGATGCTGGATCTCTCGCAAACAGGAACGCCGAGGCTTCTGCCAATCACGATTGATCAAGGATACGTATGTCATAGAGGCGCCGAAGTCTCTACAATCATACGAACCTTAATAGATGCTGGATCTCTCGCAAACAGAAACACTGAGGCTTCTTCCAATCGCGATCGATCTAGGATGCGTATGTCATAGAGGCGCCGAAGTCTCTACAACCATACGAATCCTAAGCAAATATTAGGAAATGCTAAAATAATAGATGCTGGATCTCTCGCAAACAGAAACGCCGAGGCTTCTGCCAATCACGATCGATCTAGGATGCGTATGTCATAGAGGCGCCAAAGTCTCTACAACCATACGAATCCTAAGCAAATATTAGGAAATGCTAAAATAATAGATGCTGGATCTCTCTCAAACAGAAACGCCGAGGCTTCTGCCAATCGCGATCGATCTAGGATGCGTATGTCATAGAGGCGCCGAAGTCTCTACAACCATACGAATCCTAAGCAAATATTAGGAAATACTAAAATAATAGATGCTGGATCTCTCGCAAACAGAAACCCCGAGGCTTCTGCCAATCACGATCGATCTAGGATGCGTATGTCATAGAGGCGCCAAAGTCTCTACAACTATACGAATCCTAAGCAAATATTAGGAAATGCTAAAATAATAGATGCTGGATCTCTCGCAAACAGAAACGCCGAGGCTTCTGCCAATCACGATCGATCTAGGATGCGTATGTCATAGAGGCGCCAAAAAGTCTCTACAACCATACGAATCCTAACCAAATATTAGGAAATGCTAAAATAATAGATGCTGGATCTCTCGCAAACAGAAACGCCGAGGCTTCTGCCAATCGCGATCGATCTAGGATGCGTATGTCATAGAGGCGCCGAAGTCTCTACAACCATACGAATCCTAAGCAAATATTAGGAAGTGCTAAAATAATAGATGCTGGATCTCTCGCAAACAGAAACGCCGAGGCTTCTGCCAATCACGATCGATCTAGGATGCGTATGTCATAGAGGCACCGAAGTCTCTACAACCATACGAATCCTAAGCAAATATTTGGTGAAGAATGGAATTTTAAGGGGCTTTCCGTTCCCAAAGGTATCGAATATCAGTCAAAACAGCGCTAAGGGCACCTAAAATGAATCAAAGGGGAATGTACTAGGGGTAAAACTGAAATTTTGCATGTTGAGGCAAAGATGATGGATTGTTATGAAGTCGCAAACAGGATGAACTCTCGGGGAGTCACAAAGGTGATAGACTCTCGGGGAGTCCCAAGGGTGACGGACTCTCGGGGAGTCACAAAGGTGATAGACTCTCGGGGAGTCACAAGGGACTCTTTGGTGAGTCACAAGGGCAAATGACCTTTAGGGAGACGCGAAGGAGATGGACTCTCGGAGTTGCTAATATGGGAAACATGATCTGGGTTCCGCTTATCCTAATTTAGGAGGGGATGAGGCTACGAGCCATTGAGACCAAGGTGTTAGGTAAGGGACATTTTTCTTGGTTGCCTAGAGGTATGACATAAGGCTCTTTTAAGGAAAGGGAATAAGGAAGATGGTGGGTCTCCTAATCTTGAGATAGGGATGCCAAAGATGTCACGGCTTCTTGGGCTTTAGATTATGTCTTGGAGATACTGTGGTTTCCTAGGCTTACAAGCTAGGGATAGGAGTTTATTTAAGCATGAGGAGAGTATTCTATCCTAGGCTTAGTGCTAGGGCTTGGAAAGGTTGAGGTTTGGGAACTTCCTAGATGTTAGGGTTTCGAACAAGGGTTTGGAAACTGGTGTTTAAGGACCATGACTCTCCTAGGTTTGGGACTAGGGTTTAGGAATTTCCTAGGTCTAGGAGGCTAGGGCTTGCAGTTGTGGTAGGCTCAGAGGTTGCAAAGGCGTTGGCTTTTAGACATAAGGCTGGGAGTTGGAAAGGTTGTGACTTCTTAAGCTTGAGACCATGGACCGTTGGGAAGAGGGATTGCTTTTGTGGAAAGTCCACTAAGCTTGATGTTAGGGTTCACCATTTTCCGGGATTGGTGACTATGGCTTGGAAATGTTCGTGGTAACCTAGGCTTTGGGCTAGGTTTTAAGGCTAAGGACTGTAAACTTCCTATATTTAAGACTAAGGTGAAGGAATTTCCTAGGTCTAGGACTAGGGTTTGAAGGGAATGTTGAATCCTAGGCTTGATGATAGAGTTTAAAGAGGATAATTTCTACCTAGGCTTGAGGCTAGGGTTTTAGAAAGAGTGCGACTACCTAGGTTAGAGGCTAGGGTTAGAGCGAATGCGACTACCTAGGCTCGAGGCTAGGGTTTAGAGCGAATGCGGCTTCCTAGGCCTGAGGCTAGGGTTGATTAAGTTTTGGACAGGGCATTGTATCCTAGGTTTTGGGTTAAGGTTTAATAAGACGGGGGGATTAAGATTGTAAATCCCCTAGGTTTCGAGACTAGGGTTTCGGGAATTTGGAAATGATGTTGCATGCGGGGCTTTGGAAATTCCCTAGAACTTGGGCTAGGGTTAAAGAGGATGTTGCGGTTTCCTAGGCTTAAAGATATGTGACTACCTAGGCTTGAGGCTAGGGTTTGGGGAGAACGCGACTTCCTAGGTTTGAGGCTAGGGTTTGGAAAGAATATCGACTACCTAGGCTTGAGGCTAGAGTTTGGAGGGAATGTGACTACCTAGGCTCGAGGGTAGGGTTTAGGAAGGATGTGGCTTCCTAGGATCGAGGCTAGGGTTTAAGAAGGATGTAACTTCCTAGGCTTTTTTTTTTTTTTTTTTTTTTTTTTTGGAAACCAGGCGGCACCTGGGAGGATTTTATTAATTAAAAATAAATAAAATTACAAGAGGGGGACAACCACCCGACTTAATGCCGGATATGGAGCCGGACCTCGAAGTCCAATAAATAAGACAAAGCCTCAAAAGGTAAAGCCATCTAAAAACTAAAATCCTAAAAAAATTAAACCATAAAATGATCCTCACATTACCATTTGTAGCCCATACATGAGTCTTCAACATCATCAACCCAAGCTTCATATGCATAACCCATGAGTCCACCATACAAGCCCAAAATCCGATCCAAAACCAGTCCAAAAGATAAGTCCAACCGTGCCCCATAGCCCAGAAAACCGACCGGTCCATATCCACGACCCGCTCGGCCCCAACCAGCCCGCTCGACCGCGCAAGAACCAAGACTCGGCCGTGCACTATTAGACTCAAAATCCATATTTCTGTAATCCTTCCCTCGGCCGCGGCAAGACCTCCATTCGTCCGAGCAAAATGCATCTGCTCGGCCGAGTCATATATGGTGCTCGGCCGAGCACCCCCTTCTTTCGACATAGCAACCACCATCATCAAAGCGTTAAAGCGTCCATACACCTCTAGGAAGATCCCGAGTCGTATATATATACCCTCTGATTCCCATGGATATGCGCCTCTGCAGCCAATCTGTCTGCCACTCCGTTCGCTTGACGAAGGACATGTTCTAAACCATAACCTCTTACGAATACCGAACAATCCCGGATTTCATACGTGTATTGCCAAGGACTTTGAAATTTACCTTTTAAAATGTTGACAGCCACCAAAGAATCAGAAAGAACCATCACTGACTGCAACCCCACTGACGACACATGCACAAACCATCACGAAGTGCGAAAATCTCAGCTTGCATGTTTGTGCCCATGCCATAAAAATGAGAAAAGGCAAACACCATAGCCCCTTTACAATCCCGAACTATACCTCCCCCTGTGCAAACACCATGAACTGCAGAACCATCCGTATTAAGAGTATAAAAATGCGACTTACCAGGTTCCCACCTTAAGTATCTTCTCGGCCGAGTCTTATGCGGAGCAATCTTAAGACCAAGGTTCTCCAACAAAATGCATTCCTCCCTTCTTGGTGCCCCCTTCGGAACTAGGAAAGAAACACATCTCATTAAGAGAATGCTTGACCCCATCAACAATCTTTGCACTGTTCATAATGCTCCCATCAAAGACCGCCTTACACCTAGCCTTCCAAATCTCCCAACAAGAAAACATCATAATGCCCATACGGACTAAACCAATTTGACGGCGCTTTGATTGACCCCCACACCAAACATCCATAAATGTGGAAAATCACTATAAATATGAGGGAAAGGGAAGAATCTTACCCAATGCCTCCATACCGACTGAGCCATGTCCGACTGCAACAAAAGATGATCTAGAGTCTCCCTTTGACCACCACCCGGACAACAAACACATCGAGACGGAATGTGAAATCCCCGGGATTCCAACTTAGCATCCACCGGTAGACCATCATGCATGACTTTCCACCAGAATCCACTAACCTTTGTTGGGATATTGGGATGCCAAATTTTAGCACCCCATTCCACCAAAGGACTCCTAACCCGAATATGCTCCCACCAAGCAGCAGTCTCAAAATCCCCAGTTTAGTCAAGGTAAAAAACTACCCTATCAGGGGCATCATCGACAACACGAACCCTTCTCGCAGAGTCTCGCAACTCATCCGGTATAAACTGAATGAATTCATCAAGAATAGGAATGCCATCACGTACCAACAGATTGTGATCTTCGGGTCTAGGTCCTCCAAGACGAACCCCACACCAATTATCAGCCCAAAATTTCACCTCCCCACGGCCAACCACCCACCTGCTGCAGTTATCCAACTGATCTAACATACATGCTGCTGCCTGCCACACATGAGAACTAGAGGCCGCTGCTTGCCCCCCATATTTGACCTGAATATACCTCGACCACAAAGAATCCCCCCGAGTGGCCACCCAAGCAAGCTTAGCCAACATCGCTTTATTCATGTCTTCTAAGTGCCTAATGCCCAAGCCGCCTTCTTGGATAGGTCTACACGCCTCATCCCAAGATACCCAATGGGCACGTTTCTCCCCTCCACTGCTCCACAGAAAATTGGCCATGGTACTTTCTAATTTTCTAAGAACCGCCTTAGGCACTTTAAGGACCCCCAAAGAATAAATAGGTATGCTAGATAATACAGATTTAATAAGCGTTACCTTGCCACCGAATGACAGTAACCTCGCCTTCCACCCATCTACCCTCTTCAAAACCTTGGACTCAAGCTCTGCAAAGTGCACTCTTTTAACACGACCTTTGAAAAGTGCATCCCCAAATACTTAAGGGGAAACTGCTGATAAGTGCAACCAGACCATCTTCGGATATTTGCAATCTCGAACTGTCTCATCTTTGCACCTACGTAGAATCCACTTTTTTCAAGATTAATTAACTGACCCGAAGCCCGTTCATACATAGTCAGAACACCTCTGAGCCCCTCAATAGATCTCTGACGACCATTACAGAATAGCAGCATGTCGTCAGCGTATAACAAGTGAGATATCGGAAAGACCCCTCTACCATGCTCATAGAGTAGAAATTCGTTACCCAGAACCGCTCGATGCAAAGCCCTGGAAAGAATCTCTTGAGCAATAATAAACAGCAAAGGAGATAGTGGGTCACCCTGCTTAACACCACGAGACGAGGCAAAGTACCCATGGGAAACTCCACCCATACGAACCGAGTACCAGTTGCCTCTAACCAACCGCGAAATCAAGCCACAACAAATATCGTTAAAACCCAATGCAGTCAATGCCCGAAATAAGAAATCCCATTCCAAGCGATCATAAGCTTTGGACATATCTAACTTAAACAACACGTTACCTCCAACAACTTTCTGATCAATACGGTGGACCATCTCATGGGCCAAAGCGATGTTCTCCTGAATACCCCTCCCCTTAATGAACCCCGTCTGCTCAGGAGAGATAATTTTGGGCAACACACTAGCCAAACGAAGGGTAAGGATTTTAGAGATTACCTTATTCATAAAGGTAGATAGACTGATAGGTCGCAAATCCTTAAACCCCGTTGGCTTATCCACCTTGGGCAGCAAAACAAGCACATTAGAAGACAACCCCTTCGGGAGCTCCTCCCCATGATAAAACGATCTAACAGCAGCGATCACATCAGCCTTAATGGTAGGCCAGCAACCTCTGAAAAATTGACCTGTAAAGCCATCAACACCAGGAGCACTGTCAGCATTCAAAGATTTAATGGCCTCCCAAATCTCACCTTCCTCAGGCACTGCAGTTAACATCTGATTGTCCTCCGCTGAAACCCCTGCCTCAATATCCTGAAAAAGCCTCTCGTCAATCATATGAGGACCAGAACTAAAAATCTCCTCAAAGTGCGCCGCACCCAACTGACCCAAGATGCTCTCATTATCACACCAGGATCCGTCTGCCAACTGCAACTTCAAAGAATTCTGACGTCTTCTCTCCCTGATAGAGGCATGAAAAAATGCAGAATTACGATCTCCATCCTGAACCCATAACTGCCTTGACTGTTGCTGCTTCATATCAATTTCCCACCTACGAACCTGTGCCAACTCATCAGTCTTCTGCTTTAATTCAGCAGCAACCGAATCATCCCCATTAGATTGTAGAGAAAAATCCAATCTAGTGATATCATCCTGCAACTGGTCTATCTTCCGAAAGATATTCCCAAAAACTTCCCAATTCCACTTTCTCAGTTCCTTGCGCAGAACATGCAATTTCCTGTGCAACCGGAGCAACGGAGTACCCCAGCAATCACGACCCACACCTCACGCAAAAAACCTTGAAAACCCGGATGATCAAGCCACATTTTATGAAATTTAAAAGGGCATTTGGGCTTTGATATCGCAGCGAATTTAATCTGTAATGGAGAATGATCCGACACATCTCTCGGCAAATGAGTGACAGTAATACTGCCATGCTGCGCAGTAAAAGTCCCATTCACCAAAACACGATCAATACGCTGCCAAATACGACTAGCAATTGGGAACCCATTACACCAAGTATACTTACTTCCTTCATACCCCGCATCAGAAATGCCAGCATTAACCATAAAACCGCAAAAATCATCAATACTAGGGAAATCCCACCCATTACCTCCCAGTTTCTCTGACGGATCAGCAATGATGTTAAAATCACCACCCACTAACCACGGCTCATCAAACTGACCAGATAATTGCACAAGATCATCCCACAACGACTGTCTCGGAATACGATCGCAACTGGCATAAACAAATGAGAAAATACCATATGCATCCCCAAACACCGTTACTCGAACTGAAATATGCTGATTAGTCATAGAAACCACATCCAAATCAATACCAGTTCTCCATAAAACCCAAATATGCCTATTAACAGGATTACCATGCAAGAACTTATCAAAGCCTAGTTGTTTAGCAATATTTGGAAGCCTAACACCGTAAAGTTTAGGTTCCAAAATTGCCAAACACCAAGGCTTATGATGCTGAATCATAAGCTTTAAAGCATCCATGGTACTATCATTACCAACACCTCTAGCGTTCCAGATAATGATCGACATAATAAATCTATTTAGAAATAGAGTTTACCCCAACAGTCTTGCTTCGGGTTTGCGGAGGCGAACCCACCTGCGACGACCTACTGCCCTTCCTTCTCCTACGCCTTGATTTCTGTCCACTGGAAACCTCATTAAATGATGAATCCTTAGACTCTTCAGTGCTTTCTGTGACACTAACCTCAACATCAGTTGCACCCCCTGAAGACTCTGAGTCCCTATCTTCCTCTGCTCCGGTAGTAATACCTCTGTCATCACCCAAACCAGTCCCATCTGCCCTATCATTCTCCTTGTCCACAAACTGCTGCTCCTGAATAGTTTCAGTAGATGGAGGTGCCTGTGTCTCAGAGACGTGATCAACAGAAACGTTAACGAAGACTCCTCTGTATCCTTGATCACAATCTCCTCATCAACCTCCTCATCCTCCAAACCATCTAAAACCGCAAAGGAGTTTTCATTAACTTTTGGCTGCTGCTGCTGCTGCGATTTCGGCTGCTGCTGCTGCGGCTGGGGCTGCTGCTGCTGCAGTGTCGGCTGCTGCTGCTGCAAATTCGGTTGATGCTGCTGCTGCTGAACCCTTTCAAGCACTGCTCTTTCTGCTTTATCCTGATCTGGAGAAATATCCTCAACCAATATCACAGAACTTGTTTTACCACCTGACTTGGGAGCTGTAATCTCCCCCTCTTCCTTACCAGTACCCTTGTCATCCACCTTGTTCATCCATACATCATGGTTACCCAAAATACGAGTTGACCCATACTCCAAGCGAGAATGAACATTCCCTTTAGCCTGATTTTGCCCGCTAGAACCTACAGTATTTTTGCCCTTTTCTGCAGCTGGAACCATATGTGTACCTCGCTTTCCCACTACCTGCACTCAGAATTAGGCTTCTTCTGATTAGCCATTTGATTCTGTCTCTGTTCCGGCTCTCTAGATGGCTGCTGTGGAAGTGGCGGCTTCTGCTGAGGTTGCTGCTGCTGCTGTTGGTTCTGAGTCTGTTGTTGCTGCCTTCCTATATTTCGACCCTGTCTCTTTGCATTTCTCCGGCAAGAATACTCATCATGACCCAACATACCACAGTTGGTACAGTAAAGCACATTACCCTCATATTCAATATCCTGCCAAAAAACCATTTTCCCGAGTCGTCCCCAAATAAATACGTTCCGGTCTATGTTTAGAGACATCCATTTCCACACAAAAACGGGCAAACCCATGGTGTGTAAAACCAACAGACTTATCATCAGCACGTATAAAAGTACCCAAAGAATTACCAATGTTCTCCATAAAAGCATACCAATGTAACGGTAAATTAGGCAAACGAACCCACACTGATATACAAGGATTATCATAGGCATAATCAAAATCAGGTGTCCAACGGAAGCATCTAAACATTGAATTCATAATAACGTTGGTTTCCCTGGCTAAAGCCAAAGTTAAATCTTCCTGAGTAGAAAGATACACAAGTACATGTCGTGGGTCAAGCAAACCCACATTAAAAACACCCTTTAAACCCCAGTGCTGAGAGATATGATCATGAATTACCTTCAACTGAGGACGACCAGTAGTAAATTTAATACCACAGTAAATTTCAAACGGTCCACCGCCGCTTGTACTTCCCTATCAGTCAAAATCACAGCTGGTTCACCATCAATAACCGCACGTTGACGAGCAGGTGCTTTAATACCTTCAAAGGGATTGACGAAAGTCCCATCAACACCCTTGTCTCCTTTCAGAGCCGTAGAATACGAAACCTTAGCTTGACCACCTTGATTAGTACCATTATGAATCCCAGCAGCATAGGTCCGACCGGATGTATGAACAGGTCCGACCGGACCTTCTGATGCAGGCGCTTGGCCGAGTCCCTGGACCTGCGCGGCCGAGCCGACGTGATTCAGAGAATTGCCAGCTGCCGCCATGGACGAAGTAACGGATTTCCTCCATGCAAACTTGAGAAATAGCCTCCTTAGCACCAGTAACAATCGCACCACTTACATGGAAGTATTTGGAACTCCCCAACAACAACCGATCCCCCGCCATGCAGATTAGGGTTTTTGGGATACAAAACCCTAGTTTCACCATTATCAACTCACCACCATCCATACTTATGCCAATCCCCTCCCTTGCCATTGCCGAGGTGGCCACCGGCCAAAAGAGAGAATCAACAAAAAAATCTGGCCAAAAAGGCCAACAACCGAATCAAAAACAAAAAAATTCACCTCCAGAATTCGGACTGTAAAAAAGCGATTCCCGATGATTGAACCGTTAGATCGTCTTCAAATTTTGTAGCACTTGCGCATAACTAATACTCACCTTTTTCACCGTTGGGATCGTCAAAATAAATCCCGACGCCGGAGATATGGCCGGCGCCGAATCAAATTCTAAATTCCAGGACTGTCCAGAAAAATGACGATTCTGATGATTGAACCGTTGGATCGTCTTCAAATTTCTGGAGGGATTTCGTAACACCTAATAGATACTTTCCACCGTTGGGATCTTCCAAAAGATGTCCGGTACCGGAGATATGGCAGACGGCCGAACTGAAAAAAAACCCTAAAAAATCGCCCCCCTTCAAAAAATTCTGTAAATTCTTGTTTTCTCCCAAAAAATTTGGCTTTTTTTTAAAAATTGGCTTTTCTAAAAAATTTGGCTTATAGTGCCTTTAATATTAATAGAACTGCTCCCAGCGGAGTAGAACCTGAGACCTCCCCAGAGGAAGCCTCTAATACCAACATGGATACCACTGGACCAAGAGGTCATTGGTAAAATTTGGCTTTATAGTGCCTTTAATATATAAACCGTTTATATATTAATAGAACCTGCTCCCAGCGGGAGTAGAACCTGAGACTCCCCCCAGAGGAAGCCTCTAATACCAACATGGATACCACTGGACCAAGAGGTCATTGGTTTTAAATGGCTTTATAGTGCCTTTAATATATAAACTGTTTATAATTTAATAGAACCTGCTCCCAGCGGGAGTAGAACTGAGACCTCCCACAGGGGAAGCCTCTAATACCAAGTGGATACCACTAGACCAAGAGGTCATTGTTTTAAATTGGCTTTATAGTGCCTTTAATATATAAACTTTTTATATATTATAGAACTGCTCCCAGCGGGAGTAGAACCTGAGACCTCCCCCCAGGGAAGCTCTAATACCAAGTGATACCACTAGACCAGAGGTCATTGGTAAAAATTGGCTTTATAGTGCCTTAATTTACCGTTTATATATGAATAGAACCTGCTCCCAGCGGGAGTAGAACCTGAGACACTCCCACCAGGGGAAGCCTCTAATACCAAGTGGATGCCACTAGACCAAGAGGTCATTGGTAAAAATTTGCTTTATAGTGCCTTTAATATATAAACCGTTTATATATTAATAGAACCTGCTCCCAGCGGAGTAGAACCTGAGACCTCCCCCCAGAGGAAGCCTCTATACCAACATGGATACCATGGACCAAGAGGTCATTGGTTAAAAAATTTGGCTTTATAGTGCCTTTAATATATAAACCGTTTATATATAATAGAACCTGCTCCAGCGGGAGTAGAACCTGAGACCTCCCCCAGAGGAAGCCTCTAATACCAACATGGATACCACTGGACCAAGAGGTCATTGGTTAAAATTTGTTTATAGTGCCTTTAATATATAAACCGTTATATATTATAGAACCTGCTCCAGCGGAGTAGAACTGAGACCTCCCACCAGGGAAGCCTCTAATACCAAGTGGATGCCACTAGACCAAGAGGTCATTGTAAAAAATTGCTTTATAGTGCCTTTAATATATAAACTGTTTATATATTAATAGAACCTGCTCCAGCGGAGTAGAACCTGAGACCTCCCCCCAGGGGAAGCCTCTAATACCAAGTGGATACCACTAGACCAAGAGGTCATGGTAAAAATTGGCTTTTTAGTGCCTTAATATATAACCGTTTTATATAATACACCTGCTCCCAACGGGAGTAGAACCTGAGACCTCCCCCAGGGGAAGACTCTAATACCAAGTGGATACCACTAGACCAAGAGGTCATTGTTTCCTAGGCTTTAGGCTAGGGTGGAAGGATGTAATTACCTAGGCTCTAAGCTAGGGTTTGGAAGGGATGTAACTACCTAGGCTCGGGGCTAGGGTTTAGGAAGGATGTAATTACCTAGGCTTGAGGCTAGAGTTCAGAGAGAATGATATGACCACCTAGGCTTGAGGCTAGGGTTTAGGAAGGGTGTAGCTACCTAGGATCAAGGCTAGGGTTTGGAGACCGAAAGCATTTGAAGGTTTGTCTTGGTTTAGACCGAGCAAGTTTGAGGTCTAAGAGTGTTGCGGTTTGGGGCAAATAAGCTTGATACCTCGTGGCTGGATAGGCTCGATAGATTAGACCTAGGCTAAAGTTCTAGGGTTTAGCTAGGGTAAGACTCAGACATGTGTTAAGGAGACCGGGCCTAATGGAATGGTAGGCGTGAGATCTAGGAGATCAAAGGCTAGGCAGGTAGCGTTGGGACATAAGGCTTTCAAGCGGGTAAGTCTTTTGTCCTAGAGAAACCGCGTTATGGATTAGGACCAAGCAGGCTGTGGTCGGCCAAGGAGCAATGGATTGGGATTGGATGATCCTAGTACCTAATACGCATGTCGGGCTGGATCCTAGAGTGTTTGAAAGTTAGGCTAGGTGCGAACCGTAGGTGCAGGAAATGGTTTTTGATATATGACCATGTTGGCGCTTTAGGTAAAGGGATTGAGTGTCCAAGACTTTGCTTGAGTACAATAGGTACCTTAAGTTGGATTGGGTATGCTTTGGTCTCGCGTGGACCAAGCTCGTTCGGCGATTGCAAAGGTGGGTTTGGTATGGGACTAAGGTGTAAGCGCATGATTTTGACTGGACGGGTATTGATATCTTTATGGCATATCACGGTACGCGGAGGTCCTATGCGTTCGAGCACGTTGAGGTTTGGACTCGTGGGGAAGAAAGGTTTGAGATCCATGGAGTTCAAGGGTGGACCTTGTAGGTGGTGAGGTTTAGACTCGGCTCGGATAAGTAGGTTAGAGACCTAAGTGGTTGAAGGTCAGACTAGGAAGTCTTTTGAAGCTAAGGAGTGACACTAGGTTTAAGAGTGGCAGGGCCATGGTTTGGGTATGACAGTATGCGTAGATGGCATTGTTTTGGTTGGACCAAGCAGGCTTAGGAACTAAAGAGTTCTAAGGGTCGACATCTAAGGTTATAGACCTAGAGGGTAGACAGTTTTGATCTAAAGGGTTAGGAGTTGAGACCTAAGGTGTGAATCAGATATGCTAGAGACCTATAAGGTAGGTTTGGCGGCCTTGCATGGACTTGGGATCTAAGGGATCGTTCAATAGGTTAGACTGGGTATACCTAAGAGGTTGGACCTAAGAGGATAGGGGAGACATATCTGGACAAGGTAAGGATGAATATATATTGGTAGGTTTGGGATCTAAGAGATCAGGTAGACTCGAGACCAGTAGGTTCGGGACCTAATGGGTCATTCTAAGGATTTGGATTCGGTAGACTGGCTTAAGGCTTGAGGTTTTGGGTAAGACTGGTTTGAGGCTTTAGGAGTCCCGCTACTAACTTATGGAGGGTCGAGCTAAGGGGTTATGGTGTAACCTATGTAAGACTGACCGGGTAGGTGCGGGACCTAAGGTTTTGAATCAAGTCAGATTGGGACGTAAGGGTATCCTATTGTGTAGGAAATAGGGTGAAGGACCGAGTCGGTTCAAGAATCACAAAGATGGGTCTCAGAGTGGACCGAGGAGGTTTATACAAATTTTGTGGAGACCGAGAGTGCGGGTTTATAAACAAAGTGTCGTGGAAGAGAAAACTTTGAAAGTGTTATGACTTTATAAAGATGCTTTATAATTAATTACGATTCTAACCAATTCAAGAGTTCGTCATGTGGCGAGCTCGGCGATGAAGGATGCCCTTCCTTGTTGAAGCTCGGTGTTCTCCGAGAAAGCGCATAGTCGACCCATTTTGTTGGGGACGCTCTAGTTTGATGAGCGGGTATCCTCCCTCCTTTGAGAGATCCTACGTCGAGCTTGATGATGAGGAGTCCTCTTCTTCTAAGTATGTGCTCGATGAAGCCCCGGCATTCTTTGAGAAACCTTATGGTCGGTCCTTTATTGTTAGGGAAGCCCCAGTTGCGTAGAGCGGGGTATCCTACCTCTTTTAAGACGCACCCTTTTTCTGCCTAGACCGCCCTTGCGGGTTTTCAATCCAGCGGGCATCTCTTTGCGTCAATTTTTTTTTTTTTTTAAAGAAATCATTCAGTCGACTCCAAATAAGAAAAAGAATTGTATGAAAACTTGCAGGGGCATTTTGGGGAGAGTAAGAGAGAGAGAGAGAGAGATAGTACTCACATTTTGACTCTTTGGGCAACTGAGTGTATATATGTACAAAAGGGAGGAAGCCCTGCTTGACAGAAAGTAAGTGTTTAGCTCTTCTAGATTGTAGAACGGAAGACTTGTCGAGACATTTGAAAATTGTTTTATTCAAGATTCTTATTTGATTGCTTGAGAATGGACCTCGTTGATTAGTTATGCATCTTATGATTATGTTTTAGACAAGTAGTCTCGAAATAATAAATGTTTTGATCAGTTGTGAGTGAAGAAGTCAGGAGTAGAAATATGGGGCAAGAGAGAAGAGAAGGAAAATTGGCAACGAGGTGGGTTGTGTTTGGCTTTGAGTGGTTGCCCGGTTGACGATGAAGTTGGGTTTTGAGTTTAGGGGTGTGAGGTTCATTTGAGGTGAGTTGTTCATGTAGCTCATTGCGGTGGATTACTCCTTTGTAGTTGTTGCAGTGGATTGCTCCATCGTAGTTGTCATGGGTTGCTGCCGTTTATCTACTTTGTAAGGAAAGAAAGGAAAATAGAACATTTGAGGTGAAAAGAAAATGGGACTTTTACTTTTCCATGGTGATAGCCCCTTCTATTTTTCTTTTTTCTTTTTTATTTTATCTCTTTGTGCACACCCTTTTTTTCCTAGGCCGCCCTTTCGGGTTTTCAACCTAGCGGGCTTCTTTTTGTGCAATGCTCTAACTTTTGCCTAGGTCGCCCTTTTGGGTTTCAACCTAGCGAGCCATATATATATATTTTTTTTATATTTGTACATGAAACATTGGGCGAGACAAGACCCTAGTTTGCTTTCGCCTCTCTCGATTGCGAGGTAGCTTCCTTATAGTTCAAGCGGCCTTTTGCTGGCGGCGGGCATCCTAGCCCCTTGATTTTCACCGGTAGAGCTCCATTGGATTATCACGTGCACCAATGAATGACTTCGTGCACTTGTCTTATATTTGCGATGGAATACGGACAGCCCCAGTGTAACGGCATGTAGTACTCATGATGGAACAAACCAACCTTTAAATTGTGGCAGCATGGATGTCTATTTGATGATGAGCAACCGCAGTCCATTTCTTTGTCACGACCTTATAAAAAGGGGTCTAATGGTGGGATGAGAGGCGTATGAGGATAGTGTATGGGAGAAGGTGTATATAGAGAGTGTACATGAAGTGTGTACAAGGGGTGAGTGTATAGAGAGAGTGTATGGGGGTAGAATGTAGAGAGAAGGGAAAGTGATTCGTTCATCCCAATTGATCGAAGCATTTGTTATTTTGAGTTAATCGTTTACTTAGTTATGTGAATGGTTTGTGGGTCCATTTACCTTTTAATGAGTCGTCATTAATGAGTAAGATTAAGATTAATTCATCATATAAAGATATAGCAATCAAGCGAAAATGGTGAATAAGACAATTTTCATGAAATTGATATATGCAAGCTTATGTCTCAAGTCTAGAGAGAAAAGAAAAGAAATAAAGACCTTTTTATTGGAACTAAAAGATTTAAACTGACTAGTCCGGGGTGGACTTTTACTTAAAGAAACAAAAATCGTCCAAGGTGGACTTTTGACTAAGGACACTCTAGAACCTACGAAGACTGAATGACCCTTTTCTTTTCTTTTATTTAAAGGAGGTAGCCCCAATTTCCTCTTTTGGCCCATGCCCATGTATTCCGTTGGCGGGTGATGGCTCCGTTGTCAATGAGGCTTTGAATCTTTCTCCTCAATTGGACGCAATCTTCGGTGTCATGCCCAATGTACTGGTGGTATTGGCAGTGTTTGGAGGGATCCAAGCATTGCTTCACCCTACTTGGTTCATAGTTGATCAAAAGAGACAACTTGCCGGCTTGAACTAGACTTTTGAAGAGTTTGGCTAACGGCATACCTTAGTCGTCGAATTCGCGCTCGTCCTTCCTTTCACGAACTGTCTTTGAGGGTGATTTAGGTACGGCACCCCTTGTTGATGAGTAGTCATAGGAGGCATCCCGACGGGGACAGTCTGTGGCGTCCCGTATATTTAGGAGCGTACGGGTGTTGACATTGAGCAAGAGGGAGAACTCGACTGAGGTAATCATAAACGCCACGAATGTCAGACAAATGGCGCCTCTCGATATCTCTTAGGGTCTTATGCATCTCCTTCTGAAAGTGTGTTGCTTGCTCGTTGAGAATGTCCTTAAAGTGGATTGCTTGTTCATCGAGGATGGCTTCGAAGTGGGATGCTTGCTTACTGAGAGCAGTACCGGTGTAGAGGATTGTCTCGGGATCTTGGGTAGCAGCTTCAGTTGCAACTTCGATGTTCCTTGCAGCCGACATGATGCAGAACTCTATGTCATGAAAGAATTAGATTCGTATTTAATGATAAGGCATCGTTATAAGAATCATTTTTTGGAAAAAGTAGGTCTCCACATTTTGAAATGCATTTTGGTAAAAAATTGAAAGTTTGACCGGGCCGAAGTTGCCTACGTTCCCCTTATCATGAGGGAGAGGTCCCACACAATAAGAGGCTCAGGTCGCCATAGTTCGAATCAAGTTAGACTTTTAAAAAGAGGTGAGAGATGACCATAGGGGTCAAAAAGAGGGAGATGACTCGGTCCTTGGTCAAGCATGGGTGAGGAAGACCTATAGGAGTTGGTTTTGATTGAGTAGGGTATGGTTTGACCTAAATTTGACCTAAGGTTTGACCTAAGGCTTGAGACAAGAAGTGGTTCAAGCTAGGATGCGACGATAATGGTGGGTTGACCTAGATGGGTAAAGGATAGGTCGACCTAAATGAGAAGGGTTGGATTGACCTATATGGTGAATGAATCAAGATAGCGGGTTGTAGCGGTTTGCCTATGGGATGATCTAAGCGGGATGGACATGGTTTGACCTAGGCGGGTCTAAGGTTGACCTATTCGGGTTGGTGGATTAAGGAAGGTTGGAGATTGACCTAGATGGATCCAAGATAGGTAAGTCGATCTAAGCGGGTCACGGGGTGACCTTGGCGGGTCAAAGGTGAAGGGGTAGTTTAAACCTAAGACGGGCAGGTTGACCTAAATGGGTCAAGGATGGTGTGTGTACCTAAACGGGTTGACCTAGGTTGGTCTGGACGACGGTGGGTCAAGATGACGGTTTGACCTAAGCGGGTTAGGACCAAAGGTAATTGGGTTCACTTATGGAATCAAAGATTGACCTAAGAGGTCGAAAACGGATAAGGTTGACCTAGGAGTCCAAGTTTGACCTAAGAGGTCGAAGGTGATTGGGTTGACCTAGGAGGTCAAAGGTTGACCTAAGAGGTCAACGGGTGATAATGTTGACCGAGGGGTCCAAGGGTAGACCTAAGAGGTCAAAGGTGGATGAGGTTGACCTAAGAGGTCAAAGGCGGATGAGAATGACCTATGGGGTCAAAGGTTGACCTAAGAGGTCAAAGACGATAAACTTTACCTAGGGGGTTAAATGTGATAAGGTTGTCCTAGGAGGTCAAGGGTTGACCTAAGAGGTCGGAGGCGGATAAAGTTGACCTAGGCGGTCAAGGGTTGACCTAAGAGGTCGAGGGGTGACCTAAGAGGTCGAGGGTGATAAGGTTGACCTAGGAGGTCAAGGGTAGACCTAAGAGGTCAAAGGCGGATAAAGTTGACCTAGGGGGTCAAAGGTAGACCTAAGAGATCAAAGGTTGGTACGGTTGACCTAGGGGGTCAAAGGTTGACTTAAACGGATAAGATTGACCTAGGGGGTCAAAGGTTGACTTAAACGGATAAGATTGACCTAGAGGGTCAAAGGTTGGCCTAAGAGGTCAAAGGGTGGTAAGGTTGACCTAGGGGGTCAAAGGTTGGCTTAGAGGTCAAAGGTAGATAGGGTTGACCTTGGAGGTCAAAGGTTGGGAAGGTTGACCTAGGTGGTCAAAGGTTGACCTAGGAGGTCAAAGGTAGGTAAGGTTGACCTAGGGGGTCAAAGGTAGGTAAGGTTGACCTAGGGGGTCAAAGGTTGACCTAGGGGGTCAAAGGTGACCTAGGAGGTCAAAGGTAGGTAAGGTTGACCTAGGGGGTCAAAGGTTGACTTAAACGGATAAGATTGACCTAGGGGGTCAAAGGTTGACTTAAACGGATAAGATTGACCTAGGGAGTCAAAGGTTGGCCTAAGAGGTCAAAGGGTGGTAAGGTTGACCTAGGAGGTCAAAGGTTGACCTAGGGGGTCAAAGGTTGGCCTAAGAGGTCAAAGGGTGGTAAGGTTGACCTAGGAGGTCAAAGGTTGACTTAGGGGGTCAAAGGTTGGCTTAAGAGGTCAAAGGTAGATAAGGTTGACCTTGGGGGTCAAAGGTTGGGAAGGTTGACCTAGGTGGTCGAAGGTTGACCTAGGAGGTCAAAGGTAGGTAAGGTTGACCCAGTGGGTCAAAGGTTGACCTAGGAGGTCAAAGGTAGATAAGATTGTCCTAAGAGGCCAAAGGATGGTGGGATTTTGACCAAAGCGGGTCGAGATGAAGGGTAGGCCCAAATGGATCGCAATGATGGGTAGGTAACCTAGATAGGCCAAGATGAGGAATTTTGATAGATGGCCCAAGGGGTGAGCGATGGACCTTAGAGGTCGTCTAGATGCAATGCACATTTTATTTTGCGAAAAGTTTTGCATTTATTTACATCCTAAATGGTTGGTCTAAGGAGTGTCCTAATCTCTATGTGTGGGTTGACACGGGTAATGTAAAAGGTTCCCACCGCTCGCGGAACGTACACGGTGAGTGGAGTAGACGAGTGACTCGAAAAGAGGGTGGCAGTAGCGCACAAATTCCTGCACATCGAATACTCCGGGTAATGGGGACCTGTGCAGTGCTGACACGGACTAGTGGTAGTGTGTGGTAAAAAACTAATTCTTTTTTTTTTAGGGAGAAAAGAGAGAAGTTTTTAATGTTAGGATGATGCAATGCAATGCATGAGAGAGAGAGAGAGAGAGAGAGAGAGAATAATGTACAAGGGAGCATAGCAGAGTTTTGTTTGACCCTAATACTAAGACGAAAACAACAAAGGTACAAGGATACAAGGTATATACAAAGTACAAGTATCAAGTATTAACATTGCGGGGTGCACGGGTGCATGTGTAAACATGCCAAGTATGTGAGGTGCATGTATAAACATGGCAAGTGTGTGCATGTGTAAACATGGCAAGTATGTGTAGGGTGCATGTGTAAACATGGCAAGTGTGTGAGGTGCATGTGTAAACATGGCAAGTGTGCGTGAGGTGCACGTGTAAACATGGCAAGTGTGTGCATGTGTAAACATGGCAAGTGTGTGCATGTGTAAACATGGCAAGTGTGTGCATGTGTAAACATGGAAAGTGTGTGTAGGGTGCATGTGTAAACATGGCAGGTGTGTGCATGTGTAAACATGGCAAGTGTGTGTAGGGTGCATGTGTAAACATGGCAGGTGTGTGTAGGGTGCATGTGTATACATGGCAGGTGTGTGTAGGGTGCATGTGTAAACATGGAAAGTGTGTGCATGTGTAAACATGGCAGGTGTGTGCATGTGTAAACATGGCAAGTGTGTGCATGTGTAAACATGGCAAGCATCATGATGTGACGAAAGTTAGACCCACTAAGTTTGAAAAAGTTTCAAAGCAGTCCCCAGCAAGTCGCCACTGTGAATACGTGTGTTTGAAATTGGGAATATTCATAGTAACATTAAAATTATGAGAGTCGCCACGCCGTTTTATTTATAGCCAAAACATTGAGAAAAAGCATGTTTAATGGGTTCGGGGGTCAAATTACAACAAGAGAAGAATATTGAACGTTATCACTCCTATTGCCCGAATCGATCGGTTTTTCTATCATGATGAATGTGTTAGTAGTGTGTTAGTGATTTAGACCGGATCCGAAGATTGCCTACGTTCCTCTCAATGTGAGAAGCTCAGGTCAGCGTAGTTCGAGAAGAATTTAGAATAGGCAGAAGAATCGGGATCATGCATAATGAGGAGGAATTACCTAAAGTTTAGGGTTTAGAAGTAGTTCCTAGATCATCCTCGGTTGATGAACCCTAGATCATCATCGGCTATGAAATAACATGTAATTATGAAGATCGCCACCCTAAATATGGCATAAATAAGGTTTTAATCTAGAATATGATGAACATGCGAAGAACATATTATGAACATATGAATGAACATGCAAAGCTCATGAAGAAACTATGAATAAACATGTACGAACATGAATATTAAAGATCTACATTAGAAATAATGCAAGAACGTGAAGAAATAAGTTAGAAAACTTACCTATGTTGGCAAGAAATAAACCTTGGATATTCTTGAGTGTTTGAATGCTAATTAGAGAGCAAAATAGTGTTTAAGAACTCCAAAATTCGGACTTTAGAACTCTCAAAATCGGACCCTAAACCAATGGAATGGAATTGGTTTATATAGTAAACTGAGGGGAGGATCTGACGGTCCAGATCATCCAGCGCAAGGTTGGCCGCCTGGCCATGGTTGAAGCCGGTGACAAGAGTGGCCGCGTGGCCAAGGTCGACGCGCAGCAATGTTGGCCGCGTGGCCAAGGTTGCAGGCTGACTTGATTCTTAAGCTAGGGTTTCTGCATGGTTTTAAGGAAACCATTTGTTACCTATTTTGATAGATTTTGCCATAAATGAGATATTTTGGGAATCCGGGACAAGTCTTTGCAAGGTTTCTAATTCCTATAAAGTCCTTGTATTTTTGGGAAAGTCCAAATAAACTCATTTTCAGGTCGGGTACTAACAACCACATCAAACTCTCCCTCATAATTATGTGACTTTTCAATTTCTTTTTCTTAGTTAACAGTATTAGCTAATAATATTAGTTACTATATAGAGTAACTATTATAGTTAACGATTACTATTATTAGTCATAGTTAATTATTACTAATAATAGTAATAGTTAACTATTATAGTAACTATTACTATTATTAGTAATAGTCAACTACTACTAATAATAGTAATAGTTACTATAATAACTAACTATTACTATAGTAATAGTTAGATGACTGGAACTCCCGTCTCCGGCACCGCATATGATGAACTTTGTTCAGAAGAGAGCAAGAGACTAGGGTTTTGACCGGCACCGACTCACCCAATTCCGCAAACTCGGTCTCCAACACAACTGTGTCTCCTTCACTTGAATCAATGGAATCGATTACATCACAAAAAGGACATTCAACGGCGCCAAGATGAGACCCAACTTTGATTTCCGACGCCGATTGAACATTTTCTTCCAAAATCGACGGGAAATCGATGCATCTATGGGTCGATTTGTGTAGTATAATGGTTGATGAGGTCAAATAACAACAAAATTGGCGAGAATGAAGAGAGAGGGAAAGTATGATTTCGACGGCCGCTCTATCGGAAAGAAAGAGAGAGAGAGAGAGACGATTGAAACCCTAGATATTGTTCATCAGAGAGGTGGGTTTTGGGGCTGAAATGCGTGTGTTATGTTTTGAATTGGGTTGAAGTGGGTTGTGATTGTTGATAAGTGTTGATCAAATATATGTTTAGGACATAGAAATTGCTTAATCCCAATCATAGTTAATTTTATTAGAACCTTTGTAAGGTACCTTTAGGATTCTTTGTGACCAGCACAGGTGTATAACAACTTTTCAATCAAGGCAAACCAGCTAGAGGAAGCAAATCAGTAGACCAGCTACTCAAGTTGCCGATCAACTTGCTATCAAGTTGCCGATCAACTTACCACTCAAGTTGCCAATCGGCAGAGACAGTCTGTACTGGTTGTCAGGTTACATCGCTCTACCTTAAAGTCAACTTTACCGATTGTCTTTGTCCTTTTGTACTGTCTTATCTGAAAGTAGTTTATCTGCTCTGTTGTGATTACTGCGCCGTCTGACACATAGCTATTTTTATCTCTACTCTGTCTCTACTTGCTTTTGCAGGTAACCGGTTGAGACAAAGGGGTCTTTACCCATCAGACCTTTCCAAGCATGCGTGTACACCATATCTTCGCCATTAATGCTGAAGATACCGCATTTAATGCTCCTCAACTACCCAGCTGGATATTCAAATTACAAGCCTTCTTCTACAAGACTCAAGACATTCACTCCTCTTATAAATAGAGGACTTAGAGTATTGAAGAGGGTGGGTGAAATTAGAGCATTGAAGAGAGTTGAATGTTTTGAGTATTCATTGAAGCTCAAACATTCTGTCCAGATAATCATTAGACATTTATTAGGACATACACTTGTGCACAAACTCTTCAACATTGTAAGTATTCCTAAACTAGATTATTCTAAGGAATACGTTGCTTGAGTTATTCACATACCCACCTGAGTGAGATAAGTTCTCTTGGACTTGCCGCTCAAAAACACTTGGTCAGATTTGTATTATGATCCATTAGTGATCTCTAGAATTTAGTCTTTGTTTCCGGCAAAGCCGCTCTTGTAATAGACTAGAGATATCTAATAGTGCTCTTAACCCAAATCCAAGTTCTGACCAAACTTGGTAGAGGACGTAGCAGTATTTACACTGTGAACCTCTCCAAATACTTGTGTCCCCTGTTACTTACTTTATCCTTTCCGGTTAGAACTCTATCACCGGCAGATCGTATATGGTTCTACTGATTCATTGTAATTTCCATTGACCAATCTCTTAAAACTGCATTGAAATCTTAGAAACTACTTTGTGTTTAAACCAAGCTCTCAAAACCTTTTTCATACTGATTTTGTGTGAGTTAAAACCAAGTCATATCTTCTCCGCTGCGCTTACTGATAATAGTTTGCAAACTGATAAGTGACTTTGCATTTATAAAGTGTTTCTTTGTAAAAGATTTAATTAGGCTACTCACCCCCCCCTCTAGCCTATTTTCCTACCAATTGGGTCTAACAATTGGTATCAGAGCTTGGAATTTTGAAAGAAATTTCCAATCTTTGCAGCTTGTTTGCCGATACCATGGCAGGAAAAATCATGCAGTCATTCAACATCACCACCATCCCGTTGTTGAATGTCAACGAGTTTGGTGTCTGGAAATCTCGTATGATAAAGTATATGAACTCAATCGATGATTGGTTGATGAAGGTCATAGAAGGTGGTCCAATCATTCCTTTAAAAGTCTCAACCACCTATAGACCTATTCCTTCCACTCCGCTGACACAACATACTGATCGTGACACTGAACAAGAAACCCATGTTCAGATTGAGGAAACTCTGGTTGAAAAACCCAGAGAGGAATGGACCGATGACGACAAACTTTCAGCTACCCTAGATGGAAAAGCATGCCACATTATCTCTTGTGGTTTGGATGACAAGCAATACAAACTCATTGACTTGTGTTCCACGGCTTAAGAATGCTGGAATAAACTCCTTGCATACTTTGAAGGAGATGAGCAGGTGAAGGACAACAGACTCTACGACTGCATTGCTGAGTTTGAATCCTTCAAGAAACAAGATGGTGAATCTCTCAGGAGTGCCTACGACAGATTCTGCGAGGTAAGTAATTTATGTGCTTCATTAGGAAAGATTTATACCATGAAAGACCTAAATATTCGTTTTCTAAGTTCTTTGGGAAATGAGTATCATACCAAGATCACTGCTGTTAGAGAGGTTAGAGACTTAGACAAGACTTCTATTCAGAATCTTGTATCTAGTCTATTCTTGTATGAGAGAGAACTGCAAAAAATTAACGTTCTCGATAAAAATTTCAAAAACTTGTCTCTATCAGCTCAGTCACAGGTATCATTCCCTTCAAATAAATTCCCTCCTATAGATCCCCATCAAACACCCTGCAGCTCCAGAAACCCAGAAGTAAACACTGACAAACCTATGGAAGAAGATGAATTCGCCGCCTTCGCCAGAAACTACAAAAGGTTTAAAGAATTCAAAAAGATGCAGAAAGGAAATTACCAGCAACAAAAGTCATTCACATCACCATTTCAAAAACCAGCAAGCTACAACAAACCCTCCACCAGTGCTACCGACGGAAAGAACAACAAAGGTGACTTGGTCTGCTTCAACTACAGAAAACCTGGTCACTTTGCTTCCAAATGTCCTCAACCAAAATATGAGTATGTGAGGAAGTCATTCAGCAAGAGACATCCTAAGTCTCGAAGCTTTGTTGCCGATGAAAGCACAGAAAAGGCCTTGCCAGTTTGGTGTGAAACTGACTCAGACGAAGATGCCGATGAAGATGAAGATGCCGATGTAAGTTTTGTTGCCCTAGACTTGGAAGATGCCGATACATCATCATTACCGACTCCAGTCTACCGAGATCCATCTCCTCCAAGAACTCCAATCAGAGAAGAAACTGCTGGAAAACCTCAACCACACTTCAAAGAAATAAGTGTCAAAGCAAAAAACCCTAATGGATACAAAGTTCATCAAGTGGGAACCTCACTCTATGGCCAGTGTACCTCTTCTCACTTCTCTACCGTCAAACCAACACCCTTACCGATGACAAGGAAGTTCTCATTTACTGAACATCCTAGCATTGCCAAAAGCCTATCAAAACCCATCTCTTCTCTACCCAACTTCTCTCCTGAACCTATTACCTCTGCCCCAAAAATTTTAGCTGATCCCTTCCTGAAATATCCAAAGCTGAAATGGTAGAGACAATGGATGAACTTTTTATTGATCATGAAAAGCTGAGTAGCATTCATAAAGTGATGGCTGTTGATTTCAATAGAATTTCTGCAGAAAATGACTTGCTTGTGTCTGAACTTAAAGTTCTCAAAGGACGTGAGCTTGAGTCTTTTCCTCTAAAGAAAGAAAACCTGGATCTCAAAAGCCAAGTGGCAGTATTGACAGCTCAGATCGAAGATCTTGTGAAAAGAAACGATTATCTCTCAAGGACTATTGATTCTTACACAAAATCTAGAGTTGCTGTTGAAACAATCCTACAGACCCAAATGTCATATAAGGACCAATCTGGGTTAGGATTTGATTCCAGCAGCAGTAGCTCTACTGAAACTTGTGCGACAGAGAAAAAGGATGAGAAAGTGGAATGTAGTTCTGTTAACTCAGTACATGTTGATGCTAAGCCTATATATAGTGCTGTTGCTATGAAGTATCCTAAGAATCAGAACAAAAGGAAAGATAAGCACAAACAAAGCTATGTTAAGGTTGCTGATACTGAGTCTGCAGGTAACGGTATTCTTGGTGAATACATCAGCAGAGCAAGTGCTGCCGATCTAACCAACTCTGCTGCCGATGGACAAGTACCTAAAAAGGTAACTGCCAAAGGTAAGCAGATTGGAAAGAAAGGTAGTACTAACACCTTTAAACTCACTAAGTTTGTGCCTGCTCAATCCTTAATTTATGCCGATGCACTGACTAAACAAAATGATGTTCTAAGGACTCCACATCCTATCAATCAAGTGAGATGTTCTAATTGTTCTGATTATGGTCACAAGGCTCATGAATGCCTCTTGAAGCACCTATCTGGACCCACTGAGGTTACATCCTCAAGTGGTGGCCAGATGTGGTTGCCAAAGAGGAACTAACCCTCGGACCCAAGAATAAGGGGGACCATAAGCATACCATTTTATTTAAGGAATGCTTCATGGCCTCAACTGGTGCAAGCAAGGATTTGTGGATTCTAGATAGTGGCTGTTCAAGACACATGACAGGATTTGCAGATCTACTTGCCGATATCTTAGAAGTATCAGGTCCCCCAGTGGTTTTCGGTGGAAAAATCATCGGTGTAGGTACCATCAAGAGAGGTGCAGTAACTGTACAGAAGGTCTCTCTAGTAGATGGCTTGAAACACAACCTTCAATCTATATCACAATTTTGTGATAAAGGGATGCAATGTGTATTTACTACTTCCAGTTGCTATGTGAAAGACATTGCTTCCAACGAAACTCTTCTCACTGCCAAACGTAAAGGTAACATTTATGAAGTAGACTTAAGTGCTATTACTGGTGTTGCTAATGTTTTTTTTGTAGCTAAGAACATCAGTGAGAACTCAGGGCTATGGCACAAGAGACTCAGTCACTTGAACTTCAAATATCTATCTAAGCTTGCCGGTTCAAATCTAGTTACCGGTCTGCCTCAAGTGTCTGCTGATCAATCAAAGAAGTGCAAGGCCTGCCAGCTTGGAAAACAACACAAGTCATCCTTCCGGAACAAGCCCTGCATGTCAACCTCTAAGTGCCTCCAATTGCTACATATGGATCTATTTGGCCCCACAGCTACAACAAGTATTAGGGGGAGTAGATACACCTTGGTTGTAGTAGATGATTTCTATAGATATACTTGGGTGGAAACTTTCAGTCACAAAGATGACACATATGCCGTTGCTACCAAGTTATTCAAACTACTACAAACCCAGAAAGAATGCGATATCATCAGTATGAGATCAGACAACGGCACTGAATTCAAGAACAATGGTATTGCTCAGTATTGTGATGATTATAGCATAGACCACAACTTCTCAGCAGCCAGTACACCACAACAAAATGGTGTCGTTGACAGAAAGAACAGAACTCTCATTGAAGCTGGTAAGACCATGATTGCTGAAGCTAGGCTGCCGAAATACTTTTGGGCTGAAGCCATCAATACCACCTGCTTCACTCAGAACAGATCTCTAATCAACAAATTCCATAACAAGACTCCTTATGAACTCTGGAGAGGCAGAATTCCCAACATTGGATTCTTCAAAATATTCGGCTGCAAATATTACGTGCTTTACAACGGTAAGGAGCACAGAGGTAAATTTGATGAGAAAGTTGATGAAGGAATCTTTGTTGGATACGCTAAATATAGTAAGGCCTTTCGAGTTTTTAATAAGAAACTTTTGAAAATTGTTGAATCTGTTCATGTAACCTTTGATGAATTTGATTTGTTAGAGTCTGACAAGACTCCAAATAGTACTAATGCTTCTAGTGCTCATGAGACAGGTGAATCCATTAATTCTAACCCTGCAGGTCAAGTACCAGCTGCTGATCCAGTCATTTCAGTAGAAGAACCAGCAGATACTCAGTATTTTCCATCATCGGCAAAACATGATCATACCGATAACTTTCATAATCCATTTGCCGATACAAACTCTGCCGATCATCCTGAAGACAGATTCAGCCCTCAACCTATTTCTATTATAAGACCTAATCCTCTAAGTTTTCATCCACCTCTTACTCAAAACTCTTCTTCTCTTCCACCATCTGCTGACCTTGATCCTCCACTATAATCTTTACAACAAGAATCAGTAAGACATGATGTGCCGAGATAAGTTAGAGCAGTTCGTGATCATCCATTAGAAATGTGATTGGTGATGTCTTTGGTCCCAGATTGACAAGGAACCTCAGCAAAGCATTTGATGAAAGTCTCTTCTCATCTGCTATGGTCTCCAATATAGAACCAAAGAAGACTGAAGAAGCTCTTGCCGATCCTGGTTGGGTTGAAGCCATGCAAGAGGAACTGAATCAGTTTGAAAGATGCAAAGTATGGGAACTTGTGCCAAGACCAACTTCTCAGCAAGTTATTGGTACAAAGTGGGTTTATAGGAACAAGTTGGATGAAGCCTGGGAATATCACTAGAAACAAAGCAAGGTTAGTTGCAAAAGGCTACCGACAAGAAGAAGGGATTGACTATGACGAGACATTTGCTCCGGTTGCAAGATTGGAAGCTATAAGACTTTTCTTATCCTATGATGCCTTCAAAGAATTCAAGCTATATCAAATGGACGTGAAAAGTGCCTTCTTGAATGGAGAACTCCAAGAACTTGTTTATGTTGAACAACCACCTGGTTTTAAGGACTCTAAGAAGCCTAATCATGTCTACCGATTGAAGAAAGCTCTCTATGGCTTGAAGCAAGCTCCAAGGGCATGGTATGAAACCCTTTCTAAGTTCTTACTTTGTGATGGCTTAGGTTTCACTCGAGGTAAAATCGATACTACTTTATTTGTTGCCAAGCATAAGGGTCATTCATTGTTTGTTCAAATATATGTCGATGATATTATTTTTGGTTCTAATAATGAATCACTTTGCAAGAGATTTGAGAAGCTAATGCAGAGCAAGTTCGAGATGAGCATGATGGGTAAACTAACATATTTCCTTGGACTTCAAGTCAAGGAAACCAATGAGGGAATATTCATCAGTCAAGCTAAGTATGCAAAACAATTAATCAAGAAGTTTGGCTTCGATAATGCTCATTCTAAAAGCACACCAATGGGCACTAACATTCATTTAGATAAGGATGAGTCCGGTAAAAAGGTAGATATGACTGTCTACCGAGGTATGATTGGCTCACTCCTCTATCTAACTGCCAGTAGGCCAGATATCATGTTTGCTGTTTGTGTATGTTCCAGGTTTCAAGATGACCCTAGGGAATCCCACCTGCAAGCTGTAAAATGCATTATTAAATACTTATGTGGTTCTGCTAACCTTGGATTATGGTATACTAGAGATTCATCTTTTAATCTAATAGGTTATTCAGATGCAGACTTTGCAGCTTGTAGGGTAACCAGAAAAAGTACAAGTGGAACATGCCAATTTCTTGGTGATCGGTTGGTGTCTTGGTCTTATAAAAAGCAGGCATCAATTTCCACTTCAACTACTGAAGCTGAGTACATAGCTGCCGGCAGTTGCTGTTCACAGATCCTTTGGATGAAGCAGGAGTTGGTTGACTATGGAGTTCCATCTCAAGTTTGTCCCATTTACTGTGACAATCAATCTGCTATCTCAGTATCAAACAATCCGGTCATGCACTCTAAAACCAAGCACATAGACATCAAATACCACTTTCTGAAGGAACATGTAGAAAAGGGAAATGTTGTGCTACTCAAAGTCCATACTGATTTTTAAAGAGCAGACATACTGACAAAGCCCTTAGACCAGAAAAGATTTGAATTCCTCAGAGGTGAACTAGGTATGATTGATTATTATGGTTAAAATTATGCTGACTTTGCTACTTGTGTTAGTCTGCCGATTAAATCAGCAGAGCGTCAATTATCTTGCAGACGAACATTATGCCGACAATATCTTGCCGATCAACATCTTGTCAAATTATGTCTTGCCGATCTACCAAAATTCAAAATTCAAAATTCATCGGTAGATCTCCCCTTAACGGATAACGATTCTCTGACACATGATGTAAGCAAAGTCAAATCAAAGGTACAATCGGTCACACCATCTCTCTAACACATGTGTGCACCGCCTTACCCAAATCGTGTCAAAGATTTATCCCAAATCCTTGTGATAAATCAGTAAGGTAACTTTTATGCTTACTATATTATTGTTGCCTTCTTTACCCTTTCTCTCTCCTAAGTTTAACCGTCTATTTTTAAACCGTCCAGTACGCGCATTAAATTCATTGTGTGCGCACGTACTCCGATATACTCGCTACAGTTAAACTCATCATTAATTCTCTTTCTCCCATGCAAAACCTTCCTATTCTCTCTCTCTTCCATAACATATAAAAGATTCACTTAAAACTCTTCTTATTATTTTCGCTCTTCACTCTCCCTGTTTCTTGTGTTCACCTTCATCATCTCGTATTTCCTACCAAGTTTTCAACTGATCCTACTCTAATCTCTGGTAACTACTTGATGATTTTACACTTGCTTTCCAAACTTATTTTGATTTATCTGATTTTAACTTGTGAGATTTCTTGAGTGTTTTTGCAGAAAATGTCTAGCAACGAGAAGGATATCTATGGAGGCTACGTTGACTCTCTGTTCTTCGACAACTCAACCGATGGAGATTTCTTGAAGAATTTATTGATTGGCTCTCTACTCGATTCCTTCATCTTTCTGAATCAAGTACAAGAGTTCTTCTTAAATGCCTCAGTCATCTCTGTTCCAAATGACCCTTCTACTTTCATCTCCATTAACTCCTCCGTCGCAGGCGTTCCTATATCTGTATCTCCATCGTCTATTTTAGAAGGATTTCCTTTACTTGGGAATGAGGGTGTTAACTCCATTACTGATGACAAGACCTTGGACAAGGCATGGACTCTAATGAGAGGATCCAGTCCTAGGGTTAGTAGAGATAATCATCTGAAAGCTCATTACAGGAGGAGATTCTATGCACTTGCAGAGATTGTTGACAGATGCTTGGTCTGCAGATCTGGCTCTCACAGCCATGTTACCGATATACAGTTTGAAACAATGGTAGCCATTGTGTTGCAAGAAGAATTCAACTGGTGTGCCTACCTGTTCAGGGTCATTGCTATTGCTGCTGTTAAATGGAAGGAGGATAGAAGAAAGAACAAGGCTCACCCTGGTAAGGGATGCCATTATATGCTGATTAGCACTATCCTGAGGCGCAACTCAACAATCGTTAGAGCTTCCCCAGCACCTCCAAGTTTTGACTTTGACAAACTCAAATCTTTTAAGCTTTCCGATTGGAATAGGATCACCAAGAAGGCTTCTACCGGCACAGTAGCTGTTCAAGCTGCTGGTTCTCCAAAAAAGAAAAAGGCAAAGAAAGTGGTTAAGGTTGCTACTGTTGCTCCTACCGACGTTTCTACTCCTTCTCCTTCTACCGACATGATTCTTGCTGACTCAACTCCTGCTGCTCCTAGAAAAAGGAAGTTAGTCAAAGCTGCTGATAAAGAGCCATCCAAAAAGTCAAAAGTCATATCTGCTGGTGAACCTTCTGTCGTTCGAAAGCCAAAGCCTGCTGATCAGGTTCAATCAATGACAATTCCAGCTACTGATCCTAGAGCCAAAATGATAAGATTTGCTCCATCTCTTCTCTCTGGTATTTCACTGACTTCTCCTGTGATTAAAGCTGAAATAGAAGACCTTGCTGAAGACCCTATTGCCGATGTATTGAAGAAATCTGCTATTGTTAGAAGATGCAGACCAGTAAAAAACCCCACTTTCCATTCTTTCTATCGCAACCATTGGTCCTTCACTAACAAGGTCCTTCCAAAGAATTGGGTGTTTCCCATTGATCATCTCCATCCCTTTATTCGCCGACTGCTCCAGTTTCATGAGGAACGGAAGGAGTCAGTACCTTCTGGCAGGGTTGCTGATTATGTGGATTATTCAAGCCTGAACAATCTTACTGATCTGTTCAAAGAGAAGTTTGTCCCTCTTCGAAAATTTCAAAGGTTATCAGAAACTGAGCTCAGATTAAACTTTGAGCGCTTCTTTGATCTGCTGCCGCTTCCCTGGAATCAAGTCTACCTCTTCCAAGATAGAATTTGTCAAGACTTGATGGTTCAAAATGTCTGGGTTGCCTATGTTGATGTATTTAATCAGCAGTAAAACTTCTTGGAAACTGATCCCTATCAAATGGGAAGACCAGAAGATAATGATGATTTACTGATCTACAATGATAGTGAAACCATCTCTGCTGGTCATCTTGCTGATCAGTTCTTACAGAAAGTGAAGAAAGCCACAATTGATTTGATACAAGAATCTGCAGCATTTCTTTCCAGAACTCCTACCGAGCAACCCACAGTCACTCCAATTCCTTCTCCCAGTAGCTCTGTTGATGTTGCTGACTTTGTCTGCGCTCAAAAGGATGCTGGTGACTCTCTCACTTCTTCTGACTCAATCAATGAGTTGGACAAAATGCCGATAAGCGTAGTCTTTAAAAAGCCCTCTTCTGATCAAGCTCAAATAGCTGCCGCTCCTACCTCTGTTTCATCTGCTGAAGCATTTGCTGACTCAGTTCTAGCTAGTGAAGGCTCTGAGCGTGGCTCTGCTGATAAATCTGTTGAACAGAGTGTTGAGAAAACTTCAGATACTCAACCTGCTGATGAGTCCCTGGTCAATCAAGTTGAGGAAACTATGGAAACTCAACCTCTGATTACAGAAGGTTTAAGGGAAGGAGACCAGCTTGCATCACTTGAGCAAACTACAGACACTCATGTTGCTAATGAAGTTTCTGATAAAGAATTGCCGATTTCAGGAGGAGCAAGTGCTGATGAAAACCTTGCTGATGAGCAAACTTCAGAAACTCATTATACTGAGCCAACTGCTGATACTTAGATTATTCTTGCTTCTACTGATGAAGTCTCTAAGAAAACTTTAGACACTCCGATTGTTCAAATTCCTATCTCTTCTGTCGATGTGATTCTGGTTGAGTCTACTGGTTTGAGAGAGGTTGTTGAAATGGGAGGAGGAGCTGCTGAAGACTCTACTGCTCTTGATGCAATAATTGCTGCCTATCTGCAGCTCGAGGAACTTCAGGGTGCTTTATTTGCTCCTGAGGAACCTTTATTTTTAACTGCTCCTGAGGCACAACTGGTTGTTTCTGATGAAGTACAACCAGTTGCTGACCATGCTGCTGCTGCTGATGAAGAAAGTGCAGATGAAATAGATCCTGCTGACTATGTGGAGTTACCGGTTCTCTTAAATAAAGTGCACCCTGTTGCTGTTGAAGCTGATTCTGCTCCACCTCTTGAGTACAACTGTGAGCTTCATGCCAAGGAAATGATGAGTTCTAACTGGTACACAACCAGCGTCTCTATTCCTTCAAATAGTTTTGGCCAACAGTTGTTTCCTCTTCATCAGCCAATCTTGTCTTTCCGATCTACACTTCAAAGAATTACTTCTCCCTTCGGTAAAGCACATCCCCATGTCACTGATCACTCCTTCTTTGCTGGATCCACTGCTGCTGAAAAGATAACATTCATGCCTCGGATTAAACCAGATTTCAAAAGGAAGAAAGGGAAGGCTCCCCGTGTGTCAAAGCTCAAAGTGAATAAACCTGTCTATGATCCTCTTCACTGCTTGCCTGGGAAGATAAAAGTTGGAGGCAATATCCACTTGCCTGGTCCCTCTCCTAAGGAGGTTTGCATCGTCACGAATGGGTGGATGAGAAGATGTATGATGGTCAACGATGAAGTTCATGATATACTTGAATATAGAGCTACTGATTCTCGTGGTCTGCTATTCTTGGTCAAATCTGCTACTGTTGCACTGACTCTGCCGATGTTTCATCCTCAACAGCGTGCTGATCACCTTGTCTTTACCTCAAGATTGCTGATTGCAAATTTGGTCAACATTATTCTTGAAGGTCGTGCCTGCTTAAATCTCTTGCTGGCCTTATTTCTTTCCTTGGAGGACAATGGTGTTTTTCACTCATCTGAAGATCGTGCGCTTATTGTGCATCCTAACTTTCCTCTGCCGATCTTCCATGCCAATGCTGCTGCTGACCTCATTGACTCTACCTCTATTTCTGCTGAGTTACTTCTTGCTGATAGATATGCTACTGATGCTTCCTTCATTCAACAAGTTTTGCCTTTGCCTCTTCCATCTGCTCCCGTTCCGGTGCCATCTTCTCCATTACTAATCGTTGTATCTTCCGATGATGAGATGTCTGTGCCTACTCCTGATGGTATTGTAGAAGATGCTGATCTAATCAATGAAGACTTCATTACTTCCTTCGTGATGCATTCTTCTCTTGGTCTTACGAAGCCCGTGGTACTGAATAGTATGTATGAATACTTCAGCACCTTGAAGGGGATACTGAGGATCTCCAAGTGCCTGTTACTCGTGCCGATCTGGGCGATACTGGCCTCTTCCCCCGCGACAAATTGAACCATATCCATGAGGATCTTTCTGACAAAATCCTTAAGTCCAATCAGGAGGAGGAAGACAAGAGAATCCAAGACTTAAAAGAACTTCTAGAGGACAGATAATCAAGGCTGATTACCCTATCAGAAAGTTTGGGAAGTATGCATTCCATTCAACAGCAACTAGTTGATGAGCAAAGATTGCAGATCAGAGACCTAGAAAGAACTGAAAAGGAGCTATCTGTAACCAAGACTGCTCTTGCTGATGCTCAATTGAAGATTGCCGCTCTTGAGGCCAACAACCAGATGCTGACTGAGAGATTGCAAAGTGCTCAAAGTGCTCAGAGGAGACAGAAAAGAAAAGCTGAAAAACAAGAAGCCAGAGCAAAGAAAAAGGCCAAGTGTACTGGATCTACATCAAAGGCTGCTGATCAACAAGAAGACCCTCCCGTGTCTTAAGTCAATGTAGCCAATGATATAGATATCCTGAAGACCTTCAAAGATATATCCATCAAAATTCTTTGCTAACATTTGCTTGTGTGTTTGCTTATTCTTGTGTTATACTCTTATAATATATCTGCTGTTATTCATGCTAACTTTGTTTTGCAGATTATTATTCCTCTGCTGATCATTGAATCAACAATCCATTTTTTTTTATCTATTTTATTGTAATCTTTTTTGTCTAAGACATCTAGTGTGTGACTTGGCTTAGGGAATGATTATAAACAGACTTCTCTAAACACATTCTTTTACCAAGCTAAGATAGATGTTCTTGGATAGGGTGATTGGACTTAAGCAATTAGGAGGAGATTGTTGGTCAAATATATGTTTAGGACATAGAAATTGCTTAATCCCAATCACAGTTAGCACTTAGGATCCCCCAATTTTATTAGAACCTTTGTAAGGTACCTTTAGGATTCTTTGTGACCAGCACAGGTGTATAACAACTTTTCAATCAAGGCAAACCAGCTAGAGGAAGCAAATCAGCAGACCAGCTACTCAAGTTGCCGATCAACTTGCTATCAAGTTGCCGATCAACTTACCACTCAAGTTGCCAATCGGCAGAGACAGTCTGTACTGGTTGTCAGGTTACATCGATCTACCTTAAAGTCAACTTTACCGATTGTCTTTGTCCTTTTGTACTATCTTATCTGAAAGTAGTTTATCTGCCCTGTTGTGATTACTGTGCCGTCTGACACATAACTATTTTTAGCTCTACTCTATCCCTACTTGCTTTTGCAGGTAACCTGTTGAGACAAAGGGGTCTTTACCCATCAGACCTTTCCAAGCATGCGTGTACACCATATCTTCGCCATTAATGCTGAAGATACCGCATTTAATGCTCCTCAACTACCCAGCTGGATATTCAAATTACAAGCCTTCTTCTATAAGACTCAAGACATTCACTCCTCTTATAAATAGAGGACTTAGAGCATTGAAGAGGGTGGGTGAAATTAGAGCATTGAAGAGAGTTGAATGTTTTGAGTATTCATTGAAGCTCAAACATTCTGTTCAGATAATCATTAGACATTTATTAGGACATACACTTGTGCACAAACTCTTCAACATTGTAAGTATTCCCAAACTAGATTATTCTAAGGAATACGTTGCTTGAGTTATTCACACACCCACCTGAGTGAGATAAGTTCTCTTGGACTTGCCGCTCAAAAACACTTGGTCAGATTTGTATTATGATCCATTAGTGATCTCTAGAATTTAGTCTTTGTTTCTGGCAAAGCCGCTCTTGTAATAGACTAGAGATATCTAATAGTGCTCTTAACCCAAATCCAAGTTCTGACCAAACTTGGTAGAGGACGTAGCAGTATTTACATTGTGAACCTCTCCAAATACTTGTGTCCCCTGTTACTTACTTTATCCTTTCCGGTTGGAACTCTATCACCGGCAGATCGTATATGGTTCTACTGATTCATTGTAATTTCCATTGACCAATCTCTTAAAACTGCATTGAACTCTTAGAAACTACTTTGTGTTTAAACCAAGCTCTCAAAACCTTTTTCATACTGACTTTGTGTGAGTTAAAACCAAGTCATATCTTCTCCGCTGCGCTTACTGATAATAGTTTGCAAACTGATAAGTGACTTTGCATTTATAAAGTGTTTCTTTGTAAAAGATTTAATTAGGCTATTCACCCCCCATCTAGCCTATTTTCCTACCAATTGGGCCTACCAATAAGGTTTTAAAGGATTAAGTTATTTGTAAATGGGCTGATGATGATCTTTGGGCTCTGATTAGATTAATTAATTAGGTTAGTATGTTTAGTTATTGTTAAATTTGTGGGTTTAGGTAATATAAAAATAATAAAAAGCTTTCCTTTTTTGGATTGTGCACATATCAACGACACCCACTTAAAAGGTAAGTGTGCACATTGAGCTGGGTCGGAGGTAGTATTAAACAATATTGTTGTTACACTTCATGAATCATTCCTAAAGATTATTAATTGTCTAAAATTTAGCAAACATTTTGTTTTTGAACATTCAAAAAAAAAATAAAAAAAATAAAAGACATAAACAGCAATTACTACTATCCTTTCGAGTTTTATTTCTAAAAAGGGTCAAGTATGGGGATTGAGCCCAGGACCTTTGAAAGGTACACTTCTTTCTTTACCACTAAGCTGATATGCGTTTAAGTTACATGGAGTTAACTTATACTCCCTCAGTCCCACCCGAACTAAGATTTTTGAGTTGAGCACGGGGATTAAGGAAAAAGTGTTAGTGGAGTAGGTGTTGTGAGTATGAAAAGTGAAGTAGAAGAGAGAAAGTGGGGTAAAAAATAATGAGTGGAAAGTTGTTGTGAGTGTGAATGTGGGTCCCATTAAATAAAACACTTCCATTTTTGGGTTGTCCTAATTCGAATGGGACACCTAAAATAGAAATTTGTCATAATTTGAGTGGGACGGAGGGAGTATGATTATATGTAATTCTCAGTAAAAAAAAATCTGAAAATTGAGTGTGGGCCATTGCCCACCCTGGGCTGGTAATGAATCCGCCCCTGGGTAGGAGAGATGAAGTGAGGTAGGGATAGTATGTGGGTTAGTTGATGTGAGTATGGTAAGTGGGCTCCACTAATTAAAAACTTTTTATTTTAAGATTTTGCAATTTCTAATGGGACACAGAAAATGGCAAATTTTGCAATTTCAAATGAGATGGAGAGAGTATGTAGCATTAATTATGTAACTAAGAAGCAAATGTATGATAACTGAATGAAGAGCTGCATTCTGAACTAACTTCCTGATAGGTTAAGGTAAACTTGTGGATTCAAGGCTTTAAATGTATGGGCAAAGGAGTAAAATTGTGTAAAAGGTTTATTTTGTGTACGGTTTGAAGGTATCTGGTTGAAGATCTTCAGGAAATAAGAGGCTGGAATTTTGAAATATTGACTGATTAACTACTTGACTTTAGTATATAATAATATCTTTGTCCTATAGGGAAAGCTTTGTTAAATCTGTAAGTGGATGAGAAAAAGGAAAACAGCTTCTCAGGTTAACTGGGTTGTAGGATAATTGATGCTACCAAAAAATGTGGTTGTACTATCGTTCTTCAAAGGTTGTAGTCAAAGGTCAACGAACACTCGGATTCCCTCCTTGCTCACCTGCTCACCTGAGAAAACAAACACCGTTAGGGGTGGGGGAAGGTTTTTCCCCCCCAAAACCCTCCGGCGTGAGAATAAGTATTCCGGTGACTGAGATCAACAAGAACAAGAACAAGAAAATGAGAGAGTTCAAGGCTGAGAGAAATTGAGCTTACAGAGCTTGAGCTGGTGAATAGTTTATATAGCCTTGACCAAAGAGACCAAGATTCCACGTGTCTCCCACTCATTTGGGAGCAATACTTTACTTGTTACCACCACTCTGAGTGGTGCATGCTAAGTGGAACGTGAAAAGCTGGGTCTGTTCTTTATGTCAGAAATCCGATCCGAGTGTCAGAGTCTGTTGAAGGTCCGTTATCTTGTCTACCAAGTAAGCGGCGTATTCAGTTTTCATGCATCACACGCGTTAGCCAATTACTTATCTCATTCTCACGCCAACTTATTTTCGAGAGTCAACTTCTATGGTAGGACCTTATGTCCATTCAACATGATCGTGAGTCCGACCTATTAGGCAGCTCGTTACTCACATGCCGGTATCTTTAGGTGAGTGGATCCACAATACACCTAACCCCCTCACTCAACTTCTAGCCGACTGATCACTCAGTCCGCCTCATCTTAGTCGCCGACTGCCCACTCAGTCCTCCCCATCTCCTAGCCTTCACCAGTCCACCACATTCCCTTGGCCTTCACCAGTTCACCACACTCCCTTAGCCCTCACCAGTTCACCACACTCCCTTGGCCCTCACCAGTCCACCACACTCCCTCTCTACACTAGATTTGATTGGTTATATCCACATCACTTCGGGCCCTCAAATATATTTCAAATTTGGGTACATCAATAATATTATTGTTAAATATATCTGAAATTCTTGCTTCGTTTTTCTTTGAGGTGCTTGTTGGAACTAAGGAGAAAACATAAGGAATGAAAGCAAGAATGAGTCAGACAGACAAACGAACTGTAAATAGACGATATAACAATGGACTCGTAGGAGGACAAGACATATATAGCGAGAGAGATGGTTAACTATAGAGAAAAGTATAAAATGTGTTAAAAATATGAGTTTGTTTGCACTGTAGGAAAAGATTTGTTAAACCAGTCTGGAGGAGAAACAGTAAATAACTTCTCAGGATGACTTGATTGTAGGATTAAACTGTTGTTCAATATATCGGAAATTCAAAAAACCAGCATTCAGTTAGGGACCAATGGAGTAGTAGTTTAAGAAACTTCTTTACTTTTACTACAATTATATTAAAAATTCCGAAATGTAATTTTGACCCTGTACTGCACATTTTTATGCTTTTCCCTAATGTCAGAAGTCTTAGATCTGCACTGGCTATTATTTCTCTTTGTTACTGCTTCTGACCTGTGTCTTAATGTGCTTTGTTTGCAGCTTTCTCTCTGTCTGTTGATCACAAACCAGATAGATCTGATGAGCGTGAGCGGATTGAACAGGCGGGGGGGGGGGGGGTCATTATATGGGCTGGTATTTCCTCTCCCGCCGTTCTATTTATACATGCTTGTTCCATTTCAGTGGCGGAGCCAGGAAATTATATCAATGGGGGCAGAAATTACAAAGAAAGAAAAGAAAAGAAAAAAAAAAGCGTACAAACAAACTTACAATAATGAGTAATTCATTAATAATAACCAAGGCAATAAGTGCACTTCACAAAAGGATCTACTAACCTTTACAAGGTTTTGTACAAAAGAAGCATCCACAAAAGTACAATTTTGCAACCCATTTAATAAACCAAAAGAAGCATTACAATTCCCCTCGTCTATTTTTCATCTTTTGATAGCGTTCCAAAATCACTTCATTATCAATACCATCAAAAATTTCCTTCTCAACATAGGTCATTAGACAATCCGACAACCATTTATCACCCATTTTGTTGCGCAAATAAGTCTTCACGAGATTCATCGCAGAAAATACCCTTTCAACTGAGGCCGTTGCAACCGGAAGGATTAATGTCAAAGTAACAAGCCTATACACTAGTTGGTAGATTTCATTCTTTCTAGTGAGAACCAACCTCTCTGCAAGTTCACTAACTCCTTTCAGTTATGAAAATTGATCACTGGACTTCACATCTAAAATATGTCTCAAGTTGATTGTCAAGTAAAGAAAGCTCATTCTCAGAAAAATCTTTAGGATACAATGTAGCGAGACGAACCAATTTTTCTTTATCAAAGCGGGAGAATGAATGAGATGGATCTAAAGCCGCCATGCATATAAGCAAATCTGTATGTGTTTCATTAAAACAGTCATTGAGCTCTTGAAGTTGCATATCTACTACCGGGTAGAACACTTCGACACTAAGGTTGTGCTTGGAGAGAAAATCATCAAGTGCCTCCTTAAGTGATAAAGATGTGGTGCTCTTGACATGAACGATTCCCATGAAACGTTCAATGACATGTCCCAAACTATCAACATAACGTAAGATGATTTCCATTTGTTCCTTAGTAGATATATCACGAGCTTCATTTACTAATATCGAAAACAATGAACTGCCAATTTCTTTGATGATCTTTTCCGTGGTTTCGGATGCCCAAGCACTAACAATATCTCTTTGAATGTCGGGGGAGGTTAATTTTGCATTTCCCCGCCTATGATCAAAGTACACCTTGCGCACATCTTCATTGTGAGTAGCATGAAACTTTAAAACTTCAAGAAAGAGACCTTGATTGGAAGAATCTTCAGATTCATCATGTCCACGAAATGGCAATCGTTGACGCAAAAGAAGTCTAGCAACATTCAAAGAGGCAGTCAAACGAGTTCGATAGTCATTTTCATCTTGTTGTGTCTTCTTGTTCCATCTTGGTTCAATGTGATGATTATAATTCATTATCGCTTGACAAGATCTCAAGCTTCATTATGAGCACTACCCAGCCTACCAACATGATCATTAAATCTTTTTTTTTCTTCCAATTAGTAAAACCATTCACAGCAAAAGCATCACAACAACCGGAGTGTTTCTTTGAATCGGGCTTGAACACATAACAACATAAGCAAAAAGCCGCCTCCTTTTGAATGCTATATTCTAACCAAGGAAATTCATCAAACCATGAACTATTAAATCTTCTCTTTACTTCTCCAATCATAGTTTTGCTTAAAATTATGAGCACGAGGTTGACAAGGACCCCTTTGTAAATAAGCTCTTCGAATTGTATCCCTCAAATTGACATCATAGTTTGCTATTGGCTTTCTAAGTGCGGGATCCGTGGGAAGATTGGCAATATCAAACTCAATGCAAACCCTCTTTGCACCACCTGACCCGTTAGGATCATCAATCATCGTAGGCGATGCCTCTTTTGAAATAGGAGTTGTGTCCTCCTTCAATGTCGACAATCCATTTGTAGTGCTCGAAATCGGCGATGGTTTGGGAACTTTTGCATAAAATCTCTCCATAGCTTGAAAAACTAAAATAAAGTAAAAATTCAAAAATTATTGTGACTACATAATATGTTCCTTAAACAATAAATAAATCACCATAGCAAGTATCATAATTCATAAGGAGAACATATACTGGTCAATTAGCAAAGTTAATAGAACCTAACAAACTTTCATAAGAACATTACAAAGTTACTGGAACTTATCAATTTTTTTATTAAAAAAATTGTCAATAGGCATAGCCATGTAAATTACTCCCTCCGGTCCAAAATAACTGTCATTTTTGGACCAAAATTTTGGTCCAAAATAATTGTCACTTTTGAGCTAAATGTCTCTCTTATCCTTGTATTGAAACTTGTTCTCTTTTATTAATTATCATAGTGTGAGACATTAACAGGCCCGGCTCATAACCTGTTAAACCAGAGCAATTGCACTGGGCCCCCAAAATATAAGGGCCCCATTTTTCAGCCCACACCCCATTATAATGTAGAAGTATAGCACGCTGCTGCAGTTGAGTTCTCGCATCGCCATCGTTTCCTTTTCTTTTTTCTTTTTTTTTTTTTTGGAAACGATCCTTTCCTATTCTCGCCGCAATCCGCATCAATCATTCTCGGAATTTGCGATCTTCCTCTTCTATAATTCTTGACTCTTCGACATTAAAAAAAAAAGAGTCTAAAATCTCTCTGATAATTCCATTGCGCCGCTGCCGCTTTACGTTCTAGCCATCGCCCATCGTCTGATCGTCGATTCGTCGGAGGTCTTTCACAAGCTTCCTCTGTTCTTGGCGGCTTTCTCCGTGAGGTAAAGATTAAACCCAACTCCCAATTGTCCCTAATTTCAATTCTAGGGATTCAATTTCCGAATTTCAGTTTAGAAATACAATTTCGAATTTTGTTCAATTTATTATAAAAATTTTAATTCATCGCTGTTTTTTGTTTAATCTATGGCCTAATTTTATTTTAAACAATCTTTTATCTTTAGTGTGATTCAAAAGCCTTGAATTTCATTTTGAAACTATTAAAATCATTAGTTTTTTATGTTAATCTTTGGTCTGATTTTTCTTCTTCTTTAATCTTCCTCTTCTACAGGTTTCCCTCATTAGCAAACAGTGGATAAGGATTTGGGAGACTGATTACTTGTTCAATGTTGACCTAAAATTGCATTATCCAGGTTTTCTCAATCCATTATATTGAAGCAATTAAAACTGTTTCTTGTGAAATTTTGAATTATGCCTCCTAAAATTAGAAAATATGATTTTGGCAATGTAAAGCGAAAGAAAAAGATAAGAGTTGAAAAATTGATTGAGTCTCAAAGAGGAGCGATTAATATGTTTATTACAAAAGGACCGCAGGTTTCGATCGAAAATCAAAATGTTGATAATATGCCTATTGATGATAGTATGCCTATTGATGCTAGTATGTTGGATGAAAATGATAATATTGATACTGTGGTTATTGGGAATGATAATTTTGATGACGTGCCTGTTGAAAATGATAATTTGGCTGATGTACATGTTGAGAATGATAATGTTGATGATGTGCCTACTGATAATGTTGATGATGTGCCTATTGAGAACAATATTGATGATATACTTGTTGAAAATGATACTGTAGAAAAAACTATTCCGTCCCAAACTTGTCAATTTGTTGATATTTATGATCCACGGACTTGGGATGGTCTTGATTCTAAAATGATTGATTTATTAGTGAAAAATGGTCCTAAGAAAGATCACTCTATTGCGAAAGGTCCTAGAGATAGTTTTTCTAGGAGATTCACTAATAAGTTGTATACTAGAGTTTTATCAAATGGGGAGAAATGTGATAGAGATTGACTAGTTTACTCAAAAGAGCTTGATAAACTATTTTGATCGATGATTTTGCTTCAAGAAAGACTTTTTAAATAATATCTTTAAGTTGTGTTTAAATTTATAATTAATGTGCAAACTATTTTTGAATTTGACGTGGTTAAATTTGTATTATTTTAATCCTTATATATGAAGTTTTTAATATTTATGTATGAATTTTTTGTATTTTTTTTATTTTAATTTAAAGGGCCAAATATTCGTGTTTTGGCACCGGGCCCATAAATTATTGAGACGGGCTGCTTGGATGATTGTCTAATGAGCAGGATTGGAGAGTCTGTTTGATGTACGATGAAAGGCACAAGCACAATGCACGGACGTTAAATTGAGACATCCACTAATGATGAGGGAATGCCGTCCCGGGCAAGTGTGAAGTGCTGGGAAGGAGTCGCATAGTGCTTGGACAGCTGGCGGCGTAAGGGCAGTGCACTGACTGATATTCAGATTCATTAGCCCTCCTCCTCCGTACCTGCTTTTCACTGACTCCCACATTTCTTGCTTGTTCTTTACTCTACTATGTGCCAACGCGTACATCGCTCTGTCTGTGATGTTCTGACAGTAATATAGGCCCAGAGATCTTAAATGAAGGCAATTGTTTGCCAGAGCTATCACACTTTCATCTGTAATAAAATTGAAGATCAATCAAGTCAGCTGTTGAACAACACTTGTTACGGAGCAAGGTTAAGGTCTAAAAACATGGTAATTTCATCATTTAAGCTAATCCCAGTAGGTTATATTATGGAGTTCAATACAACCCAAAAGTTTTGGGTCATTTGATCACTCATTAAGGGTAGGATTGTCTTTTGATGTCCCGTCCTCCCACCAACAGGGGCCACCCATTTGTGGAAGATTAAATCTGGGTCGTTGGACAGTCGGACTGCTATGCAGTTTGACTATTTTGACTACACGTTCACCAAATCCATAACTAACACCCCTGATGTGAAGGCAAAGTAACTGAAAACATCTGCCAGAAGTAAGTGAAGTGACTCCATTTTCATGCGTAAGAAAGTCAAATATTTGAGAGAGAAATTCATTAAGTAAGGGTTCAAAAGACAAAAATGCTGCCAAGGATAATCAAAAGTAGGACAGTTAAAGAAGCATGGGCGATTTCAATAGTTGGCCACTTATTTTGTTCTGTTTCTTGTCTATTTATATTCTATGGTGGGTTAGGCTTCTATCAACAATCTTCTTTAATAGATAACTAATATCCCACACGGCAGGGCCACATTAATCCATACACAGCCACTTGGACATTCATCGTTCTAGCAGCTAATTAACTTTGTGTAAAATCTACGTCAATGCCGATGAGACCAGGTTATAAGACTATGGTCGCGTAAAAGAGTTCGCACAAGGGTAGTTGCTAATTTCTGAACATCTATGCTCAGGGTGTACTTCCTTTCAAGTACGCAAAATACAAATATAATCCCTAGAAAAAAAAAAAACAAGGAAAAAAAGTGAAGGACCAACGCTGATGTAACAAGGACTAACAAAGAAGACAGAGAAGCAGCATATAGCCTTGAATTTAATTAGAATCCCTAGTTTCTCAATAATGGAGCAAACACTCCAAAATATGTATATGTGTGTGGAAGTCCTCAGTCAACTATCAAGAATCAACCCAAGTCTGGTTGGTAAAAACACAAAATTGTGAAAGTAAACTTGAAAAATCTATGAAAGATAAGATATACTCGTTCCGTCCCATTTTATGCTTCAAAAAATATTGGGTTCAAAGATTGAGAAAGGTATGTTTTTATTATAAAATATAGAAAGTGGGGTAGGTGTTGTGAGTATAGAAAGTGGATAGGAAATAGTTAGTGGATAGTTGTTGTGAGAAATATATGTGGGGCCCACTAGATAAAGAAGTATAAAAAACGTTGCTTTTTGGGTTTTCGAAGCATAAAATGGGGCACCAAAAGGGAAATTTTTGAAGCATAAAAAATGGGACAGAGGGAGTATCGAACCAAAGAGCTCTATATGCTAAAATCCACAATAATGACATTTGGTGATGACTTTAGGGAATACTAACATCAGAAATACCTGTTATAAGAACACAGCCGCACAAATCTAGGGCACGTAAATGAGGGCATCCATATGCTAAACTCATCACCCCTACATCACCAACATTCTCACACCATCCCAGATTTATTGACTGCAACTGACTGCAGTTATACCCAATAGGCTGAAACAAAAAACAGTGAAAAAAGTTCAAATATAATTGTCACGGAAGGCACAAATACCAATTACAAGTTTCTACTCTTTTTTACCTTCAAAGCCCTGTCGGATGCAGCTTTTACACACCCGCAAAGATTTAGAAATTTCAATTTTCTGCAAAACCCACTGAGATACTCAAGTGCAGTATCACTAAAGGCCGAGCATCCACTAATATTGAGCTTAATAAGGTTTGGACAACCATGAGCCAAAGCATAAAGAGAACGATCACTAAGTTTGAAGCTCTTGCTGAGGTCAAGATCCTCTAGGTCATGACACCAACTTGATATGGTCTCTACTGCATTATCCTCAAGTTGTGGTATATCTTGACGAAGAACTAGAACCCTTAATTTTGTGAATTTGGGCGCAAGTGATAGCACCAAAAGGTTCATGTTGTTCTTGCATCTGAAGATGACAACTGAGAGTTAGAAGGATAAATAAGCCATACAAAGAGCATTCAAACTGTTCTTCCTTTTAACACAAGCTGTTCATGGCCATTTCATTTACTTTAGTGAACTTATTTATATTCCCTATGTCCCAAAATGATCTTCATATTTTTTTTCAACGTTATTACGAAGGATCTTTGAGTAATAATTTTAGGTTGACTCAATGGACTTACGAAAATTAAAAAACATGTTATTGACACACATCATCAATACTATCAATAACAAGTTTTAGATTTTCATTAAGATAATTTAATCAACCTAAAATCATTGCTCAAAGTTCCTTCGTAGTAACGTTGAAAAAAGTATGAAGATCATTTTGGGACGGAGTATAAGCAAAACCAAGAACCCCTTTAACTTGAACAAATTAGTCTGACTTCAAAGACCCTTATCGACTTAATTTATGAAAACATTCAACTGAAATTGAAAGCTTTTGCATCATATTCAAATCATCAGGGCAGCATGATACTATCAAAGAGCATGTTCTTAAGGGATGAGTGCAAGTGACGCTGATCATAGCATCTCAATATTTTCTCAACTTGTAACCTAACAAAAGAACAACTAACAGTAGCAGAAGTAACTAGAATTTTGAGAATAGCAACATGCTTAAGGCCTTTATGATTTTGACTAGGCCATAAGGATGCAACTGAGCCACATCCTCAACTTCATAATGAAAAACCCTTTTTAAAATCCATTTTTCAAATATATAATTACTAGTCATCATTTTAAAGGGTCCCACAGCATCCATCTTCTTCCTCAAATACACAGATACATTTTCTAGAGCTTCATGGAACTTTCAAGGTCTCAAGCCGTCCCATGGGGAAAAAAAAATAAAGAAGGTAATCCTAACTTGGAGGAATCCAAGTAAAGCATACTGTACACGTTATATTATCAAAAAATATTTAAAAAAAGAAAAAAGAACCATAGTTCCACCAAAAACTTTCACAAACCAGGGACTTTCAAATGAAATACTACCTCCGTCTCAGAGTAAGAGTCTTACCTCTCAAATGCACGGAGATTAAGAAATGATGGAAGTGACTTAAGTGTTGTGAGTGTAAAAGTAAAGTAAGAGAGAGAATGAGTGGGAGGGAATAATAAGTTGATTGGTGTTGTGAGTATAAAAGTAAAGTATGAGAGAGAATGAGTGAGATGAATAGTAAAGATTCATTGTCATTTTAGGAATGAGACTCTTAACGTACCACAATAGAAAGTAGGACTCTTACTCTGGAAGGAGGGAGTAACAAAACCAAGAAATTGATTTTATAAGCTAATCCTCACATAAATTCCCTAAACCAAGGTAAATATACAAATACAAACAAATAACACTAACAATTGAAAGAGACAAAACATATACACACAAGTGACAAGACTAAGAAAAGATACCATGAGAGTGAGAGATGGGTGAGCCCCCTGGAAATGGCCTCTCTCCAGCCACTACAACCCCAGAAGCAACAATGACCGTCCGATCATCCACCGAAGAAACAATTCTCAACAACAACTCCATTGGAATGTCTTTCCACTCAGTCATCACCCTCCCACCTCCTCCTCCAAACACCATCAGCTTATCAAAACACATATCCAGTTCCTCCTCATTCCTCATCATCAATCCCAATTTTCTCAGATTTTTTTTAATTGCCAAATTCACCCCGAACCCCCAAAATCAAATCGTTAAGTCGATCGGCAGCCCATTCTCCAAGTTTGACGTTCTTGGACACTTGACATGCATCTAAAATTATGGTCAACATGGAGGCAGTAGGCTCAAATGGCATATTGTTAACAAAATTCTCAAGCTCACCCATGAATCCATACCGAGCATAGAGGTCAATAATGCGCTCATAATGCTCCAAACGAGGGATTATGCAGTACTTGCTACTCAATTCATCAAAATATTGTCTACCTAATTTAACTCGACCCTCACAAATACAAGCACCCAAGATAGCTTGAAATGTTACGTTATCTGGTTTTATCCCTTCACTCTCCATCAACTCAAACAGCTTAAGTGCACAATCACCCCTTTCGTTGTGACAGCATCCCAATAACATGGAGTTCCAAAGAATCACATCCTTTGAAGGCTCTTCTTGAAAAACAGTGCGAGCATAGTCAAGACGACGACATTTAGAGTACATATCAAGTAAAGCTCCTCTCAGAACAATGTCTATGTCATAACCATTTCTTATCATAAACCCATGGATTTGTTTGCCTGGCTCAAGTGCAAAGATATCTGCACAAGCAGCAAGAATGGTTGCAAAAGAGAATTTACTTGGTCTAGTCTCCTCTAACATCGTCGGTAAAATCATCATTGTTCCCTCACTCAAGTCATGACGAGAGTGACCATTCAATATTGAATTCCAAGAAACAACATCTAGTGAATGTTTCATTTGATGAAACCAAACTCTGGAGCTTCTCAAGTTTCCACAGTCTCCATACATGTGAAGAAGAGCATTGCCAACAAAGGGATTAGAGAAAAAGCCATGTCTATAGACAAACCCGTGAACCTGTTTCCCTAACAGAAGGTCGGAAAGGCCCACACACACATTCAGAATTAACCGAACAGAAATATGATCAATGTTTTGGACCTCATTGCACAACAGAGAAACCAAATCCAAGGCCTCATCCCACTGGCAGAAATTCGTGTATCCAGCCAACATAGCATTCCATGAGACCACGTTTCTCTCTGGCATCTGATCAAAGAGCTCCCTAGCCTCTCGAATTTGACCACACGCTGCATACCCTGAAACCATTGAAGTCCAGTTAATCAAATCCTTGGAAGTAGGCATATCAAAAATCCTGTGAGCACTCTCTAGATCACTATTTTTACAATACATATGAATAAGAGATCCTGAAACCAATGCATCCTCTTCAAAGTTAATTTTAACAACATACCCATGAATTTGAAGCCCCTCTTCCAATCCTAAATTTCTAGAGCAAGCTTTAAGGGCAGTAGACACCGTAAAATTCATCGGTGGAACATCAGTCTTAACCATCTTGAAAAACATAGACACCGCCTCCTTCTCCTCCCCGGCCTCAAACTACCGCCTGATGATCACATTCCATGAAACTGCATTCGGGTTCGGAATCTCATCAAACATTCTCTTAGCTTCATTCATAAGCCCCACTTTCCCATAAACATCCACAAGCGAAGTTCCTATTACAACATTACCACAAAACCCATATCTTAGAACAAGCCCATGTAGTTGATTTGAAAACTGAACATCCAAAACTGCACCACAACAACCAAGCAAGCTAGCAAACGTAATCTCATTAGGCAAAACATTCGACCTGCCCATATGTACAAACAAAGAGAACGCATCGTGAGCACGCCCCCCTTGCACATAACCCGTAATCATAGCATTCCAAGACCCTCCATTTCTACTAGGCATTTCATCGAACAGCTCTCGTGCATCATCCAAGCAGCCGCACTTCCCATAAGTTTCGATTGCCCTGTTGAACAAAAACACTGGGGGAGTTGGGTTGAAGGTAATGAGATGAGATTCGAGTTTCCGAGCTTCAACAATGGCGCGTTCGGAAGCACAGAGATGGAACAAATGAGCGTAGAGGGAAAAATCTACGGGTACAGGGGAAGCAAAAAGAAGGGAAACTGCTTTGGAGAGGCTGCCGGTTTTGAGGTGGGAGTGGATGGCGGCGGTTATGGCTTTTGAGTTGGCGGGTAAAGGTTTGGGTTTGTTGATGTTTTGAAGGAGTTGACTGAGTATGGAGGCTGCCGCCATCACCAGGGGAGGAGCTGCCGGTTTTGAGTGGGAGTGGATGGCGGCGGTTATGTGCTAGTATTATTCAAAAGTGTTCAATTTGTCTATCTTACGATTTGATTTACAAAATAGGTTCAATTGGGTATAGAAATCTTATATACTCCCTCCGTCCCATCTTAAACTTAAAAAAAAAAAAAGTTGGCACAAGAATGAATATGAGAATCTTTATATTACTATCTCTGTTCCAGAATGATAGTCCCCCTATTTTCATGAGTTTTACGAAGGAACTTTGAGTGATAATTAAGGCTACTTTTAATGATTATAATGAAATTTATGAAATTGTTCTTAATACACCATTATAAATACTATTAATATCAATTTTTAGATTCACATTAACATAATTATAAGTAGCATTTATAACTGCTCAAAGTTCCCTCGTAGTAACAACGAAAAAAAATGGACTATCTTTCTGGGTCGGAGGGAGTATAAAATATAGATAGTGTGATAGTGTTGTGAGTATAGAAAGTGGGTAGGAGAGAGAAATTGGGGTAGGGAATAGTCAGTGGATAGTTGTTGTGTGTATGATATGTAGGTCCCACTAAATAAAAAAATATAAATAACTTTCATTTTTTGAATTTTGAAGTTTAAAATGGAACAACCAAAAGGGAAATTTTTGAAGTTTAAAATGGGATGGAGGGAGTATATAGTATATATCAAAGTTGGTGAAGAGGGTTATGGTTTTGACATGTGGACAAACAATGGAAAAAACTTACATTTGATGATACCACATCAAACTCTCCCTCATAATTATGTGACTTTTCAATTTCTTTTTCTTAGTTAATAGTATTAGCTAATAATATTAGTTACTATATAGAGTAACTATTATAGTTAACGATTACTATTATTAGTTATAATTAATTATTACTAATAATAGTAATAGTTAACTATTATAGTAACTATTACTATTATTAGTAATAGTCAACTACTACTAATAATAGTAATAGTTACTATAATAACTAACTATTACTATAGTAATAGTTAGATGACTGGAACTCCCGTCTCCGGCACCGCATATGATGAACTTTGTTCAGAAGAGAGCAAGAGACTAGGGTTTTGACCGGCACCGACTCACCCAAATCCGCAAACTCGGTCTCCAACACCACTGTGTCTCCTTCACTTGAATCAATGAAATCGATTACATCACAAAAAGGACATTCAACGGCGCCAAGATGAGACCCAACTTTGATTTCCGACACCGATTGAACATTTTCTTCCAAAATCGACGGGAAATCGATGCATCTATGAGTCGATTTGTGTAGTAGAAGGGTTGATGAGGTCAAATAACAACAAAATTGGCGAGAATGAAGTGAGAGGGAAAGTATGACTTTCGACGACCGCTCTATCGGAAAGAAAGAGAGAGAGACGATTGAAACCCTAGATATTGTTCATCAGAGAGGTGGGTTTTGGGGATGAAATGCGTGTGTTACGTTATGAATTGGGTTGAAGTGGGTTGTGATTGTTGATAAGGTTTTAATGGGTTAAGTTTTTTGTAAATGGGCTGATGATGATCTTTGGGCTCTGATTAGATTAATTAATTAGGTTAGTAAGTTTAGTTATTGTTAAGTTTGTGGATTTAGGTAATATAAAAATAATAAAAAGCTTTCCTGATAGGTTAAGGTAAACTTGTGGATTCAAGGCTTTAAATGTATGGGCAAAGGAGTAAAATTGTGTAAAAGGTTTATTTTGTGTACGGTTTGAAGGTATCTGGTTGAAGATCTTCAGGAAATAAGAGGCTGGAATTTTGAAATATTGACTGATTAACTACTTGACTTTAGTATATAATAATATCTTTGTCCTATAGGGAAAGCTTTGTTAAATCTGTATGTGGATGAGAAAAAGGAAAACAACTTCTCAGGTTAACTGGGTTGTAGGATAAAATTATTGTTAAATATATCTGAAATTCTTGCTTCGTTTTTCTTTGAGGTGCTTGTGGATTGTATCCTTTGTTGGACCTAAGGAGAAAACATAAGGAATAAAAGCAAGAATGAGTCAGACAAACAAACGAACTGTAAATAGAGGATATAACAATGGACTCGTAGGAGGACAAGACATATATAGCGAGAGAGATGGTTAACTATAGAGAAAAGTATAAAATGTGTTAGAAATATGAGTTTGTTTGCACTGTAGGGAAATATTTGTTAAACCAGTCTGGAGGAGAAACAGTAAATAACTTCTCAGGATGACTTGATTGTAGGATTAAACTGTTGTTCAATATATCGGAAATTCAAAAAACCAGCATTCAGTTAGGGACCAATGGAGTAGTAGTTTAAGAAACTACCCATATTTCCCCCTTCTTTACTTTTACTACTATTATATTATAAATTCCGAAATGTAATTTTGACCGCACTGCACATTTTTATGCTTTTCCCTAATGTCAGAAGTCTTAGATCTGCACTGGCTATTATTTCTCTTTGTTACTGCTTCTGACCTGTGTCTTAATGTGCTGTGTTTGCAGCTTTCCCTCTGTCTGTTGATCACAAACCAGATAGATCTGATGAGCGTGAGCGGATTGATCAGGCGGGGGGGGGGGGGTTCATTATATGGGCTGGTATTTCCTCTCTCGCCGTTCTATTTATACATGCTTGTTCCATTTCTGAAGTTATCAAATAGTAGATGATGGATTCATGTTTAGTACGTCCCCAAAGAGTGTCTCAGTGGTAAAAGCCAAGCCTCTCAATCTGTGAGGTCTATGGTTCAATCCCTCTCCTTGCCTCCTAGCTAGGGAAATGAAAAAAAAAAAAAAAAGATTCATGTTTAGTACTCCTTCCGTCCCCCCAAAAAACTGTCCCTCTTTCCTTTTTGATTTGTCCCACTACCATTTCAAGAACGTAGAAGCATGTAAAGCTACAAATTTGAAAAGTTTGACTTGTCAAATGGGAATTGTTTCGGATAGAGGGAGTATATATCCTCAAGTACTTGGGTACCATCAGTAAGTGATTGGCTTAACTAAACTTGCTAAAGTTTGTATGCATTTCAAACAGAGATAGAAAAGTTTGTTTTTGCTCTTTAATATGCTATTCTCATTCTGTCTTTGTTGATAGAGCATGCATCTTGTTCCAAAGGCACCCGTTTGACTCATTTATTTGTTTATGGTTTTGACTAGAATGATTCGTAGGATAAAAGAGGCGAATCTTTTTGGTACTGGACAATTGTTAAACAGTGGAGTTGATGGTGGTCCAACTACAAAATATTCAGTTATGGATGATACGGTAGTTCCAAAATATCACGGCTATATTGTACTGTAGATAATTGAGAATTTCTGGTAGGATTAATTTTTGAAGAAGTTTGATGGCAGCATTTTATAGAGGAGCAGAGCCTTTACAATTGATGTTTACTAGTTGGTTGCATAACTGAGTGGTAGTCATTGTCCATTTGTTGCGAAGGGAATGGAGGAGATTGGAAGTAATTTTCCCTTAACTTCATCATTCTGTAACTTAATTGAGATTTCCCGCTGAACCAAGTCGTTAAAACTTTTCAAGGGATTACTCTAACGGAGTTTCAAGCTAAGCCTCTTGATGCACGTGCCTGTATATCACATGTTGAAGAGAATGATGTAGTGCACACCAACAACTTTAACTAAGAAACAAACTTTCCTCCAACCTTGATGAATGATAGAGTTGCATTTGGATAGAGTTAAAAAATGATACAACAAAAAGAAAATACATATAGAATCTTGTTAGCAGCATTGATGTTTTGTACTGTATAATTGTATGTTTATTGCTTATATACATACTGTATATATTGCTCGCACATATTCATATATTGTGGTTGGGAGTACACCCCCTTAGCTTATTAGGTACTACTCCCTCCGTCCCAAAATGATCTTTTCATTTGCCGTTGTCCCCAAAAGTTCCTATTTAGGCTTAAAAGCACATGGCTACATTCTTAAAAAGTTTGATTAGTCAAATGCGAAGATCATTTTGGAACACAGGGAGTACGAATACTGATGTCCAATAGCCTGGCAAGTACGCTCAAGTAATGTTCATCACAAAATAAAGTAAAATAGAAAAGAAAGTGAATGGGAAAATTATGCTATGAGAATGAAAGAATTGTGCCAACTGCTGCTTCACTTTCAGGAACATGGCGGGTAGGTGCTGTTTCCCGTGCATTTGGAGACAAACTACTCAAGCCATATGTTGCTGCTGAACCGGAAATTCAGGTATCATGAGTGCTTAGAATGCTCAGCACGCTCGGGTTAGAAATGTCACTTGTTTAATTGCATGTATTAGAAACGATGCAAATGGGGGGATTGAGATTTTGTATCGTCTATTGCATTATCTGTTGGGATTTTGGCTCAAATTCTAATCCAAACTGGATTGTGATAATCATGCGTAGGAATTTATTTCCTAATTGGACAAGAAGTGAGAAGATTGTTTCCTAATGCAAGTAGGAGAGGAATTTGTGAGTCCTTATGGGTGTAGGACAAAGATTCCTTATTGTACTAGGAAAGATTTTCTTTGAAGCCTTTATAAAGGGTGTGAGGGCTATTATTTTGTGTGTGCCTTGGTGGTGCCAAGAGGTGCTTCCCTTAGGGGAGAGTGTGAGGAAGAGGGGATTAGTGGGTGTGCCTCCCCTATACAAATAGGCTTCACCAATATGGGTTTTTTTAGAGGGTTCTTTGTGTGTGTATTTTCAAGAATGTTGAGAAGGAGAGATACCTCCATTCTTGTAATACCAATTTGAGAGAGTAGTGAGTCTTTGCGAGTTTCTTGAAGAAAACTCGTCATCTTGTAATTCCATGATATTATAGTGAAAAGTTGATCGGTGTGGACGTAGCCCATTGATGTTGGGGTGAACCACGTTAAATCTTGTGTCTTGTTCTTGTTTTGTGTGAGTGGGTATTTTGTTATCTCTTATTGCGATTTCTCTTGTTGGTGAGCGATCCCAACATTATCACCCATTAAGCGTGTTTTTGTTTTCTACTCCTTCTGGTTAATATAGACATTGAGCACTCGCTTTATTTTCGACAGTGGCAAAACCATTTTATACGAAAATCCAGGAGTAACCTCCTATTTCTCTCACTTGTACTTTATTGCAAGGCTACATGTAAAACTGTTAGAAATTGGATTGATCCTGTAAAAAATGAAGTAGCCAAAACAATAAGGACTCTAGATCTCACTGTGAGGCTTTATTATTGAGCAGTTTCTCATGTGTATTGCATTTCTGATGCTTAGGAAGAAGATCTGGCAGGCGTAGATTTTATTATCATTGCAAGTGACGGACTTTGGAATGTCCTGTCCTGTCCTGTCCAACAAGGTATTTTCTTGCTGCTTTCAATCATAATTGCTCCCTCCGCCCCGGAAAGTTAGTCCCACTTTTTTAGCAGTTAACTTGAGTGCAATAATTTAGGTTAGTTTTAATGAAAATCTAAAACTTGTAAATACTATCAATAACAAGTTTCATTAGGATAGCTAAAACTAACTTAAATTATTTTTGCCAAAGTAACGGGACATAGGTGTGGGTGTTGCTGTTTTTAACTATACTCCCTCTGTCTTGGAATAAATGTCCTACTTTCCGTTTTCGTTTGTCCCAAAATAAATGTCGTCTTACTAAAAATAGGGTATGAAGTTGGTAATCTTCCTATACAACCCATTCACAAGCATTGCAATGCCATAACTCTACCCATATGAATAGATTGGGGCATTCAAGGAAGCAAACTAAAAGCTTAATAAAATTGACTTGTCAACTATCACATTCTTCCGGGACAGAGGGAGTATGAGGTAACATAGGTTACTGCAGTATATGAGTGCAGTTTGGTTTACCTTGTAATCTCTCTTTATTTTACATTTATTGAATCAAGAATCTTAACTTGTTTCATACATACAGGAGGCAGTGGGTATTGTGCAGGATATAACAGATGCAGAAGCTGCATCCAGAAAACTTGTACAAGAAGCGTACGCTAGGGGTAGTTCTGACAATATAACATGCGTGGTTGTTCGGTTTGAGAGCCCTTGACTGTATTTCATCACACAGTCGGTGATCGTTGTTGTAAATCTAATGACCTATACTCTTACTTAAACCGCTTTTTGGCCAGCATGTTTAGACGTCCAACAAAAGGAGGATCTGAGGAAAAAAAAAAAAAACTAGAAATTTATGTTTTGTTTATTCATCTTTGCTCTTTATATGGCTTGTATTAACAGTAATCTGGTGAACTTAAATTTGAAGATTATGCTGTCTGTGATTGGTACTTGAGATTCCTGCCTTTTATCTTTTCATTTTCTTGGTGGAAAGAAAATGTAATAAACCCATGTTTATGTTTATACTGGGGATGGACTGACTGACCCCTCCCCCTCCTTCCTTTGTACCATTGTGTTGTTGAAGGATTCATGGAACATGTACTGCTCTCTACGTCACAAAATGAATGTTCAGAAACTTTTCAAAATTTATCTTGATTGATCAAGAGCGAATTTGAAAACTTTTTGGACATTCATTTTGAGACGACGGTAGTATTTGCTTGTAATAAGAAAGAGTTCTTGGTCGACTCCTTTTTCGTCAAATTGTATACTTTCTTCCAAAATTCTATTCTTTAAGCAGAGAATGTCACTCCAAAACACCCATTTTTTGTTGCCTTTGTCTAGTACCAAATCTATGAACTTTGAATTATAGTTTGCTTAATAACATTTCTCATGAAAACAGTTGCAATTTACGTCTAATAATGCTCTCTTGCCATTTCAAGTTGTGCAATACTGCTTTTATCTGATATCTTCAATACTCCTACCCAGGGGCGGACGCACGCTTAGGAGAGGGGGGTTAATTGACCCCCCTGACTTTCCTGTTTATCCTACTTTGGCCCCTTGAAAACTTTTCAGATTTGAAGTTTAACCCCCCTGAAAAAATTCACTTAACCCCCCTAAAAAAATCAATTGACCCTCTCTAAGGCCTGCATATATAAACTCAATTTACCCAAAAATGCCTTCATATATCGTTTAGTACGCTGTTAGCCTGCCTTGCGCAGACTTTGCGATCTCTAAATTGAGCGAGCGACGGAGCGAGGTCGCCGGTCTTCCTCCAGCGGCGCAGCCACGAGCCACCACCGTTACCGCTTTGAACAGGTAGTATTCTCTCTTTTAGCGGTTCCTCCCTACTCAATCCCGAAATACCTAAATTTCGCAAAACAAATAGGGTTTTCGTTTCATTGTTTGTGAATCGGAAATTGTTTTTTTTTTTTTTTAATTGATTTTGATTGTAATCTCAAATCAATGCTACTGGAAAAAATCTAGATTCATCATTCATGGTCTTTATGTGTATGTTGATTGTATTGATTGTAGTGCTAAGATACAAGATCAATTTGGTTCTGCCCAAGATTCTGAAACTAGGGTACCTAAATCCCTCTTCCCTGAATGCTTGAATGATTGATAAAGTCAATTGTTTAACAGGGTTTGCACTCTTGGACTAAATATTTTTTTCGATTGAAGTTCTTTCAAATTTGATTCATTTGAGTTTTACCATCAATTTTAATATTTTATTCTTGATGCAGGGAACGGTTATACCTCCCTCAAGAAGGCAGCCATTAGAAGAGCAAGTGAAGTACCAATCTATGAAAATTGGTGCAAATAATGTTTGTATGTATGACTTTTCTATACCGGCTAGTAATTTGATTCTGTAGATTTTAATCCACTTCTAAACCTATGACCCCTTGTCACACTTTTAGCTTCGACACTACTGCCTCAAGAACTTGGAGAATTTAAATTTCCTTCATATTCCTCCACTGCTTATGGAATCAATTCAGATTATTATTCAACATTGTATGACCGAGGTCAGATGGAAATTCTTTTTGGAACTGATTCAAGTTTGACAATCGCACAAGAGCAGAGATTTACGATTCGTGAAACTATAACATACACTGCTTGCTAAGTCATCTGTTTTCATGATATGAAGTTTAGAGTTGTCCCGTTTTCCAGAGGATTTCTCGTTAAAAATATTTTGCTAAATTACTTACTGTCAAATTGTTCTCTTACTTTTCTTAGGGTGTTGGAATACATCAAGGGACAGGTTGCATCAGTGTAGTATTGAAGGTCATGTTAGCTAAGTCTTTTCAACTACACAAATGACTCTCCTTCTCTCTGTCTCCGTTTTAGTTAGACTTTTTCTTATTATTTTTATTGTTATCTGCTTAAGATTTTTTTTTTATTCTTCTCTAACAATTTGTTTTTTGTTCAAATTCAGCTGAGATTGTTGTGTATTGAAAAATGAGTCCTCGAGATTTGAAAAGATCACGTCCCGGAGGTTAGAAACTATGAACTATAATTTTGTTAAATATTAAGTTTTTTTAATCGTTCTTATTACATGACTTTTCCGGTAGCCTTGTTATTGCGTTCGTGTGTGGCCGGTGTTGGTGTGATTTTTGTTTGTGGCCTTTCTCGCATTTTAAACTATTGTATGTATTGTGAAACAGTGTTGGAAAATTAATTATGAAGACATTATGGAGTGTTTTAAAAAGATGAAAGAATAGGAAACCACTAACATTTTTCTTATTATATCATCAAAATTTGAATTCATGTGGAAAAAAGCTATATATGTGAGTTTTTTATTTTTATTTTTAATAGTGTGATTTTTTTTTTATATATATAATTTTTTTGACACCCCTCACCGTAAATCCTGGATACGCCACTGCTCCTACCACATAATAAATGCCTCACCTCACTTTTCTTTTCGGCATGCCCCAATATAAATGTCATGTTTATAATCCGTGCAAACAATGCACAAACACGTTTATTCGTTAAAAACGTTTGACAAATTAAACGCGAAGGAAGGAGTACATTTTAAATTCAATGATGAAGTCACTGCAAAAAGAAAAAGAAGAAAAGGCAGCTAAAATATTGAAAAACATTCTTCATCAATTTGTTTGACGCAAAAAATTCATTTGTACGCCTACATGGAGAGTCCCGTTATATTTTTTAACGGGTGTTAAAAAAGTTGTCTCAAAATTTTAAAAATTGAAGTACGCAAACCGCATTTGATGTTTCCAAAGTTTGCGAGTCAAATTAAAAAAAAATTGAAAGTACGCAGGTCAGTTTTGCAATAAACTCATTGAACTAAAGCTATTTTACACGAACTTCGTTCAGATTAGAAGCATTTTAGTTAACCCATGATTTCATTATACTCTTAAGAAAGGTAAATACTCCAAAGAAACTTGAAGCAAACAAGTAACGAGATACCACAAAATTGTTTGCCATTGTACTCGTGTAATCATTCCTGCTTGGTCTTCTTGATTGTGGAAATCTGGAAATCGCTTGCCAATCTTGGTTGCATTAACAAGAAAAGGTTCGCTCAGACTGCTATTTCAAGCGAGATTTTTAATCCTCTTTTTCAAAAGATCAAAAAATGTCACACTACTACTGCTTACATATTGAGACATCCAGTAATGATGAGGGAATGCCGTCCCGGGCAAGTGTGAAGTGCTGGGAAGGAGTCGCATAGTGCTTGGACAGCTGGCGGCGTAAGGGCAGTGCACTGACTGATATTCAGATTCATTAGCCCTCCTCCTCCGTACCTGCTTTTCACTGACTCCCACATTTCTTGCTTGTTCTTTACTCTACTATGTGCCAACGCGTACATCGCTCTGTCTGTGATGTTCTGACAGTAATATAGGCCCAGAGATCTTAAATGAAGGCAATTGTTTGCCAGAGCTATCACACTTTCATCTGTAATAAAATTGAAGATCAAGAAAGTCAGCTGTTGAACAACACTTGTTACGGAGCAAGGTTAAGGTCTAAAAACATGGTAATTTCATCATTTAAGCTAATCCCAGTAGGTTATATTATGGAGTTCAATACAACCCAAAAGTTTTGGGTCATTTGATCACTCATTAAGGGTAGGATTGTCTTTTGATGTCCCGTCCTCCCACCAACAGGGGCCACCCATTTGTGGAAGATTAAATCTGGGTCGTTGGACAGTCGGACTGCTATGCAGTTTGACTATTTTGACTACACGTTCACCAAATCCTTAACTAACACCCCTGATGTGAAGGGAAAGTAACTGAAAACATCTGCCAGAAGTAAGTGAAGTGACTCCATTTTCATGCGTAAGAAAGTCAAATATTTGAGAGAGAAATTCATTAAGTAAGGTTCAAAAGACAAAAATGCTGCCGAGGATAATCAAAAGTAGGACAGTAAAAGAAGCATGGGCGACTTCAATAGTTGGCCACTTATTTTTGTTCTGTTTCTTGTCTATTTATATTCTATGGTGGGTTAGGCTTCTATCAACAATCTTCTTTAATAGATAACTAATATCCCACACGGCAGGGCCACATTAATCCATACACAGCCACTTGGACATTCATCGTTCTAGCAGCTAATTAACTTTGTGTAAAATCTACGTCAATGCCGATGAGACCAGGTTATAAGACTATGGTCGCGTAAAAGAGTTCGCACAAGGGTAGTTGCTAATTTCTGAACATCTATGCTCAGGGTGTACTTCCTTTCAAGTACGCAAAATACAAATATAATCCCTAGAAAAAAAAAAAACAAGGAAAAAAAGTGAAGGACCAACGCTGATGTAACAAGGACTAACAAAGAAAACAGAGAAGCAGCATATAGCCTTGAATTTAATTAGAATCCCTAGTTTCTCAATAATGGAGCAAACACTCCAAAATATGTATGTGTGTGGAAGTCCTCAGTCAACTATCAAGAATCAACCCAAGTCTGGTTGGTAAAAACACAAAATTGTGAAAGTAAACTTGAAAAATCTATGAAAGATAAGATATACTCGTTCCGTCCCATTTTATGCTTCAAAATATTGGTTCAAAGATTGAGAAAGGTATGTTTTTATTATAAAATATAGAAAGTGGGGTAGGTGTTGTGAGTATAGAAAGTGGATAGGAAATAGTTAGTGGATAGTTGTTGTGAGAAATATATGTGGGGCCCACTAGATAAAGAAGTATAAAAAACGTTGCTTTTTGGGTTTTCGAAGCATAAAATGGGGCACCAAAAGGGAAATTTTTGAAGCATAAAAATGGGACAGAGGGAGTATCGAACCAAAGAGCTCTATATGCTAAAATCCACAATAATGACATTTGGTGATGACTTTAGGGAATACTAACATCAGAAATACCTGTTATAAGAACACAGCCGCACAAATCTAGGGCACGTAAATGAGGGCATCCATATGCTAAACTCATCACCCCTACATCACCAACATTCTCGCACCATCCCAGATTTATTGACTGCAACTGACTGCAGTTATACCCAATAGCCTGAAACGAAAAATAGTGAAAAAAAGTTCAAATATAATTGTCACGGAAGGCACAAATACCAATTACAAGTTTCTACTCTTTTTTACCTTCAAAGCCCTGTCGGATGCAGCTTTTACACACCCGCAAAGATTTAGAAATTTCAATTTTCTGCAAAACCCACTGAGATACTCAAGTGCAGTATCACTAAAGGCCGAGCATCCACTAATATTGAGCTTAATAAGGTTTGGACAACCATGAGCCAAAGCATAAAGAGAACGATCACTAAGTTTGAAGCTCTTGCTGAGGTCAAGATCTAGAGGTCATGACACCAACTTGATATGGTCTCTACTGCATTATCCTCAAGTTGTGGTATATCTTGACGAAGAACTAGAACCCTTAATTTTGTGAATTTGGGCGCAAGTGATAGCACCAAAAGGTTCATGTTGTTCTCGCACCTGAAGATGACAACTGAGAGTTAGAAGGATAAATAAGTCATACAAAGAGCATTCAAACTGTTCTTCCTTTTAACACAAGCTGTTCATGGCCATTTCATTTACTTTAGTGAACTTATTTATATTCCCTACGTCCCAAAATGATCTTCATATTTTTTTTCAACGTTATTACGAAGGATCTTTGAGTAATAATTTTAGGTTGACTCAATGTACTTATGAAAATTAAAAAACTTGTTATTGACACACCATCATCAATACTATCAATAACAAGTTTTAGATTTTCATTAAGATAATTTAATCAACCTAAAATCATTGCTCAAAGTTCCTTCGTAGTAACGTTGAAAAAAGTATGAAGATCATTTTGGGACGAAGTATAAGCAAAACCAAGAACCCCTTTAACTTGAACAAATTAGTCTGACTTCAAAGACCCTTATCGACTTAATTTATGAAAACATTCAACTGAAATTGAAAGCTTTTGCATCATATTCAAATCATCAGGGCAGCATGATACTATCAAAGAGCATGTTCTTAGGGGATGAGTGCAAGTGACGCTGATCATAGCATCTCAATATTTTCTCAACTTGTAACCTAACAAAAGAACAACTAACAGTAGCAGAAGTAACTAGAATTTTGAGAATAGCAACATGCTTAAGGCCTTTATGATTTTGACTAGGCCACAAGGATGCAACTGAGCCACATCCTCAACTTCATATGAAAAACCCTTTTTAAAATCCATTTTTCAAATATATAAATACTAGTCATCATTTTAAAGGGTCCCACAGCATCCATCTTCTTCCTCAAATACACAGATACATTTTCTAGAGCTTCATCGAACTTTCAAGGTCTCAAGCCGTCCCATGAGAGAAAAACTGTATACATCGGCCTATTTAAAAAAAGAAAAAAAAAACCATAGTTCCACCAAAAACTTTCACAAACCAGGGACTTTCAAATGAAATACTACCTCCGTCCCAGAGTAGGAGTCTTACCTCTCAAATGCACGGAGATTAAGAAATGATGGAAGTGATTTAAGTGTTGTGAGTGTAAAAGTAGAGTAAGAGAGAGAATGAGTGGGAGGGAATAGTAAGTTGATTGGTGTTGTGAGTATAAAAGTAAAGTATGAGAGAGAATGAGTGAGATGAATAATAAAGATTCATTGTCATTTTAGGAATGAGACTCTTAACGTACCACAATAGAAAGTAGGACTCTTTTACTCTGGACGGAGGGAGTAACAAAACCAAGAAATTGATTTTATAAGCTAATCCTCACATAAATTCCCTAAACCAAGGTAAATATACAAATACAAACAAATAACACTAACAATTGAAAGAGACAAAACATATACACACAAGTGACAAGAATAAGAAAAGATACCATGAGAGTGAGAGATGGGTGAGCCCCCTGGAAATGGCCTCCTCCAGCCACTACAAACCCCAGAAGCAACAATGACCGTCCGATCATCCACCAAAGAAACAATCCTCAACAACTCCATTGGAATGTCTTTCCACTCAGTCATCACCCTCCCACCTCCTCCTCCAAACACCATCAGCTTATCAAAACACATATCCAGTTCCTCCTCATTCCTCATCATCAATCCCAATTTTCTCAGATTTTTTTTTAATTGCCAAATTCACCCAGCAGCCCCAAAATCAACTATCTCCTCTTCTTCTTTCTGCCACCAATACAAGAGTTGGTTTTAGGGGAAACTAGTTCCTCCATAAGTTATAAAAAGTCTACTTTTTAACCTTTTAACCCTAAGCCTTAAACCCTAAAGGGCCTAAACCCTAATCCTTAAACCCTAAACCCTAAACTTTAACCCTTGTAAAAACAGGACTTTTTATAACTTATAGAAAATTTTCTCCCAATACAAAAGAACATCTATAGATAAAGATGAAAGTCAAAAAAATAGCAAATTTTAAGGAGATAAAATTAGAGAGAGAAACGAAAATAAAGGGCATCCATCTGTCAAGATTAGAGACTCTGCACATATGTAAAGACCGACTCATCTCTTTCCTTTCCTCAAATTTAATCAATTTAATTTTACTGAATTTCTACAGTGCCTGACTGAACAGGACACAACAGAGCAGGAGAAAGGGGGGGGGGATTGGAAAATTATACTCCATTTAAAGTAAAGAACTTTCTCGAGAAAATAAAGCATGCTTCCACCAAGATATAGGAAAAAGTGTATAAATTTTCTCGACTGGGAGAAAATTTTGATCTAAGCAATGAATAATCAAAACCCATTTCTTGAATGTTTATGAAAATGAAAAATGATCACAGTCCACACATACCTTATGATCACAACCCCTGTTGACTGTTGTTGCAAATTGATATATATGAATCATGAATATTCATACATGTGTATATACATATCTACATAAGTATACAAGATATATATATATATAGAGGGAGAAAGTAGCTGTAACGGGTGTATGGGATTAAAGCTTTTTCTGTTGTGTAGCTGGGGAAAAGGAGAGTTGACACTGGAAAGAAGGAGAGGAGAGGAGAAACGTAGGGAAATGAAAGAAATGGGCGACGGATAAGAAACCACGTGGATGGTTTAGATGGGGATATGTGGGTTCCAGCACCCTACTTCATTCATTTAATTAGGTGACGTTACTTTCATTAACTTTTTCTTCTAATTCTCTACTTATTTTTAATTTTTTCTTTATTGTATAAATCTTTCCTATTATTCAAAATAAAATTTTGATAAATTCAACTATGCTTTAACTAAAATCTAAGAAACAAAAAAGGTCTTAATAAAACTTTAAACTTTTTTATTATTGTATCACAATTAATAATACTTTTAAGGGCGAATTGCATTTTGGGCCCCAAAGTTTAGGGGGTGTTCCTGTAGCAGACCACATTCAATCACTATTTACATTGTAAGCCTTAAAGTTGTCATTCTGATAGCATTTTAAGTCTTTTAACCAAATTTGTTAGAAAATTTGTTAAATAATCACGTGCGAGCCACATGTCACTTAACGGACGATGTTTTTGAACAATAATTTATTCATTGTTATTTTAAAGCAAATTGAATGAAATAGTATAATGGAAAAAAAATCATTTAATGGCGTTAAATGAAATTTTCGAATGTAATAATATAGAAAATAAAATTTATTTAAAAATATTAAATTTTTGATAAATAATTATAAAATTCATTTTTGAAAACAAGGCATTAAATATTTTTCTCAAGTATAATTTAATATTTTGACTATTTTAATTGAAAAGCCAAAAAAAATTATATTTTGAACCATAATTAATAGTTTTTTTATTTGAGGGAAGGGGTTAAGGGCGGCGATTGGTGGCCAGGGTAGTGGTCGGAGACGGAGAAGATGGGGAAGACAAGAACGGGGTTCGAAAAAAACTATTAAATCCAATTTTTTTATTTGTAGTGGTTTCATTTTATTATTTTTAGCATTTATTTTAAAGTAAATATAAATAATAATTATTGTTCTTTCAAAATATATTTAATTAAAATAGTCAAAGTATAAAATTATACTTGAGAAAACATTTAATAACTTGTTTTTAAAATGATTTTTATAATTATTTATCAAAATTTTAATATTTTTAAAATAAATTTTATTTTCTATCTTGTTATTTTCGGAAATTTCATTTAACGCCCATAAATGAAAAAATCTCTATTTTACTATTCATTTTCATTCAATTTGCTTTAAAATAACGAGGAATGAATTATTGTTCAAAAACATCCTCCGTTAAGTGACATGTGGCTCGCATGTGATTATTTAACGAAATTATCTAACAAAACTGGTTAAACAACTTAAAATGCTAATAGAATGACAATTTTGGGTTCTAAAATGTAAATAGTGACTGAATGGGGTCTGCCATAGGAACACTCCCTAAACTTTGGGGCCCAAAATGCAATTCGCCCTACTTTTAATAACGTTTTTCAAATTTATATTAAGATAATTATTTTTATTAAATTACTTGTTCAACGTAAAATAAAAGCTACTAAAATTTTATTTCAAGTGGGACAGAGAGAGTTTAGTTGATTTGTAGTTATTTATAAATTGTGTTTATTCTTTTGTATGATGGTTTTATAATAAAAATCTTTTTAGTGTTTCAAAAAAAATATTTTTAAAATAATTTCTATTAGTTTTTAAAAGGTGGGTGGTAATATAAATAAATAAAATTTATTTTTGAAACACGTTAGTGACAATTTACCTACATAAAATCTTTCCCTCGTACTCCTTTTTTTATTCCATTAAACGTAATTTTACATTTATTAATTGTTAAAATGATAATTAATAATATGAAATCGATTTTTTTTTTCACATTTGTTTTTTTTTTTTTTTTCAAATTTATTATTTGATTGGATCTTATAATTCAGTGGAACCAACATTTACCGAGTAGTTCCATTCTTTTAAAAAATGGATTAAAGATGGTCATCTTTCTTAGCATATCAGCCTTTTAATTGTTTCTTTTGATTCGTTTTCGACATGATCCAATTACCGTTATTTGTATTTCAGAAGAAGACTTTCTCTCCTTTATAGAGTCTTTATCTTCTCTCCATTGTAGAGAGCGTTTGTATTATATTTATATTTTCATTGTTACAATGTTTGAGATGTTTGGTCGGACAATTATTGGTGACTCAAGTGGTTTCATTTGTAATGTTCTCAAAGCCAAATATATTATGTGTGGAGATTTTCTAAATGCCGAAGTTAGGCGGTGCCCAAGTTGTACTCGGAGAAGCATTCGCTCGTCTCAAATCTTTATCTGCAACGTCGTTCGATGGAGATTTGATTTCAAGAATTTCATTAGCTAATGTTTGGGCAAGGTGATGTTTGAAGTTGATAATAATTGAAGTTGATAAGGTTATGGTTTCTACTTCTACTGGACTGAAATTTGAAAGTATCATAATTGTCTGCAACTTTTTGTTTGCTTTCGATTCTTTTTTGTTTTAACATGCTTGTAAAATGTAGGGCAAATGGCACACTAATACTCTTAAGTTTTACAGAAGTTGCAATGTAATTATGTGGTAATGTGGGGCGTTTTCGGATGGACATTAACGAAAATGGATGGAAGTTAACAAATTTGACGGTTAATAGAACGACTTTATTTGAGAATTGCTTTGTTACTATTTAATTTGACAGTATTCCGTCAATTACATTTCAAAACACACACACACACCACCACCATTAACGTGTTTAACAAGTATAGTCAGAACAACCACCATCTTCCCTAACTCCGGGCGTAATCCCACTATCACACTCCACCGCCACCATTAATAAATTTGAAAATTCATTTGAAAGATTGAACTCAAATCCAGTTCTTCATTCTTCAAATTCAAACAATAATAACAAAATCAAACACAAATTCAAACAACAAAACCAATAATTTCTCTCAAAACAGCGAACAAAAAAACCAAATGGAGTTTTTCAATCTAGGTTGAATTTAAGAGCATTCATTTCTCTCCCCTCAATTCATGTCATTCTACTCTACATCAGATAACCAGAAATGAGGCATCCAAATTCATTGTCGAAATGACATGAGGAAGAGCCAGCCACAATCGGTGTTGAAACCCTAACCTGGAGTTCTTCAACCCAGGTTGAATTCTAGTTCTATTTATTCTATGAAAGGAACTTGAAATGAGCAATGGTCGCAAGGGGTTGTGGGGAATAAGTGAAGAGGTGGACTCCGGTAAGACCGTCTTACGGCGTGAGACGGCTCACCATCCAGCCGAGCCAAACCATTTTTTTTAATGAAAGGAACGTGAAATAGATTAAAGATAACTTAAGATTGACAACTAAACTAATGTTACATTTTATAATAAATGAATGTAACCTTTTTTTTTTCTCAATTGTAACACTTTTCTAGGGTTTTACATCCAATAGAAATGCAAACTCGATTATATATATGAATTTTTACTCTTTTTTTAAAGAAAAAAAAATACTCCCTCCATCCTAATTTAAAGTTCCTAGTTTGACTTTGCACGGAGATTAAGAAAAAGTAAATTTTGTGGGTATGAAAAGTAAAGTGGGAGAGAGAAAGTGGGTGGGGAGTTTTTGTTGTGAGAATGACAAGTAGATCTCACTTTCCATTTTAGGTAATAAAGAAAAGTAAGAACCTTAAATTGAGACAGACTAAAAAGGAAAGTAAGAACCTTAAAGCGGGATAGAGGGAGTAACATTTCAAAAAAAAAATGTTACATTCATTTATATAGAAAATTATAATCATATATGCATTTTGTTACACTTCAAATATTTCTTTTTCTAACAATAAAAACTATCAAACTATTTAAATTTTCTTCCAAAACTGCTGTTACATTTGACACTAAAAGTGTTACTTTTTGAAGATAAAACTGTTACTTTTATCAGAACAAAGTGTTACATCTCAAGAGACGAGCAGCCCAGATTTTGTGTGTGTGTTAAAAAGTATGTTTTTTTAAAGAAAAATCAAACCATATCATGACCTATCTAGTTTGATTCTTCTTGTCGAGACGAACATAACGGTATTTTTAGATATTTTTTTCGACTTCAAAATCTCAAGATATAGCATTTTAAAGTTATTGGTTTTTTTTTAAAGGAATGACACGTGGCGTAAGCTGGAAGAAGGGAATGGCTACCCATGGTGAGACGGTCTCACATGAGTTTTTGCCATAAGTGAATACTGAAAAACTGGAAAGGGTTTGGAATGGGGAAGGGTTGGCTGGGGTCGGGGTTCGTTTGGTTCTTTTTTGGGCAAATAGCACATTAGTGCCCCAAAGTTTCATATGAGTTGCAATTTAGGTACTAATGTTCTGATTTTGGCAATTTGGTGCCTAATGTTCAACTTTTTGTGGCGAAATGGGTCTTTTTGGATGGTCATGAATGGAAGCTAACGAAATTAACAAAAAAAATAACGAATTTCTTTAAAATTTGCATTTCTTACCCAGAAAGGCAAGTTGGCTGTGGGGAGTAAGAGAAAGTATGGGAGAAGAAGAGATGTGAAGGTGGCCGGTGGATGGTGGGTGGGTGAGGGGGGGGGGGGGAGACGAAGAAGGTAGAAGTTTAGGTTTGAATTTTTATTTTCCCTTTTCAAGCAAATTTAGGTTAAAGGAAGTTTATTAATGCTATTAATATCTAAATTTAGCCATTTACTTTTTTTTAAACATAATTTTATAGCCCTTTACTTAAGGAATTAGAATTATAAATGACTTTAGAGTAAGGTATTTTTATTTTATAATTTTCACTTCTATACAAAAATTTTATTATTTTAAATGATAAACAATATTTTACTTTGATATTTATTATGGTTTTTTTGGTTAATTAAAATATACATTCTTTTATTAATATATATATATATATATATATATATATATATTTTATGAGTTGTAAAGTTTTTAACAAAATGGGGTCAACATAAATAATTGTTGAACTTTATGGGTAAGAAATGGAAGTTTCAAATAAGCTCATTAGATTTTTCGTTAATTCTGTTAGCTTCCATCCATTATCATAAAAAAAAGACTCATTTCGCCACAAAATGTGAACATTAGGCACCAAATTGCTAAACTTAGAACATTAGGACCTAAATTGCAACTCATAGAAAACTTTGGGGCACAAATGTGCTATTTGCCCTTCTTTTTTCTTTCTTTCTTTCTTTCTTTCACTCTTTTCTTTTAGGTTGTTTTCTACTGTACATTATTGTTTTTTGTTTTTCATTAATATATTTCTTAAAAATAAACAATTTTTTCAACTAATAATTAATTTTCACATTGGATAATATTTAACTTCAATAATAAAAATATTGGATATTATTGTAATTTATATTTTGGATGTACGAAAAAAATTATTATTATTATTGAACTCTTTTATTATTCTATTTTGTAAATATAATAATGAAATATTATATATATATATATATATTAAAGTTGGTGAGGATGGTTATGATGTTGACATGTGGACAAACTATAGAGAAAGCTTGCATTTGGTGACGCCACATCAAACATACCCTCATATTTGTGTGACTTTTCAATTTTTTTTCCTTAGCTAATATTTAATGTCCATTTTTCAGTTTTACGAAAATTTAAGTAAGTTGACATGTAGGCACTTTTTGTAGCATACAGTATACATGTATTATGTATTTTTTTATTAAATGAAGGACTTAATATATTACAAGAGTGTACACTTCAAAGTGCTAGAAATCGCAGTTAGTGGGGTTCGAACGCCTGACCTCTTGTTTAGAAAGAAACACCGGATGCCGCTTGAGTAAGAGCGCTTTGGCCATGCATAATGTATACCCTCAAATGATCACACTATATAACACTCTTAGTACAAGAGTAAAACTAAAACATAATGATCAACAACAAAATAAGGAGCTTTATGTAACCTTACTACGAAAAAGTCATTCATTTTGGGACAAAACTTTTACCAAAATGGACATGCATTTTGGGACGGAGGGTTTTACTGTATTTTGACTTGTTTGCAGATGCAAGTAGAAATCCGTGATAGATATCCTGGTTTCTTCTAGTTATTGGCCATTAATCTGGATCCATCCTGTCTCAAGGTGTCTGGACAGCAAGTTAAGCTGGGTGTTTGGGCGTCATTTTTTAAAAAATTAATGTTATTTTTTCCAAAAAAATTAATAAAAGAAAATTACAAATTAATATATGCTTTTCTACGAGGTTAAAAATATTAGAATCATCTACTCCCTCATGTCTTAATTCAAGTCTTCATTTTCGTTTCAGAAGAACATAAAATTATACATGCTGTAGATTGCATTTCCATTTTATTTTATTTTATTTTATTTTATATCCCTTCAGTTTCAGCTATACAGCACACTGAGTCCCTTTTTATCATCCTCGTTCAAAGTCCTAGACGTACCATAATTAGTTTTCGGGTACATAATCGCATTCATATCTTGACTATGTTCCAGCCCAAGAAGGTGCCCAATCTCATGCATCGACACAGTCTGCATATCCAATTTATTTCTAGGTACATACCCAGGCCCCCCACCAACAAACCAGTCTTCTTCTGCATCGAAATGCCCGATCCCGCTCTGTGGTGCAAATCCATGAGCGGTGACTCCGTATTTTCCGTCAAAGGGTTGACTATCTCCATGCTCGCGTTTCTGGAAACTTAGCTTTAAGTCAGCAGCATTGTAGTCTTTTGTGTAGGTGAAAGTGAAGCCAAGTTGTGTTTCAAGTTCCCATTTCTTGAAAGCTCTTGCAATTGGCGGGAGTACATCTGGACGGTTCGCTGGTTGGAAACTGTATGTGAAACTCCTCTTACTCGTCCATCTCGGTCGACCTGTGTGCAGAACAAGTGTCGCAATTGCCTTATCAAGTTTTAACTGTATTTTCACTCACTAAGTTCAATAACAAGTGTCTTAGTTTATTTCCCAAATTTTTAAAGAGGTTTGTTTTACTTATTTGTACATTATTTGTATCATAAAACTACACTAAGGTATTTTCGTTTTTAAAAAATACGATACTTATTTGAAACGCGACAATTATTATGGATTGGTGGAATATTTAATTCAGTGAAAGAAAAAGGACCATGACGATTACGTAACTTGGTAGTATTTGTAGAGTAGGTTTTGGGGGAAACTAGTTCCACCATAAGTTAAAAAAAATCCATTTTTTAACCCTTAAACCCTACAAATTAAAATCTAAACCCTAAACCCTAAACTTTAAAGCCTGTAAAAACATGACTTTTTTATAACTTACGGAGAAACTAGTTAATTTCTCCCTAAATTTTCTGGTATTTGTATTGTGAAAAAGAGGCTTTTTTTTTTTATCAACCAAATAGAAAAGGAGAGAAGAGGAAATATCTTCTACACTTGATTCACCTGATTGCTTTTAGATTTACTTTGTGATCACTTGAATATTTTGCGGTCGGTATAACAATAAAGTGAGATTATATTGCTGATTTATTAAGCTAATGATCTAATTCCTATGATTTTAATTTCTACTGCATCCTTTTCTTAAGTGTCACTCCTCCGTCCCAAAAAAATCTTCATATTTTTTTTACCGTTATTACAAATGATTTTTGAGCAATAATTTTAGGTTGATTTAATTGTAGTAATAAAAATCTAAAAGTTGTTATTGTCGCACCATCAACAATACTATCAATAACAAGTTTTAGATTTTCATTAGAATAATTAAATCAACTTAAAATCATTGCTCAAAGTTCTTTCATAGTAACGTCGAAAAAAAATGCGAAGATCATTTTGAAACGAATGGAGTATATTTTAATTAAAATAATAATGGGAAAGTTAGACTTTTAGTATTTTTACTGTTTCATATACATAAATGTCCGTATAAACTTATTACGAGTATGAAATTGCAATTGTGAATTAGAACTTAATAATTCCTGCCATTTTCCTCATTCATGAAAAGTCAAAAGATATAAGATAATATTATACTCATTTTCCTTCATGTTACTACAAGAAAAATTGCTTTTTGCGACGGCAGAAATCCATCGCATAAACCTTAAAATCCATCGCATATTTCTACAGCGATGAATTTTGCCATCGCAAGGGCAATCGCATAAGCCCTTGTCGCTAAAAGTTTATGCGATGTAATAAGCAATCGCATAATGCAAAATAGATTTTGCGATGGCTAATACAATCGTATAAAATATTTTTATTTATAAATTTATTTTAATTGTATAATATAAGGCAATCGCATAATACAAAAATATGCGATGGCATTTGCAATCGAATATATATTTCGTCAATGGAGATGGAATTTGCCATCGCATATATATCCCCCCCCCCCATTTTTTTTTCATAATTGGTACAAATTCTATTTTATTAAAACTAATAATCAATTTACCAAAAAAACCAAATAATCAAATTACAGTATAACCAAAACCATCAAAATACAAAAAAAAAAAGTTTCCAACATAAAATTTATTAATAACAATCATTCTTGTCCCAGAGATACACCAAGCAACCAATATAGCTATCAGTCTACCAGAAGCATGGTTACATTTGTCCAATATTTTTCATAGTTGTGGAACAATCCCATAACAGTCTAGTCTAGAAGCGAGATATGTACAAGAAACATAAGAACTATTGAATTTCCAATCTCACTATCTTCATCAAAAACAAAAAGATGCAATCTTTTTTCCAATTCTCCACAATCAGTTCAAATAGTCACTTTTTCTTGCACCACTGGCTATCACCTTTCCTATCTTACAATTAAGGTGAAAATCAAATCACATCCAACGAAGACCTCCTGTAAATATAAACAACCAATGTAATATTAGTGTAAAAGCATAACAAACAACTTTGATTACCAAACAACAATTTAGGAGTATATAATAGTTTCGGTACAAATTCGCAAAAGAATTACTACCTCTGTCCCAAAATGAATGTCTAAATTTTCTTTGATCAAGAGCAGATTTGGACATTCTTTTTAAGACAAAGGAACTTTGAGCAATAAATTTTGTATGATTTAATTATTCCAATGAAAATACAAAACTTATTATTGATATACCATTACTATCAATAACAAATTTTAATTTTTTATTAGAATAACTAAGTTAGAATAAAATTATTGCTCAAAGTTCCTTCGTGTAAATATAAAAAAAATGAGAACATCATTTAAGGACAAAAGGAGTAATATAAATTTCGCGATGAATTGTACTACCACTGTCCCTCGAGTGTTCAATTTTCATTTTTAGGGACATAACTTTTTATACAATTGATGGAAAAATTCATATATAATCTTGTAATTCTCTTTACAATCATCTAGTTTTTGCAAGTATAAAGAGACCGGCGAAATTTTTTTCTAAAAAAAAACATTTAGGGACAAAGTTAATGAGATTGAGGCAAAAATATTATACACTAGTAGTCTATTGTTTAAACACATAAATGTTATGAAATTAGACACTAGATGGTCATTCCTCTTATATCTACAAGACGTAAGAAATGTATATATATATATATATATATATATATATATATATATATATATATATATATATATATATCAGAGGTCCGATTTTAAAGCATGCATATTAAGATAATAACAATAAATAACATAAAAATATCAAAATAAATATCGCATGAATAGTGAATAGTAATTTTGACTTTTTCTACAGTAACTTTGACTTTTGAAAATACGTATACGTAGGCTTTCGTTATACCTCAGTTTATCCGTCACCCGTAGGTCTGGAAGGTTAGTGGTTTCCACTTACTATTCACTATTCATGCGATATTTATTTTGATATTTTTATGTTATTTATTGTTATTATCTTAATATGCATGCTTTAAAATCGGACCTCTGATCTTTGGTATCAGAGCCTAATATTCAACAAAGTTATTTAACTAGCTTAAACAATTTACTTATTTGTCCCGAGTCGGTGTGTCACCTAGGTCTAAGTCACGCATTAGGAAGTGTAAGTCGTGCATCCATTAGGTAAGGAAGTGTATCCGAAAAGCAAGACAAATAGTAAATCATGAGTTGGTTAGGTAATTTTACGAATAGAAGGCCTCCTAGAAATCAAGATCCTATGAACGATTATAACATACATATTGAAAATGATAACCATGATAACAATGAAAATGATCAAAATATTTTATCAAAAGAATTTTCTTGGAATACTCAGTCTTTGACTAATTGGAAACCACCTCTTATTTCAAACTCAGAAATTTATAAAGACAAAGGAATTTTTAACATAAGATCAAGATTAGCCATTAAAACAAAAGAAACTATTATCCCTTTATTTTCCAATAATCAAACTATGAGTTTATTTTCAAAATCATCTATAAAAAATATATATATCTCAAGGATACAAATTTTTACATATCGGACTGGTACAAATTGCTATCAAACCCTTAACAATGGAAGGATTAAACACAAGCATACAAATAGCCCTAAGAGATGCTAGACATCTAAACTATACAGATTTGCTATTAGGAGCTATTGAAACTAGTTTAACAAATGGACCAATTCATTTTAATAGTTATCCAAATTTTACAATTTCTTTAACAGATCCTCACATAATGGACATCCTAACTTTAGATATTTTAACGCATAATTATCATATGAAAAAAGGATCTCACGTATATGAAATATTTTATAGATTGTATTTTAAAGTTATGAATACAGGACTATGTCCTAATGCTTTTAACAGAAACAAAATAGGAGAAACCATTTTTTGAGAAATTGATAAAACAAAAGCAAATATAAATATACCAAAAACAATTAAATGGAATGAAATAACTTTACCCGATAAATGGTCATATCCCGCTAAAACTGTTCCAAGAAAAGAACAAAATCAAACAACTGATATAGAACAAATTACATAATATGAAGATGGATCGGTAGATCTAAAATTCAAAAGAACTCAGTCACTAAGTCGAAACAAAAAATTTAATGTCCAAGCACCATCTAGGAGATCTACATTAGGAAGATATGAATTTCCACAAAACACTAAATATGAAGATAGTTCTTCACAAAACGAAACTGTTTTTGAAAATGAAACTAATATTGAAATTCAACAACAAACAAACAATACTGGAGCAAACAGAGAAGGAATTAATGTCTACCCATACGAAGGAAACAATGTTCAATCTTATGAAGATAGTGAATTTACATTAAATATGATAAAAAACAATTTTATTCTAAATAAAAGTATTTTAAGAAAAGATTTCACAAGTAAAAACAATGAAGAAAATAGAAAACTATTCTTTCAAATGTATGATACCAATGAACAAAAATTAATAAAAGAAAAGTATTATGAATTTTGTGAATTGCAAGAAGACCATATACCATTTTTTGATTTCTTAAAAGATGATTACCTATACAAAATAACTACATTACAGAAAAAACTAAGACGATGGTACAAAGTAGGACCAGATCTTCTACCGACTCACGAAGTATACGAAAACGAAAAACCACCTTTAGAAGCCACTTACTTTAGTAAAGACAATATCCAGTATGGGGCTTACCCTATTGATAAAACTAATCAATTAGACACTGAAGATAAAAAAACAAACATCTTTACATTTACAAAATAATTGGACAAACTTATACCTGTATACCGTAGGACAACAATTAGATAGGGTTGAAGAAAAAATTGATAACTCTACTAAAAAATTAACCACAATAGGAGAAGAAATAGCACAACTAGATGTAGAAATGGGACCCACACAAATACCAACAAAAAATGATGAACATTATAAATCCCAAAGATTTACAGAATATTCAGAATTATATAAAATTAATCCATCAACTAGAAGAAATAAAAATACAATGTTTACCAAACAAATCCCCCCTCCTAAGAATACTTTAGTAATACCTGAAGTCAAACCAACACTCCATGATCCCCTAAATGACTTAATGAATAAAATTAAAACACATTTAAAAGTAAAAGAAGAAACAAGTACAAGTACAAATATCCGAATGCTAACAGACTATAATGACAAAACCTCAGAGTCAGATATCTCTTCTAATAATGAATATAGCTCTACTACAGACTCAGAAGAAGAAGAAAACTTAAATACAATTCCAATTCAAACAATGAGAAGAGATTTTTATAAAGATCCTGACGACTTAGAAATATTAAAAAACCCAACAAAATCATACAATGCAAAAAACATTTACGAATGGAACATTGACGGATTAAGTGAAATGGAAATAATAAATATTACAAAAGAAATGATAATTGTAGGAAATATCTACAAATCTACAAATATTACAGAACGCCAAGCAGTTGAAAACATTATATTAGGATTCACTGGTCAATTAAGAACTTGGTGGGATAAATTACTAGCACATCAAGTACAAACACAAATTTTAGAAGCCATAAAAGCAGACCAAGATGGACACCCAGTATTAGATGAAAATGGAAATCAAGCTCCTGCACAATTAATATACTTAATATTTAACATTACAACTCACTTTATAGGAGATATAGATTTATATACTGAAAGAAATTCTGAAATATTACAAAACCTAAAATGCAGAAAATTAGAACAATTTAAATGGTATAAAGAAAATTTTTTTAAAAGAGTTTTTAACCTTGCTGACCCAAATAATTATCATTGGAAAGAAAAATTTATTACTGGACTACCAGGCCTATTTTCAGAAAAAGTAAAGGATACGATAGAACAAAAATATGGACAAATATCTTATGATAATCTTACCTATGGAGACTTAATTACTTGTGTAAATATTACAGGATTAAGACTATGTCAAGACCAAAAACTACAAAACAAATTAAAAAAAGAAACTACTCAAACAAGAAAAGAATTAGGACATTGGTGTGAACAATTTGGTTTTGATAAACTAAAATCTCCATACAAAAAGAAAAATTACACTCAAAATAGAAGCCCGTATTACAAAAATAGTACATATAGAAGAAAATATAGAAAAACAAATAAAAACTACCAAAACAATCCCCCTGCTTATTACAATAAAAATAAAAAAGCACATTTTCAGAAAAAATACAACAATAATAAAAAGTATAAAAAATCCTTTAAGTCTTTTAAGCCATATAACAAAACCATAAAATGTTTTTTATGCAAAAAACCTGGTCATATTGCTAGAAATTGTCCAGCAAAAAGACAAATACAACAAATCTGCCATAATTTAAAAATAAAAGAAACAGAAGAAATATTACAAAACATAGATAATCTTGAATTATCAACAGATATTGATGAATATAACTCTTCTGATCAAACTGATACAAGCGATGATGATGAATGCCAATCCTGTAAAAGAGAAATATGTTTGTGTAATAATAAATTAAATACAATAGAACAATACGATGAGATATTATAAAAAATTAAAGAAATAGATGAACCAACTATAAAAAGAAAATTTCTAAAACAATTAGCCAAAACAATTAATGAAGAAAAACCAGATACATATAAGCCCGCTCAATACGAAGATGTTATACAAATGTTCCAAAACAAAAAGAAACAAATTTCATCAGTAGACTTACAACATGAAATTAGAGAAATAAAACAAGAAATAAAATTACTAAAACAAAGTAATTTGGATTTACAAAAAACACAAAAAGAAATAGAAACAAAATTAGCACTACAAGAAATTAAAAAACAAATACATTCAACCTACAATGATGAAGCTTCTACTTCTAAAGCTAATAAAGAATTAGACAAACATTTTAAAAACCCCTTTGCTAAAAAATCTTCTTCGGAAACAGATACCTCTACAGACACAGAAGAAAGTATATACGCTCTTACTCGAGTCAGATATCAAAAATGGTATGTACATATACATATGAAAATCAAAGATTTCGAATACAAAGGATTAGCCATGTTAGACTCAGGAGCAGATCTAAATTGTGTTGAACAAGGAATAATACCAACAAAATATTTTATAAAAACAAAACAAAGCCTTTCAGCAGCCAATTCTTCAAAATTAGAAGTAAAATACAAAATACCCGAAGCACATGTTTGTAATAATAGTATCTGTTTTAAAACAAGTCTTATGCTTGTAAAAAATTTAAACACAAAAGTTATATTAGGAAACCCTTTTTTACAAATGTTATATCCCTTTTCAGTTTCACAAAGAGGAGTAGAATCAAGAATATTAGGACAAAAAATTATATTTGATTTTTTATATCCTGTATCCAATAGTGATGTAAATAATTTGCAAAAAACAGGAATATCTAAATTAAATACTTTACAAAATCAAATGAAATTTCTTAAGGAAGAATTATTAAACATCAAAATTGAAGAAAAATTACAACTTCAACAAAACAAAGACATAATCTCTAAAAAATTAGAAAAATTTGAAAGAGACTTATGCTCTGACTTACCCACGGCTTTTTGGGAAAGAAAAAAACATGTAATAACACTACCATACGAAAAAGATTTTAATGAACAAACAATACCTACAAAAGCAAGACCTATACAAATGAATCAAGAATTATTAGAATATTGTAAAAAGGAAATTAAAGATTTACTCAATAAAAAATTAATTAGGAAAAGTAAATCACCTTGGTCATGCTCAGCATTCTATGTATCAAAAAATGCAGAAATTGAAAGAGGAGCCCCAAGATTAGTAATTAATTACAAACCATTAAACACTGCACTAAAATGGATTAGATATCCAATACCGAATAAACAAGATTTATTAAAACGATTGCACGATGCATCTATATTTTCAAAATTTGATATGAAATCAGGATTTTGGCAGATACAAATAGCAGAAGAAGATAAATACAAAACAGCTTTTACAGTACCCTTTGGGCAATACGAATGGAATGTTATGCCCTTTGGATTAAAAAATGCACCAAGCGAATTTCAAAAAATAATGAATGAAATATTTAATCCATACACTTTTATTATTGTTTATATAGATGATGTTTTAGTATTTAGCAAGACTCTAGAACAACACGACAAACATTTAAACATATTTTATAAAACAATGATAAGAAATGGGTTAGTTTTATCAAAAACAAAAATAAAACTTTATCAAACAAAGATTAGGTTTTTAGGACATGAGATAACCAATAATACTTTAATACCAATACAAAGATCTATAGATTTTGCTGACAAATTCCCAGATGAGATAAAAGATAAAAATCAATTACAAAGATTCCTAGGATCATTAAATTATATAGCAGATTTCTTTCCTAAATTAAGACAAATTTGTAAACCACTCTTTGATAGATTAAAAACAAATCCAAAACCATGGACAAAAGAACATACTAATGTTGTTAAACAAATCAAACTACATGTTAAAAGATTACCAAGTTTAACTATATGTGATCCTAATGCCCCTAAGACAGTAGCCACTGATGCCTCAGAAATAGGATATGGTGGGATATTAACTCAAAACATAGATGGGAAAAACCAAATAATAAGATATTATTCGGGGATATGGAACACAACACAATCAAATTATTCTACAATAAAAAAGGAAATTCTTTCTATAGTTCTATGTATAACAAAATTTCAGGATGATCTACTTAATAAAAAATTTACAGTCAAAGTAGATTGCAAAGCTGCAAAAGACGTTTTACAAAAAGATGTAAAAAATTTAGCAGCCAAACAGATTTTTGCCAGATGGCAAGCCCTTTTATCAATAGTTGATTTTGACATCGTTCATATTGCAGGCAAAGACAATTCAATCCCAGATTTCTTAACTAGAGAATTCCTACAAGGACATGGCAGACTTCCCACTGATAAATAACCAAATTATTAATACACATGATAGACGTAATAGATGGCTTAATAGAGGCTTTTGCAACATTGATTATTTGAACCATTTAGCTAGACAACTAAGAGATCTTCAATCTACAGACTTTCCTCATACTTATACAAATTATGAAATAAGAATACATTTTATGTATGTGCGATTCCTAATTAGTGATCTTGAGGAATATATAGAAGACAATGGAGTTTTCTATCATCAGAAAAGAATAGCAACTAATATTCTCATACAAGCAAAGCCTCTTTCCAGAAGAATGAGGAAGTTACATAAATTTCTCTAAAAATGTATCTTTATGTATTTCATATATTTGTATTTGTTATAAATTCAATAAAAACAATCTTTATTGCAGGCAATGGCAAATATAAATGAAGAAATCGCACTCTTTTCAAACCAATCATTACAAGAATTAGAAAAATTACATAAAGAGACCTTACTCATTTCACAAATAGAACAGGAACAAACTTGGAGCCTTTTTATTAATGGAAATCGTGTTCATTTAAATACTTCCAATTACATAAATTATTTACTACAAAAATCACCAATATTACTAAAAGAATGCAAAAACTTTCACAAGAGAACCCTTTTTCACAAGACTCAAATACTTCGATTTCATTTATATGATTTACAAAAAATCTTTGAAAACAAATCCTCCTCGCCTTTTTCAATTCTTATTAAAAATGAAATCTCAACTTTTAAAAGGCTTACAAATTGTATTTACAATGATCATTATCCAAATCTTCAGGATTTTCTACATATGCCAGATTAAAATAGCCTCGTACGAGACTATTGAGATCTACATACTAAACTTCTCCCTATTTAGAATGATTTCAGGAACTTCGCTCAAAGGAAAGGCCAAGAAAGAACAATCGATCATACAAATCAAACCTCTTACAAAGTTCCCAAACTACATTCCTGACAGGATGCCAATTCAACCAAAATTAGAAAATAGGTTTGCTATTCTTTCCCCAGATGCAAAACCATTCTCTCCCCCACAAATTATTTTTATAAAAATCATACCGATTCTATTTGTGTCCTAGAACCAGAAATCTATGAAATGACTGACAATTGGCATCCCTACCAATTATCACAATATATTTTACCATCATTGCACAATTATATTCCTGATAATTTTATGAAAAACCAATTTTACTATGAAACAATTCTGACGCAAACAAAATCCGCTACTTTTCAATATTCCACAGATCATGTTGATAACACGAAAATTCGTTATTGCAAAGTCAAAATTTTAAAATTCCTGACTTTATCAGATTGGGGCCAAAAGCCAAATGATTCTCGAGATTTATTAAATTCAAACAATTCAGCAAGATTTAATTATTATGATTATATCTTGGCTTGGTCAAGGGCCTTTTTCAGACAAAACAAATCTTTTTCTCATTCATATTTCTTTTATTTTTGTCCGAATTTTTCCTATCCAACTCCTTATTGGTTTCATCAATGGTGGAAAACTTTCGGATTAGACAAATCAATCGTCCCTACAGATGTACAAATAGCCTTCAAACAATGGTCAACAAAGGTTTCTTATCCAGAACAAATTTCTCAGACTCCTCTTTGGGCTTTATTTTGTCACAATTTCCAAGTCCCCTGGATTTTTATGACAGAATTTGACTTAAGAGAGGAACAAATGTGTGAGTGTGTTGTGAAACCACAAAAGTGTGAGTGTGTACAAAAAACAATCTTACCAATTTTGGTTCGAAAATATAAAATAAAATGGTGGGACAAAACTGAAATTTCTCATTGCAATTCTGGAGCAGTAACAAAATACTTTCTTTCAAAACCAGAATATTGCAAAACAATTCCTCTCAAACAATATCAACAAAATGAAGAGTTTTTAGCCAAGAAACAACAGATTATGTCCCAGATGGCTAAATGTACAAATTCAACGGATCTGGAAAGACTAATGGTCCAATTTAGCGACGAAGGAAGTTCATCCTCTATGAACGAAGGAGAAACACAACCCAATGATGACTTCTACACACAACCAGACGATCTAGAATTAGATCTGTAAAGCTGCACAAAAAGAAGACCTCTCCACCATCTCAGTCACCATGGCCCACAAGAAGGCATCTCCAACAAATAATTCAAAAAGAAGAAGGCACCAACCGCCCTGGCCCACTGGTCACAGAATTCAACAAATAATTCAGCCGCCCTGGCCCATTGGTTACAAATTTCAACAAAGGCACCAGCCGCCCTGGCCCACTGGTCACAGAATTCAACAAATAATTCAGCCGCCCTGGCCCATTGGTTACAGATTTCAACAAAGGCACCAGCCGCCCTGGCCCGTTGGACACAAAATTCAAAAGAAGATTCCTCCTGCCGACCTGCAAGATAAAAATCAGTAGTATATATAAGATTAGATAGCTCATTGTAAGAGGCAGGCAAAATTAGTATCAGTTTTAAATTCTCTCTAAATATCTCTCTCTCTAGAAATCTCTTGTACTCATCAACCATCTTATACTCTCAACAATTTGCAATAAACAAGTAAGTTTACTACTCCCGTCTCGAGTACTTACAATTGTTTGTTAATTGTTACAAATTATCTTTTAAAACAAAAACGTTACGAAAGGTGGAAACCACTAACCTTCCAGACCTACGGGTGACGGATAAACTGAGGTATAACGAAAGCCTACGTATACGTATTTTCAAAAGTCAAAGTTACTGTAGAAAAAGTCAAAATTACTATTCACTATTCATGCGATATTTATTTTGATATTTTTATGTTATTTATTGTTATTATCTTAATATGCATGCTTTAAAATCGGACCTCTGATATATATATATATATATATATATATATATATATATATATATATATATATAGGGTCGTGCTCCTGTGAGAACCTAAATATCGTGAGAACTTGGATACATTAGGTTTTTACCTAATGTATCCAATGGTTCACTTGGATACATTGGATATATTAGGTAAAAACTAATGTATCCAATGGTTCAATTGGATACATTAGGTTCTTACCTAATGCATCCAAGTTCTCACGGTTCTCATGATATTTAGGTTCTCATTTGAGCACCTACCTATATATATATATATATATATACTCCCTCCGTCCCAGCACAAGTAGGACTTCTTTCCCTTTTAGGCCGTCCCAAAACAATTTAGGCCATCCCAAAACAATTTAGGCCGTCCCAAAACAATTGTCTTAATATATTTATATTCAATCAACCCCACCATTTAACCCCACTCATTCTCTCTCTTCATTTTCCACCACTCAATTTACTCAACCAACACTACTATTTACCCCACTCATTCTCTCTTCATTTTCTACCATACATACACTATTTTTCTCTTAATTATTGTGTCCACTCTTCTAGTCCTACTTGTGGTGGGAGTATATATATATATATATATATATATATATATATATATAAACTAAAGTGTAACAAATTACAAACTAGTAAAAGCACTAAATCCTGAAGAACTACAAATACACCCATTTGGAATTAAAAAATCAGTACTACTTAAAGAGAAGATAAGAAATCCAGATACCTTTGAAAAATTAAACGTCGAAGTCCAAAATCCAATCAGATCTTCTTGTTAGCAAGGTTAATTAACCTATAAAAAAAAATATCGAGTGGTAAATAGCCCTTGAGTACTTATATTGAAATGAAATCCAAGAAAATTTGGGGATTTCACTCATTTGTGTGTGAGAAAGAGTGACAAGAGATTACACTGCTCCGACTTTACTCCAGAACCAACTAAATTGTGTTTTGAATTAGGGGAAAGGGGATGTTCTAAAAATTGGGGAAAAAGGGTTGTTTTTTTAAATCAGAGAAAAGGGCAGTAAGCATAACGAGATATAAAAGAAGGATGCACCTGTATAAGGATGAAAATAGAATCGACAATTGCGCCATCGGTGGAGACGGTGAAGCGGCTGTTTTAGAGAGAAGTAAATTTGTGTACTGGAAAAAAATAGGGAAGGAGAGAGATGACTAGGGTTTTAAATATCCACTTATTACTTTTTATGCGATTGGGTTTTTGTCGCATTCAATATTATTTTATTTCCAGACTCACTTTTTTATTTTTACCATTATGTAACTGGTAAACCAATCACATATTCCTAACCTCCATCGCGTAAGGCTTTGGCCATTTAATTTAGCGCGAGAGTCCAATTTTTTTATTTGCCGCGTCCAAATATTTTACTTGCCGCGTAGGTTGGAACTTCTATCATTTGTGATTGCCTATTCAATCGCATAATATAGTGCTACTGCGACAGCCCCGTTTTCCGTCGCAAGGAGCCATCGCATAAAGCTCTTTTTCTTGTAGTGACAGTTGTTATGTTTTAGATTTTAAATTGTTATATTGATTGTAAAAGTGTTTAGCAAACTATCAATAAGGATATTTCTAAATTTTACAGACTTAATTAACTTCTTTAAAGTCAAAACTCAAACATATTGATCAAAAAACAGTCAAAATAGAACAGTAATTTGTTTTATATAATTAATATTTGTGATTTATAAATTGATTTTAGTAACTTTACTAAAAAAAAACAAAAAACAGTCATCTAGGGATATTTGTTTTCGTTCCAGGAAAGAAGGAATAGTCAGGGCCAAAATGAGGACTCATCGGACCATGCTGGTGCAACATGTTACTATCAAAATAATCGGGCGCACCGCATCGAGGCATCATCATCGATGACACCGTACCATCATCCAAACGACCGGTCACATTGAGGCCATAAAAGTGTTGATAATTTTTAATAGCATTCTCTAAATTGTCATCGAATATATTGTTATCTCTATTTGTTTGGTTACGAAGATATCCAAATTTTTCGAGGTACAATTTAAGTTTATTAAGACCCTCTACCTTGTCACCCTTGACGGAGATCGAACCACGTAAATTTGTCAAGAATTGAAATGGGGATGATTCTTGATCGTTAAAGTTGTGTAAATTTGAATGGGAAGGATGAGCAATGGATAGGGAGAGGAAGAAGATGCATGAGAGAACGTAAGAGATTTTGGGAGCCATGGATGAGTGAAATTACAATTCGTAGCTAAATATATGAATGCCCCTCCATCTGTAATTAACTTTAAGTAATCTCATTTCATAATAGAATTAAGTACTTAAATTTAAGTAATCTCATTTTACTTGTTCTGCATTATATGAAAGAGTTAGCATCTAACAAAATTTACTACTCCCACCATCCTTAAATGAATGTACAGTGCATTTTTAAGAATTTTTTATTCAAAATGAATGTCTTTTTTTGAAAATAACTTTGTTCCTAATTGTTTATTAAGCAATTTTTTTCACTAGTCTCTTTATACATACAAAACTAAATGTTTGAAAAAGATGATTACATGAGTATATAAGAATCTTTGCCACTAAATTGTATGAAACGTAAAGATTTTCTGATGTCTCTTGTAATGTAAAGAAATTTGGACATTCATCTGAGGATAGATGGAGTAGTAAGTATATAAATATCTTTATCATCCACACATTCTAAAAATTGTAATTTTACACGTATAGAAGGGATGGTAAGTGAATTTTCACTCAACAAATGAAATCATTTGCAAAATGGTGAGCGGAAATTCACTCACCACTTGTAAATGGTAAGCGAATTTTCGCTCAAACCCTTTAACCAAACTGTTTCAGCCACTTTTTTAGCGATACTGCGAGTAAAATTAACATTAATTTGAAATCTAGTTCTTAATTATGTTTTTTTTCCCCAAAGTTCTAATATTTTAGGGGCCCTGTACAAAATTATTGTTTAGGCCCTAAAGTTATTTACGAAAATAACTCAAATATAAAATTAGTATAAGAAAATAATTAAAATGGGACTTTCATAATTGGGGCCCTGAGCGGTTGCTCACCTCGCTCATGCTGAGACATGACCCTGCCCCAAATGACATTGTTCATGTCAAAATATAAAAAACGTTAATTATTTTCTATTACTTATAAATATAGCTTAATAATGTACTCCTCCGTCCTATCACATGTGAAATTTACTTTTCTTTTTCGTCTGTTCTACCACTGAGACTGACCAAATAACAATCTCTATATTATAATACACATAAAAAAAAAACTGCCAATTGACTATAGACAAACAAGGGCTGAGATTCACTCATAAATATCTCTTTCAATGGCTGAGATTTAACAGGAAAAATGAATTGTGGCTGAGATTATTTCTTCAAAAAAGATCCAACGGCTACCATCTTGCGGTTTCTAAATTTCTAATTGCGGTTTCTTATTCCCATTGTACGCAGCCTCCTTTTCCTTCTCGCCGTTGGACTCCATCTCCTCCCCAAACCAAAAAAGGAATGATTCTTCTGCGTCTTCTCCATGGATTCCGATTCTGGTAGCGATTCTCTCTCGCCTCTATCCTCCCCAAATCAGGAACGGCCGATTCTGGTAGCGATTCTCTCTCGGCTCTATCCTCCCCAAATCAGGAACGGACTAATTCTTTTGCTTTTTATACATCGGAAAAGCTTTTATACATCGGGAAAGTAAAGATCATCAGCCACAAATAGAATTGCCCTTGCGCCCTTGCGTTACAGGTATTTCACCCTTTCTCAAATCCCTGATACAATTTTTTTTTTTAAATTTAGTCAAGAATTCGATTGTTGTGGTGGTTTAAATTTTGTGTTATTTTGTGAACTTTTACTGCGTGTCTCAAATTTGGTTGCTACTTGGATCTTTTTGGCTTTCAACTTAGAAGTTCCTCAGTTCATATTTTTGGGTTATCTTATATTCTCAATTGTTTTTTTTTAAAGGAAAATTCTTAGTGTTGGGGATGGGGGAGTTATGCTGTTTAGACTTCTATGTCTATATAAAGAATTTTTATATGGTTCTCTTTCCAATTGATAATTGTTCTCTTGATGCCAGAAAACATTTATTTTCTCTGCGTGTTATTGTTTGTACTGTCACTACAATTCCATACTTTCACCGTTTCATACTGGCACCGTTTCATACTGTAACCATTTCGTACCGTCATCGTGCCGTCCTCCATTAGCCATCGCCTACTCCTTCTAAGCAACCCAAGGTTTCTCCTCCTCTCAACAACACCACTTCCGTCTCAAAGGTCTTTTTCGCCTTTTCTTTCTTCATATTATTTTTTAAATGAAATTTTTCGTTAACATGATTTTTTGTTTTCTTTTAATAGATTGCAGAAAGTGTTCTATTGAAAGGATTCTCACTGGAAATATGTCTGCTTTGGATCTCCTTAAAACTGTTACAATTTTCAGGTCACAACGGATTGGGATGGTTCAAACAGAGGTATACTCTGATCTTAAATACTATACCCTGGAATATACCTCCTTATTGCAAGAACTGACATACACCAAACCTCTATTGTCGTACTTTCATTCTTATATACTCCCTCCGTCCCAAAATGATCTTCGCATATGTGAAGAACTTTTTGGGACATACTTTCATTCTTATATACTCCCTCCGTCCCAAAATGATCTTCGCATATGTGAAGAACTTTTTGGGACAATGAACAAGAAGATCATTTAGGGACGGAGCGAGTATCTTCAAATGTTTTCCATCTAGCCCTTCCCACATTAATCTGTTCACTTCAAGCTAAGATTGTGTGACCTTTTTTTATTATGAAGTTTTACAGTTTGTCCTAACACAATTTGAGTTGGGGATGTGCTGTGAGAGTGGTTGATGAATGATGGTTAAATTTTCAAATATTGGGCTGATATGGGAAGGAGATGGGATTCTAATTCCTCTATCAGGAGTTTAGGAGTTGGACTACTTTGATTTTGCTGGCTTATCACATCCAAACCCAAACCCGTCCGCGGAAAATCTGTGACACATGATTTCGCTGGCCTATCACAGTCTCCAAGACTCGACTTCATATTTTGTTGCTCTCTCCCATGCTTGAATTTTTTTCGTCTCTGCTCTCTTCTGTTTCACCATCTTTCTGAATTTACTCTTCGTTTGCAGTTAAGGTGTTTGATCATTTACTATATTACATTGACGTTATATTTGTGCTGAAGTTAGGCTTTATATGAGGTCTGAATTCCATTTGTTTTTTATTTATTGCGATGTTCTTAAGGAGTATATTTTTTCGATCTATTTTGTTTTATAGTCTGCCCATTGATAGACACACACAGACACTGTTTAGACTCAAGTTTGTATCCGTTTGTGCTGATTGCAGACTTATTATGAGGGTTTCTGCAAGATATGTTAGTGTTGAGAGGGGCTCTAAAATCAAAGACTAGTATGTATGAATTGGACATGAAATGCTCATTGATGTAGAAGTGGGGGATACTTTCTATGGAGGGTGATAGGAAATCTGTTGGTCCCAAAGGGTAACAATGGTATGAAAAATAGCTAGAGGGGGGGGGGTGAATAGCTGTTTTAAAATTCTTTTCGTACCCTTGAAAAACTCAATTGCAAATGCGCACTTTATCAAGTAAGCGTTATGATATGCGCCTAAGTGAGTGAGTGAAATGCACAACGGAATTTAGTAATGTAAATAGGCGCAAAGTATGATAAAGGGGGCGCACACACACTCTAAGTATTTTGGCTCAAAGTGGGTGAAATAAGGAACTAAGGCAAATGAGTTAATCAACACAACACAATTCAGATCAATCAATCTACAATGAGTAAACAAGCAAATAGTGAGTGAAGATAATAACTTGAAAGTAAATGACAAGATAATAACACAAGCTATTTGGAGAGGTTCGATCAATGAAAGATATACGTCCTCTACCAAGATTGTTAGTCTTGGATTTCTAATGGAGATCTTATATAATGAGTAAGTGTTACAAATTACAACTTTTGTGCTTCTACACTAACTCAAGATCTAATATTCTATGAATGAACAAATCCAAAACAATAACCAGTGCATCTCTAAAAGAAGGATCTAAGTGATCAAACTTAAAGAGGTGCGTGTGTGATTTTAGTATCAAGGCTCTTTAGATCTTTATGATTTAGAGCACAATAAAACTAAAGTGTTATAGCTTGAAGATCTGGGCTAAGGATGAAGGTATGGAGATGTTCTTGAGGAATTCTGGAAAAACAAAGGCAATCTTCAAATCTTCAACAAATGCTTTGAGAGAGAAATTCTTGAAATTCTTAGCAAAACTCAGCAACTTCAAAATGTTGAAGTTATGGGGTATTTATAGTGAACTTCCAAAAACTAGCCGTTGGAGATCCTTGTGGATAAGATGAGCTGTCGCTCGTTGATTGGAGCATGCATATATTATGGCCATTTTAACACTCAACATAAATGTGACCGTTGTGGACACGTGTCAACAGATTAGGCGCATATGTATCTTTTAACCACCGTTGGATCATTGGCGTAATTTGAATTCTCTTCAAGTCTTTGAATCTTCAATAAATCACTGAGTATTGAATAAACACTTTGAGGCGCGTTGAGCCAAGAGGCGCGTTGAGCCAAGAGGCGCGCAGTAAGTGTGCGCTTAAACCAAGGGGCGCAGAGGCGCGTATCATAGCTAGGAAGAAATCCTTGTGCGTGCGCTCTGAAAGGCGCATGTCGCGAATGAAGAAAGGCGCATGGCGCGTGGCGCAGGAGGCGCATATGCGCGGGTCAAACTCCCTGAGTGATTTTTCTTGAATCTTGATCTTCTTGCCCTATTTCTAAGTCTATTCTATAACAATGGACAACCTAAAAAAATGAAGTATAAATACTTCTTACATGTGGGTCTAAAGTCCATGAAATAAAACTTAGGTGATGGATCAATCAAATCTAATAAATCCTATTACATTAAAACTGAGATATATGTGGGCATACCCAACAATCTCCTCCTATTTGATTGATGCCATTACCTACTATATCAAGGACAAACATTATACTTGATAAAAACATGTCCAAATGAATGAAATTGATAATTCATGTCTCAAGTTAATGCACACACTAGTCCAAGATATAGATTTCTAATCTATTCCAATAAGGATAACACATTACATATGGAAAGATAGAAATAACAGTTTAACACATTCAAAATGATGTATGAATTTTAGTTTTGAAAAGTGTTTAAACCAAGTTTAAACTCAATGCATGAAAGTATGAAACAATTCAATATGATGCATATAAATTTAAACAATATTCATTGTTCTACAAACAAGGAGTTTGAGTGAACAAGGTTTGATAATATGTGATGCATTGTTCTCATTAAAACTTGGGATGTAGGTGTTACAGATTACAAGTTTTGAATAGAACAAAGACAAAAGGTGCTAAAACAAGTAAGCACAAAATTACTAACAAAAAATAGTTTCTATCACAAAAGATCCTAAAAACTTACAATCAAAAATAGAAACTAAGGGTTGGGGGGCGCGTCATCGTCCTTCAATCCTTCAATGATCTCTGAAACAGAGCGTTGAATTTTCTTTGCAAGCTGATGACTACGGTTCACTAAACCATGAGTGTCCGTGACGCCGTCTCTGAGGTAGCGCAAATGACCAACATTGATGTTTTGATATTCATCAATGGTGCGTTGAGTAATGGCTTGCTGTTGAGCGACATTTTCTGCAACGTTCTGAAAGTTTGCTTCAATGGCAGCCTGCGCTGAAACAATGTCAGAGGAAATCCTATCTGAGCGCCTGTCTGCACTGGAATGCGCGGCGTTGAAGTGGGTGACAACTAGTTCCTTCAAGACTTCAATCTTTGAAAGCAGGGAATTAATGTCAACATGCGCGCTAGGAGCTGGAGCAGAGCTGGAAGAGGGCGCATGAGATCCAGGCGCATGTGAATCAGGCGCAATTGGAGCAGCGCTGGGTTCATCATTTGGTTCTGCGCCATAGACAGATAGTCCCAGGATTTGTAGCTCATCCTTAACTTCGTTGAGCTTATCAACAACGCTCAATAACTTATGGCTATCTCCAGCCACCATTTCAAACAGTTTCCTTATATCACCCGCTATGTTCAACTCTACTTCCTTTATAGCGTTTATAAAATCTTGGCCATCGGTGAGTTGGATGCCAGCGCTAATTCGCTCATGAAGGGAAGCAAGAGTACATTTGAATAAATCGTTCATCTGATCAATAGCATCATTCCACTGTTGAGGGGTCAGGAAGTGTTTGTCCTTGATATTGGCATCTATGCGCTTTATCTCCCCCTTAATGGCAGCAATCTCATCAGCCTGCTGGGTAAGCATTGAAGTATGAAGCTCTAATTGTGAGTTCCTTTGAGACTGGCCTTGCTGGAGTTGCTGTAGAAGAGAAATAACCACACTCATATCAGGAGTGGGAGGAGGAGGCGCAGGAGTAGAGGGGCGCACTGGAGGAGTAGGAGCGCGGGGAGGAGATGGAAGATACTCTGCACTTGAAGAAATTTCTTCAGGTTGTGGCGCAGGAGCTTTTGGGCGCACTGAAGATGGTTTGCGCCTTAAAGATTCTGGCTCCCCCTGAGGTTGATCCTCAATATCTTCACCAAATAAATCTGCAGAGATTTTTTCTTTGAGTTGTTGACGATCAGAAGATGGTGTTGGTGGAGGCGCATGAACAGTTGGAGGCGCATCAGGAGCAGGCGCGCGTGCATCAGTGCTAGACCCTGTGCCTTTGCGCCTTTCAGATTTAGATAAATCAGCAGCCTGTTTCAATCTGTATTCTTCATCTCTTTTCTTCTGCGCTTCCAGTCTACTGGCTTCTTTAGCGCGTTTCAGCTCTTTTTCTTCTTCAGTGTCGGTTCTGGGGCGCTTAGCAGGTCTGCTTGGTTCTTCAGCAATCCCTTTGCCTTTGCCTTTAACTGCGCCAGGAGCAGGTCCAGATTCTGCGCGTGGCGCTACTGAAGCTTCTTCTTCTCCATCTGCGCCAGCTGCTTCTTCATCAGAATCAGTGGCTTCATCAACCAACTGAGCGCCTTTCACCCTTGGCGCGCGCTTGGCCATGCGCTTTCTGCACCTTTTCATCACTAAACTGTCCTTACCAAAAATAGGAACATCAGTGGTTTGGTAGGCTGGGTTCTGAGCAAGGAAATTTGCAAGAGCAGGATAGGAGAGAAAGATCTTGGTTTGAATACGGCAGTGAGTCTTGAACTTCGTCTTTCCCTCAGCCTTGTTTTTATTGTACTTGTCAATCTGGTCCTGAAGATTTGTGAATAAGATATGAGGCCAGTTGAGGATAGTCTTTGCCATAATAGCAGCTGTATATTCCCACTGCTCCATAGTAAATCTGTTGACATTTCCAGTTTTGAAGATAATGAAAGTGCGAACCAGATGCGCAATATGCGCCAGTAAATCACCACCATCTCTTATTTCCACAGTCTTGATATTGTTTTGGAGAGTAGGGATCTTAAGAAGAGAGCGCGCCATAATATTTTGAGCAGCGTCTGAATAAGAACTGATTTTGCCAGCAACACTCAAAGGGCCAGTTGTGTTGAAGTTGACAATCTTTTTTATAGTGCCAGCAGACATAGTGATTTCAACATCTTGAACCACTGCGCGTATTCGATAGCGCACCATCCCTTCTACATTAGTTGGAATTTCCACAAATTTAGCTGTGGAGAAGAATTCATCAACTAGGAGCGGTGGGTAGAAAGGTTGCTCCAGAGTGAATAAGGGAAGGAGTCCAGCAAGTCTGATATATTCCATAACATCTACACCCATGGGATCAGCAGCTAGCTCATTTAAATCAAAGGTTTCACCAGGTCTGAAATTATTGAGATCCTGAAAAAGATAAACATTGAAAGGAATTAGTGTGAATCAGGCGCAAAGAATCATAAATAAGCAAAGTGAGGACTAGGCGCATACAAAATTTTAGGCGCATAAAATAATTAGGCGCAGAGAGTCATAGGCGCATAAGAGAGCACAGTGAGTCAAGGCGCATGATTATAGTAGGCGCATGAAATTATGAGGCGCATAGAAATACAGGGCACATATTTATGGTTCTATGAAATATACTAAGAAAAATTTGAACATAAAAATTGACTAAGTATGAATTTGGGGCGCATAGTAAGTGTAGGCGCATAATGATATTAGGCGCATAAAGGATTGAGGCGCAGACATAAGTAAGCGCAAGAATCTCTTTGACGCGCATAATATCAATGTGCGCATAATCATACTAGGCGCATGAATTCATATATAGGCGCATTACTATGTAGAAATTTAAACTCAGTATAAAAACTCACAAACACATGCAAACATACATATGCAAGTTTTCAGAATCAAAACGTGAAAATTTTGAAAAACAAGTTTTGAAAATTATGAAACCCATGTCAAGCAAAAATAATGAAGAACACGAAGAACATGCCTTGAGTGCTCGAAGAACACCAAGAACACATAATTCGTGAAACTTCACCAAATCAAGCATACAATATATCAAAATGACCGCACGAAGACAAGGATAACAAAAATGTAAAACAAAACAAGTAAAAATCAACAACGAATCCAGTAAATGGATTCAAAGAACCGAAAAACCGAAAAGTCAAAAAAGGAAAATCTTCAGATTTGCGAAATATAATGACTTGATCGTTGAAAAGTTTAGCTATAAAGACTCGAAATCAAACAATGAACATAACCTAACAAACGATTTCGAAAACGGATCACCGAAGCAAGATTTATCAAGTAAAATGCAATCTCGGTTTTTGAAAAAGACGAAAAAACAACAGATAATGACGAAACAAAAAATTCAGAAATTTAAAGAGTTTTAGAGTTTAAGAATCCATACCATTTCATCTTGTGTAGATTTCGAAGCTTTCTTAGGACCCATTAATGAAATTTAGAAGAAGAGAAGAGAAATATATATAGAGAAAGAGAAAGAGAAAGAGAGAGACTGAGAGAGATAGAGAGGAGGCGGTGAGGTGTAGGGAAATGATGAAATAGTTGGTGAGAGAGAGAGGGAGAAGGGAAGTATATATATGTTAGGTTTAAAATTTTGCACTGATATGGAAATAATACTGTCAAAAATTTAAAAAGATGGGAAGATGAAAGGATGTGCATTAATGAGGGATTTCATGATTTCGGCTCATCATGACAGGAAGGTACGGCGCATTAATGGTGAGGTGATATAGGAAAGGACAAAAATTTATGAGGGATATTTGGATTTGAAAGGCATTAAATGCAGAATGACCTAAAGTGTCATGATGTGACATTTTGGGTAAAAGAAAAACTGATCCACTTTCCCTATAAGTGTATGAGCAATTTTGACTAATTTTTGCACAAACCCCAAAAACATCTATTTTGGTGTAAGTTTGGGGTGCAAGAAATATATCCCCAGAAAAATAAAATTTTGAAAACCGCAAAACGAGGGAAAAATTAATTGCACAAGTACCCTTGAACAATTAATGGAATGTCAAAAGACAAAAATTCCTATAATAAATGATGGGAATTTACGTACCTGGTACTTGTGAAAATTTAATACCTTCAATTATTGAAATAATAAGTATGGTAGCATTGATTGAGCCGCAGAAGTAAATGCGCGCATGAAGGGGCGCATTACTCATCAAGGCGCACAGAAAGATATAGAGAGCATTACGTAATAGGCGTGCAGAGATGTTTGAGCGCGCTTATGCATTTGGCGCGCATTTGAAGCTAGGCGCGCATGAGGTGTTAGGCGCGCAGGAGAGTGAGGTGCGCAAGAGATGCTAGGCGCGCAGGAAGTTTCCTTGAAACTTTGAAATGATTTAACATTTGAACCTAGTTTACTCATAGCTCAACAAAACATAAAATCATTAGTATTGACATAGCTATATTGAATTTAGTTGAGTTCAAGCATACCCATTTCACCTCTCAAAAACATGAACCGTTTCGCGTCAAGTGCTTTCGTTAGGATGTCGGCGATTTGATAGTCGGTTCCCACGTGTTCCAAATGTATATTTCCTTTCTCCACGTGGTCTTTGAGGAAGTGATATTTGATGTCGATGTGCTTGGTCTTTGAGTGCATGACAGGATTTTCAGAAACTGTAATTGTTGATGTATTGTCGCAGTAGATGGGACAATTTTCTTCGATTATATCATAGTCCACCAATTGCTGCTTCATCCAGAGTATTTGACAGCAACAACTTCCCGCAGCGATATATTCGGCTTCGGTTGTTGAGACAGATACAGAAGCTTGTTTCTTACTTGCCCATGACACAAGTCGATATCCGAGGAAATGACAAGTGCCACTAGTGCTTTTCCTATCAATGGTGCATGCTGCGTAATCCGCATCTGAATAACCTACAAGTTTAAAGTTCGAATCTTTGGTGTACCAAAGTCCAAGGTTAACAGTACCGGAGAGATATCTTATAATACGTTTCACAGCAATTAAGTGTGCTTCTCTAGGGTCGGATTGATAACGAGCACAAACACAAACACTAAACATAATATCAGGCCTACTAGCAGTAAGATAAAGGAGTGAGCCAATCATACCTCGATAGAGCGTTTGATCAACACGTTTACCTTTTAAATCTTTGTCGAGTTTGTTGCCGGTGGCCATTGGAGTATTGTATGCTTTGGCGTTCTCAAGTCCAAACTTCTTGATTAAGTCCTTTGTGTATTTGGCTTGATTTATAAAAATGCCTTCACTCATTTGCTTGATTTGAAGCCTGAGGAAGAATGTGAGTTCTCCCATCATGCTAATTTCAAACTTGCTCTTCATTAGTTTCTCAAAGCGCTTGCACAACAATTCATTAGTAGAACCAAATATAATATCATCAACATAAATTTGAACAAGTAATTTATGACCATTATGTTTGGCAATGAAAAGAGTTGTATCGATTTTACCGCGAGTGAAGCCTTTTTCGATGAAAAACTTGGATAGTGTATCATACCATGCTCTTGGTGCTTGTTTGAGTCCATACAAAGCTTTCTGGAGTTTGTATACATGATTTGGAAATTGTGAATCTTCAAACCCAGGTGGTTGAGCAACATAGACTTGTTCTTGGAGTTCACCATTTAGAAACGCGCTCTTCACATCCATTTGATATAACTTGAAGTTCTTGTGAGCTGCGTAAGCTAGAAATAATCTGATAGCTTCAAGTCTTGCTACGGGCGCAAAAGTTTCATCGTAATCAATTCCTTATTCTTGCCTATAGCCTTGTGCAACCAATCTTGCTTTGTTTCTCGTGATGGTTCCATTCTCGTCCATCTTGTTCCTGAACACCCATTTCGTACCAATCACTCCATGATCATTTGGTCTTGGAACTAGAGTCCAAACCTTACATCGTTCAAATTGATTGAGTTCTTCTTGCATTGCAACAACCCAATTAGGATCTTGGAGCGCTTCATCAGCCTTTTTCGGTTCAATTTGAGAGATAAAAGCAGTGTAAGCATCAAAGTTTGTAGCTCTCCTTGTACGAACACCAACTTGTAGATCACCGATGATATTAGCAATTGGGTGACCTCTAACTTCACGAATTTCAGGAGGTAAGTTAGGTTGAGTCGTAGTAACTTGAAGGTCTTCAATTGGTACATCTTCACCAGATTCAAAGTCATTAAAATTTGGGGGTTGAACTGGCTCAGAATCGAAATTTGGGTTAACACCAGATGCAGCAGTAGAAATAGGCGCGTGAGAGGAATCATGAGGCGCATCATTGGAATGAGGCGCAATAGAGGATTCACCAGGCGTATAATGAATTGAATTAGGCGCATTTGATGTAGATGGATTTCCTTGTGTTGATAGATTCTGATCTTGAGTGGGCGCAACATGAATAGGAGCACCTGTATCATTTAGCTCAACAGAATCATCAGCAACATTTGGAGCCAAATGTGGCTCAAGGAGAGAATGTTTATCAAATGTAACATGTACAGATTCAACTATCACTAATGTAGATCTATTAAAAACGCGAAAAGCTTTAGAGTGTTTGGCATACCCAACAAAAATACCTTCGTCGGCTTTGGCATCGAATTTACCTCTATGTTCGTTTCCGTTGTAGAGGATATAACATTTGCAACCAAAGATCTTGAAGAATGCAATGTTGGGAGTTCTACCACGCCAAAGTTCATACGGAGTCTTGTTGTAAAGTTTGTTGATGAGGGAACGATTTTGAGTAAAACATGCAGTGTTGATAGCTTCTTCCCAAAAGTACTTAGACAATTTAGCTTCAGCTATCATCGTCTTTCCTGCTTCAATCAACGTCTTATTCTTTCGTTCAACAACGCCATTTTGTTGAGGGACTCCGGCAGTTGAAAAGTTGTGATCTATCCCATGATCTTCACAATATCGAGCAACACCGTTGTTTTTGAATTCAGTTCCATTGTCGGATCTAACACTAACGATGTCATCTTCTTTTTGGGTTTGGAGCAGTCGAAATAAGGTAGTGAGAATATCATAACAATCATCTTTTGTAATCATCATCTCCACCCATGTATATCTTGAATAATCATCCACCACAACTAGAGTATACTTGTTTCTTCTAATACTTACGGTGGTGACTGGTCCAAATAGATCAATGTGAAGCAGTTGCAAACATCTAGAAGTTGAAGGATTTGACTTGCTTGAAAATGACTGCTTCGATTGTTTGCCAAGTTGACACGCGGCGCACTTTTTGTCATGATGATCAGCAACCTTAGGAAGTCCTTTGACAAGATTATTCCTACTGAGTTTAGATAGATACTTGAAGTTCAAGTGACTTAAGCGCTTGTGCCACAGCCAACTATTTTTTTTCACACTTTTTGCTACAAAACAAATATTAGTACTAGAGTTCATACTATGAAAATCAATAATATAAATATTTGTCTTACGATATCCCGTGAGTAAGATAGCTCCAGTTTTGCCATTCTTGATAAGACATTGCGTTGAAGTGAAATGGCATTCTAATACTTTGTCGCAGAATTGAGATATGGATAATAAGTTGTGCTTGAGCCCTTCGACGAGTGAGAATCTTTCAATGCACACTTTGTCTTTCTTGAGCTTTCCATATGCTACAACTTGACCTTTGTTATTATCACCAAATGTTACGGAGGGACCTCTTTCTTCATGGACATCTTCTAATAAGGATTCATCTCCAGTCATGTGTCGTGAACACCCACTATCGAGAATCCATTCATAATTTCTAGCTTTTGAAGATCCAGCCATGAAACAAAGAACCTGAAATATAGACATTTAAGCAGGTCCCCTTTATTCCTTTTGGGTCCTAGGGTTAGAAACTTTTGACAACCCACTCTTGCTTGACTTTAGGATTTTTACGTCCTTTGGCATTGGGAGTGAATCATAAAAGGCATTCCACGGCCTTGTGTCCTAAACAATCACAAATGGAACAATGATGAAAGCCACCAATCACGTGAGTTTTCACAAACTCTTTACTTTTCTTGGGGATGGCATTCTTCTTTGGGTCGGATGAACTAGCCTTAACAAAATCTTTCTTTTGAAATTTTAGAGCGCTTTTTCTTGGAGGGCGCATAGGGCTAGGAGGCGCACGGCGATGAGGCGCGTGGCTCTTAGGCGCATAATGAGCACTCGAAGAAGGAGCGCGCCTATTTTCAAGAATGATTTTGCTAGGAGATGGTTCATCTGTAGCTATATCTTTCCCATTAGCTTTCCCAAATTGCTTCGTTGGGTAGACATAATGGAATGTTTGTCTCTTGACTTTTTCCTGTCCTTTACCCATTGAATTAGAATGTTTTTCCTTGGGAATTTCAAAAGTTTGTTGGCTAGTAAATTCACTATCTCTTTCAGCACAGACATCACATTTAAAGTTGTCACTAGTTGATGACAATCCCAAGCCACTTTTATCACCACTGACTTTTTGGGACTCAAATATATTCTCCATAGTGACACGAGAATTGGACCACTCATTTGTAATCTTTTTAAGATCAGTAATTTGAGCAACCAATTCATCGTTTTGAACTTTAAGAAGTGAGTTATGTTCTGTTAGAAAAGTGTTTTTAACAGTAAGAGGAGTCATGCTCTTTATCTGCTCCTTAAGGAGGGTGAGTTCAGATTTAAGTAGAGATTTCTCAGTCTTAAGCTGGGAAATTTCATCACATGATAGTGCTAAAGCTTCCTTCATACTATCAAATCTAGTGATTACCTTTTCAGCCTTTTTGAACAATTTCTCTTGTTCAGCAATCACTTCATCATCATTGATTTTGGAGACTGGAGCAGTTGGTTCAACTTGAGGTCTAATGTATGCTCCTTTTCTCAACTTGTTTCTTGCACTAAGATCACATCGTGAGAATAACAATCCACCATCGCTTTGAGCTGGAGTGAGAAATCCTTGTTCAACGAGCTCGCTGATGGTTGGTCCTTTCTTCCTTTTCACTTCTTGAAAACCTGCAGATTTCTTGATAGGTTTATTCAAGGCATTCATATCAGGAACATCCTTGGAGAAGTCATCATCAGAATCATAAGTATCAACTTCATCATCATTTTCCATCAAATAAACGAGTCCATCATCGGAATCTTCATCGCTCTCATCAGAGTCTGTTTCAATCCAAGTGTTGTGCTCATTTGCTGGTGCTTCTTCTTCCGTAACCATTCCCTTGTGTCGAGTGAATTTGGGAGTGAACTTGGGAGTATGGCTGCTCTTCTTCTGCATATATTCAAATTTTGGAGTTGGGCAGCTTGAAGCAAAGTGTCCTGGTTTCCTGCAATTAAAACAAACAAGGTCTTCTTTTCTTTTTGAGTCACTGCTCCTCGTGAACTTTGGAGGAGCTCTGCTGGTAGATCCTTGAAATTTGCTGGTTGAGCCGGGCTTGGTAAATTTTCTAAACTTCTGGAATCTCTTCACAAATAAAGCGAAGTCTTCATCGTCCATGTCCAATAGCTCAGAAGTAGAAATTTTTGGATCTGAACTTTTCTCATCTTGTACCGGTGCAGGAGAAGGCGCAGGTGTAGGTGCAGCTTCTCTGTGCGCCATCATAGCCATAGATTTTGACTTTCCTTCAGTTTCGCTGATTCGTTGGAGTTTGAGCTCATAAACCTTGAGATTTGCATAAAGGTTCCTTAAAGTCCATACATTTAAAGTTCCGGCGTCTTCAAGAGTGCTAGATTTATGTAGATATCTTGATCAAAAGGCTTGGAGAAAATTGACATTCAAATCTTTGTTAGAAAACTTCATGCCAAGTGAAATACATAGACTTATAATTTCACAGTAGCGTTCATAAGTTTGTCTTAAAGTTTCACCGGGGAGTTGAGAGAAATTGTTGAATCTCTTTTGAACTTCATATTTCTTGTTTTCCTTGCATACGGTGTCTCCTTCAATATGCTCTTCAATAGCATCCCATAGCTCATTGGCGGTAGCACAATGCATGACTAGTTGTTTCATAGCCGTGCTTAGAGTGCTTAGAAGTATGTTTTTTCTTTGCCATCATTTGCAACTCTTCTTGTTTCTTCCTCAGTCCATTCCTCTTTTGGTTTCTTGATGGTTGGTTGAACTGCATTTGTGCGCGGATTTGGATTCGCTTTCATAGGAATGTAAGGTCCATAAACCACGGTGTCATGAAGTCTTTTATCGATTGAGTTGAGATGAGTTAAGATGCTGAATTTCCACACGTCAAAATGATCGTCATCAAAGACCGGAACGTGAGTGTAGTTTGCAGTTGCCATAGGTTTTGAGTTTGCCATTTAGAATCGGAACCCAAGCTGTTAAGCTTGAAAAACGAAAATGTTTTATAAAGGTGTTTGCTCTGATACCACTTGTTGGTCCCAAAGGGAAACAAGGGTATGAAAAATAGCTAGGGGGGGTGAATAGCTGTTTTAAAATTCTTTTCGTACCCTTAAAAAACTCAATTGCAAATGCGCACTTTATCAAGTAAGCGTTATGATATGCGCCTAAGTGAGTGAGTGAAATGCACAGCGGAATTTAGTAATGTAAATAGGCGCAAAGTATGATAAAGGGGGCGCACACACACTCTAAGTATTTTGGCTCAAAGTGGGTGAAATAAGGAACTAAGGCAAATGAGTTAATCAACACAACACAATTCAGATCAATCAATCTACAATGAGTAAACAAGCAAATAGTGAGTGAAGATAATAACTTGAAAGTAAATGACAAGATAATAACACAAGCTATTTGGAGAGGTTCGATCAATGAAAGATCTACGTCCTCTACCAAGATGGTTAGTCTTGGATTTCTAATGGAGATCTTTTATAATGAGTAAGTGTTACAAATTACAACTTTTGAGCTTCTACACTAACTCAAGATCTAATATTCTATGAATGAACAAATCCAAAACAATAACCAGTGTATCTCTAAAAGAAGGATCTAAGTGATCAAACTTAAAGAGGTGCGTGTGTGATTTTAGTATCAAGGCTCTTTAGATCTTTATGATTTAGAGCACAATGAAACTAAAGTGTTATAGCTTGAATATCTGGGCTAAGGATGAAGGTATGAAGATGTTCTTGAGGAATTCTGGAAAAACAAAGGCAATCTTCAAATCTTCAACAAATGCTTTGAGAGAGAAATTCTTGAAATTCTTAGCAAAACTCACCAACTTCAAAATGTTGAAGTTATGGGGTATTTATAGTGAACTTCCAAAAACTAGCCGTTGGAGATCCTTGTGGATAAGATGAGCTGTCGCTCATTGATTGGAGCATGCATATATTATGGCCATTTTGACACTCAACATAAATGTGACCGTTGTGGACACGTGTCAACAGATTAGGCGCATATGCATCTTTTAACCACCGTTGGATCATTGGCGTAATTTGAATTCTCTTCAAGTCTTTGAATCTTCAATAAATCACTGAGTGTTGAATAAACACTTTGAGGTGCGTTGAGCCAAGAGGCGCGTTGAGCCAAGAGGCGCGCAGTAAGTGTGCGCTTAAACCAAGGGGCGCAGAGGCGCGTATCATAGCTAGAAAGAAATCCTTGTGCGTGCGCTCTGAAAGGCGCATGGCGCGAATGAAGAAAGGGGCATGGCGCGTGGCGCAGGAGGCGCATATGCGCGGCTCAAACTCACTGAGTGATTTTTCTTGAATCTTGATCTTCTTGCCCTATTTCTAAGTCTATTCTATAACAATGGACAACCTAAAAAATGAAGTATAAATACTTCTTACATGTGGGTCTAAAGTCCATGAAATAAAACTTAGGTGATGGATCAATCAAATATAATAAATCCTATTACATTAAAACTGAGATATATGTGGGCATACCCAACAAAATCATTCTTCTTCAGCATGTATGAATTGCACAAGCCAATGGACCCTTAAACATTAATAATTAAGGCCATTAGGAACCTTTAAGAGAAGATGAATTAAGTTAATGTGGTGATTTTCCAAAAGGGTGATGGAGAAGCAAAATCCATATGATTGACCAGTTAAGGAGGAGGGTTTGGGTCTCAAGGAGTTTTTTTCACTATAAGGTGTTGAAAAATATCTGCTTATGATCTGATCAAATATGTTGATTCTAAATTTAATTAATAGGTTGAAGTAATAGTTTTGTGTTTGTTTTTAGGAAGCAATTCTCGAAACCAAAAGGGGGGGGGGTCATAAACTAGAACAATTTGCTTCCTACTGAACTTTTTGTGGCAATTGACAAACAATTTGCTGCTCGAATAGCATGTATAGCAGTGGAGTCACCCACTACTTGGTAATGAGAATTCAGAAATGCTATGTAGAAAGAGTTTATAGCTGATGGAGAGTGTGTTTTTAGAGTGGGAGTTGTAGTGGACAACTTTTTGATCACAAGTTCTTTACATTGCAGGTAACTGCAAATTGCAATAGACTATTGGGGACGTTGCTAAATCAATTCTCCATATGCGTTTTAAACTCTGAATTACCTTTTTACCTTGGTGTGATCTTTGTATTGAATTCAGACTCATATAAAGCCTAACTTCATCATCTTTCTGAATTTACTCTTCGCTTACAGTTAAGGTGTCTGATCATTTACTATATTAAATTGACGTTATATTTGTGCAAGTTTTTTGAAATGACTTGAAGTATATTAACAGAAAATTTGTTTAGTTCAGTTATGTAATCTGTTGTAGTCAATAATTGTTTGCTGTTATATTCTGATGAATTTTGAGATATTGACTTTTAATGATGAGCATCTTTTAATTCTTTTCACTTAATCATTGGGATACTGTTACCGTGCCATTGGCACGAGCATGGATACTAGTATTTTATATAATGAGACTCGCATTTTATACTCAAAAAAACTAAATGAGTTATTTATTATAAGCAGGACAAATATTGTTTTTATTTACTTTTATGTTAATTTGCATTCATTTTATCTTTTACTTGAATCATTTTCACATATATTCAATATTCTTGCATCAATTTAATGTCACATTTTACATATGAGTGCCTCTCTTTTACCTAACAATCCTCTTAAAACTTGGTTGTACATTTTGTCTTCCATGAACAACACAAGAAAAATTGCATTTGAAATTAATATAATAAAATATTATACTTTCTCACTTAATAAAACACATATAAGAGTTTGAAATATTATAGTACTTTATTTCTTTAAAAAGTGTTTAACGCTAAACACTATTTGATTTAATTTTTAGGTATTTGCTCAATAAAACAGAAACTATTTTGATACATGAGATATTTTTTTTTTATCTTAAATCATATTTTTCAAAAATTAAAAATTCTAATGTGCTAAACACAAATGTTTTATATTAAGCTTTTGTCAATATGAATCATTATTAATATACGGAGTATAGAACATGTTAATTATTGTTATCTTATATAAAACATACTAACATGTTTCAAAAAAAATAAAATAAAAAATACGTACATTTACTCTTTCTAACTTAAATAGGTGGGTCGAGTAAATGGCTTGATTAAATTTAGGTAATAATTATAAGGTTAAAATAAAAATTAGATCGTTCAAAAACAAATTTACTTGTTTCATAAAAAATAAAAACTTATAAACATACCAGTTTCAAAATAAAAAACAAACACAACTTGTTAAAATGTGGACCCGGAACCGCTACACCCCTCCACCTAACGGCTCCGATCAAGGCCAGATAGGCGAGCTCATCATCTGTGCGGCTAAGATGATTTCAATTCTTTGTGAGTCCTACCGAGCTCGGACACATCTCATCTGTCGAACACAAAATCCAATGAGGTGGCTCTAATCGGAGCCATTGGGTGGAGCGGGTGGAACGGTTTGAAATCCGTTAAAATGTTTAAATCATCTTAATTAAAACACGCCTCTAAGACTTGCTAACTATTTCCTTCGAAGCCAAACGGTTTGGTGCTCAAGCGGCAGCTTGAGCAACATGTTTAAGTCTCTCCGTCGTAGATGTCTTTGATACCCCTAATGGCTGAAATTGAATTAGGTGATTTAGGATTTCAAAAACAACAACAAAAAAATTCCTTAAAACTTTTCAAAGAAAAAGAAAATATATCCTTAAAACGTCTACTCCCTCCCTCCCTCCTACAAAAAGATTTTTTTTTTCTATCCATTTTAAACTCTATAAATTAATCTCCATTACACCTCTATCAATTTCCCGCCTCCACTACCCAGGCACCATTGCACCAACTTTATCACGCCTACATCTCCTCTTGGTTATCAATGTTGTCGTTCCACCAGGTTGCTAGTTGTTGCTTCTTTTCTCATCACACGTGAATGGTCTCCCCCTATTCCGCCTCAACATCGTCGACTTCAACCTCAAATAATTGAACAAATTAATGTACAATAACGTGCTTTATAGTGTTATTACACTATTTTCTACATGTCAAAACATTTTTTATATGTCAAGATGAATGTTTAATTTTACTACTGATTAATATGATGATGATGTCTAATTTTACTATTGATTAAAAATAAACTATATATTTAATTTGAAACGGAGAAAGAACAATATTTGATACATTAAGCTATTGTACTTTTGAAGCCAATTAATCCATTGTGACTGATAAAAAATACCTTTGCTTCAAAGTACATATACTCCACCTGTCCCACTTCATACACAATTTTTGGTCAACATAACAATAGTTTGATCAAAAATTTTAGAAAATAATAATTCTAACAAAATTAAAAATTACTATCGTATCACGGTATCACGGTTAATAATAAACTCGATATCACTTCTTTAGAAAAAATGGAATAGTAAGTTAATCGGTTTTGTGGGTATAAAAGTAAAGTAGGAGTATGAGGAATTCATGAGATATGTTGTATATTTTTGTGTTTATCGTAAATATGTTAGCCTTATCTCTTATGTATATCTTGTTAGCAAGTGTAGCCTAGTTAAACCACTCTTGTATAGCCTATAAATATGACATGGAGACATCAATAAAATCATCAGCTTATTCTCATATTCTTATCATGGTATCAGAGCGAACAATACCTTAAACTCGCTTCCGCAGCCATTCTTCGCTTCCTTATTTTTTTTCTTTTTACGCCTGAATCATTTATTTTGATCATTAACGCCGGGGCTGCACATTGTCGGCTAGGCCAAAATTTTCATCTCAAAGCAACACACATATTTCGAGACGATGTCGAAACTGTTGCTTCATCATGATCCATCCTCTATCTATTATTTGCATCCAGCCGATGGCCCAGGTATGGTTTTGACCAAGTATATTTTGATTGGGGATAATTATGATATTTGGGAAAAAGCTGTTCTAAATGCTATTGAAGCCAAAAGTAAAATTGGCTTTATAAATGGGGAATATGTCAAACCCACTGATGAAAATAGTCCCGAATTCAAGGCATGGAAGGTAAACAATTCAGCAATTTGCTCTTGGTTATTTAATTCAATTGATGGTTCCATTCAATCTAATGTTGCTAGTCTAATGTGGAAAGATATTAAAGAACGATATGCTGTTATTAATGGCCCTCGTGTGAACCAGTTGAAATATGAGTTAACTTCAATGAAACAACAAGGTTCAACTGTAGTTTCTTATTTTACAAAATTAAAAACTATATGGGATGAACTGAATAGGTATGAAGATGTTACTTGTGGTTGTCATTGTGCCGCTGCTACTAAATTAATTGAACGTGCTCAGAATGGAAAAACTCATCAATTCCTCATGGGTTTAGATTGGGACCCTGCGTTCCCAAATACTTAGTATGGAGCCATTGCCAAGTATCAACAAAACATACTCTCTGGTGACTCAAGAAGAACGTCACAGAAAGATTATTCGTGGCCGAGATGATAGTAGTGAAGTGATTGGATTTGCTGTTCAGACTGGAAGGACCTCTACTGGAAGAGGTCGCAGCACCGAAGCAAGTTCGCAACTCAATACAACTACTCCCGAGCGCCCTTCTTGTACTTATTGTGGCAAGTTTGGCCATGATTATGATCGTTGTTACCAAAGATTAGGCTGGCCGGGTTCTGGACGAGGTCGTGGAAATGGCAAAAGCCGTGGTGGTGGTGGCCAAACAAGTGTCTCTGGTGGAGGACGCGGTGCACAGCCAAAGAACCTTCATGTTCTTGCTAATGCAAAGCGTGTAGATGGCCAAAATGATGTTGCTCAAGGTGTTGGTCCTAGTTTTACCACTGACCAGATTCAACGTTTACTCTCTTTGATTGAATCCCCTCCTTCCGTTGATGATAAACTCTCTGGTAAGGAACATTTAAATATACTAGACTTTTGGTTACTTGACAGTGGCGCCTCCCACCACATGACAGGCAATCTCAAGTTCCTAGTTGATATTGTGGATATTGATGCGTGCCCTGTAAGTCTTCCGAATGGAGTAAAGACATCAGCTATCAAAGCTGGGCGTGTTCACTTATCTTCCGAGCTACTTTTACAAGATGTTTTATACGTCCCTAATCTTTGCTGTAATTTAATTTCTATTAGCCAATTAATTACAGATTCTAAATGCCTTGTGACTTTCATTGATCGGTTATGTGTTATTCAGGACCAACCTATGAGGATGTTGATTGGACTGGGTGAGCTACGAAATGGGGTGTACTATTATCGGCATGTGACATCAACAGCAGTTTCTTTGGCAAGCAAAGCAGATACATTCGAGTTGTGGCACAAGCGTTTGGGACACCCTTCTAGTCAACATCTTTCCTTGCTCCCTGGAGTAGTATCTGGTAGTGGTAGTTTTAGTAAACAAAAACTTCATACTTGTGATGTTTGCCATCGTGCAAAACAATCTCGAAGCTCATTTCCATTAAGTTCAAATAAAGCACTTGCAGTTTTTGATATCCATGTTGATATTTGGGGTCCTTATCATCAATGTTCTTTTACTGGAGCATATTATTTTTTGAGCATTGTAGATGATTTTAGTAGAGCCGTATGGGTTTATTTGATGCAAGATAAAAGTCAGGCAGGGGGTTTCTTACGAGATTTTTGTGCAATGGTCAAAACCCAGTTTCATAAAACCATTAAGGTGGTTCGGAGTGACAATGGTTATGAATTTACAGCAGGAGTAATGCCTAATTTTTATAAGGAAAATGGTATGCTTTTCCAAACTAGTTGTGTTGGGACGCCCCAACAAAATGGTCGGGTGTGAAAATGTCAATGGCCTTGGGTTTTATAGGAAGTGTTATCAAAGGTGTTGTCAGAGCAACGATAACACTTCGGGCAATACTTACACACACGAACAGAAAACAGTTTCTGAAAAGAGTTTGCAGCGGAAATTTGAGACAAAGAGATAATATTTTCACAAGTTATATAAATATATAACTTGTGGTAGCCTCATGGCCAAAAAGGACTTTTACTAGAAGTATTAAGTACAATGTCTAAACAACTCCTATCCTCTAAAGAAAATAAGAGTACAAAATGTGCTAGATACAAGAACCTTCAATAAAAAAATAACACTCACATCACAATCAAAAGGCTAGACCAATTTAGCCTTCAACAAATAGTTCATTCAAGAACTAGATTGTGATGTTGTAATGAGTGTTATAACATCACTAGCAACAATGGTCTAAGAATATGTGAGCTCTCTCTCTCTCTCAAGATGTGTGTTGTATGTTGTCCACTTTTCAATCTTCACCCTCCTTGCTATTTATAGGCTTGAAGTGCTCAGGGAATACTCAAAACATGGCTGGGTAGTTGATAAAAAACGTGGAGTGAGTGATGGAGAGGAGTGGCCGAGCCTTGGGGAAGAGATTCTCCACATGTCCTAAATTGTAGGAACAAACTTATTGGTGCCCAAGTCTTTGCTTCTCCTTCTTGTACCTTCGAGCTGTACAAAGCTTGTACTCTTTGTGAACAAACTCAGCCTTTGAACAAGTCCAATCCCACGTTTTCCTCTTGCTTCAAGAATTATGCATAAATCTTCTTTTATGCATAAATCTTCCTTCAACCATTTCCATAATTGTAGCTCCATTATTTTGAGCAACCTTTAATGGTTATTTTGACCTACAAATAACATTAAACTTGCACCAAATATTAAACATTAATATCCAATAATTTTGTGAATAAATGATGAAACTATTATAAATCCCGTCTGGGGTAACACTGTTGGCAGCACTTGTGGTAGCACCATATTTCTGCACTAACAATCTCCCCCTTAGTTTCACATTTCTTCACAAAATAAATATGTGATGTTCCTGCAATACAAAGTTAGAAAAATCTCCCCCTTAAAATAAAGTCTCCTTTAATGTAAGATCTCATTCAAAAATGAAATCAAATGTTGTAACATTTTCCCAACATCTAACAACATTTCAATCTCGCTCTAGATATCAAACTCTCCCTTAATATGAATTCCATTAAAAATAGAATCCGAAACATTTTTTTTCACCACATGTGCATGATTACCGGTTCATCACATTTTCTCCCCCTTTTTGTGAAGAAAGAAAATGAAAAGCATTTATGCAAAATAAAATATGAACCTTAAAACACGTAGTGCTATAAGTGTTGTCAGTGATGTTAACACTGACGGCAACATTGCCAAAAATAAATAAGGAAAAAATTGAAACATCGAATTGAGATAGAGAGAGATAGAAGAAGGTAAAAAGAGAGAGTAGCAATGGGATTTCGGAGAGTGGTTTTAAGACTAGATGGATTTGATTACAAATTTAGGTAATCCACAAACAATGACTAATATTTTCTAGTCTTTATGGAAAACAAACTTCAACAAGCCAACCAAAAGATTCGTTTTTTTTTTTTTAATGAAAAAGAAAAGAAAAAAAATACAAATAAAATAATCAGAGTTGTACAAAGATAAAATCCAAAATTTCAAATTTCAAATCGAAGTTGTTATGACATTTTAATTTTTAAATTTTATCTATGTATAACTCAAGTAACTAAAATAATAATTAAAAAAAAAAAACTAGAAACAAAGGATTTTATAAAAAGATTTTGATCTCAAAAACCCTGTAGACTTTTTGAAATTCAAATTTTAATCAGAAATCCTGAAAATAAAAAAAACAATATAGCACCTACTGATTTGTTGCTGACAATGTTGGCAACACTTAGGATAACACATCAGAACAGATTCCCTTGAAAATTTTCATGATATTTTTCCTTTTATTTCGCACTTTAGGCAAACCTTTTAAATCATTTTTACACCTTTTTATTTACAAGGTAGCATCGTATTAGCGAGCTCCGTGCCCCGAGTCTTTATAAGGTGTAGAAAATTTTGTGTTAGATTTCATACTGTTCAAGTTGGATACACTGTAGCCGCGAACTCCATGTTCCTAATACTAAGTATAAAACCAACACTTTATACTCCCATTTGGCAAAGAAGCATCGTCGCAGCGAATGCCGTGCCCCGAGTTACTTTGGGAATATATAATGCTTTTGCCTATTTCAAATTTCACACATTTATTGTTTAGTGACTTTGTCACTTTAAGCACACAAAGGGGATCTTTTCTAACTTGTTAACCTAAGTATAAACCATACCAGAACATAAAGGTCAGCAAGTGCCGCCATTAAAAAGGCTTTAAACAAAAATTAAAAAAATAGTTTTTTTTATTAATGTACAACAACATCCGCAAGATGGTAGATTAATTAAGACAAAAAATCAAAAATTTGGTAAAAGTTGTAGCAATTGAATATTTAGTGTCAATATGCTTTATTTGAATAAATTTCTTTTCAACCAAAACTCTTAAAAAATGATGACGAATCCAAGTATCATTATGAGAAAATTGTTCAAGCTTATATTGCATAACTTGAATCCAATCACCATATTTAAATGTATCAAAAAAATTTATAGGTGCAAGAGAAAATACAAAACAAGAGTGTCTTACCTTAGCGTATGTGGTAGACATACACACATACCTTACGATTTCTCGATAATCACCCGGTCTTGTTTGTATCCCACCACTTACTCCCCCTATCATTTGAGATATGCGATGATTCTTTTGGAGTCTTGAGGGATGTCTCTTGACCTGATCATGAACAACCTCATAAAGGTTTTCATGAATTTTATTTTGTGTAACTGGACTGACCTCTGGTGTTGCTACGGGTGTTACCACCGGTGTTATAACACTAAGGCTAACACCTGGTCCAACTCTGTGGCCAACATTTGTTCTGAAATCTGAGACTTCAGCATCTCTTGAATGTTCTGCAGAGTCCATTAACTTTAGATGCCATAAAATTGTGTCATCTACTTGAGCTCTATTGCATGTTTCTTGTCCATAAGCATGATAACACATGTCATTAGACCTTTTTCCTGTCATAACACAAGTGTTAGTGTGATTAAAAACTTCACAAGTATTTTTATTAAACTTTACCTCAAAGTCTTCATCACACAATTGTCCTATGCTAATTAGATTGGCCATCAACCCCCTAACATGCAATACATTGCTCAATTTTGGGAATCCAAGAATATCTAGTGTTACTTTCCCAATAATTTCACTTTTGGTTCCTCCCCCGTAAGTCACTAAGCCTCCACAAACAGATTCATAGTTTTTTAGAAAGTTTTTGTTACCCGTCATATGGCGTGAACATCCACTATCAAAGTACCATGAACCTGCATCGTTAGTCTTTAAGGCAGTGTAAACATCATCATATTTCACACCGGTCTTGGGTACACAATTTTTTGTGTGAACAATATTGATTTTCTGTCCAATAGTGTTATCACTAGTGTTGGGCAACATTTCTGGCAACACCTGATTCTGAGAATTAGTGTTGTCACTGATGTTGGGCCACACAGGTGACAACATCATGTTTTTAGACAAATTATTTTTTAGTTCATAACAAAAAAGTTTAATGTGTCCATGAGCATTACAATAATGACATATAAACTTTATTTTCGTTGACTTTTTCATTGAATAAACCTTTTTAATTGCTTTTTCTTTCACAAAAATAGTTTTATCATTTTCATCAAAAAGATGTTTAACAGTATTGTCAAAAGAATTTTGAAACCCAATACCTGCCCTGCGAGGCTTATCCAACTTGAGTACTTCATCCAACTTTGAAGTTCCGATTTTTGAAAGTGGCTTCAGCTAAGGTCAATTTCGACCTCATCTTATCAAGTTCAACATCCCTTTTTGAAAGGAGGACCTCCATCTTTGTCAATGAGTTTCTCAACTCATCATTTGAGTTTTTTAACTCATCCTTCTCCTTTGTTAGAATCTCTACCTTCTTGTGCTCTATTTTCCATTCTTTAAAAAGCGCCTCGTAGAGATCCTTTAGCCCATCAATGAGCTCATCTTTGCTTAAATCATTCTCATCCGGACTTCCTGTATCAACATCAATTGAACCATGAAAGCATAAAATGTCAGAAAAAACGGAAGTATTATACATGCTCAGTGTTGGGCTTGGTGTTATCGCACTCCGGGTAACACCAGACACAACACCTTCTGAATCTGACAATGATTTTTCCCAAACCGTGGTCAACATGGCTGATTGGTCAGGTTCGTTAATGTAAGATGACCCTCTTACCACACTCTCACTCAGGGAATCATGATTTGAGCCATCAAGAATAAAAAGTCTCTCAAGAGATAGATTAGCAAGGCCTAAAGCCATGACAACTGGACCGAATACTTAGTGTATCAAGTGTCCAGCTCTGATGCCAATTGAAAATGTCAATGGCCTTGGGTTTTATAGGAAGTGTTATCAAAGGTGTTGTCAGAGCAATGATAACACTTCGGGCAACACTTATACACACGAACAGAAAACAGTTTCTGAAAAGAGTTTGCAGCGTAAATTTGAGACAGATAATATTTTCACAAGTTATATAAATATATAACTTGTGGTAGCCTCATGGCCAAAAAGGACTTTTACTAGAAGTATTTCTCTTAAGTACAAAGTCTAAACAACTCCTATCCTCTAAAGAAAATAAGAGTACAAAATGTGCTAGATACAAGAACCTTTAATAAAAAATAACACTCACATCACAATCAAAAGGCTAGACCAATTTAGCCTTCAACAAATAGTTCATTCAAGAACTAGATTGTGATGTTGTAATGAGTGTTATAACATCACTAGCAACAATAGTCTAAGAATATGTGAGCTCTCTCTCTCTCAAGATGTGTGTTGTATGTTGTCCACTTTTCAATCTTCACCCTCCTTTCTATTTATAGGCTTGAAGTGCTTGGGGAATACTCAAAACATGGCTGGGTAGTTGATCAAAAATGTGGTGGAGTGATGGAGAGGAGTGGCCGAGCCTTGGGGAAGAGATTCTCCACATGTCCTAAATTGTAGGAACAAACTTCTTGGTGCCCAAGTCTTTGCTTCTCTTTCTTGTACCTTTGAGCTGTACAAAGCTTGTACTCTTTGTGAACAAACTCAGCCTTTGAACAAGTCCAATCCCACGTTTTCCTCTTGCTTCAAGAATTACGCATAAATCTTCTTTTATGCATAAATCTTCCTTCAACCATTTCCATAATTGTAGCTCCATTATTTTGAGCAACCTTTAATGGTTATTTTGACCTACAAATAACATTAAACTTGCACCAAATATTAAACATTAATATCCAATAATTTTGTGAATAAATGATGAAACTATTATAAATCCCGTCTGGGGTAACACTGTTGGCAGCACTTGTGGTAGCACCACATTTCTGCACTAACAGGGTGGAACGTAAACACCGACATATTCTTGAGGTTGGTCGTGCTTTACTTTTCCAGGCTCATCTACCATTAGATTTTTGGGGTGAATGCATTCTTGCTGCGGTTTTTCTTATTAATCGTACTCCTACACCTTTATTAGATGGTAAAACACCATATGACCTTTTATTTGGTACAACTCCAGTTTATTCATTAATCAAAATTTTTGGATGCTTATGCTATGCTCACTCTAAGCCACGCACCAAAGACAAATTTGCCTCTCGAAGTCGCAAATGTATTTTCTTGGGCTATCCACATGGAAAGAAGGGATGGAAGGTTTATGATTTGGAAACAAAGGAAATGTTTGTCTCTCGCGATGTCATTTTTCACGAAACTATTTTTCCTTATGCTACTAGCTTAGACAGAACATCCACATCTACTGATGTTACAGACTGGATGGAACAACCCCTTGATTGTGCTTCATTTCCCATCCAACCAAACCTAATTATACAACCACCGAGCCTATATCCGGTAGATGTTCAGGGTGATATCGTGTTAGATACGATTGATGGGGCAAGACAATATGGGAATTCTGTAAATAGGGGGAGTAACTCTAGTCCTGCAGTCATTTCTTCATCTGAAGAAGAGTTTCTTGATCGTAATCAGCGAGCTCGTCGTCCACCAGTCCATTTAAAGGATTATGTATGTCACACGGTCCATGCTCAACACCCCATTTCAGCACCACCTCTCCAACCAAAATCCTCAGGTACACCTTATGCACTAGCCGATTATGTCACATGTGCTAATTTTTCTTTGGAACATAGAAATTTCTTGGCAGCTGTTACTTCTGGTTTTGAGCCACGCTGCTATTTTGAGGCTGTTAAAGATCCTCGGTGGCGTGAGGCTATGCAAAAGGAGATTGCTGCACTTGAACAAAATGGTACGTGGACGCTCGAAAATCTTCCTCCCGGTAAAAAGGCCATTGGATGTAAATGGGTTTTTAAGATCAAGTATCATGCACAATTGAGCATTTTAAAGCACGTCTTGTGGTTCTGGGCAACAATCAAATTGAAGGCATTGATTTTATGGAAACGTTCGCGCCTGTTGCTAAGATGGTCAGCGTGCGCACATTTCTTGCTGTTGTTGTGGCCAAAAAGTGGGAAATTCATCAACTAGATATGAATAACGCATTCCTTCACGGCGACCTTCATGAAGATGTTTATATGCGTCTACCTCCCGGTTTTTCACCATCTCAACCAAACAAAGTTTGCAAGCTGCGCAAATCCTTATATGGCCTTCGACAGTCACCACGCAACTGGTTTGCCAAGCTGACAAATGCTATGTGACGTTATGGGTTTACTCAATCTCATTATGATCATACTCTTTTCACGTACACCAAAGGTGATATTTTTCTCGCCGTCTTAGTTTACGTTGATGACCTACTTGTTGCTGGCAATAATTCAGCTGCTTGCACTTCATTCAAGCAGTATTTAAATGCTTGTTTTCGTATTAAGGACCTTGATTCCTTAAAGTATTTTCTCGGTATCGAATTTGCTAGAACTCAAGACGGTTTATTTCTTTGCCAACGCAAATACACACTAGATATCTTATCTGAAGCTGGCTTGTTAGGGTAAAAGCCTGCAGCTACACCAATGGTACAGAATCATAATCTTAGTCTAGCTATGGGCGCGGAGTTGTCAGACCAAAGTAGGTATCGTCGGCTTGTAGGCCGTCTAATTTACCTCACAATCACTCGACCAGAAATAACATATTCAGTTCATATTCTCTCACAATTTTTACAAGCTCCGAGACAGGAACACTATGATGCGGCTTTACGAGTTCTCAGGTATCTAAAAGGACATCCGGGCCAAGGTCTATTTTTCCGTTCAGATAGTGATTTAAACTTATATGCTTATTCTGATTCGGACTGGGCAACATGTCCTTTGAGCCGACGTTCACTCACTGGATATTTTATTTTACTTGGAAATTCTCCTATTTCCTGGAAAACTAAAAAACAACCTGCGGTCTCGCGCTCTTCTGCTAAGGCTGAGTATAGGGCTATGGCAGCCACCACTGCTGAATTAGTGTGGCTAAAGTGTTTCTTGGCGTCCTTAGGTGTGTTTCATCGGCAGCCAATGCGACTTTTCTGTGATAATCAAGCTGCCTTGTACATTGCTGCGAACCCTGTATTCCATGAACGCACCAAACATATTGAGTTTGATTGTCATTATGTTAGGGAACAATTAATGGCTCGCAACATTACTACTGCCCACGTAAGCACAAAGTATCAGTTGGCGGACATTTTCACGAAGGCATTAGGTCGACCACAGTTTGAGTTCTTACTCCGCAAGTTGGGCACTTGTGACCTTCATGATCCAACTTGAGGGGGAGTATTGAGATATGTTGTATATTTTTGTGTTTATCGTAAATATGTTAGCCTTATCTCTGATGTATATCTTGTTAGCAAGTGTAGCCTAGTTAAACCACTCTTGTATAGCCTATAAATATGACATGGAGACATCAATAAAATCATCAGCTTATTCTCATATTCTTATCAAAAGGTGACATACACTTTGGAACGGAGGGAGTATATATATAGTTCAAAAAGAACATTTCTAGACTTAAGAAAAGCATCCTAATCGAACTGAGAGAAAGAAACATTACTCCATAAGTATATAATGTGTGTACTTGTAAGCGTAGAACTTCTATTATACAATAATTTTACCACTTTGAAGATTTGTCAATTTTATTTATCGAGCAAAACATTTTTGTTCGCAATATATCTATCTATGTACGCCACAAAGGTAGCCCATCTACCAAAGGATATTCATAAAATTTCATTTTTATTTTGAATTCTCACGACCAAAGGATATATCAATTTCTTTTCCTTTTGTTGATTAAAAAAAAAAAATCTTTTTCCTTTTACCAAATCACAGCAAAATATCTGCGACCTCAACACACAAATATTTTTTTTTTACTTAATTACTCTCTTTACATCTACTTAGTATTGTAAAAATACCATTAAAAAAAAAAATCAAAACCCAAAAATCTTATGTACGGAAATAGTTACTGTATTTGATATTAACCTTTAGAATATATACAATAAAATCATAAAATTTAATAATTATATATACTACTACTTGTTAGCAATAGTAAACTTATTTAAGCATCAAAAATTGATATCTTAATGCAGCAAAAATCAATGATTATCTTAAATAAATGACAATTTAAATTTTGAAAGAAAATAAAAAATTAAATCAAAAAAAAAAAAACCTACTTCCCCACCCCTTCTTATCACGTTTCTACACTTACATTGGTAGGTGTAGTAATTTTAGGAGTTGTTATGGAATTTCAGAGAAATAAAAGAGAAAAAAGGTAGGGTGTTATAGCATGGGAGAGAGAAAAGGCAGAATTTAGTATAATTTATCTCCCCCAATCCGATTTCCATAAAAAATAAACTTTCATTCAACAAAAAAATAAGAAAAAATAAACATACCATAACTAATCTAATCAGCTGCTTTAAAAAACGCCTCACTAAACAACAGCCTAAAACACGTCTCTCTACATTTCTTTTCTTTTACTATAACCATATATATTCACGGTAAAAAAAAATATATACATTTTGAAAACTTTCTCTACATTCCTTCACGTGTTCTTTTTCCTTCATAAACCATTTGTTATTGGCATTGTATCTGCCTGATGAGCATGTCTTTTGTTCTTGGCTTGATGGTACAGAATGGTCATTCCTAATTTGTTATTTGCATTCTGATGAAATTAGTTTCTTGGATTTGCTACTTATACCCAATTTTGAAATCGCATGAATTGTCTGTTAAAAATTCATGCATATGGAATAACAAAGGTTTTTCCGTTTTTGTTTGGAGATTGAAAATGTTATTGTTTATACTTCCAACACAGAGGACACAATTCATGCATGTAAAAGTCTATTATGCAAGTCCAAGGGTCTAATTACTATAGAGACCGCCTATATAAGTAAGATATTGTCGCTTTCCATAAACACTACCCAACGCCATGCAAACTCTCATTTCCCCCCTCTCCGCCACCAAACCCCGCCGCATTCCCGTCTCCGCACCCCGACTAGCCAACAATTTCACCATCACAATGCCCCCGGAAAAGGCCGAAATCTTCAAGTCACTCGAATCATGGGCCAGAGAGTCCGTTCTCCCTCTCTTCAAACCCGTCAACCGGTCCTGGCAGCCGAACGAATTCCTCCCGGACCCCTCTCAATCATCTGACGACTTCTCCGACGAACTCCCGATCATGCAGTGAGTCAATCACGATCTCTATTTGCTCGGTCTCGGCTGCCCTTCGGCGGGCTCTCCTGCTCTACTTGAGTTCTGCTCGGGTGGAGTGAAATGACAGGGTCCCAATTATAGCAGTATCTTGGATCTCATTTCCATTTAATTTTGCCCTTTTCTCCTCTCTTTGAGCCCCTGGTCTGTTCATCCCCGCATTCTCTATTCTTTTCTTTTCAATGATTTTTAAAAATAGCTCGGGCTTGTTCTCAACACATGCTATCCCCGCGGGTGTACTGAATTTGACTTTTTGGTGTGGGATTGAAGCCACGATTCCCAGTGCTGCTTGTGCGGTCACTCCGAGTATTGCATTGTACTGGGATTTCAAAACGATCACCATAAAAGTTATCCGAGCAGTTTTTTCAAATGGCTTTACCCCAATAGTCACATCGAAATCTATTGTTCCCTTGACATTGACCGTGTGATTAGTGAACCCTTCTAGCAGACCAGCGTACGGAGTAAGGTGTGCCTCGGACATTCCCATCTCCTCCAAACAGTTGAAATAAAGGATATCTCGTGAGGCCCCCGTGTCAATCAATACTCTGCTGATGTCCGCCCGTCCAATGGACATTTTGATTGTTAATGATTGGGTGGAGTGAAAGAGCGTGGAGGCCAGCTCGCTCCTCTTGAACCCAATTAATTCTTCCTGCTCAGGCGGGTACGCAGGTATCAGAAATAATTTCTCCAACTGTTTGATCTGATTAGACAGCTGTGTGTTGCTTGGGGCCTCCTCCCCAATATATTGAATGTCATAACGTCCTTCCCCGTCTGCATCATTAGGGCGGATATATTGGATATTTCCCCGTGGGGCCTCCCCTTTACCACCGGACCCTGTGATCCACTTTTTTAACTCTCCGGCCTCTACCTTCTGTTGTATTATTTTCTTTACTGGAAATAGTCATCCGTTGTATGCCCGTGGCTTTCATGGTATCCACACCATTTCTTTTTGTTTGCCTCATAAGGCTTCCTCTCCAGCGGAGGTGGGGGAGGTAAAGCTTCTGCCCGTAAAATCTCAGTTCTCGGCGCGATCAAAGGAGTGAAAGCGCTGTCATCGCCTTTTTTAAAATTGGGCATGCCCCTTGGTCTGCCTCAGCCTCAGCCACTGCTACTCCCTGTATAGCCTGAGTGGTGACGGGGATCATGAGCGGGCTCGATCCTATCCCTTACGCCTCTGTGGGCGTCAGCCATGAATGAGGGTTCTACTCCGGCCATAGCGATGGCTCTATTATACATCTCCTCTGTCCCCTCAGGTTTTCGGCAAGCAAACTCCTGCCTCAAAGTGTGGGATGTTAATCCCCCTAAGAAGCATAGCTTGATGTCGTTCTTTGTTAAGTCCACAATATGCTCGGTCATTTTTCTGAACCGAGTGATGTATGCTTTCGTGTTCTCCCCGGGATATTGTTTAACGCCGCACAGGTCCGATTTTGGCCTTGCGGCCTCCCCCGCGCCTGCGAACGAGTTCAAGAATGAAGTCCGTAATTGCTTATAGCTGCAGATAGAGCGGGGTTTATTAGCCAATAACCATCCCAACGCCTTCCCTTTAAAAGTGGAGGCAAGAGCTTTGTGCACTTCACGGCCTCATCTGTTGAAAATAGAGCCATCTGCCCTTCAAATCGCCCAACATGGCTTTTTGAATTAGATGAGCCATCATACGCGTTCAATGTGGGTACCTTTCCCCTTAGGATTGGGGAGTCATTGATCCATGATGCGAAAGCGTCCATGGTCCAACGCACTTTGTTACGTTTTGCTTGGATTCCCATAACTCCACGACCATTCTTTTGAACTTTTGATCCTTCATGTCCCCCTTTTTAGCCCTTTTTATTGTTTCTGTAATTTTATCACCGGTTTTAACAACTGCTTTCCCTTTAAACTGGCCTCTGGGTTTTCTAGGCTGTGATTCTCCTTCCTCACTTTCCCTTTCTTCTTCCTCCCTCTCCTCATCATCGTCCACGAGGATTGTCCGCCTTTTTTCCCCTACAACTCTACTGGCTCTGCTTTTAGAACTTGTCGGACCATGAGTTTTTGATTTTTCAGGAGGGATTCCAGCATTGGCCTCGGCATTAAATAGCTCTTCCAGGGCCAGGTTCAACTGTAGCCCTTCTGCTACCAGATTCTGCCTGTCCGTCAGGATCTGGATTTTCTTTTGAATTTGGTCAGGAGTGAGGGGAGTGATGGGAGTTTTTTGAGTTTTGAGAGCTTTTGAAGTTTCAATACGATCTCTCAGATCCGCCTCTCTCCTTGCCTTTTGAGAGGGAGTATAAGAGTTGCCGCTAAGCGTCTTATCTCCCAATCTGGCGAAGACTGATCCCTGAGGCGCTTGTCTCGAAGGGCTAGTATTTGGATTCAAGATTTCTTTTCCAGTCATTGCAAAGATTTTGTATATCAAGAGTCAACAGAAAGAATGGGATATACTTTAAGAACCGTAAAAAACAGAGGAATCAGACTGAACGGTTACAGTTTAAGATGGAATAAACAGAGCTTGAATTGATAATCTTGCAATGGAAGATTCGAATCAAAATAGACTGGAAAAGCAACTAAATTAGAAGATTGCACTAGGAAGATGTTCGTTTCCCGGCAATGGAACCACTGATGATGCCCTAGAAATCTGGGGTCATGGAGATAGAACTCCGGTTTGATTGTATCCTGTTCCTGACCACAGCACAAACAAGAACACCGTTAAGACCAGGGTTTGAATCCGGCTTAGGCCCTCGGGTGTGAGAGTAAGATCTCTGAGGAAAACCTACGAAGAAAGATCAGTGAAGACCTTATGTGTGTGAGTAGGATAGCGCACGTACCTGGCCCATAGGAACGAAAAGGAGTATTTATATGGGCAGATGAGGGGGATAGGTCCAAGGTACCAACTGCCCTGGTACTTGATAAGCACGTGGCAGGCCCTCACAGGATCAGTCAGGGAAGTGGCTAGGAACGTGGCGTGTTGTCAGGGAATCATGGTTCCACCACCAACCGTTATGGTATGTCAGGTACGAATAGTTAACGTCCATTGTACGTTTGTGCCAGCTGGGCATCGCGGGCTCGGGACAGGAGGTTCAGAGATCAGCACGGGACCCTTAGGATAGCAGGAGGTAAAGCCATCTCGGTCATGGTCATCGAGGAAACCGGGTCTCTCGAGCTTGTTCTCCTGCGGGCTTATTCGGTTCGGTCCTCAGGGTTCAGGGTCGGTTCGGGCGGACTCAGCCATACTGATTTAGACCGGGTTCAATCCGGTCTTATAAGGCTCGGTCTCATCATGTATCATGTATTTTACCATTTTATAATAAAAATCCACAATTCTTCTAATGAAATGCCATATGTATTATTGTCATTTTTATTTTGGCATTCTTTTCCCTCTTTAATTAAAATTTTGTGACAGGATCCTGGAACGGACAATGACGCCTACTTGGGTTTCGTCTACACTTCATTTCAAGAGCGCGCCACATTCGTCTCCCACGGCAACACAACTCGGCTAGCCAAAGAGGGAGGTGATCCAGTACTAGCCAAAATCTGTGGAACCATTGCATCGGACAAAAAGCGTCACGAAAACGCCTACTCCCGGATCGTGGACAAGCTTCTCGACGTGGACCCCTCCGGTGCCATGGTGTCAATCGGTGACATGATGCGTAAGAAAATCACAATGCCAGCTCATCTAATGTACGACAGTCAAGACCCATCGCTGTTCGGTCACTTCTCGGCTGTAGCTCAGCGGCTCGGCATTTATACCGCTGGTGATTATGCGGATATATTGGAGTTTTTGGTCAGACGGTGGAATTTGGAGAAGATAGAAGGGTTGAACGGTGAGGGGAGGAGGGCACAGGATTATGTGTGTGGGTTGGCGCCTAGGTTTAGGAAGCTGCAGGAGCGAGCTGATGAGAAGGCTCGGAAATTGGAGCCGAGGAGTGTGAAATTTAGCTGGATTTTCAATAAGGAAGTTAAGGTCACACCGTAAGTTTAGTGAAGTTGAGAAATATAGCTTTGTTGTTGATGATTGTCTATTTATTATGATATGGATTGGAAACATCTTATTTTGATTAATTTGTGCTTTTTCTCTAAATAAATAATCTAAGTGTCAAAAAGTTGAAGCTGCTAGAAATGTATTTGACGCTTTGGATGAGCAAATTACTGTTTTGTGGAATGCAATTCTTGGAGGTTACACACAAAGTAGGTATACAGGTGATGTAGGGGATTCTGGTTGTTAGGATTAATGCCTTTGAAATTTGGGATGCCTAATTTAATGGATTAATTAAAAAGTTCGTAATTCCGAGACAGAATGAGTAAAAATTGTTTTTGGCTATAAGGCCATAGGCCAAAGCCATAAAAACAGAAGGTGCCGGCTATTTTGAGCAATTCGTGCTTTGGCCAGGGGTGTAGCATAGCAGGTTCCTAACAAGGAATTGACTCCTTGTGAAATAAGAATTAGGCCTAGGATAGTATATACGTATATTATAGAGAAAATTACCACCTAGTCCTTGAATAATTTTGAATCTACGTTTTAGGACAAGGATATTTTCTACTTACGTCCTAGTCCTACAAAATATTTTCTTTAACCATATAATCCCTCATCCAATTAATTACACCCCCCCCCTCACCAAACTACACCCAGATTAAATACCCCCCCCCTCTCTCTGTACTCTCTCTCTCTACCCAGCTATCTCCGACGACCCTCCCCCTCCCACTCCGGCGACCTTCCCCTCCCACTCCGGTGAGCTTCCATTCCTGTCGAAGTTCAGATCCGTTAAACCCTAGCCCAATCTCCCCCTGTCTTCACCGACGTCGTCTTCAATTTCGTCGCCGGTCACCATCCGCCGCCTTTTCCGGCTTCATTTTCAGATCCGTGAAACCCTTGCCCTCCCCCTCCGGCAACATCCCCCTGCCTCCAGTCGCCCTCCACCACTTCCGACCATCACAAATTTGGCACCTCCTTGTCGCCGGCAAAGCCTCTTCCTCCAGTCGCCCTCCACCACTTCCGATCTCTACAAATTTGGCACCTCCTTGTTGCCGAAAATACCCACATATAAAAAAAAATCCTATCCCCTCCTCTTTCACAAACACAGCGCTGCCTCTCTCTACTCCCCAAAATTACCGACAACCTCCCTCCCACTTCCGGCGACCTCTCCCCTTCCAATCTCCGGCGGCCTCTCCCTTCCCAATCTCCGGCGATCTATCCCTTCCCCCAACCTCCGACCACCTCCCTCCATCGTCTCCGGCCAACCTACCCTTCCCCTTCCTCTCATAAACACACACACGCACGCCATCAGTTTATCTCTCTCTGATATTGAATCTCATTAGGGCGGGTGCTATAATTCGTGGTATTTTTGTTTGTGAAGGCTTCAAAATCACTGATTTTTTTTCAAAACATATAATGTAAGCGTAAAGTGTTTGAAAAGTCAAACGAGACTATCATTTTGGGACGGAGGGAGTATCTGAGTTCTAAGTGTTTGTTTGGTAGCGTGCAGGTGCATATGTTTTAGATTGGTTTATTGTGGTATTGTGATTCATTAGTCAAGAATTAGCAATTGATGCTTTGCGTACACAATCGAGAACAATTTTAGTAAATAATTGAGAACATTTAAGAAATTTTAAGTTGTTGTAAGATAATAAATTATAAATTATGTGGTTGTCGGTCGGAGTTAGCCGCCTTCCCAGTTGACAACTTGAATAACCGAGAAGTTCTTCATTGTGTTTGTAGTTTAATCGACAACCGAGAACTTACTGATAAGTTCTCAGTTGTTGATCGTTTGCCGGAGTTGGTTGTCTTTTTAGTAGACAACTAAGAACAACAGAAAAGTGGTGAAATTTTTTCGAATAGTTGAGAAGTTCTTAGTCGTTGGTTGTCGGAGTTATTCGGCAGAGTTGGTCGTATTCTTTGTAATTGATAACTGAGAACTTACTGATAAGTTCTAAGTTGTTTGGTCGCCGGAGTTGTTCATGTTCTTAGTAGCTCAGTTGTTTGGTCGCCGGAGTTGATGGTCACCAGAGTTGTTCATGTTTTTAGTAGTTTAATTGACAACTGAGAACTTACTGATAAGTTCTCAATTGTTTGGTCGCCGGAATTGGTGGTCGCCGGAGTTATTCATATTCTTAGTAGTTTAGTTGACAACTGAGAACTTACTAAAAAGTTCTCAACTGTTTGGTCGCCAGAGTTGGTGGTCACCGGAGTTGTTCATGTTCTTGGTAGTTTAGTTGATAACTGAGAACTTACTGAAAAGTTCTCAGTTGTTTGGTCGCCGGAGTTGTTCGTGTTATTAGTAGTTTAGTTGACAACTGAGAACTTACTCAGTAAGTTCTCAACTGTTTGTTTGCTGGAAGGTCACTGAAGCTAAAAAAAAAAAAAAAAAAAAAAAAGATTTTTTTTTTTTTTTTTGTGCACCGGAGTGGTCGCCGGAGTTGGTGGTCGCCGGAAATGGTGGTCGCCGGAGTTGTTGACTGGAGAAGGTGGTGAGGGACAGCCTAAGGGGATAGTGGTTGGGGTGAAAGTAAAATGTTGAGAGGGTGTAGTTAGTAAAATGTGTAAGGAAGATGTAAGCTAGGGACTATATGGTTAGCTAAAACATTCCTTGTCCTAGGAGGTAAATAAAATAATATTGAGGGATTATATGGTAAATGCCCCTATATTATACTCCTTCTGTCCCAAATTAATTCAGTAGCTCAGTTTGCTCAGTTTACACAGAGAGATCAATAATTCTAGATCTAGGTTTTGCACAGTCAGGAATTTTGTGGTCAAAATTCGTGCAAAGTAGATTAGTGTGTTCTTTTGTAATTGTTTCTCCAGTGATAATAATATTCTCTCCCCTCCCCGTGGACGTAGCTGTTGGAATAGAGGACCAACCGGGACTAGACTTCGGAGCAAAAAGGAAGAAAAACATCGGAGGGACTGTTGTTCTGGGCGGCCGCCCAAGGTGATGGTGGGCGACCGCCCACTTAATCAGACAGTTCAATCCGGAGAGCAGTTTTATGGGCGACCGCCCAGGACCAAAGTGGGCGACCGCCCACTTGTCGGGAGAGGCAAAAACTGGTTCGGATTTTAGGCTAATTTTCGGGTTCCTTTGTCCATCTAGGGTTAGGTTTGTATTCCTGGGCACATATTTAAGTAAAGTTCCGCCCCTAAACTTATTGTAACTCAGATTTAACATATTATAGTGCAAGATCCTGGCTTGGTAGTGCCCCCAGACGTAGTCAAACATATTGACGAACTGGGTAAACAATTTCTGTGTCTTTTCTTGCTTTGATTTCTTGTGCTTTGTTTGTGTGCTCTTATTGTTCTTGTGGGTTTGCTTGGGTAGTGAAGGGCCATATCCACAACAACTGGTATCAAGAGCTCTGGTTCGAGATCAGGGTTAATCGTAAGATTGGTTTATCAAGCGATTGGGTGTTGTCAAGCAATCAAGAATGGGCAAGGACAAACAAGCGGTGGAGAAATTTGATGGTTCTGACTACGGTTTTTGGAGGATGCAAATAGAGGATCTTTTGTACAACAAAGATCTCTATAAGCCTCTAAAGGGTGTCAAACCGGAAGGAGAAAAGCAAGAAGATTGGGATCTCATGGATCGGAAGGCCCTAGGGGTGGTTAGATCTACTTTGTCAAAGTGGATCGCGAAGACTACCAAGAAGGCGAAAACCACCAAAGAGCTATTGGATTATCTTACTGAGCGATTTGAAACTCCATCTGCTGCAAACAAGGTTGATTTGATACGCAAGATGGGTAGTCTCAAGATGCAAGAGGGAGGATCCTTGGCTAAACACATCGATGAGTTTATGGATGTTCTAGACTCATTGACTGCGTTGGATATTACGTTTGATGATGAGGTTCATGCGTGCTTATTGCTAGCGTCTTTACCAGGAAGTTGGAGCGGGACGGTGACAGCGATCAATGCTTCAGCGGGTAAGAACAAGTTGAAGTATGATGATGTTAAAGATTTCTTGTTGGGCGAGGAAAATCGTTTGAAGAAGTTGGGGACATCATCTACTTCGGGATCGGCCTTAGCTACTACTAGCAGGGGAAGGCCGGGTACTAGCAATAAGGGGAGAACTGAATCAAGGGAAAACGTAGTGGGTGGTAAGGGCAAGGCCGTGGAGATCAGAGATAAACCAAGGGTTGCGAAAGGATCGGTGCAGTGTTATCATTGCAAGGAGTTAGGACACTACAAGAAGGATTGTCCCAATCGTGGGGGCAATTCGGTGAATGTGACAGTCGAAGGTGATGATGTACTGGTTCTGAGTGTTAGTAGTGCACTAGAATCATGGGTGCTGGATTCGGGGGCATCATTCCACTCTTGCGGGCATGCAGAAGAGATGGAGAACTATACTTCCGGTGATTTCGGTAAGGTCTATCTGGCGGATGGCGAGCCTTTGGAAATCAAGGGGAAGGGGGATGTCAGAATAGGAGCATCGGACGGGAAGGTCTTACATCTGAACGGGGTCAGGCACATTCCGGGTTTGAAAAAGAACCTATTATCAGTTGGGCAGTTGGACGAAGAAGGTTACAAGGTAACATTCGGCTGCAGGAACTGGGTTATTACCAAGGAGGATTCTGAGATCGCTCGGGGTAATAAGGAGGGGACACTGTATTTGGCGAATAACACCAAGGATAGTATCGCGGTGGCGTCAGCCAAGGGTGATACTAATTTGTGGCACTGTCGATTGGGTCACATGAGTGAGAAGGGGATGAAGATACTTTGTTCAAAGGGACTACTACCGGGTTTGAAGACAGTCGACGTGGGGATCTGCGAAGATTGTGTGTTTGGCAAACAGGCGAGAAGTAATTTCTCGAGGACAGGTAGGGCTTTGAGGGAAGCAAAGTTAGAACTGGTTCACACGGATTTGTGGGGACCATCTCCGGTAACTTCTCTGGGTGGTGCGTCATATTACATGACCTTCATTGATGATTCAACAAGGAAGGTCTGGGTTTATTTCTTGAAACACAAAGATGAGGCATTCGAGGTGTTTAAGAAATGGAGGGCCTTGGTGGAGAATCAGACGGGACTTAAGCTTAAGTGCTTGAGGTCAGATAACGGAGGGGAGTATGAGCTCGGGGAGTTCAAGGAATATTGTGCAGCGAATGGCATTCGCATGGAGAAGACTCCAAAGGGCACACCACAACACAACGGGGTTGCAGAGAGGATGAACAGGACATTGAACGAGCGGGCTAGAAGTATGAGGTTGAAGTGTGGACTTCCGAAGACGTTTTGGGCATATGCAGTTGACACGGCGGCTTTCTTGATCAATAGGGGACCATCGGTACCATTGGGGAATGGAATTCCAGAGGAAGCATGGAGTGGCAAGCAGGTAAATCTGTCTTTTCTTCGCATATTTGGCTGCGTTTCATATGTTCATATTGATTCTGCTGATAGAACTAAATTAGATGCAAAATCTGTAAAATGTACGTTTATTGGGTATGGCGGGGATGACTTCGGGTATAAGTTTTGGGATGACCAAAACCATAAAATTATTCGTAGTCGAGATGTGGTATTCAATGAACAGGTATTGTACAAGGACAGAAAGGGGGCATCTGATGATATTAGTTCGGAACCGGAGGTTGTAGAGGTGGATATTCCAGACTCGGGTGGGAGCAGAACGGTTCATGATGACCAAGGTTAGGGGGTCACTGAAGATGAACCACATACTCCGGAACCGGATATTCCGCTGCGTAGATCCAGCAGGTTGCGTGGATCACCTGACAGGTATACTCCTTCAAATTACTATTTGTTGTTGACAGATAGTGGGGAACCAGAATGTTATGTGGAGGCTGTTCGTAGTTCACTTTGTGATAAGTGGAAAGCTGCGATGGATGATGAGATGGACTCATTGAAAGCCAACAAAACTTGGGAGTTGATTAGACTGCCTAAGGGGAAGAAGGCATTGTATAACAAGTGGGTTTACCGGATCAAGGAGGAGGCAAACGGTAGTAAACGTTACAAGGCAAGGTTGGTTGTAAAGGGCTTTCAGCAAAAGTACGGTATTGACTACACCGAGGTATTCACTCCTGTTGTGAAGATGACCACTATCAGAATGGTTCTGGGGCTAGTAGTGGCGAATAACTTGTTGCTGGAGCAAATGGATGTAAAGACGGCCTTCCTTCATGGGGATTTGGAGGAAGAAATTTACATGAGACAACCAGAGGGATATTTGTCTAAAGGTAACGAGGAACTGGTTTGCAGGTTGACTAAGAGCTTGTATGGCCTTAAACAAGCTCCTAGGCAGTGGTACAGGAAGTTCGATGGATTCATGCACGATATTGATTTTATCAGATGTGAGGCGGATCATTGTTGCTACTTCAAGAACACGGACAATGGGTATATAATCTTGCTGTTATATGTGGATGACATGCTAATAGCGGGCTCTAGCAGTAGAGAGGTAAACAGATAGAAGGCTCAGTTGTCAGAACGGTTCGAGATGAAGGATTTGGGGGAGGCCAGAAAAATCTTGGGCATGCGGATTGACCGGAATAGGGAGTTGGGTAAGTTGGTTCTTTCACAAGCAGAATACGTTGAGAAAGTCTTGACAAGGTTTTGCATGGAAGAGGCGAAGCCAACAGGGACACCATTGGGGATGCATTTCAAGCTATCCGAGAAGGACTCACCTAAAGGCAAGGAGGAGCGTGACAAGATGGAGAGGACTCCATATGCTTCGGCAGTGGGGAGTCTAATGTATGCAATGGTGTGTACAAGGCCGGATATTGCACATGCGGTGGGCGTAGTCAGCCGGTACATGGGCAATCCTGGGAAGCAACATTGGGAAGCGGTTAAATGGATCCTGCGCTACTTAAAGGGTACTGCTGGTAAGGCTCTATGTTTCTCAAGCAAGGAGGTCGTGTTAGCGGGTTATGTTGATGCGGATTTGGCATCAAGCGATCTTGATAAGAGGAGAAGTACTACGGGTTATGTTTTCACATTGGGTGGTACGGCTATCTCCTGGGCTTCTAAATTGCAGAAGATCGTGGCTCAGTCGACTGCGGAAGCAGAATATGTGGCAGTGACAGAGGCAAGCAAAGAGATGGTATGGTTGCAGAACTTCTTGGGTGAACTTGGGAAGACGCGAAGTGGTAATGCTCTCTACAGTGACAGTCAGAGTGCAATACATTTGGCTAGGAATCCAGCGTTTCATTCTAGGACGAAGCACATTGAGCTGAGGTTTCACTACATCAGGCATCTCTTGGAGAGGAAGATCTTAAGGCTGGAGAAGATTTTGGGATCGGAGAACCCGGCTGACATGTTGACCAAGGTGGTAAACCTTGAAAAGTTGAAGCTATGCATAGCTTCAATTGGGCTTGGAGAATAAGAGAGGAGGAAGGCACTACCATGATCGAGGTGAGCACTAGGACGACACCAAAGATGAGTTGAAGAACGGATACGGGGCTTGTATGCGCGGTTGATCTCTAGGTGGGAGATTGTTGGAATAGAGGACCAACCGGGACTAGACTTCGGAGCAAAAAGGAAGAAAAACGTCGGAGGGACTGTTGTTCTGGGCGGCCGCCCAAGGTGATGGTGGGCGACCGCCCACTTAATCAGACAGTTCAATCCGGAGAGCAGTTTTATGGGCGACCGCCCAGGACCAAAGTGGGCGACCGCCCACTTGTCGGGAGAGGCAAAAACTGGTTCGGATTTTAGGCCAATTTTCGGGTTCCTTTGTCCATCTAGGGTTAGGTTTGTATTCCTCGGCACATATTTAAGTAAAGTTCCGCCCCTAAACTTATTGTAACTCAGATTTAACATATTATAGTGCAAGATCCTGGCTTGGTAGTGCCCCCAGACGTAGTCAAACATATTGACGAACTGGGTAAACAATTTCTGTGTCTTTTCTTGCTTTGATTTCTTGTGCTTTGTTTGTGTGCTCTTATTGTTCTTGTGGGTTTGCTTGGGTAGTGGAGGGCCATATCCACAACAGTAGCCAAGTTGGTGAACCACGTAAATCTGTGTTCTTGTGATTGCTTTATTTTCTCATCAAGTCTTGTTCAATTGCTCTAACACTGGTTTTGAGCTCGATGACTTTAGCTACACCAGCAATGTGAGTGGATCCGCTTGTTTCAAAAATATAGAAATGGGGCACCAGTTGCATTCAGTTATTATAAAAAACAAGCTTGAACCGATCTATTTGTGGTAAATGCCTTGGTAGATATGTATGCGAAATCTGGTTCTCTTCAATATGCAAGGAAGCAGTTTGAGTTGATAAGGAATTGGGATAATGTTTCTTGAATGCAATAATTGTTGGATACGTGCAGGAGGAAGAAGAAGGCGAGACTTTGTAACATGTTTCAAAGGATGAGGTCACATGAGATTGAATCAGATAAGGTTTCCTTAGCTAGCATACTTAGTGCTTGTGCAAATTTGGAGTTACTTGATAGAGGAAAAGAATTGCATTGTTTCTTAATCAAGTATGGTTTCGTAACATGCCTTTACTCAGGAAGCTTGCTTGTTGACATGTACGCTAAATGTGGGGCTACTGGGGATGCACACAACATTTTCTCGTGCTTGCCTGAGAAGAGCGTGGTTCGTAGGAATGCTTGAAAGGTATCTCAAGGCCAACAGATTTTTATTAGTAGACTAATTATTACAGGATTCAGCCACGGCTAAATCACTATGTTTGCATGATATACCTTCTTGGGCGGTGGGGTTATCTTAAGGAGGCCGAGGAGTTCCTTGAAAAACTAGAAGTTGAACCAGACCCTATGATATGGGCCACATTTCTTGGGGCTTGCTGCATACATGGGGATGAAAAAAGAGGGCAGCGTGCTGCTGAAACCCTCATTCAGTTGCAACCCCAGAGCTCTTCTTCATACGTGCTGCTTTCCAATATATATGCCTCGTCAGGCAACTGGGAGGGTGTTAATTCTGTGAGGAGGAAATGAAAGACAAAGGAGTAAAGAAGTTTCCTGGATGTAGTTAGATAGTGGTTGGACAGAATACACATTTATTCCTGGTGGGGGATAAGGGTCATTCTTGTTCATGTGAAATTTATGCAGTTTTGAAGGATTTATATGCAACAATGGATGTTACGGCCTTTGTTCTTGAATCTGCATTTGAGTCTATTGTGCTCAACGAAGACTAACAAGACCTCCCTTTTCCTTTTATCAAAAAAGTTGCCTACGCGAAGACCAGCCTTCTGGTCATGCTTTGACAGACCAAGATATTTTGAGAGGGAGGCCTTCCTCTAATAGACTGGAAACTCATCCTTCTGAAGCAACAAGAACTCTACATCAGCATTAGATCCTCAAGATGACTCTGTTTTTGGAAGGATTTGTTCAAACCATTGTCATGGCTCACATGGAAAATGGGAATGGTATCCCCGACCATATATATATATATATATATATATTCCCACCAATGCTTTCCCCTTCCAAAAAGTGGTAAGAGACTCCAAAGACCAACTTATCTTATTTGAATGGTTAAAGATTGGATCTTACAGCTGTTTGTTGATGGCCGTGAACTTCAGAAATGAGAGAAGCGTGAAAGGAACTCTTATTATGATTCCAGAAATATTTTAGTTTTCTGAGTCGAGGTAAGGAAGATGAAAGACACTTTTGAAGCTTCAACCCATGAATAGTTGCCTGCAGAGATAGCCATGGTAAGACACTCTATTTTATGTATGCTCTAATGTTATTAACTTACAGTGAGATAATGTCTCTTTTGTAACAGTATATCTCATGATTAACAAAAACTAACCATGCCTCTCATGCCCGTGTTTTTTTTTTTTTTTTTTTTTTTTTGCCATTAATAGTGCTCAGTTTTATCCATCTACATTTCCTGAATTTTCTATTCATTAATGGTCTTCTATGTGTATGCAATTTTTTCTTTTGAGATCCATGAGCTCTTGATCATCTCGCTTGCACACTACCTGAAACAGGCGTACATGAAAGCATCCTTCTGCATGTTCTGGTAATGCCTAATGAAGGTGTTTCAGTTTTGTGCAACAGAACAGTCAGCATTCACTCTGCTGGATCGTACTGGGCCTACACAAACCAATTTTCTTGTTCACATCAAGATGGAGGATTCATCCAGTTGGTATATTAGCATGAGCTAATCTTCCGTATTTGGAAAACTACGGTTCAAACCGTCTGTTTTGCAATCAGGTGTGTACAAACTACTCTACTGCTGATTTCATTCTTTCATGCTCTCATTTTCCTCATTTGGCCCCTTATTACTTACCCATTCTGCATTGTATTGAGCTCAGTATTTGTCCTTTTGGTCTGTCATTTTTACATTTAGGGAGTTCGGTTTTAAAGTTGAAATCCTAATGTCGATGACATGTATTCTAATTTTAACAGTCATTTATCTATAATTTTTTTTTTTTTTTTTTGCTCATATGCATGGATAATAATCTACTCGATGTATTTTGAAGTAGTCTGTTTTAAAGTAAGAACACTCGTTATTGCAACGAATGGAGTAATCAGTAAAAGGACGGTTACTATTCTCCATTAGCACCACCCTGTTGACTTTGAGAAGCAATACTAAAACTATCCTGTTATAGGCTTGAAAAGCAATTCAGTCTGCACTTTAATTGTTTAAAAGTAAGAACACTCTTCAATGCTTATGAAAACAAGTCATTGCTTAATTGTTGCCTGATGAGATGGCATGGATGATATTCATTACTCTCTCCGTCCCAAATTTAATGTCAATTTTTCAGTTTTAGGAAAATTTAAGTAAGTTGACATGTAGGCACTTTTTGTAGAATACAGTATACATGTATTATGTATTTTTTTTATTAAATGAAGGACTTAATCTATTACAAGAGTGTACACTTCAAAGTACTAGAAATCGCAGTTAGTGGGGTTCGAACGCCTGACCTCTTGTTTAGAAAGAAACACCGGATGCCGCTTGAGTAAGAGCTCTTTGGCCATGTATAATGTATACCCACAAATGATCACACTATATAACACTCTTAGTACAAGAGTAAAACTAAAACATAATGATCAACAACAAAATAAGGAGCTTTATGTAACCTTACTACGAAAAAGTCATTCATTTTGGGACAAAACTTTTACCAAAATGGACATTCATTTTGGGACGGAGGGTTTTACTGTATTTTGACTTGTTTGCAGATGCAAGTAGAAATCCGTGATAGATATCCTGGTTTCTTCTAGTTATTGGCCATTAATCTGGATCCATCCTGTCTCAAGGTGTCTGGACAGCAAGTTAATCTGGGTGTTTGGGCGTCATTTTTTAAAAAATTAATGTTATTTTTTCCCAAATAAATAAATAAAAGAAAATTACAAATTAATAGATGCTTTTCTACGAGGTTAAAAATATTAGAATCATTTACTCACTCATGTCTTAATTCAAGTCTTCATTTTCTTTTCAGAAGAACATAAAATTATACATGCTGTAGATTGCATTTCCATTTTATTTTATAACCCTTCAGTTTCAGCTATACAGCACACTGAGTCCCTTTTTATCATCCTCGTTCAAAGTCCTAGACGTACCATAATTAATTCTCGGGTACATAATCGCATTCATATCTTGACTATGTTCCAGCCCAAGAAGGTGCCCAATCTCATGCATCGACACAGTCTGCATATCCAATTTATTTCTAGGTACATACCCAGGCCCCCCACCAACAAACCAGTCTTCTTCTGCATCGAAATGCGCGATCCCGCTCTGTGGTGCGAATCCATGAGCGGACACTCCGTATTTTCCGTCAAAGGGTTGACTATCTCCATGATCGCGTTTCTGGAAACTTAGCTTTAAGTCAGCAGCATTGTAGTCTTTTGTGTAGGTGAAAGTGAAGCCAAGTTGTGTTTCAAGTTCCCATTTCTTGAAAGCTCTTGCAATTGGCGGGAGTACATCTGGACGGTTCGCTGGTTGGAAACTGTATGTGAAACTCCTCTTACTCGTCCATCTCGGTCGACCTGTGTGCAGAATAAGTGTCGCAATTGCCTTATCAAGTTTTAACTGTATTTTCACTCACTAAGTTCAATAACAAGTGTCTTAGTTTATTTCCCAAATTTTTAAAGAGGTTTGTTTTACTTATTTGTACATTATTTGTATCATAAAACTGCACTAAGGTATTTTCGTTTTTAAAAAATACGACACTTATTTGAAACGCGACAATTATTATGGATTGGTGGAGTATTTAATTCAGTGAAAGAATAAGGATCATGACGATTATGTAACTTGGTAGTATTTGTAGAGTAGGTTTTGGGGGAAACTAGTTCCTCCATAAGTTAAAAAAAAAAATCCACTTTTTAACCCTTAAACCCTACAAATTAAAATCTAAACCCTAATCTTTAAACCCTAAACCTTAAACTTTAAAGCCTATAAAAACATGACTTTCTCAAAATTTTCTGGTATTTTGTATTGTGAAAAAGAGGTTTTTTTTTTTTTTTTTTTTTTTTTTTTTTTATCAACCAAATAGAAAAAAAAGAGAAGAGGAAATATCTTCTACACTTGATTCACCTGATTGCTTTTAGATTTACTTTGTGATTACGTAAATATTTTGCGGTCGGTACAACAATAAAGTAAGATTATTGTGCTGATATATTAATCTAATGATCTAATTCCTATGATTTTAATTTCTACTGCATCCTTATCTTTAAGTGTTACTCCCTCCGTACCAAAAAGATATGTTTTTCACCGTTACTACTATGAAGGATTTTTAGCAATAACTTTTAGGTTGATTTAATTGTACTAATAAAATTCTAGAACTTGTTATTAACACACCATCAACAATACTATCGATAACAAGTTTTAGATTTTCATTAGAATAATTGAATCAACGTAAAATCATTGCTCAAAGTTCCTTCATAGTAAAGTCGAAAAAAAATGTGAAGATCATTTTAGAACGGAGGGAGTATATTTTAATAAAAATAATAATGTGAAAGTTAGATTTTTAGTATTTTTACTGTTTCATACACATGTCCGTATAAACTTATTTCGAGTATGAAATTGCAATTGTGAATTAGAACTTAATAATTCCTGCCATTTTCCTCATTCATGAAAAGTCAAAAGATATAAGATAATATTATTCTTAATTTTCATGTACATTTGTTATGTTTTAGATTTTAAATTGTTATATTGATTGTAAAAGTGTTTAGCAAACTATCAATAAGGATATTTCTAAATTTTACAGACTTAATAAACTTCTTTAAAGTCAAAACTCAATCATATTGATAAAAAAACAGTCAAAATAGAACATTAATTTGTTTTATATAATTAAAATTTGTGATTTAAAAATTATTTTAGTAACTTTACTAAAAAAAAACAAAAAACAGTCATCTAGGGATATTTGTTTTCGTACCAGGAAAGAAGGAATAGTCAGGGCCAAAATGAGGACTCATCGGACCATGTTGGTGCAACATGTTGCTATCAAAATAATCGGGCGCACCGCATCTAGGCATCATCATCGATGACACCGTACCATCATCCAAACGACCGGTCACATTGAGGCCATAAAAATGTTGATAATCTTTAATAGCATTCTCTAAATTGTCATCAAATATATTGTTATCTCTATTTGTTTGGTTACGAAGATATCCAAATTTTTCGAGATACAATTTAAGTTTATTAAGACCCTCTACCTTGTCACCCTTGACGGAGATCGAACCACGTAAATTTGTCAAAAATTGAAATGGGGATGATTCTTGATCGTTAAAGTTGTGTAAACTTGAATGGGAGGGATGAGCAATGGCTAGGGAGAGGATCAAGAAGATGCATGAGAGAACCGTGAGAACGTAAGAGTTTTGGGGAGCCATGGATGAGTGAAATTGCAATTCGTAACCAAAATATATATATATGAATGCCCCTCCATCTGTAATTAACTTTAAGTAATCTCATTTCATAAAAGAATTAAGTACTTAAATTTAAGTAATCTCACTTGTTCTCCATTATATGAAAGAGTTAGCATCTAACAAAATTTTCTACTCCCACCGTCCTTAAATGAATGTACGGTACATTTTTAAGAAAATTTTGTTCAAAATGAATGTTTTTTTTTTTTTTTGAAAATAACTTTGTTCCTAATTGTTTATTAAGAAATTTTTTTCACTAGTCGCTTTATACTTACAAAACTAAATGTCTGGAAAAGATGATTACATGAGTATATAAGGATCTTTGTCACTAAATTGTATGAAACGTAAAGATTTTCTGATGTCTCTTGTAATGTAAAGAAATTTGGACATTCATCTAAGGATAGATGGAGTAGTAAGTATATAAATATCTTTATCATCCACACATTCTAAAAATTGTAATTTTACATGTATAGAAGGGATGGTAAGTGAATTTTCACTCAACAAATGAAATCATTTGCAAAATGGTGAGCGGAAATTCACTCACCACTTGTAATGGTAAGCGAATTTTCGCTCATACCCTTTAACCAAACTGTTTCAGCCACTTTTTTAGCGATATTGTGAGTAAAATTAACATTGATTTGAAATCTAGTTCTTAATTATGTTTTTTCCCGAAAGTTCTAAAATTTTAGGGCCCTATACAAAATTATTGTTTACGCCCTAAAGTTATTTACGAAAATAACTCAAATATAAAATTAGTATAAGAAAATAATAAAAATGAGACTTTCATAATTGGGGCCCTGAGCGGTTGCTCACCTCGCTCATGCTAAGACACGACCTTGCCCCAAATGACATTGTTCATGTCAAAATATAAAAAACGTTACTTATTTTCTATTACTTATAAATATAGCTTAATAATACACTCCTCCGTCCTATCACCTGTGAAATTTACTTTTCTTTTTCTTCTGTCCTACCACTAAGACTGACTAAATAACAATATTTTAATAATCTTTTATATAATGAGACTCGCATTTTATACTCAGAAAAACAATCCACTTACTATTCATATCACTCATTATCTCACATAGTTTAATTTACATACCCACAACCCCTCCTCCACTATTAATAATTTTTGATTTTTCTTAATCTCCATGCTCAAGCAATTGGTGTCACTAGGGGTAGGACAGACAAAGTATATGTTATGCACACCAGTATATACTCTCTCCGTCCCATTATAAGTAGGACTAGAGGATTAGCACAATAATTAAGAAAATGGAGTAGATGTGTGGTAGAAAATGAAGAGAGAGAATGAGTGGGGTAAATAGTAGTGTTGGTTGAATAAATTGAGTGGTGAAAAATAAAGAGAGCGAGAGAGAATGAGTGAGGTTAAATAATCGGATATAGTGAATATAAATATACTAAAGCATTCTCATTTTGGGTCGTCTCACTTGTGGTGGGACGGACCAAAAAGGAAGGAAGTCTCACTTCTACTGGGACAAAGGGATTACGCAATATTTTAAGTTAGTATTTTCATGCGCATAACATTTTCGTTATCAAAATTGACGTTAGTTATGAGTGTGCTTACAAAGTACTCCCTCCTTCCAATTCGAAATAATATTTTTGGGAATGACATAGGGATTAAAGTAAAATGTTAGTGGAGTAGGTATTGTGAGTAAGAAAAGTGATGTTAGAGAGAAAGAAAAAGGGGTATTGAATAATAATAAAAATTATTGTGAGTGTGAAAGTGAGTTTCATTAGATAAAACATTTTCATTAGGTAATCCTGTTTTGAGGGAGACATCCAAATTGACAAAATGTCTTCATTCGAGTGGGATAAACGGAGTGTGTAATTACAGTAATACAATAAAATTGAAAAATATTACTCCAATATTTATTATCTTTTGTAATGTTAACTAATAAAATTTTTTAGCGCATGTAAATGCTAATTTTACTAGAAATATGTAATAACACTTTATCGGTCTTGAGTCGACTTTTTAAATAAAATAGTGAGAAGTTGAGGAAAAACGTATTTTTCCCTAAGGTTCGCGTACAACGTGTTTTTAAAATTGCGCGATGACATTTTTGTAATTAACGGGAAGTTGTTTAGCGCTGACTGTAAGTGTCAGTGGTAGTGTAAAAAAGTGTCAGCCATGTACACTGTCACTTATTGACACTACCACTGACACTTTTAATAAGTCTCAGTATCAATGTTTAAAAGTGCCTGTGTAATTGCTGGCACTTTTTAACACTGACACTGTAGCGACCCCAAAATCCGTCCCTATTTATATTATATTTTTGGGGATTTTTATTTGACTTATGTGCGCATTTTATGTGTTGCATCATATTTTATGATTTGCATATCTTACTTGATTATTTGTGTTATTTACTTAGTTAGTAATAATAATGATTAAAGGAGTTAAATGATTAAGTTGAAACTTTAGGGTCCTTAGTGAAAATATAAGTTAAGGGGCTTAATTGTTGAAAATAAAACTTGAGTGATTAAAATGAGAAAATGGGTAAAGATTTTTATTTAAAACAAGCTTATCCTCCTTCTCTCTCTTCTTTCTCTGTGTGATTTCCTCTACAACTTTCTCTACGTTTTCTTAGGGTTAAAAAGAAAAAGGTAAGTTCAACTCATTTCGATTTAATTCTTTTTATTTACTTACCCATTTTAAAAACTAATTATATAAAAATTATCAGGGCGTCGAATAGGTCATTTCTATCCGAACAAAACTTATTTCAACGATACTTTTTCCGGAAATAGGTAAGTTACTAATTTTCCTTTAAATGTTAAAATGGTCATATATGTTATACCTGATACTTGTAATTGTTATTTTGTGATTTGGGTAATATTTGTTATACTTGTAATATTGGGACAAATGGAGTATATAGTATGTTGGTTTGGTTGGGTTCAAAGTAATATTAAAGTTGTTTTGAGACTAATTTTATAGTCTTAATAAAGTTATAAACGTTAAGTGTTGTACTTTTGGGACGGTGAAACGAAAAGAGTATAAATCATTTTGGTTTTGGCCTGTCGAGTGTGTTGGGCGGCCGCCCAAAATGGGCGTGCGGCCGCACACTTATCTGGAAGATTTTGTTCTTTGGAAAACAGAATGTGTGCGACCGCACACCCTGTTTTGGGAGGCCGCACATTTTCCCCTGAATCTTATAGTTTGGTTAAAGTAAGGTATAGAAGGTTAACTTTGGTTTAATCCTTGGGGTATTGTCAAGGACCAATATATGAGTGTCCTGGGATATTGTCATGGTTAATAAGAAGGGTATTCAAGTGTGTGCAAGAATGTATTGTGACCTTGAATCATGTTGTTGTAGACTCTTTGTGAGTGATTCTTTATGTGCATCTTTGATGTGTTTGGCTTGGTTCATTATTTTAGAATCATTGCCCGGTTGTTGTTATTCAACAAGTATTCATTACTGTGCTTCTTGTGAAAAGTCCAACTGGTCTTGTGTGGAGTCAGGCAATGGGAGAATTATAGTGGTACAAGTATGTTCACTATAAGGTTTACCATTGGTACCTCGTGTCAGGCGGTGGGAGAATTATAGTGGCACACAAGCCAAGTTCACTATAAGGTGTCCACTGTGCCTTCTCTGTTTCCCCAGTCCAGATTGGCCTTGGATGGGATGAATTGCTTCCTTTGGTGAGCATTTGGGTTATGACTTTGTGTCATATTTCCCTCTCTGGTTACTTGGGTTCTATTGGTTATGGTTTGGTTTTCGGGATCCCGGCTTCAGCTATGTATGCTGCTCAGATGGTTTTCTCAGATGGTATTCTCAGACAGTATTATTGGGTAAACCTTGGCTTGGTATCCACCTGATTGTGGCATTTGTGGTATTTGTGGTATATGAGTTGGTCGTTATTTCCAACCAGTATGGGACGGTTGGCGATAGGGAGCCTCTCATGTTATGTGCTATATGCTATATGATTATTTATTGATATAGTTTCTTTATGATTATCATATCAGCATGTAACGTAGTTGCATTTTAGTAGTTTACTGAGATTTATTCTCACCCTTTATTTGTTTACTGTTTTAGATAAAGGCGGGTCCAGGGGATAGGACACTTGGCACGGGAGGACGTTGGAGTGGTAAGAGTTGGGACTTGTTTTGTTAAGGTTACATTATGTAAATGTAAAACCTTTTGGGTAGAGTACCCGTACTTCCTATTGTCACACCTATTTTGGATAATGTTGGTGTATGTATTTTTGTATATAAGTTGTAAGCCTTCGGGCTAAGCACTTTCGTTGTGAAAGTTGGTTGTAAAGTTTGTTTCAAGTTAGATGAAGTCTTTGAACTTCAAGTGTGATTTTGTTAAACTTTATAAAAGCACATTTCGAAAAATTTTCAAAAGTGTTTTATAACGTCTTCCACTCGTGTCCCGAGCGTGGGGCCAAGTAGGACCACGGATCTAGGGCGTGTCAGTTGGTATCAGAGCTAGGTTGTAGATGGTCTAGAATGACTAAATGACCTAGGACGGTAGTAGAGTATAGAGTGAGTAACGTTGAGTGTTTTATGCAGGTGTTCATTAAAAATGGTTGAGAATGAAGGAGATCAGGCTGGGTCTTCGGGGCAAGGGGATGCCAGAGAAGAGGCTCGAATTATGTTTCAAGGAATGTTCGAAGCAGCAATGAAAACTTTAAATGATCAGAGGCAAGAGAGGGAACAGGTACCACCAAGATATGGCCTAGAACAGTTTCTGAAAATGAAGCCTATGGAGTATGATGGAGAGCCTGATGTATCTAAGACTGAAAGGTGGATTGAATCAATGGAAAAGATCTTTGATGTTTTGAGATGTTCTGCGGAAGATCAAGTCAGGTTTGCTACCTATAAGCTGAATGGAGCTGCCGAGCATTAGTGGAAAGCTTTGAAAACTAAATGGGATGAGACTCATGTACCTTACACATGGGAGAATTTTCTGGAAAAGTTTAAAGAACACTTCATTCCCCGAGTAGATCAAGACAGGAAAGAAATGGAGTTTCTTAGCTTGGAGCAAGGTTCTATGTCAGTTGCTCAGTATTCAGCTAAATATTCAGAGTTGCCCAGGTATTGTATTCACTTAGTGGCAACTGAGGAGAGAAAGACTACGAGGTTTGTGAAAGGTTTGAAAACTGTGATTAGAACTCAGCTAGTATCCCACAAGTTGCAAGATTTTCAAGATGCAGTTGATCGAGCCTACCAGGTGGAGCATGATATTGAGGAACATAAGAATAAAATGGAGTTGTTAGGCGTAGGGAAGCAAGTTAGGCAACAACAACAACGTGATGATAATAGAGGAAATCAAGGTGGATCTTCACAATTCAAAGGGTATTTTCAAAGACAGTCAGGTAATAGATATCAAAGTAACACTTCATGGAGTTAGAGCAGAGGAGTCTGTAATTATTGTCAGAAAGAAGGGCATTCAGAAGAAAGATGTTGGAAGAAACAGGGCAAATGTTTGAATTGTGGTCAGTTGGGTCATTTTCAGAGGGATTGCCCTAAGTTTAAGATGCAGGCATCGGGAAGTGTGGTTGGGTCTTCTCAGGGCCAGAAGAGGGATTCTTCAGGAAAGCCTAAGGTTCAGGGTCGTGTCTTTGCATTTCTCAACAACATGCTTCAGATTCCTCTAATGTGATAAGAGGTATTATTTCTGTGTCTAGTTTGAGGGCACGTACACTTATAGACCCTGGCTCATCGCATTCTTATGTGTCTGTGCATTTTGCTTCTCGATTGCATTTCTCTTATGAATCTCTACCATATGTGTTAGAAGTGTCTACTCCTATAGGAGAGTGTTTGGTGACCAATGAGGTGTTGCATTCTTGTGATGTGCATATACGTGAGCATGTTTTACCTGTTGATTTAGTTATCTTACCATTACAAGATTTTGATATTATCTTGGGTATGGATTGGTTGGGTAAATATCATGCGTCTGTTGATTGTGCTAAAAAAGTGGTCACATTTTCTATCCCTAATGTTCCTAAATTTACTTTTGAAATTGTTCCCTGGGGTAGAGAGATTCGTATTATTTCTTATGTGAAGGCTAGAAAGTTGTTGAACCGTGGTTGTGCGGGGTATTTGGCTAGTGTTTTGGATACTACTAAAAGGGTTCCTGATATTGAGGATGTGCCTATTATTAAAGAATTTTCAGATGTATTTTCTTCTGAGTATGCTATGCCTCCTGACCGGGAAATCGAGTTCTGTATTGACTTACTTCCAGGTATGGCTCCTATATCTGAGGCACCTTACAGAATGGCCCCAGCTGAGTTGACAGAGTTGAAGGTTCAGTTGCAAGAGCTACTTGATCGAGGATTCATTCGTCCTAGTGTATCCCCGTGGGGAGCTCCAGTATTATTTGTCAAAAAGAAAGATGGGTCCTTGAGATTGTGTATTGACTACAGAAAGCTGAATCAGGTAATTATAAAGAACAAATATCCGCTTCCTCATATTGATGATTTATTTGATCAACTTCAAGGGTCGGTTGTCTTTTCCAAACTTGACTTGAGGAGTGGGTACCACCAGTTGAAAATCCGTTCTGAAGACATTTCTAAAACTGCTTTTCGTAGTAGATATGGTCATTATGAGTTTCTTGTTATGCCTTTCGGGTTGACTAATGCTCCGGCTATTTTCATGGATATGATGAATAGGGTCTTTAAACCTTATCTTGATACCTTTGTGGTTGTATTTATCGATGATATTCTTGTTTATTCCAAGTCTCGGGAGGAACATGAACAGCATTTACGAATGGTTTTATCTATTCTTCGTGAGAAGCAGTTGTTTGCTAAATTCAGTAAGTGTGCTTTTTGGCTCGATGAAGTATCTTTTCTGGGGCACGTGATTTCTAATAAAGGTATATCAGTTGATCCATCCAAAGTTGAGGCTATTGTGAATTGGAAGAGGCCAGAATCAGTTACAGAAATTCAAAGCTTCTTGGGGTTAGCTGGGTACTACAGAAGGTTCATTGAGGGGTTTTCTAAGATTGCAACTCCCTTGACTCAGTTGACTCGAAAGAATGTTCCTTATGTGTAGAATGAAAAAAGTCAAGTTAGTTTTGAAGAGTTGAAGAAGAGATTGACTACAACTCCTATTCTTGCCCTACCTAATGGTAATGATGATTTAGTAATATATAGTGATGCTTCTAAAGAAAGCCTCGGGTGTGTATTAATGAAAAATGGAAGGGTGATTGCATATGCTTCGAGGAAGTTGACTCCGAGTGAGCAGAATTATCCTACCCATGACATGGAGCTTGCAGCTATTGTCTTTGCATTGCACAAGTGGAAACATTATCTTTATGGAGCAAAGTTTGAGATTTTTACAGATCATCAGAGTTTGAAGTATCTTTTCTCCCAGAAAGAGTTGAATAATAGACAACGAAGATGGATGGAGCTGTTAAAGGATTATGATTGCACCATTTCTTATCATCCGGGCAAGGCAAATGTGGTAGCTGGTGCTATTAGCCGGAAGTCTTATGTAGCTTCATTGATGGTGCGGGAATGGAAGATGTTGGAGGATGCTAGAGATTGGAGTCCTTATGAATCAAAGCATGGAGATATTTTTGCGAATATTCGAGTATTACCAACTTTAGTTCAACAAATAAAGGAAGCTCAGAAAGATGACCCGGAGTTGGTAAAGATTATGGATAAAATCAAAGATGGTAAATTTGAGGATTTCCCCCTCAATTCTGAAGGGGTATTGACTTTCAGAGGTCGATTGTGTGTGCCTAATGTTGATGGGATTAAACACCAAGTTCTTGATGAAGGCCATAAATCAAGGTATACTATTCATCCCGGGAGTACTAAAATGTATCAGAATTTGAAGCAACACTTTTGGTGGAATAATATGAAGAGGGAAATAGCAGATTATGTATCCAAGTGGTTGACATGTCAACAAGTTAAAGCTTAACATCAAAGGCCCGCAGGATTGCTTCAACCGTTAGAGATTCCAGAATGGAAGTGGGAACATGTTACTATGGATTTTGTGACAGGATTACCTCGTACTCGAAGAAGGTTTGATGCAGTTTGGGTGATTGTTGATAGATTGACAAAGTCTTCTCATTTTCTACCTATTGATATTGGTTATTCTATGGAAAGGCTTGCAACTTTGTACATTAATGAGATCGTGGGGTTACATGGAGTTCCAGTGAGCATTGTGTCTGATCGTGATCCTAGATTCACATCTCGGTTTTGGCAAGCATTTCAGAAAGCTTTGGGTTCAGAATTAAGATTTAGTACTGCTTTTCATCCTCAAACAGATGATCAGTCAGAAAGAACCATTCAGATTCTTGAGGACATGTTGAGGGCTTGCTCAGTTGATTTTGTAGATTCTTGGGATATTCATTTGCCTCTCGTAGAGTTTGCTTATAATAATAGTTTTCAGTCCAGTATTGGGATGGATCCTTATGAAGCCTTGTATGGGAGGAAATGTCGGTCTCCTATCTGTTGGGATGAAGTGGGAGAAGCCCAGATTTGGGGTGTTCAGATGGTTAATGATTCAGTTGAGAAGGTTAAACTTATTCGGGATCGTTTGAGTACTGCCCAGAGTAGACAGAAAAGCTATGCCGATCATCGAAGGCGAGACCTTGAGTTCAAAAAAGGTGACTTTGTGTTTTTGAAGGTTTCCCCTAATGTTGGTATTCGAAGATATGGAAAGAAAGGCAAGCTTGCTCCGAGGTATATTGGTCCATTTGAGATTCTTGGAAGAGTGGGAGATCGGGATTATCGTCTTGCATTACCTCCTTCTCTTGATAAGATCCATAATGTGTTTCATATCTCTATGCTTCGGAAGTATGTGTATGATCCTTCTCATGTTTTATCTGAGGTACCCGAGGATATTGAGCCGAGTATGTCTTATGAGGAGCATCCAGTCCAAGTGATTGATTCTAAAGTCCAAGAATTGAGAAATAAGAGTATTCCTCTTGTTCGAGTCGTGTGGAGGAACCATAATGTGGAAGAATCAACTTGGGAACTTCGGGAGGAGATCGAGAGAAAGTACCCTTGGTTGTTTGAGGGCCTCGGTAAGTAACCCTAAAATTCGGGACGAATTTTCTTTAAGGGGGAGTGATTGTAGCGACCCCAAAACCCGTCCCTATTTATTTTATATTTTTGGGAATTTTTATTTGACTTATGTGCGCATTTTATGTGTTGCATCATATTTTATGATTTGCATATCTTACTTGATTATTTGTGTTATTTACTTAGTTAGTAATAATAATGATTAAAGGAGTTAAATGATTAAGTTGAAACTTTAGGGTCCTTAGTGAAAATATAAGTTAAGGGGCTTAATTGTTGAAAATAAAACTTGAGTGATTAAAATGAGAAAATGGGTAAAGATTTTTATTATTAAAGTTTGTTTCAAGTTAGATGAAGTCTTTGAACTTCAAGTGTGATTTTGTTAAACTTTATAAAAGTACATTTCGAAAAATTTTCAAAAGTGTTTTATAACGTCTTCCACTCGTGTCCCGAGCGTGGGGCCAAGTAGGACCACGGATCTGGGGCGTGTCAGACACTTATGAAAAAGTGCCAATTCCAATGTTTATAAACTCCAATTTGAATCACTGGCACTTTGTAATATTACCACTCGCCATTTATGATGCTCTCAGTTATTTACGAAAATACCACAATTTGTTTTTTTAAAAAGCGCTAGCGTTTTTTGAAAAACACGTTTTTTCTATGCTCAAAGTAAAACACGTTTTTCACAAGACCTACTCAATAAAATAAGTAGATAAATTTGCAAATAAATAAATAAAAAAAAACTGAGATTACTCAAGTCAAAGTATGCCAAGACTGATTTGGTATGAGTAAATTAGAAATTGACCCCGCGTACTATCAATTTATTGCAATGTTACATCTATACTTCCAATTTCGTCAATCAAACCTGCGTACTATCATTTAGCAATCAATTGAACCCCAAAAGTTAACTGCCGTTGAATAATTAACGGGGAGGTACACGCGACATCCAGTTGGGATATTTGTTAATGACTGTGTGCTGACTGTGTGCTGACTGTATGCTGAACTTAATGATCGAAATATCATCCATGCACACTTAAAAAAAAAAAAAAAACAACACGCTTCAAGCACGTGAGGGCGGCATCCCTAATTACCAAACATTTAACAAATCACAATTACATTTACGCGGTTAGTGTAAGTGAGAGAGAGAAAAGAAAAAAAGTTGTAGATTTGCCGATGACGACGACCTAATTCGATCGTTTTTCACCCAGAATTTCAACCTATTGTTGTTCACATCAGAGAACCATGGCGGTATGTTGTCTGATTTCTTCTCCTTCGCCTTCGATTAGGTTTTCAATTCATATTAGTATGTAATGTATTTTGCCCTAGTTTTGAAAAAAATTAGGGTTTTTGTGTGTGTTGTTCATGGTTTATCCGACACTCTTTTATGGCTGTATATATGTTGTTTAGTGAGAGAAAATATGTGGTCTCATATTCTTGTTCTTGTTGCTTATCTTTATGTCACTATTACATATGAATATGTACCCCTTTCATCACCAAAGTTTTTCTTAGTCTTTCTTTATGGCTGTCCTTGGTCCCCACCCACACAAAAAGAACCCTAATTTTTTATGACTGTCTCCACCTGTTATGACATTTATGGCTTTTAAAATTGTACACTAGTATGCATGATGTTTTGTCCTTAATTTATTTGTTTTTCATGCTTTTATGACATGACAAAGTTATATTTTATATCTTTTGACTTTATATTCTTTATATAAAAACAGGGATTACAAGATTTTTTATCACTTTCCGTCTATCACAGTGGTGTCATGAAGCTAATGCCTTATTTGCATTATACTGGGGCTAGGGTGTCCAGATTTCCAGCAATTGATGCTAATAGTTTTACATATGATGAGTTGGTTAGGCTAATACAATCAGTGACCAGCAAGGGTATAGATAAAATTCATTACAATGTTCATGGGAAGTCAGTAGCTGATGGATTAAGGTTTGTAGGGAATGATGAGCATTTAAAAGGTTTGATTGAGCTTGGGAGGAGCAAAAACTCATATGTACAGGTTTACATAGAGCATGATGATGAGCCATTAGTAGATGTGAATGTCAATGTGAATGAAGATGTGAATGTCAATGATCAAGGAGATAGTAGTGACTCTGATGCCAGTGTGGATCATCTTAGTGATCTTGAAGAAGAGAGTGTACAAGTTAGGAAAGAGAAGAAAACCTTTGTACCTTCCATGCCAATTGATGAGGGTGATGATATGTTGGAGGAGATAAGAAAATATTGCAGTGTGGTAGATAACCAACCATCCAATGAAGAGAATTGCGACTCAAGTGATTATGACACTCCTCAGTTTGACAGTAGTGATGAGGATCATGAGAGTGACAAGGCTGTGACTCATTATCCTGTATTTGATCCAAATACACCATGGGACAAAATGGAACCTGTACTTGGTATGAGATTTGCTGATCATAGACAGATGAAACATTGCCTCACGTGTTAATTGAGATGGTTGAAGTCTGAATCTAACAGATTTGTAGTTGCTTGTAAGAAACCTTGTAAATGGAAGTGTCGTGGTATATACATGTAAAAAGAAAGATCTTTTCAAATCAAGTCATTGATGGATGTGCATACTTGTGTGAAGGATTATAGCAAGGTGAGAGTAGCAGGTACAGCATGGGTGGGAAAAATGTATGCAACTGAGATTAGGAAGAATCCAAAGATGCCCCTGATTGATATGAACAATGATATCCATAAGATCTTTAAGCTTAACATCACTGACACACAATGCTTTAGGGCAAAACAGAAAGTCATGAATGAGTTGGATAATGCTTTACAAGAGCACTATAGCAGGTTGTTTGACTATGAAGGTGAGTTAAGGAGAAGCAATCCTGGGAGCACAATTGTTTTTGAAAGAGTTACAAAATGAAAAATCAGCCCATGTTCAACAAACTTTATGTTTTTTTTCAATGCATTGAAATTGGGATGGAAGGGAGGATGTAGACCAGTGATTGGGATTGATGGATGCTTCTTGAAAGGTTATTGCAAAGGTTAACTTTTGCGTGCTATTGGTAGGGATGGGAACAACAACATGTATCCTGTTGCTTGGGCAGTGGTGACAGTGGAAAATGAAGACAACTGGACTTGGTTTTGTAAACTTCTGAGGGAAGATATAGGGTGGCAGGAAGGAGATACATTGACACTTATTACAGATCAACAAAAGGTATACTTAAATATGTCTTGATTGTTTTTTTATTATCTTTCTTTCAATGCATTGTGATAAGTTATACTTAACTTGAGATTTACTTTTAAACATTTTCCAGGGACTTCTAAATGCAGTAGAAAGTGTATTTCCTGATGCAGAGTCAAGGAATTGTGCAAGGCATGTATATGAAAATTTTAGGAAGAGGTTTAGTGGAGTTCAAATGAGAACACTGTTCTGGAAGGCAGTAAAATGTGGTACATGGGAGGAGTGTAGTAAGTTTTTTAGACAAATCAAGGAAATTAATCATTCAGCTTATGATTATCTTATGTCTAGGGAACCAAAAAAACTTGTGCAGGTCCTATTTTTCACTAGCTACTTGTTGTGACAGTGTAGAAAACAATATGGCTGAAATCTTCAACTTTTTCATTATAAAAGCTAGGAGCAAGCCCATTATTTGTATGTTGGAGGACATTGGAGTGGCATTGACCAGAAGGCTTACTGAGAATAAAAAAATGCTGGAGAATTGTAAGGATAAATTGTGCCCTAGAGTTAGGAAGAAATTAGAGTCAAATAAGGAAGAATACACGAATTGGGAATGTCTTCACAATGGCCATAACAAGTTTGAGATTAAAAAGGGCTCTGAAGCTTATACTATTGATATGGATATAAAGACATGTGCTTGCAGGCTTTGGCAAATGACAGGTATTCCATGTAGTCATGGAATTTGTGCCATATACTTCAGAGGGGGTAATCTAGATGATTATGTGCATCCTTGCCTCACAGTGGAAAAATATTTGTCTGCATATGAATGTGGCCTTGAACCTGTTAATGGTGATGGTTTGTGGAAGAGATATCCAAGTGAGAAAGTGTTGCCTCCTGTTTGTGGAAGAAATTCTGGTAGACCCAAGACTCAAAGATACAAGGTTGGAGAAAAAATAACTGAAACTGATGTTGAAGCTGCAAGATTGAAAGGGAATGATGTGAGCAGAAAGGGCAGAAAGATGAAGTGCACTAATTGTAATGGTGAAAATCACAATAGTAGAAGTTGTAAAAATGCGAGAGTGGATGATAATGAAGACCTAAGCTATAGAAGAAAATGGCAAAGGAAGAAGAAAAATGCAAATGTGAGTGAGACTGCACATGGACTTGAAGAGACTAATGTAGATGGTGAGAACAATAATGGAGGCTTTGTTGGAGTAGTTAATGCAACTGAAGAGCAGGTTAACATTGATGGAGAAGCGGATGGCATTGAAGGTACAACCCTCATCTCCCCATTTATAATTAAAGCACATTATTTTTTATTATCTGTATAAGTTGACTATATTGCATTATTAGGTGAGGATGGATTTGGTGATAATGTAGAAATGAATGCCAGTAAAGGTGAGGATGTATTTGAAGAGAATAATGCAGGTACAAGCTTCTGTCTGTTAGCTATTTAGTTTCTGTATAAGTTGACTATATTGCATTATTTAGTTTGTTTCTCAATAAAATAACAATCTTTTTTAACTATGGACCTTTTTATCAAATGAAGTTATTAATGGTGATGAAATTGCAATTCTTGAAAAAGAAAGGGCTAGTCCAAGAGTCCAAAGGACTAAAAATGAAAATTCAAAGAGTACAAGAGGTAGGAAAGTGAATTTTGGTAAAAAAAGGAATCAGGTCCCCACTGGTTTTGGTGCCTATGTGAATGAGAATACATGAGCTACCTATTTATGTGTAAGTAGCTATTATCAGTTTCCTTATAACATTACTACTTTCGTGTTTATCTTATAGCCCTTATCTGATTTTATTTTCTTTATATATATTAGGAAAAAGAGGTGCTTTAATTGTGAATGGACCGAATAAGGATGTCCCTAAGTCAAGAAATGAAGTCCCATCTGCTGCAAATACCTCAAAGGCAATTGTTCACCAAACTGAGATGGCAACAAAGGGACATCAGAGGAGGTGTTCACCAAGGCTTCAACAACAAACTGAGATCCTACTGACACAACCTTCCCAGGGCAGTCCACAATATCAATCCCCAGAGCATTCGAAGAAAAGAGCAAGTACTCTTCATAGGAGGTCATCACCAAGGCTTGATGCAAAGAAGAAAAAATTGTTTGATTAGAGAAGTACATCTTTAGTATGGTTGTAAAAAAATACAATTAATTATCTTTTGTCTAAATTTTATTAAGCTAAGACTAAGAATATATGTACTCAATCTTTTGGACCTTAATGATTGAGTACATCCTTTGTTAGTTAAGTGAAGGTGAGTGACTTGAATATGTATGTAGTCCTTTTGGATGTTGATTATATGGTAAACTGAAGCTAATGCTTCTAAGTTGGTTAAATTATCTGCTACTTGTGTATTATATGTGTCCATATGTAGAAGTGTTTTTTTTTCCATAAGCCAGTGTAAGATACAAATATAGATGATTATGTGTTATACTGCACATGTGTGCTATAAATCTAGTGCAATTTGTTATACAACAAGTGTATTTGTCACACAAGAATATGTTAAGTACCATGACATTACTTTAATAACATAAAAATTCATTACATAGATAGGTGGTTCAACAAAGATTGCTACTGGTTGTAACGACCCAGATTTTCATAAGGTAAACAAATCCATAAAACATGGAAATACTAACAGTTGTCTTACAAAATCCAACTTAAATAGCCCAACGGCTAGTCTCAACCATCAATTCAACCATAAATGCGAAGCGAAATTAAATACTAAGTCTTCAAGCCAGTACAACCGCTAGCTAAACAAAATAAACCATAAAGTCTTAATATAACCGACACGGACAGCTTCATCTAGCGTTCCGTCTACTTCTTTAAGTCGTTACCTGAAAAAGATTATTAGAGAAAGGGTGAGCGAACAATGCTCAGTAAGTTCATACGAACTTCTCCGATAGCTAAGGAGAAGTGACCGAAAGAACGGACTCAATTGATAATTTCAAAGATCGGATATCATTTCAAATACTAACTGCATATAACGAATACAGTTAACTACTCAAAGATTGGTGGTCCTATTTCCATTCCGTCAATTTCAAGTTCCAAACACCTTTTCAGGGTGTCACACCTTTTCAGGGTGTTAAATGAATAAGAGACCTTACACCTTTTCAGGGTGCTCCCTTATTTAGAATTATCATGATAATCTAGAGTTCCACAAAGTCTAAGTTACAAGTATTTAACTAGACTTATTTCCATTAGTCCGTTTCCTAGGACTGTTTCCAAATTAGTCCTTTTCAGGGACTAGTTAGTCCTTTGCAGGGACTATACAGCTACACCTGTTGCAATTAGATATAGCATACTTTCCAAAATAGTGTTCCCTAAACGAGAGCACATGCAAATTCAAATGTTCTAAGATTCCCTACGACCAAAACATGTCATAGGTAAGATATACAAAAGACGTTCATCAACGTAGAGTTCAAGCGCTATGGACCATATAGCATTCATGAAAGAATTATAGAGTTCCAATGAATAAAGAATTCAAGATACTTAGGAACGTAATCCCTTACCTTGCTAGCGTTGACTTCTAGCGGGTTCTTTGCGTACAATCTACAATCACGCAAAGATACTACTTTTAGGACATGAACCATATTTATCCCCGTCCCCAAATTCCTTTTCTAACTTTAACCTTTTGAGTTTATTTCTTAAACTCCTTCTTAAGGTTCTTACTTTAGTTTAGGGTTTATCTTACCCTTCATAACTTTCCCCACATATCTTTAGGTTTACGTAAAAGTCTACTTCCAATTCATGTGTCTCAAGTTGACTTTATTTTATGAAAATACTATTCACAGCGTTGACTTTACTATTCCCAGCATTGACTTTACTATTCCCATTTGACTTTCACACATTGAAACACCTTGAAAAACTAACACAAAACCCTACTTTACAAACCCTAACTTGACACACACATCACACACACACACACGGCATACACACACACACACAAACACACACACAGCACAAACACACGACACACACACTGCACACACGCACAAACACACACACACGGACACACACACACACACCGACAGCCGCCAGCCTCCGCCGCCGCCGCCAGCTGTTGCCGCTGCCGCCGTCGTGGTGGTGGTGGTTCATGCATGCATGTCAATACCATTCCCATCTTTTCCATTAAATAGGTTTTCAACAGTTAACAATAAACCCTAGTTTTACCAATTTAGAGTTGGGGTTCTAAGTTCCGTTTCATAATTCCTAGGCGATACCCAATCCAAGAATTAATATTTTAGGGATGAGAGAATTACCTTCGAAGGGGGTTGAATCTTCTTCTTCCTCCTTCTCTCTTTCTCCTCTCTTCTTCCTCTTCCTCTCTCTCGGCTCTCCCTCTCTCTCCGCCTCCTCTCTCTCTTTTTCTCTAGGGTTTTTGATTGACTCAAAATAATAGGGAGAGGGTTAAAGAGTTGATTAAATACTTAGGTTTCCCCGTTCCTATTCCAAAAAGGTTTTCCAAAGTTGACTAGATTGGGCCCTTCTTTATTAGCCCAACTCATTAATTATTTAATGAGCCCGATCACAATATTTAATATAAAAGCATAATAATAATAATAATGGGCCAAAAAGGCCGGTTATTACACTCTTCCCTCCTTAAAAGGGTTTGGTCCTCCAAACTAAACGTACCTTAAGCGGCGAATAACTCGGGGTATGCTTCTCGCATCTCACTCTCGAGCTCCCACGTCGCTTCCCTTTCTGAGTGATTGCTCCATTAAACTTTTACGTAAGGAATCACCCTCTTCCTCAGAGTTTGATCCTTGCGATCCACTATCTTTACCGGTGCTTCGTCATAACTCAGGTAGGCATGCATCCTCAGTTGCTTGTACTCAATTGCATGGCTTGGGTCAGGAATATACTTCCTCAGCATAGATACATGAAACACGTTGTGAACTCCTGCTAAAACAGACGGTAAAGCTAATTTGTATGCCACGGTCCCAACTCGTTCTAAGATTTCAAATGGTCCCACATATCTCGGACTTAGCTTCCCACGGATTCCGAATCTCATCACTCCCTTGGTTGGCGAAATCTTCAAAAAGACATGGTCGCCCAGTTGGAACTTTAAATCGCGTCTTCGATGATCAGCATACGATTTTTGTCGGCTTTGCGCGGTTACTAACCATTTTCTAATTTGTAGAACCTTGTCGGCAGTCACTTGCACAAGTTCTGGTCCGGTTATCTTTCTCTCACCAACCTCGTCCCAACACGTCGGTGATCTACACCTTCTCCCATACAACGCTTCGTACGGTGCCATACCAATGCTAGCATGAAAACTATTATTATAAGCGAATTCTACTAACGGCAAGTGTTCATCCCATGTTCCTTGCCAATCCAATGACGTAGCTCTCAACATATCCTCCAGCGTTTGAATAGTTCTTTCTGATTGCCCATCGGTCTGCGGATGGAAGGCTGTACTCATTGTCAACTCGGTACCCAACGCTCCTTGCAGACTCTTCCAGAATTTTGATGTAAACCTAGCGTCTCTGTCGGACACAATCGAGACTGGTATTCCATGTAATTTCACAATCTCATCTATGTAGAGTTTTACAAACTTTTCCAGCGAATCGCTTACCTTTATTGCCAGGAAATGAGCAGATTTGGTGAGTCGGTCAACTATCACCCATATTGCGTTATACCCTTTCATAAGGTAAACAAATCCATAAAACATGGAAATACTAACAGTTGTCTTACAAAATCCAACTTAAATAGCCCAATGGCTAGTCTCAACCATCAATTCAACCATAAATGCGGAAACGAAATTAAATACTAAGTCTTCAAGCCAGTACAACCGCTAGCTAAAAAAAATAAACCATAAAGTTTTAATATAACTGACACGGACAGCTTCATCTAGCGTTCCGTCTACTTCTTTAAGTCGTTACCTGAAAAAGATTATTAGAGAAAGGGTGAGCGAACAATGCTCAGTAAGTTCATACGGACTTCTCCGATAGCTAAGGAGAAGTGACCGAAAAAACGGACTCAATTGATAATTTCAAAGATCGGATATCATTTCAAATACTAACTGCATATAACGAATACAGTTAACTACTCAAAGATTGGTGGCCCTATTTCCATTCCGTCAATTTCAAGTTCCAAACACCTTTTCAGGGTGTCACACCTTTTCAGGGTGTTAAATGAATAAGAGACCTTACACCTTTTCAGGGTGCTCCCTTATTTAGAATTATCATGATAATCTAGAGTTCCACAAAGTCTAAGTTACAAGTAGTTAACTAGACTTACTTCCATTAGTCCGTTTCCTAGGACTGTTTCCACATTAGTCCTTTTCAGGGACTAGTTAGTCCTTTTCAGGGACTAGTTAGTCCTTTTCAGGGACTATACAGCTACACCTGTTGCAATTAGATATAGCATACTTTCCAAAATAGTGTTCCCTAAACGAGAGCACATGCAAATTCAAATGTTCTAAGATTCCCTACGACCAAAACATGTCATAGGTAAGATATACAAAAAACGTTCATCAACGTAGAGTTCAAGCGCTATGGACCATATAGCATTCATGAAAGAATTATAGAGTTCCAATGAATAAAGAATTCAAGATACTTAGGAACGTAATCCCTTACCTTGCTAGCGTTGACTTCTAGCGGGTTCTTTGCGTACAATCTACAATCACGCAAAGATACTACTTTTAGGACATGAACCATATTTATCCCCATCCCCAAATTCCTTTTCTAACTTTAACCTTTTGAGTTTATTTCTTAAACTCCTTCTTAAGTTTCTTACTTTAGTTTAGGGTTTATCTTACCCTTCATAACTTTCCCCACATATCTTTAGGTTTACGTAAAAGTCTACTTCCAATTCATGTGTCTCAAGTTGACTTTATTTTATGAAAATACTATTCACAACGTTGACTTTACTATTCCCAGCATTGACTTTACTATTCCCAGTTGACTTTCACACATTGAAACACCTTGAACAACACACACAAAACCCTACTTTACAAACCCTAACTTGACACACGGCATACACACACACACTGCACACACACACTGCACACACACACGGCACAAACACACGACACACACACTGCACACACGCACAAACACACACACACGGACACACACACACACACCGACAGCCGCCAGCCTCCGCCGCCGCCATCGCCAGCTGCTGCCCTGCCGCCGCCGCCGTCGTGGTGGTGGTGGTTCATGCATGCATGTCAATACCATTCCCATCTTTTCCATTAAATAGGTTTTCAACAGTTAACAATAAACCCTATTTTTACCAATTTAGAGTTGGGGTTCTAAGTTCCGTTTCATAATTCCTAGGCGATACCCAACCCAAGAATTAAAATTTTAGGGATGAGAGAATTACCTTCGAAGGGGGTTGAATCTTCTTCTTCCTCCTTCTCTGTTTCTCCTCTCTTCTTCCTCTTCCTCTCTCTCGGCTCTCCCTCTCTCTCTGCCTCCTCTCTCTCTTTTTCTCTAGGGTTTTTGATTGACTCAAAATAATAGGGAGAGGGTTAAAGAGTTGATTAAATACTTAGGTTTCCCCTTTCCTATTCCAAAAAGGTTTTCCAAAGTTGACTAGATTGGGCCCTTCTTTATTAGCCCAACTCATTAATTATTTAATGAGCCCGATCGCAATATTTAATATAAAAGCATAATAATAATAATAATAATGGGCCAAAAAGGCCGGTTATTACAACTGGTATTGTCCATAACGTATTCCCATTGCCATATCATAATATTTGGTTCAACAACCATACAACAACAACATTCATATCTGATTTTACCTATGGCATCAACATATTTCCAATAATATCATTTCCTTGACCATTTCCCACAAACATTGCTACAGCTATTGTCCAGAACACAAGACTTCCAAACAAGTACCAGTAATGCTTATGCTTCTTTTCCTCCATTTTCTTCACAAACTCCTTGAGCTTTGCATATTTTTTCTTCAAATTTTCATTCTCTGAAACCAAATGAGAAACTTGTATATCTTTCTTCTCAAGTTCATGCTGCAACTTTGTTATCTCGGATCTCAATCGTGCACCAATAACAATACTCTTTTGTCTTTCACTAACCGGAGGATCAATCCAGGCAAAGAAGTTAGAGTAACGAGATCGATTCTGCAAAATTACCCAAAACATGAAAACGAAATACTATAAATAATTAAAAAAAAATCTGAAATTTTCTGCTTACCATGTAATTTGGGCAACCAGTGAACCTCCTACCTGGATTATCATCGCTCCAAGATGTCCAGATAGGAGCTCTTACACCGCACTCACACATCCTAGACGAGTTGTTGTTTGACGATTGAAGATCCCTCTCTTCAAATATAGCGGCTTCCATTTTTTTCTTATTAATACGATTGAAGAAATGAAACCCTAGCTTTGGTTTGCCGTTAATAAGAAGAGAAGGGGAATGCACGTGCTAGACCGGTGGGGCAATTTAAGTTCAGGATACAGTCAGCACACAGTCAGCACACAGTCATCAACAAATATCCCAACTGGATGTCGCGTGTACCTCCCCGTTAATTATTCAACGGCAGTTAACTTTTGGGGTTCAATTGATTGCTAAATTGATAGTACGTGGGGTCAATTTCTAATTTACTCGATTTGGTATATAGCTACCCGAAAGACTAAAGCAACTGAACATGTTTTTGTTTGAAAGTTGAAATAAGAGTCGATACTTTGATTTGAATATTAGAAGTCTGTGGCGACTGAACTAATATAAATATTCAATGTTTACATTTATAATTTCGATTTAGACCACATTAATTAATTAATTAATTTCAGAACATTTTTTTTAAACATACATTAATTTCAGAACATTGTTTCACATCCTTGTTACACACACTTAACCCATAGTTTTTTTTTCCCAAACACCCAACCCTTCCAAAACCACTGCACCCCCACCCCTAGTTTTTAAGCTTAAAGGGTACAAGCAATATTCATCATAGTACAAGTGTCTTTTGTTGTACATACACGTACACCCACATTCATTTTTGGACTATGTACATATCGATCTCAAAAAGTCTATTTTGCCCCTAGTTGTTTAAGAAAATTAAGAAAATAAATACTCCATCCGTTTCAAAATATATGTCGATTTAAAAGTACAAAATTGTTTTAAAATATTTATCAATTTACTATTATCAATGCATTTTTACTCTTTTGTCTCAGTTATATGCTTATTTAATGATTGATAATCATCTCTTATACAAGCATTTACTCACCTAAAAAATTAAATTGTTTTAAGGGAAATTGAGTCCTATCAACATGCATTCATTGCATTTCTTAATATGTGTGAAAATACTTAAACCGACATATATTTTGAAACGGAAAGAGGATTATTCATTAGCGTAGTACAATACTCCCTCCGGACTCAATTATAAGCAACAAAAGTGGGTTTTTTTTTTACCTAAATATAAGCAACTCTAAGGGATTTCAAAACCATTTAATACTCTTTTACCAAAACTTCCCCTATTTAATTATTCATTTTCAAATACAAGTGCAAATTTATTACACATTTAATATGAGGATATATTAGTAATTTTAACATATTTTTATTATAAAATCAAGACAATTAACTAACTTAACTACTTTTTTAATATGTGTGATTTTAGTTATTTTTGCTTATATTTGGGACCGGAGGGAGTAGTTATTTTTGTTTGTACATCCACTTTACACCCGAGAAAATCACTAAAATATGCAACGTATCGGGTGTTAAAAGTCAATTAATGCAACGTAGTGCTTATTTTTGAAAATAGACAACGTACTTGCTTATTGTGTATCAAATAATGCAACGCAATAACTTTTTAGCCTCTACTACGTTGCATTAATTGATACAACGTACTTCAAGTACGTTTGTCAAATTGTTCGAATTTTGCATTATTTGATACAACTACTTCAAGTACGTTTCACAATGTAAGAATTCGCTACTACGTTACATTAATTGATATAAATCGGACACTACGTTACATAAATTGGTCGTTTGCCCCCTTTACACCCACATTCATGAATGGCATGGATGTAATATAGTTATGCAAGTCCAAGAAGGGTCTAATTAGTATAGAGACCGTCTATAAGTAAGATACGCGAACCCCACGAGGGAATCAACTCATTTTCATTGTCACACTACCCAACGCCATGCAAACTCTCATTTCCCCCGCCCTCCGCCACCCACCCACCACCAAACCCCGCCGCATTCCGCCACCGGTCTCCGTCTCCGCACCCCGACTAGCCAACAATTTCACCATCACAATGCCGCCGGAAAAGGCCGAAATCTTCAAGTCACTCGAATCATGGGCCAGAGAGTCCGTTCTCCCTCTTCTCAAACCCGTTGACCGGTCATGGCAACCCAACGAATTCCTACCCGACCCGTCTCAATCATCCGACGACTTCACCGACGAAGTCCGGGCCTACGTGAACGGACCGCCGGACTTCCCGATGACTACTTTGTTGCGCTTGTCGGCGATATGATCACTGAGGATGCTCTTCCGACTTATCAGACCATGATCAATACGCTTGAAGGGGTCCGTGATGTGACCGGGGCTAGCCCGAGTCCGTGGGCCGTTTGGACCCGGTCTTGGACCGCTGAGGAGAATCGGCATGGTGATTTGCTCCGGACCTATTTGTATCTTTCGGGTCGGGTCGATATGACTATGATTGAGAGAACTGTTCAGTACCTGATTGGAGCTGGAATGGTAAGCGTTATTTTGCAAGTTCAATTAATTTTATTTTTCAATCATAATTATCTTGACTGTTGAAATGTTTCTCTAATTAATGAATTTTTTGTGTGCGAATTCTCAATATTTAGTGAATTCTTACTCTCCTAAACAAATGTCATACATTTGCTATAACACTACTTTAAATATTAATCATAATTTATATTAATATTATTAATATTTATGAAAAGTAATTATTATAATTCTATTTTTAATTTATATTGATTTAAATGTTTAGAATATTATAAATAATTCATTAAAAAAAGTACGATATCGATCGACCTTAGTCTGGGAGAGACAGAGTACCCTTTTATAATAAAAAGCCACAATTCTTCTAATGAAATGCCATATGTATTTTTGTCATTTTTATTTTGGCATTCTTTTCCCTCTATTTAATTAAAATTTTGTGACAGGATCCTGGAACGGACAATGACGCCTACTTGGGTTTCGTCTACACATCATTTCAAGAGCGCGCCACATTCGTCTCCCACGGCAACACAGCTCGGCTAGCCAAAGAGGGAGGTGATCCAATACTTGCCAAAATCTGCGGAACCATTGCATCGGACGAAAAGCGTCACGAAAACGCCTACTCCCGGATCGTGGACAAGCTTCTCGACGTGGACCCCTCTGGTGCCATGGTGTCAATCGGAGATATGATGCGTAAGAAAATCACAATGCCCGCTCATCTAATGTACGACGGTCAAGACCCATCGCTGTTCGAGCACTTCTCAGCTGTGGCTCAGCGGCTCGGCATTTATACGGCTGGTGATTATGCGGATATATTGGAGTTTTTGGTCGGACGGTGGAATTTGGAGAAGAGAGAAGGGTTGAACGGTGAGGGGAGGAGGGCACAGGATTATGTGTGTGGGTTGGCACCAAGGTTTAGGAAGCTGCAGGAGCGAGCTGATGAGAAGGCTCGGAAGTTGAAGCCGAGGAGTGTGAAATTTAGCTGGATTTTCAATAAGGAAGTTAAGGTCACACCTTAAGTTTAAGTGAAGTTGAGAAATGTAGCTTTGTTGTTGAAGATCGTCTATTTATTATGATATGGATTGGAAACATCTTATTTTGATTAATTTGTGTTTTTTTTTTTAAGTCTAATTTATATTGGTCACATCAAATGTTAATTTTGTCAGGGTAATGAAATTTTAAAAATTGATATTAATAAATCGTAATTTTTTGAATTGCACATGATTAAATTAACATTAATGTTTGTTCAAAGTTAACTCGTGTTGAGACTAAGGGAGTACATAAGAATTATCTTTTGGGCTTGACCCGTTTACACACATCCTACACAATAGTAGTCCAATAGTAGTCAAGGTGTTTACAAATTCAACATGTACATCCAATTGAAAAAGAACTTTTTACAAGTTTTTTTTTTTTTTTTTTTTTAATAGTTTAAATTGCAACAAATAGATCATGATAGAAGGTTTTTATGCAATTAGTTTTTTATGTTAAAGACTTAAATTGTTAAACAAAATAGGAGTGGACAGACCCGGCGGGCCAGCCGCTGGACTAGGAGTATGGGCTGGCTGAGGTTAACTGGCGGGCTGATCAAGTGGGCCAGTAGGAATATCAACCAGGCCGGATGCAGTCCAATGATGTAGAAGGTAAGGAGAAGGGCCATCATCAAGAAATTAATAAGTTGTGAGTAGACGTGTGTCCAGACTGTTATAACCATCGGTTAACGATTTCTGGGACTTTTTTTTTTTTTTTTTTTTTTTTTTTTTAATAACAGTTTCTTAAAAACATTTTTGAAGTGTTTTTTTTATAAATAAAATGTGACACTCACTACATTCACTAATTATTTTGGTTGTATTAGAAAATCAGAATTATATGACTGCTGGGGTTAGCTAGTATTTATGCCAGATAGTTTTGTTCTTTAGAAAAATATGAAACTCTAATTTGAATGAAGTCAAAGCAAAACTTATCTTAATTATGCGGCCGCACTATGCAATCACATAACACCCCTTTCATCAACATCAATTTAACTCTAAATGAATCAAACTCTCTCTCTCTCTCTCTCTCTCTCTCTCTCTCTCTTTCAAAGCTATGCAACCGCATTATGCTGCGATAAATTCTTTCATATCCCTGGTGTGTCGTTAAACCGCCAAAAGTAAATTTTCTCATACTTATAAAAATGAGTATAATGATGAGTAGGGATCGTATCCACAGGGAACGAGACTAATTTCTTTTGAGATTCTAAAAGTAAAAAGTACTGAAAGGGGGATTTTTGATTGGAATTTAACTAAGAACTAAAATTAACTTGAAAAAGAAAATAGACTAAAAGTAACTAAGTAGCAAGAACCAAAACTTAAAAGAAAATCAATATGACAATTCCGATTCAAGGGTTATGAATTTCAACTAGGTTATTGATCATAGGCTAACAAAATATATTCTTGCAATTCAAGTATTCAACTTAACAAAATTTCAATCCACTTGAAAAAAAGTCATACATCTCCCTATCTTAATTCCCTAAGCCTAGCACCTAGGAAATCTTACCATTGCATAATGTTCTCATGGAATAGTTGAAACTAATTCTAATAGTCTGGATAGCCAACAACTACTAAAATTAGCATCATAAGTTCATATTGTCAAACTTGTTTCCACAACAAATTCAAGCTAGACCAAACTTATTTCCACAACAAATTTAAGCCTATTGCTCTCAATTTCACTCATTCAAGCCTCCCCGGATGAATTTGTGAGCGGTAGGAAAACACTAACTAAATGAGTTGTCAATTCAATCAATTAGTGAATTCCATAAGAATAAACCGATGAACTTATAAATTACTTGAATTAAAACAAGAATATATTAAGAATATAGCCTCACAATAACATAATCAAAACAAAAACCCTTGAATTGAAAAAAACGTGTTTTCCTCCACAACTTCTTGGGACTTAATAAGAATGAGAAAAATGTGTCCACCTCTATTCTATAACTCCTAAGTCATTAACTCTAACTAATTAATTAGTCTTAAAGCTATTTAAACAAACTAAATAAAAATCTACTCTTCTTTTATTCTTGGGTGACTTCTCCATGTCTTTATTCCATTTTTAAATGTAGGCTCTTCACTTTTCAACTCAAAATTCCTCTTTTATCTGTTGGAAATTTAGTGGTACCCCGTTGCAATCTAGATCAAGAACACAATAAACCCACAAACACAATTATGAGAGAATCACACACACAAGAACACAAGAATTGTTTACCCGGTTCGTTCAACACATGAACTACGTCCGGGGGAAATTTCCAAGCCAATATATTATTAAACACCTTTTAATATGTTGCTACAATGTGTTCTAGATCGGAACCATGTTTATATAGGCTAACAAGAGAGACCTAAACCAAATACATGGGAGAAACCTAGAAAAAACAGCACTTTCCCGAATTTTTGATGCGGCACCATGCGCCCGCCTGGAGTGACCCAGGCACCCGCTTACTCCTATGCGCCAGAAACTGAGATATCTGTTGAGACCGGGCGCCCGCCTGGTATGGACCAGGCGCCCGCTTGGTCCGCTGTGCAGTTTTTCTCCTCCGTTTGATCTCCCTCAATCCCCTTTTGGTTTGAACTCCTTTGCCTCCTTGTCCCCTTTTGGTTTTAGGACTCCACTCCCAACAATCTCCCACCTAGAGACTGAAACCATAAGCATAGACCGATCATCATTCCCATCACGAAATAAACCTCCGTTGAACACATCTTTACTCTATATTGACTTGACATTACCGAGCCTGCCGCTAAAGTACTAAGGCGAGTTGAAACCAAGCGACGTTTCAACCCATCCGTGTTAGATTGCTCTTGCCTCCCCAAATCAGCTTCTACTTTGATTTCTCCCCGCAAGTCTAACTTCGCCTTCTCCCTCAAGACCCACCTTCCTCGCAATGCTTCCCCTTGAAACTTGGACATACCTTGTTTCTTGCATCGTCTTCTCTTAGTCTGAACTAGGGGTGTAAACGGTTCGGTTTGGAGGTTTTTAGAGACCAAACCGCTAGTGATCGGTTTGGTATTTTTCCAACCGAACTGAACCACGAAAACCTCCAAACCGAACTGAACCAAACTGCATGGTTCGGTTCAAACCGCGGTTCAAACCGCCGTTCAAACCGCAGTCCAAACCGCAGTCCAAACCGAAGGTCCAAACCGATGGTCCAAACCGATGCCAAACCAAAGTCCAGACCGAGGTCCAATTGATTTAGCCTGTGGTGCTACCTCATATTTATATCCACTTTCCACTTTCCCTTTCTTTCATTTTCGATGTGGGAAAAATATATCCTCCTCCTTCTTCATTGTAGCGAGCTTGCTAGTGATCTCACTGTTGACCAAGAGTTTGACCATGAGGTGCTCCCTTCCAAAACTTTACCTAAAGTTCAAGTTCACTCAGACAAAGGGGTGCCTAATTCCATGGAAGTTCAAGTTCACTCAGACAAAGTGCAGCAACCTTTATTGAATCTTTTGCCCAAAAAAAGAGGGAGACGGAAGAATGAAAATTTGTCAGATTCAAAGACTTTTGAAACTCCCATCTTACCTGAAGTTAAAGTTCCTTCAGACAAAGGGATACTTAATTCGGTTGAAATGGCAGGAAATGCTCTGTTGAAGCAACCTTTAGCAAATAGTACTGTACCCAAGAAAAGAGGGAGATTCTTCTAACCTGGATAAACTTGATTCAGCGTTACGAGAGGTGCAGGTAATGGGCCCATGTACTGTCCAAACTATTCCTGAGATCAAGCATAATGGAGTTAAAGAACCTGCTTCATTCCAGCTTAATTTTGAAGCACCGGGTAATAGTTATGGAGAGAGAGAGAAAGAATTGGAGGATGTTGTCTGGTTGGAGATGGGAGTGGGTATAGAGAGAGAACAAAAAATTGGGTAATGGAATTTGTGGAGAGAGAACTGGGTTGATTAATTGTAAAGGATGAGATTAAGAACAAAGATAAAGACAGTGTTAATACAATTTTCCCACATTGAGAAGGAAAGAAAGGGGGAGAGTGAGGAGATGCATATACAAATAGTCAATCTATAGTTCGGTTCAACGGTTTAGACCGCGGTTCGGTCTCGCGGTTCAGATCGTGGTTCGGTCTCGCGGTTCAGACCTCGGTTTGGTTTAGAACGGTTCGGTTTGGTTTGGTTGGTTTGAAGGGGTCAGACCGCAGACCGAACCGAACCACGTGGTTTGTGAATTTTTCAAACCGAACTAAACCATTCATGTTCACAAACCGAACCAAACCGCATAGTTTGGTTCGGTTCGGTTCCGAACCGCGGTTCAGACCGAACCGCTGACACCCCTAGTCTGAACACGCTCTCTGTTAGGGCACTCGGACTTCCACACCACGTTGACCAACTTTGTGTCCCTCTCCCCCCTAACATACCGTTTTTTGGTGTCTCTCCTTTCTACACCAATAGGCCGGTTCTTTAGCCTCTTGCTCCCACCCGAGCGAACATCGACATTGTAGGTAGAGTACAACATCTTCTCCTTAACCCCATGAGCCATCACCTTAGCTCCTTTTGTGACTTCCCAAGACCCACCCATGATGGTTACACCATACCCTTCACTATCAAGTTGTCCAATGGAAATCACTCTCCTCCTCAAGTCCGGAACATGTGTCACATCGTGCAATTGTAAAACAGCCCCGTTAGGTGTCTTCATCATCACATCCCCCTTACCTTTGATCTTCAATGGTTGATCATGTAACGCCCATCCTTGTTATCGTTAAATATTTGACATATTTGTTAAATACTTGAACTTGCATATTATGTGTTAGTTTGACTTGGGTTAATTTATTAACTGCTTTAAATATTTAAATAGTTAAGGTGGTTAAATGTCTAGTTTTGACTTTTGGGTCATTTGTGAAAATTTGACTTTAGGGGCCTTTTTGTTAAAAGTGAAACTTGAGGGGCCTAAGTGCAATTCTTTGAAAGTTTCAAAGTATATCTTGTTGATTGCTTTACTGAGAAAGCAATTCTCAAAGTTTCTCGTTGCTCTCCCTCTGTTCTAAAAAGCTAGGGTTAGAATTTTCCCTATTCCCGACTCCTCGAGTTTAATTATCCCTCCGTTCTTGCTTCCGATCCCGGATTAATATTCGTGGCGTTGAATAGAGCGTTCCAGGCCAAACAGAAATAAGTTTTGGTCAACTTGAATTTTGACTAGGTAAGTTATTAGCTCCCCCTTACTTGTAATAACATGCATAAATGTTATTCTCAATACTTGTGATTGTTAATTTTGTGTTTGGGGTGATTTTTGTGGTACTTATAAATTTGGGACAAAAGGAGTAAATTTCCCCTGTGTAAACTAATGAAAGGAAAGGAAAGAATGGGTTTTAAGCTTGCTTATTATTTTGGGGTATGTTGAAATTGTTAGTAAATGTTACTCCTACGTTTTGGGACGGAAATAGTTCAACCTGGGAAAGAAATGGGAATTTCGCATTTTAGTACACTGTGCGACCGCACAAAAATGATTGTGTGACCGCACATCTTTCTGAAGGGTTTTTCAAAGAAAGTGACCTGCTTGTGTGCGACCGCACAGTCCATTTTGGGCGACCGCACGGTCGTCTGAAAAACAAAGATTTTGTTTAAAGTTTGTATAAGTTGGAAGTAACCCTAGTTAAGGTATATAACCTTAGTATAAGATGTCCTAGAAAGTGTTGTGATACTTTAGGGGCATCAGACTTGGTCTTAAACATGTATACTCATTGAATTAAAATGAGAACATAAGTATAAGAGTAGTATCTCTTCTTTATGTCTTGAAAGTGCTATGAACAAGCACTAATGTGTATACTTGTTCAATACGCATCTTTACTGTCACAATCAAAAGTATTGCTTGGATTGTGGACACCCACTTAATGTGTGCACATTGAGCTTAGTACTTGTTGGGAATCCAATGATTGTGCACCTTAGAGGCATTAGCATAAGGTCTTAGACTTGAACATCCTAAGATTAGGATTGGGATTTGGTAAGAGTAAATGTATAACTCTTATACTTGTTTGAATGTCCAAAGATTGGAAGTTATAACTTGAAGTATAAGACATTAAAAGCTTGTACGTGATTTGAACATCCACAGAATTGGATTAAGACTTGAATATAAGATAATAAAATCTTGTACATGGCTTGACACCAATACATATGTATGGTAGTGAACTTGAAAGTGCTATGAACAAGCACTAACGTGTATGAGACATGTTCTTGTTGTGTATATGCAAACATTGCATACATTTGCTTGATACAAGGTGACTTCTTGATTACTTGAAGCATGTTCCTTGTTGAGCTAGTCCACTACTTTTGGATTAGTTCCTCTCCCGTTGTTCAAGTAAATATCTACTTGTACTTTCTTGTGTGAGTCCAGCTGGTTCTCCTTGCTTGTTCGAAAATGTATAGGTTCACGCTTGTCGCGAGAGCTGGGGTTTAAGTGACAATCGGGTCCCTATGTATTTCCGCCCGACCCCTTACTACCGGCCATAGTAAGGGCATAGCTTCCTTAGTTGGAGCAATAAGCCTGACTTAAGTGAATGCTAAACTCCCGTCCCGAACACCTCATGAATAATCATGAGTACTGATATTGAGAACGACACTGGTTACCGGGTCTTCTGATATACTGAATAATCAGTTCCTGTTATTGATCGTGATGTCAAAGTAATACAAGCTTCGACAACAATGGTATTCTTGGGAGGAATAAGGAAGGAAGCAATATCCTTATAACTTGCTTGTTTAGCTTATGTGCTAATTGATGAGTGGATTATCCTCTCATATACTTGTTACTTGATGATACTTGAGATATGATTATTTGAGTATCTACTTGAATTGCATGATAACATGTCATGTAGTTGTATCTAATAGCTTACTGAGATTTATCTCACCCTTTATTTGTTCCCCCCCAGGAAAGGAAGGATAGTGCGCAGTGAGGCTCGACATAGTTGGGAGCTTGCTTCGCAGGTCGTGATTATTTTGGGGCTTGTGTCCTTATACACTTGGTGAGGACGATGTATTGGGTTTTGTATAACTCCTTATTTTGGGGTAGACAGTCTTGTTCAGTTCTTGTTGTCACTAGACATCTTGTATAGTACTCTTAATGCCAGCTTATGTGCTAGGCATGTTTCCGCTGTGTATGTATTAAGTTTGGTTTTGAATTTTCTTGTCTAGAACTCGTGTTGTGAGCTAGTATAGCTCCTTACTCTAGAGTATATATATCATGTCAATTTGTTAAACAAATGTCATTAAGTTTCTTGTTAAGTTTCTTGTTTCCCGTTAGGCACTCCATCCAGGTTCGAGGTTCTATTAGGGGATCCCGGGACCTGGGGGCGTGTCAGATCATCACCAAGATAGACAACCCAAAATCTCCAATTTTATATCGCTCCATTGTTTCTGTATCCCCACTAGCATGACAAGAAGCTCCAGAATCCAATACCCAATCTTCACCTGACTGCTCCTCTCCTAGGATTAATACATCCGCATCATCCACCATGTGTGCATCACCATCTTTATCCGGACAGTCATAACTGATATGACCTAGCGCGCCACAATTATAGCACTTGACCGATTTACCTTTCCCCTTTTTCGGTCCTCCCCTTCCCCTATTTCTCTCCACCCTAAGTGCAGCCCCATCTGCGGAAGATTCTCCCATTTTCTCTTTCCTTCTTAACTCCTCTTGAAGGATGAGATCTCTAACTTCCGTATACACCAATGGTGCCTTCGACGTACTAATCGTTGTGACAGTAACCTCCCAACTATCCGGCAACGATTTTAGAAGAAAGCAAGCTAACACTTCATCAGAGAAAATAATATCAACACTTTTCAATTTGTCCACCATACCTTTGAAACTGCCGATATGACTTGCTGCTGTCTGCCCCTCCGATATCTTCGTATTCGCAAACCTTTTTATCAAGTGCACCTTATTTATATTCGACGGCTTCTCATACATGTCTGACAGCATCTGTAGCAACCCCACCGTTGTCTTGGCCTCCATCGCGTTCCGTGCAACATCGTCTGTTAGAGCACTCCTTACCGCTCCTAACGCCTTACGATCCAACGTCTCCCAATCACCTTGTGACATGTCTTCGGGTTTCTCCCTTAAGGTTTTATGAAGATCCTTACAATAAAGGTAATCTTCAACCCTTGTCCTCCAAAATGTGAAATTCACATCGTTGAATTTCTCGATTGAGTTCTTCATCACGATTGCTTCACAAAGTCCCCAAGAACGTGATTCAAAATAATCAACGAATGAAACTTTGAATCCTCCTAACCAAAGCTCTTGATACCAGTTGTTAGGAATTTAGTGGTACCCCGTTGCAATCTAGATCAAGAACACAATAAACCCACAAACACAATTATGAGAGAATCACACACACAAGAACACAAAAATTGTTTACCCGGTTCGTTCAACACATGAAGCACGTTCGGGGGCAATTGCCAAGCCAATATATTATTAAACACCTTTTAATACGTTGCTACAATGTGTTCTAGGTTAGAACTATGTTTATATAGGCTAACAAGAGAGACCTAAACCAAATACATGGGAGAAACCTAGAAAAAACATCACTTTCCCGAATTTCTGATGCGGCACCAGCCTGGAGTGACCCAGGCGCCCGCTTACTCCTATGCGCCAGAAACTGAGATCCTCTATTGAGACCGGGCGCCCGCCTGGTATGGATCAGGCGCCCGCTTGGTCCGCTGTGCAGTTTTTCTCCTCCGTTTGATCTCCCTCAATCCCCTTTTGGTTTGAACTCCTTTTCTTCCTTGTCCCCTTTTGGTTTTAGGACTCCACTCCCAACATTATCCACATTTTTCTTCAAGTCCACCCACTCCGTCCCTACATAAAAAAAAAACATAAATAAAATGAGATAAATAGATATTTTACATGATTTAAATGAGGGAAATAAGACAATAATATATAGACAAATAAATATATATCAAATTCCTCCACACCTAAACCATGCTTGTCCTCAAGTATATCCCAAAAGTATTTGTTTTCTTTTACACATCTTGACTCACCAATCTCCGTCCCTAATTTTTTCAAAAATCATTATACACATGTGAGATTAAGTCAACAACTTTCAAAGACAAGGATCATGGATTGCTTTCATTCTATAATGATACCTCCCATTAGCCTTAACCATATATGGAATGCCATTGTGACAAAGTAAACACCTCACGAAAAGGGAAAAAAATTACTCATTCACTCCAAGTGTTTGAGGGGACGTGTTTAAGCACTCCATATCAAAGCATAGTGCACCATTACCATAAGCTTGATAATATGTCAAGGTCTCCACGAAAAATGAATGAACTTATGCACTTAAGGACTTTTATGGTTGTAATGTGGCTATGGGTAAAGGTATGATGAAAGAGATATTTAGGTGAACATGTCAAGAAGATATGAAAAACATGATGTCCAAATGCAAACCATTCAAGGATCCTCCTTCCCCAAAAACTATTCACAAACCAATTCTCAAATCCTACACAATAATCTTTAACACATCATGAGCATTCTCCACATAATTCCATAAGGACTGGAGAAAATTCTTCACATTATCACAAGAAGAACTCCCATAAATGTTAACAACATCAAGTGAACACAATAAGGGAGTATCTACATCAAGAGACTACCATTGAATCTCCTTCTCCACAATTAAACTTTTCCAACTTCAAACATAAATCACATAACCTTTCACCAAATGACTTTCATGGGAAATCCACATTTCTCAATTCAAACTCCCAACAACAAATGAAACGAATATATCGAGGCCTCTCAAGCGATCATAATACTTTTTTTTTTATCAACTAATTATGAACAAAAACAAAAAGAGAATATATACATAAACTATCAATGGTATCTCCATGTTCCAAAACAAAATGTTCCCAATTTCTATTGATTCTATACATTGAAACCCAAACTCCCATCTTGAACAAATAATCTTCAATTGCATTTCAATTCATATATCTTGGCAAGATGGTTCAAAGTGGGGAATCAAAGAACGAAAACAAGGCTAAAAAGGATTTTTGACAGGTGTAACAAAAAAATAATGAAATTAAGCTCAATGGGGCTCACTCGGGGGTATAATGGGTAGGCATACAAATGAAGGCCAACAAAAGGCTAATCCTATTGTCCCTTTTCAAAAGTGCATGGCCCAAAAATGTCTCAACCCGGCATCAAAAACAAGTTCTAGAATAGACATGCAATGCTTGATCACACACAAGAAAGAAAAAGAGAGCATAATTGATGTGTTGCTCTATGGCTCAAAAGCTCACAAAATAAGTGTTTTTGTGTATTACCTCGCACAATGATATTCCATCTATCTATAAGATTAATGAGACACATGATTGTACAATAAAAAACAAGCCAATACCATTCTCTTCATGAGTTGTTACACTTTACCCCCACTTGCATAACAAATTTTTGAAAAAAAATGAAGCACAAAAATTGCAAGTTAAGTCTCACACACCCCCACACCTACATTCTACATTGTCCTCAATGTTTTATTTTTCTAAATTTATGTATATGCACAACGGAGTAAGAAAAGAAGGCATACTATCTAAAAAGATAAAAATTAGAAAAACAAATTAAAAACAAGAAAAGAAAAAGAAGACTTCCCTGACTAGAAGCTATGGAGGAGGTGGCTGCAACAAGAGTGTGTATAGAATGCCAAGAATTCTGTTGCTGCAGTGCTGAACAGGGATGAGGGGGATAGGAAATGAGTGCTGGGTTTTTTTCAATTCATGTACCTGCCAAAAATGAGAAGAGAAAGGTCAAAAATTAAAAACATTAAATTGCAATGAATTAAATTTCATATTTTTTTTATTTTATTTTTTTTTGAAAAACTAATATTCATGAAAAAATGAAATAAAAGTTAGAAGACTAATTAAAGTAGGACGTGATCACGCTTAAAGAAATGTAGTCTTCTTGATTTTATTTTTTTTTTATTTTGTTGGAACACAAGTGAAAGAAAGTAGAAGACTCTTTTGAATTGGCCGTGATCACGCCTAACTCAATAATATCTTCTTAAAATTTTGTGAGAAAATTCCTATCTTGAACCTCAGACTCAGCTTGTCACTAAGCGTGATTACGCTTAGTAAAAACAAGTCTTCTTGAATTTTTTCACTAACTCAACCAAAAACACCAACAGAAAATAAAATCCTTAGGCTGCCTCCCAAGAGCGCAATTTTTTATCGTCGTTATGCTCGACATTATTTGTTCCCCTTAATTTGTAGAAAAATGGGGCATTCTCAAGTTAATGTGTTCGACAAAAGACACATTTTTTTTTCTTGAAAAAAATTCAAACGGTTCCCATTCACTTTAAGAACTTTGTTTGCTTCCACACTTTTGATTTTCACGGCTCCATTAGGATATACGTTTGTAACAACGAACGTACCAAGCCATTGAGAACAAATCTTACCTGGCATGAACTTGAGGAAAGAATCATAAAGTTTCACTTTGTTACCCTTATCAAATTTCTTCCTCGGAATCGAATTTTTGGAGAACATCTTGACTCCGTCATGTGCCACTTCTTTCTTTGCACAATTGACTCCATCCTTCATCTCTAGCTTATGAACCACGGGTTGAATTTGTTGTGAAGATTTTAAAATATCCATAGCTTCAACCACCTCATTCTCAATTTCCAATTCGTCATGCATACAAAACCTTTCGACTCCAACATCTTCATCAAAATTCTCTCTCACATTATTTATTGCATCGACAAGAGAGATATCGATTGCTACGCTTGGGCACTTTTCAAGATCTTCTTTCTCTTCACTCGTATGTTTTGCCAACCTACTAGGAAATGGAGGAATAGGCTTATAAGGAGTACTAGGTAGCAACGGTGAAAATTTTACCTTCTCTTGACTTCTTGTCATTTCCTTCTAAATTTCTTCTCCATCTTTCTCATCTTGATTTTCATTGATCTTTCGGGGAGTAGTAAGTTCGTTCTCTACCACTTCACCACTACTTAATTTTAAGACACTTACATTTTCCCCTTGATTAATCTCAAGTTGAGATGGTAGCTTCCCTGAACATTTTTCTTCCAATTTACTAACCAAAGTGGCTAGTTGGCCCATTTGAGTCCCAAGATTTTAGATGTTAGCCCTTGTCTCTTGTTGGAACTGTTGAGTAGAGGTTGCTAGGGCCTTCACGATATCTTCCAATGACATTCCCGAGTTTCAAGATTGAGCAGTTGGAGGTGGTATTTGACAATTTTGTTGGTGGTATTCTTGTGGTCTTCCTTAATTATTATAGCTAAAATTCTGATGATCGATCCATCTTGAATTATAACTATTATAATACGGATTTTGCTGTGGTTGTCCTGAAAATCCGCCCGTTACATTGACTTGGGAGATTTCATCTTGCATTGTAGAATACATATCCATTGAATATCCAAACATTGGTTGAATTCTATGAACTGGAGCTCGGGGTACCTGTCCCACAACAAACTTGTCCACCAAAGAAGTCAAAGAATCCAATCTACTATCAAATGAACTCATATTGAGGTGAAAGGGATAAACTATAAAAATAAGTGAAAAGAAAACTCTTTTTTTTTTGGTAGAAGACTCTTTCAACTCAAGCGTGATCACGCTTAACTCAAAAGAGTGATCTACATTTTTTTTATGTACAAATCAAAAGAAATTAAATCAACACCGTTCCCCGGCAAGGCGTCAAATTTTGTTGTGTCGTTAAACCGCCAAAAATAAATTTTCTCCTACTTATAAAAATGAGTATAGTGAGGAGTATGGATCGTATCCACAGGAAACGGGACTAATTTCTTTTGAGATTCTAAAAGTAAAAAGTACTAAAAGGGGGATTTTTGATTGGAATTTAACTAAGAACTAAAATTAACTTGAAAAAGAAAATAGACTAAAAGTAACTAAGTAGCAAGAACCAAAACTTAAAAGAAAATCAATACGACAATTCTGATTCAAGGGTTATGAATTTCAACTATGTTATTGATCATAGGCTAACATAATATATTCTTGCAATTCAAGTATTCAACTTAACAAAATTTCAATCCACTTGAAAAAAAGTCATACATCTCCCTATCGTAATTCCCTAAGCCTAGCACCTAGGAAATCTTACCATTGCATAAAGTTCTCATGGAATAGTTGAAACTAATTCTAATAGTCTGGATAGCCAACAACTACTAAAATTAGCATCATAAGTTCATATTGTCAAACTTGTTTCCACAACAAATTCAAGTTAGACCAAACTTTTTTTCACGACAAATTTAAGCCTATTGCTCACAATTTCACTCATTCAAGCCTCCCCGGATGAATTTGTGAGCGGTAGGAAAACACTAACTAAATGAGTTGTCATTTCAGTCAATTAGTGAATTCCATAAGAATAAACCGATGAACTTATAAATTACTTGAATTAAAACAATAATATATTAAGAATATAGCCTCACAATAACATAATCAAAACAAAAACCCTTGAATTGGAAAAAGGATACTTAGCTAACCATGATTGAATCCATAAGCTTCATGAAATTCTTGAAAAGAAAATAAAACTACAGGAAGGATGTTTTTGGATGGAGAAGAATAGAGGAGAGACTAGTGGGTTTTTTTTTTTTTTGGTGAAAGAAACGTGTTTTCCTCCACAACTTCTTGGGACTTAATAAGAATGAGAAAAATGTGCCCACCTCTATTCTATAACTCCTAAGTCATTAACTCTAACTAATTAATTAGTCTTAAAGCTATTTAAACAAACTAAATAAAAATCTACTCTTCTTTTATTCTTGGGTGACTTCTCCATATCTTTATTCCATTTTTAAATGTAGGCTCTTCACTTTTCAACTCAAAATTCCTCTTTTATTCACATTTTTCTTCAAGTCCACCCACTCCGTCCCTACATAGAAAACATAAATAAAATGAGATAAATAGATATTTCACATGATTTAAATGAGGGAAATAAGACAATAATATATAGACAAATAAATATATATCAATCCCCCAATGTCAGTCAGACACATGCTATTTGCGAATTTATAAGAAATGAATTTATAAATTTATAAGAAACACATCTATAGATTAAAATATGAAATTTAAAGTTTTTTGGTATTTGAACTTAATAAACATTTGGATAGATTTATTTACCCATTTTCACACTTTAAAGTGAATCAAATCATATCCCCAATTTCATACACACAAATCACTAAACTGCTAACTCTATTTATTCCTCTCCTATTTTCTTACACAAGGAAGGAGCTCATTGGAACTATTTGTACAAATTCATTCGATATTACGATCATTGGTTAACAATATTCTTTTTACAGTTAGATATAACGAAATCCTATAGAAAAATGTTGTTCAAATTAATTTAATCAATATGACAATCATTGGATAAATTATAAATAATTCCTTTTATAATTAAACATGATGCATGCCTAAATGTACGTGTGGATAATATAATTTGTTGACCATAAAAAATCAAAATGAGACTATCTTTCTGAGACAAGATGAAGTATTACACATCAAGCATAAGCACTTTAACCATAAAGCACGTTAACCATTATGTTGGGCTTTGGCCCACTTCTGGATGGCAGCAACTACTAGAGCTTGCCACAATATCAAGTTGCATCAAGCTCATATGGCCTTGGCTCTTGGCTCAGTTGCTTGTATGTCTAAATGCTCTTATCTTTGTCCCAAAAGTTACAATGTTTTTCACATACATATTTTTAACCAAAATACCATTTGATTCAAAAGCATATTTCCAACAGATTTACAGACACAATTTCGTGTACGAAACTTTTAGATCACTAAAACATGTAACATATTACACAATATTGATGAGATTCAGATTAGACATGTTAGAGAAATAAAAAGACTTGATAAGAAAAGCGAGCAATCACAAGAACACAGATTTACGTGGTTCACCAACTTGGCTACGTCCACAGGGAGGGGAGAGAATATTATTATCAATCAGGAGAAAACAATTACAAGATCTCACTATTGCTGTTACACGAATTATTGATCACAATAATTCTTGACTGTGTAACTATAGAATTATAGACCTCTTTGAGCACTCTATTGATTTATCTGAGACAAAACAACTAAATTTGATCTAAACTAATGGCCTCTATTTATACCAGTAAAGTCTATCTCAAAGTATGCTAGGAACTTGGAATCCTAATCTAAAACTGAGCCGAAAACCTTCCTTCTGCGGAATCCCAGTTTAACAGCGAATTCTGCCTTTATAAGACTTGGTCCACCCGGGTTACTGTTCTGGTCCGGTCGGATCCTCTTTAGTCCGGTCGGATCCCCTTGAACACCCGGTCGGACCTCTGCTGTTTTCCTAAACTTGATTTCCGACGTAAGATTTCCGATCCGCCTCATTGCCTAGGTCCGGTCGGGTCTTCACCTAGGTGCGCCCAGACCCCATTGATCCGCCCGGGTCCTTTGACTGGTGCGCCCGGACCTGAGTCTGCTCTGCCAAGGAATTGCGATATCTTCTTGTTGTTTAACCCTTTAACTTGGCGTCCCAAATTCAAAGGCATTAACCCAACAATCTCCACCTTGACTTTGAATCTCCATGACAACAAACATTTTCTCCCCCCTCGCCTCTTCTGCTATCTAATAGCTGCGAACATTCAGCAAGTCCAAACAATGTTGGAACTTGCTTCCCGTCATGGGTTTTGTGAACATATCTGCAGGGTTGTCCGTCGTCCCTACCTTCACCTTTACCCGTTTCTCATCCCTTAGGAAATGATACCTGAGACCAATGTGCGTGGTCTTCTCATGATGAACTTGATCCTTGGCCAAACAAATCGTGCTCAAACTATCGCAATAAATAATAGCCTGATCTTGATGTATCCCAAGATCACTGATCAATCCCTTCAACCATATTCCTTCCTTAGCGGACTTTGTCAATGCCACGTATTCTGATCTTGTTGTAGACAACGTCACTGTCGCCTACAATGTAGCCTTTCAACTGACAACTGACCTACCAAGCGTGAATACATATCCGGTCATCGATCTTCTTGTATCATCATTACCTGAATCTGAGAAACCCTCGACTGCACATTCTGTTCCACTTCTATAGACGAGTCTGACGTCACTAGTGCGCACTGTAGCATACATCAAACTACTAACTGCACTAGCATAGGGTACTCGAGCCATATACTCTTTCTCCTCAACCGATTTGGGCCCAAACGCGACTGTCTGTGCATTCACTGCACCCGGAGTATCTATAGCCTTAGCTGTTGACCTACCAAACCTCTCTAAAACTTTCTTGATGTATCTTTTCTGGGATAAGAACAGTTTTCGTTTGGCTCTGTCTTTATAGATTTCCATACCCAGAATTCTCTTAGCGTTACCCAAACCCTTCATCTCTCCAATAAGCCTTTCAGCTTCTGAATCTCTGACTTCTTGAGTTCTGCTATCATATAGCTGTCAAATCTCTTGTACCACTGTCTAAGCGATTGCTTCATCCTACAAACTTGATATTCCTTACCAGGAACATGGAATCCTTCTGACTCTGTCATGTATATCTCTCCCTCCATTGCTAGCAACACTCTGGTCGAAGTGTGTCTGACCACTGGTGAGAAGATCCCATTGTAGTTCACCTCCTCTCTCTGTGTGAAACCCCTTGCTACAACGAGAGATTTATACTTGATCCCTTCTGCCGGTAATATCCTTTCCTCTTTCTTGAAGATCCACTTGCAAGTCACAATCTTTCTGCCTTCTGGCCTTGTGGTTAACTCTTAAGTCTGAATCCTGTGAAGAGACTCCATCTCATCACCCATAGCCGCATACCACTGAGATGACTCTGAACATGTATCTATTTTATTGAAAGTAGAAGATTCCGTAAGAACGAGATTTACTTCCTTAGCAACATGCAGTGCATAAGACACCAAGTCTTCAAATCCATACCTCTCCAGAGGCTTCCCGAAATTAGCTCTTCTAGACCTTCCTTGTGCTAACCCATGTTCCTCAAGAACTGAACTTGAACTTTCTGATGCTTCAGTCTTTGTCTCTGTTGGTGGATCCTGATTAACATCTGACTGTGGGACAACTAACTCTTCAGTATCTGTCTGCTCCACCTGTTTTTCAACACCTGACTGTGGGACAACTAACTCTTCAGTATCTTGTTGCTCAACCTATTTATTAACACCGCCAACACTTGAAACAATCGTGGATTTACCAGTCCATACCTCATAGGGAACTTTGAGGCCAATACCGGTATGAAGTCCATGATTAATCAAGTAACATGTTGTACTAACTGCTTCTGCCCAGAAACGTTTAGACAACTCTGCATTGGAGAGCATCCACAACGATCCCACAAGAAATGTCTGATTCATTCGTTCTGCTACACCATTCTTCTGTGGTGTGCCTCTGCTGGTGAGATGTCTAGAAATCTCCACCTCTCTGCAAAACGAATTGAACTCAGTACTACAGAACTCCAAACCATTATCTGTCCGAAGCTTCTTGATCTTCTTCTCTGTCTGGTTCTCCACTACTGTCTTCTAGTCCTTGAAATTCCTTAGAGCCCCATTCTCGTACTTCATGATAACCACCCAAGTCCTCCTCGAATAATCATCAACCATAGACAAGAAATATCTGTGCCCCCTTAGAAATTCCTGACATAAAGGTTCCCAACACTCTGAGCGGATGTAAACCAGAACGCCTTTAAGATCCTTGATCTTATGGTCATAAAGAAGATCTCTTTTAGTCAACTCATGCATCTCTCGAGTGCTCATGTGATCGAGCCTGATGTGCCACATCTTAGACATATCTCCCTCGTTCACCTCTTCTGATGCAGCCATAGTCGACTCTGCAAGCGTCTTTCCTTGGAGGAAATACACGGAGCCCCGCTTAAGGCCTTTCAGCATCACTTCTGAACCGTTACAGACACTAACTGCTCCACCTTCACCTTTGAAACTGAACCCTTTGCTGTCTAACTGACTAAGAGAATCAGATTATTCGTCAGATGCGGAACGTGTCGAACCTCGTTCAAAGTGACAAATCTACCATCATGAGTCCTGACCTTGATCGAACCAATACCAAAAACTCTGCAGACTATACTGTTGGCCATGCTTATATCACCGCTATCCATCTGCCTGTAATCAGTAAACCATTCTTCTCCTAGGACTAATATGGTAAGATTCTCCTGAATCAAGAATCCACGCATCGGATGCGCATGCTGATTCTGATGTTGCTAGAGCATAATCCTCATCTGAACTGCAATCCCTGACCGTCATGGCCTCTGCTGTGACTGGTGCCTTGCATTGCTTCTTTCTGGGACTGTCGAACTTCTAATGTCCTTTCTCTTTGCAGAAATTACAGATATCCCCAGGTTTCGGACCCTTCTTGTGTGAAGAATTACCTTGATTGTTCTTCTTCCCACTAGAACCCCTGTTACTACTACTAGCAACCAAACCTGATGACTGGGTACCTGACTCATTCCCACTCGCCTTTTGGCACAATTCCCTCGTCTTGAGAGAAGTTTTCACTTCCTCTAGAGAGATCCCATCTTTACGGTTTATGCACGAATCGACATAATGTTCATAAGACATAGGTAAAGATACTAAAAGCTGCAAGGCTGCATACTCGTCATCCACAACAACTCCTATATTACGCAGTTCAAGTAATGCAGAAGCAAATCTGTCAAGATGATCATTTATGGGCGTACCTTCAGTCATACGACAATCATACAGCTTCTTCTTCAGGTATAACTTGTTAGTCAATGAACGTGTCATGTACATATCTTCCAACTTTAACCAAAGACCGCTTCCAGAGTTTGTTCCTGCAACATTGGTTAGGATCTCATCATCCAACTGTCTCATGATCTTGGCGTGAGCCTTATGATCTAACTTCTTCAACGCTGCTTCTTCCTTGGCGGCTGCATGTCTGTCCTTCTCTGACCCTTCTGTGGTGATTGCCTTATCCTTAGGATCCTTACGATCCCTGATTGCAATCTTCAATGGTTCCCATAAATCTTTGTCTATCAACAAAGCCTTCATCTTGATCTGCTGGAGAGAAAAACTATTCTTCCCATTGAACTTGTCGATCGAATCTGCTCCTTGACCCATCTTCTTGTTCTCTGCAGCGGAATCCCTGAACCTCTAACCACAAACCAAAGCTCTGATAATACCAGAGCTCTGATACCACTTGTTAGAGCAATAACAAGACATGATAAGAAAAGCGAGCAATCACAAGAACACAGATTTACGTGGTTTACCAACTTGGCTACGTCCACGGGGAGGGGAAAGAATATTATTATCAATCTGGAGAAAACAATTACAAGATCTCACTATTGCTGTTACATAAATTATTTGATCACAATAATTCTTGACTGTGTAACTATAGAATTATAGACCTCTCTGTAAGGATCCCACCCCAAAAAACACGAGCACGTTTCAAGGGCGAAATACCAAACGCGGGAACCGGACCAATTTAACGGAGTCGCCACATTTTGTTAATTTTAAACCCAACAAAATGACAAAGGTTTGAGTTCAAAGGTTCGGAGATCAGGTTACAACTTGGGAAGAGTTTTTACGTCCTCCCAAGTTGCCTCGGACAAATCCGAGTCTCCCTTGTTAGTTAACAAAAGTGCATGTGTGTGTGTGTGTGTTTTAACGGAAAATCTTTGTTTTAACTTTTTATTTATCTTTTCAACTGAAAAGGGGTTTGTTTGAAAGAAAACAGAAGACAGAAGGGCAAAATGGTCAATCTCCCCATACGGCCAAAGTAGCCGTACGGATGGGGAGACCACTCCTGGGATTTTACAGTTTGTTCAAGCAACAGTCCAGTTCCAGGCAGAAACAGAGCATTCTGCTTGAACTGGACCAAACTGTTCTGATTCCAGTTTGTTATTCCAACACAAAACAACATTAACAACTCATTCCTATGCCATTTGATCATCAAAGAACCTCCCAAAACAAGAGTTTGGGCATGATCAAAGGCAATCATGGGAGAAAAATGAAAAAGGTGGCCAATATGCCCTTTTGAGCCATAGTGACCATTTGATGAGTAAAGATTGAAACTTTACCATCAAAATGGCTCTTCTAGGCAAGATTAATCCTTTAAGGGCAAGAACAAACCATAAAGATTGGATCTTTATTACCCAAACTTAGGAATTTTGGGCTAGATCAAGGTGATGAGGATAAAGATTGAGACTTTATCCTCAACATGATCATCATAGCTTAAAATGAGCAAAATGAACAACAAGAGCATCATCCATGACAAGAATGTAAATGAACAATCAACAAGCCATGATCAAACTAGGTTTGAACCTCTTCCACACAAAGTATGGAGGGAACCTTTGATCATCTCATGGCTTGGACTAGGAAATTTAAATAGTAATAGATATATATATATTGCTTGAATGGACAAGACTTGCAAGAATGTAAAGATCAACAATAAATGACAAGATCAAAGATAAATAGAGTTCTTAGATGAAGAGAAGGGAGGGGGAGAAGGTGGCTTCACCTATCTTGGTTTAGGCCAATCTTCATTTCTCTCTTCACTCTTTGTTCACTCTTACTCACACTATTCTGAGGTGAATTCGACAGAGTAACCTTAGTTCTAATGTTTCTCCCCCCCTGAAATGATCAGCAAGGGGTTCTATTTATAGGGACTGAGGGTGCCCAAACCAGCCGTACGGCTAGGCCCCTCTAGTACCCAAAGCATCCGAACGGCTCAGCCTGGCGAGCTTCTGGATTTTTCCAATTTTATACCAGAGTAGTCCTGGAATTTATAGCTGTAACGACCCCAAAATCCGTTTTATTTATTTTAATATTTATTTTATATTTTGATAATTTTAATTTAAAATTATGTGTGCATTTTATGTGTTGCATCATATTAAAAAAAATTTGCACATCTTATTTGATTTTTGGTGTTAGTTAGTTGTTAGTAGCAATTTAGTTAGCAAGAAATAATTGAGTAGTGGAAGTTAGTGGGCCAAAATGTAACTATAATGTTCAAGGGTTTATTTGTTCATAATGAAAGTAGAAGGGCCTAGGAGAATGACTATATATATAGGATTTATGCATTCTCATCCATCCCATCTTCCTCCTGCGTATGACTCACCATTTCTTTACCAAAAATCCCAAGTCTTTCCTCCATTGTTGGCTAAGGTGAGGGTTGTTCTTGTTTATTTTATTTCTTTTAATTTACTACTCCATTTTCAAATCTAATTACATATAAATGTTACGGGTGTTGAATAGATTCTTTCTACCGATCCATATTATTTTTCTTGACATCTTTTTCCGGAAAATAGGTAAGTTACTAATCCCCCTTTTAATGTTAAAATGGTCATAAGTATGCTTTATATGCTTTATATGTGACTAAACAATGTTTTGGTATGTTTTATCTATACTTGTAAATTTGGGACAAAGGGAGTAGTATGAAAATGGTATTGTTGGGTGTTAGTATTGTTTTTAGGGTGAGTTTTAGCCTTTGTGTAAGTTGCAAATTTTAGTGTTGCAAGTAATTTTGGGTTGTGAAATGAAAGGAGTGAACTTTGGTTAAGTTTGGTCTGCCAGGTGATGTGGGCGGCCGCCCAAAATTGGGCGTGCGGCCGCACATCTATCTGAAGGTTTTTCTTCTTGGGCAGAGCATTTTGGGCGGCCGCACAGCCCTGTTTGGGCGACCGCCCAGTCATCTAAAAAAGTTGAGAGTTTTCAAACCAAGGGGTTTAGAGGTCAATCTTGGTCTAGTTTTTGGGTAGTGTCCTAAATTAGTTAGATGATTGTTATGGATCACTAAAGTGGTAGAATTGGTTCCTTTGTGAACACAAGTGTTGTGAAATGTGAGTAATGGATTTAGTGCACATTGTTGAACACTTTGTAATGTGTTGAATTGTTCATCTTTTTGATGTGTTTGACATGGTTCCCTGCATTGGAATCATTGTCCCTGATTGGTATTTAAGCAAGTATTTCTGTAGGGTGCTTGCGTGTAAAGTCCAGCTGGTACTTTTGTGTGTGTTGGGCAGTGATAGGGATTATAATGGTCTCTGAGCCAAGTACATTATAAGGCTCCTATCATTGGTTTCCCATTTTTAACCCCCTTCCTTCGGCCAAAGGTTGGGCACTTTGGGTTATGACTTTGTGTCATTTTCCCCATTGTTGTTGTTGTTGTTGTTTGGTTCCGGAACCCGTTTCAGCTCTTCGATGCTGCTCAGTTGATGCCTCTCAGATGGCTATTGTTTGGTTTGAGAACCTTGGCCCAGTATCCACGTATGAGTATTTATTTCCGCTTTATGTGTTGTATGATGAGTTGGTCGTTATTTCCAACCGGTATGGGACGGTTGGCGATAGGGAGCCTCTCATATTATGTGCTATGTGCTATATGATCATTTGTGGCATCGTTCCTTTATGTTTGTCATATTAGCATGTAATGTAGTTGCATTTTAGTAACTTACTGAGATTTATTCTCACCCTTTATTTGTTTACCGTTTTAGATAAGAAGGAGCCCAGGGGATAGTTCACACACACAGGGAGGACGTCGAGGAGATTTTTGGGTAAGACATTTTGGGAAATGTGGTGTAAGTAAAGGATACATTATGTAAATGTAATACCTTTTGGGTAGTATACCCGTGACTTGGTTTGTATCATCTCTTTTAGTAGATTTTCGTGTTTGTAATTAAGTAAGTAAAGTTAGTAGTTGTAGCCAAGTGGCTTAGTACTTGTTTGTGAAAGGTTGTTTTGTGACTTGAAGTCATGTTTTAGTATCGAGTTGGTTGTGTGAACCTTTTTATAGAAAGTATATTTCAAAAAATTTCTTAAAAATGTTTATGACGTCTTCCGTGCGTGTCCCGGACGTGGGGCCAAGTAGGACCACGGGTCGGGGCGCGACAATAGCTTATCCTAGGGAGGTCCTGGCCTATTATCTTATCCCTGAAACGGTGCTAAGGCTACCTCTAAGATAGGTCGGTTTCAGATTGGGGTACTTACAGAGCCCCTCGGCAACGTCGCTTTGAAGAAGCGGGGTTGTCGATAGAAATAAGCATCCCAAAATGATGGGATGAAGGCTTTAACCGATTTTGGTTGCATGGCTGGACCTAGTGGTATAGGATTCCTACGTATCCCGTTCCCGGGGAATCAAGCCTAACGTAGTTCGGAGGTACGCGGGGTTACTTAGATCCGCAAGGAGGCATGACTCTAGGGGCCAGAAGCGAGACATGGTCAACTTGGCTCTATGGGAGAGGGTTGACTTGCTGGGGATACGGTCAACTTGACTCTATAGGAGAGGGTTGACTTACACGGGACAGATTTTTACTGGGCATACGTCGGGGACGGCCTATGGTGACTATTCTAAGTCCAAGCTTGACCGGGGTCAACTCCATCTTCGGGGAGATTGACGGGAAAACTGGTCTTACGTCCCTCTAAGGACTGCCGGGACAAAGGCTCTAGCCTATAACGACTATTCTAAGTCTAAGCTTGACCGGGGTCAACTCCGTCTTTAGGGAGATTGACGGGAAAACTGGTCTTACGTCCTCTAAGGACTGCCGGGACAAAGGCTCTAGCCTATAACGACTATTCTAAGTCTAAGCTTGACCGGGGTCAACTCCGTCTTTGGGGAGATTGACGGGAAAACTGGTCTTACGTCCCTCTAAGGACTTCCGAGACAAAGGCTCTAGCCTATAACGACTATTCTAAGTCATAGCTTAACCGGGGTCAACTCCATCTTTAGGGAGATTGACGGGAAAACTGGTCTTACGTCCCTCTAACGACTGCCGGGACAAAGGCTCTAGCCTATAATGACTATTCTAAGTCTAAGCTTAACCGGGGTCAACTCCATCTTTGGGGAGATTGACGGGAAAACTGGTCTTACGTCTCTTTAAGGACTGCCGGGACAAAGGCTCTAGCCTATAACGACTATTCTAAGTCATAGCTTGACCGGGGTCAACTCCATCTTTGGGGAGATTGACGGGAAAACTGGTCTTACGTCCCTCTAAGGACTGCCGGGACAAAAGCTCTAGCCTATAACGACTATTCTAAGTCATAGCTTGACCGGGGTCAACTCCATCTTTAGGGAGATTGATGGGAAAACTGGTCTTACGTCCCTCTAAGGACTGCCGGGACAAAGGCTCTAGCCTATAATGACTATTCTAAGTCATAGCTTGACCGGGGTCAACTCCATCTTTGGGGAGATTGACGGGAAAACTGGTCTTACGTACCTCTAAGGACTGCCGGGGTATGGTCAACTTGGCTCTATGGGAGAGGCTTGACTAAATGGTTGGTCTTACGAAGAACTGCCGGGGTATGGTCAACTTGGCTCTATGGGAGAGGGTTGACTAAATGGTTTGTCTTACGAAGAACTGCCGGGGTATGGTCAACTTAGCTCTATGGGAGAGAGTTGACTAAATGGTTGGTCTTACGAAGAACTGCCGGTAAAAATGGTTTTCGTATCCTAAACTGACCACTCTGGGGGCGAAGGTTTTTTTTTTTTTTTTTTTTTTTTTTTTTAACCTAAATGGTCACTCAGGGGACTAAGGTTTCAATCTAAAGGGGTCACTCTGGGGACGAAGGTTTTTAACTTGAAGGGTCACTCGGGGGGACTACGGTTTTAACCTAAAGGGTCACTCGGGGGACGAAGGTTTTAACCTAAAGGGTCACTCGTGGGACGAAGGTTTTAACTTAAAGGGTCACTCAGGGGACGAAGGTGTCAACCTATAATGACTATTCTAAGTCAAGGTTTGGTTTGGGTCAACACTACTCTACGGGACGGTTGACACATTTTCTTGACACCGGGGAAGAGCCTAGGGGCGACCTTTAAGGCGCAAGACTTTGGAAAAATCATTTTAAGAAGAGGTCAAAAGCATTTTGCTTGAAACATTGTTTTTGATAAATGATGCCAAATGGCCAAATTTGAAAATGCTTACTTCTAAAGGCAAATCTTTTAACGAAGCATGTTAGTCAAATTTTTGATTTTAGCTTAACCGCGAGGTTTGTTATGCATAAAGTCCTTTGGATTTGGTCCATTCGTTGAGAATTAACCGTTAGTAAGAAATCTACTTGTCACTGTTTATGGGGATAGCCCCAATGTCATCTTTGTCGCTGATGACGGGGTAGCCCCATGTCTTTGTCGGTGTCGGGGTAGCCCCATGTCTTGCCGTCGTTGATGCGGAGGTAGCCCCATCATCATAGCTTAAAATGAGCAAAATGAACAACAAGAGCATCATCCATGACAAGAATGTAAATGAACAATCAACAAGCCATGATCAAACTAGGTTTGAACCTCTTCCACACAAAGTATGGAGGGAACCTTTGATCATCTCATGGCTTGGACTAGGAAATTTAAATAGTAATAGATATATATATATATTGCTTGAATGGACAAGACTTGCAAGAATGTAAAGATCAAAAATAAATGACAAGATCAAAGATAAATAGAGTTCTTAGATGAAGAGAAGGGAGGGGGAGAAGGTGGCTTCACCTATCTTGGTTTAGGCCAATCTTCCTTTCTCTCTTTCACTCTTTGTTCACTCTTACTCACACTATTCTGAGGTGAATTCGACAGAGTAACCTTAGTTCTAATGTTTCTCCCCCTGAAATGATCAGCAAGGGGTTCTATTTATAGGGACTGAGGGTGCCCAAACCAGCCGTACGGCTAGGCCCCTCTAGTACCCAAAGCATCCGTACGGCTCAGCTTGGCGAGCTTCTGGATTTTTCCAATTTTATACCAGAGTAGTCCTGGAATTTATAGCTTATCCTAGGGAGGTCCTGGCCTATTAGCTTATCCCTGAAACGGTGCTAAAGCTACCTCTAAGATAGGTCGGTTTCAGATTGGGGTACTTACACTCTCTGAGCACTCTATTGATTTATCTGAGACAAAACAACTAACTTTGATCTAAACTAATAGCCTCTATTTATACCAGTAAAGTATATCTCAAATTATGCTAGGAACTTGGAATCCTAATCTAAAACTGAGCTGAAAACCTTCCTTCTGCGGAATCCCAGTTTAACAGCGAATTCTGCCTTTACAAGGACTTGGTCCGCCCGGGTTACTGTTCTGGTCCGGTCGGATCCCCTTGAACACCCGGTCGGACCTCTGCTGTTTTCCTAAACTTGATTTCCGACGTAAGATTTCCGATTTGCCTCATTGCCTAGGTCCAGTCGGGTCTTCACCTAGGTGCGCCCGGGCCCCATTGATCCGCCCGGGTCCTTTGACTGGTATGCCCGAACCTGAGTCTGCTCTGCCAAGGAATTGCGAAATCTTCCTGTTGTTTAACACTTTAACTTGGCTTCCCAAACTCAAAGGCATTAACCCAACAAGACATATTCCGGATGTGTTTTGGACGACCTCTCTAGAACACCAGATTCAAATAACAGATTACCCAGATTCAGATCGACGTGTTTGTCACAGACTTCAAAGTGCTTCAAATTATTCTTGGATCACTGGTGAACACTAATCAAACAATACGAATGGATTAGACAAAAGCTTTCTCTCAATCTCTCTAATTATCTAGGTTGTATAAGAAAAACAGAATAATATGACTGCTGGGGTTAGCTAGTATTTATACCTTATAGTCTTGTTCATTATAAAAACATGAAACTCTAATTTGAACAAAGGTAAAACAAAATTTACCGAACTATGCGGTCGCACTATGCAATGGCATAACACCCTTTTTCTCAACAAATTCTACACTAACTGAATCAAACTCTCTCTCTCTTTCAAAGCTATACGATCGCCTTATGCTGCAGCAAAGTCTCTCATATCCCCCAATGTCAGACACATGCTATTTCTAAATTTATAAGAAATGAATGTATAAATTTATAAGAAACACATCTACAGACTGAAATATGAAAATTTAAAGTTTTTTGGTATTTGAACTTAATAACCATTTGGATAGATTTATGGGAGGGGCTATTGCCACTACGGAATTTGCTTTTCCACTACACTCATTATTATTAATTATGATTAATCAATGTATTGACAAAATTGCCCTTCAGTTTTATGTTAAGTGTTATCTTTTCTTTTTAATCATAGGTTATTCTTTCTTTTAGTCTTCCAAAACAATTCATTTCAATCATGATAATAAAATTAAAATTGATTATAATGAAGAAATAATAAAAATTAAAAATATCGTCAGTGAATAAAATTAACAATTTTTTACCTTTTTGTAATCAACTATAGAAAATAAATTTAAAAGAAAAAGAAAAATATTATCATACTAAAGGGTTATGTATGCTTGATGAGGGTGCTAATTATTAAAAAAAATATATATATATATATATATATATATATAAGTATCTATTGGCAGTAAATAATTTCTCTAAAAAGTATTCATCACTATGACTTTTACTTAAAAACTACTTTATAAAGATCACAATTTTTGTGTTTTTATATAATTTTAATCAACAGTAAAAGGCATATTCCAAGTGTTGTGCTCAATATTATAATTTAAGATTATACAATTTACATCATTACTTTGTATAATCTATTTATTTTTAAATTTTATTATTATTTATGATTGTATTTTTTTTTAAAAAAAATTGTTTACGTTGGTTAAAAAAAAATCAATTTAGTTGAGAATTAAAAAAGGGATGTACAAACTTCATTTCTTTCAAAGATCTACTACCAGTTTTTTATTTCTTCCATATATATACCAACTACTTTTATTATGTGATTAGAAAAAAATATATGATAAGAAAAAAACTTGAAACAAGAAAAAGGAAAGAGAAATAAAATAGGCAACATAGATTTTGAAGGGCAAATGTGTCAACACATTAATTAATTTTATGGTTCATATTCCGGATTGGGTTCATCCCTGTAGTAATCGTATGAATTAAGTTGTCGACATGAAATCGTAAGAACTTAATGGGTCTGAAAGGGTTGAAAAGAAATTTGATTCAAATTCGACAATGAGCTTTTGATATATGCGTCCGATTTTAACCAAGGTTAAAAGAAAGCTAAAGATCAAGCAAGGAAGCGTTGCGAAAAAGGGGAAGGAAGCCCTTTCTTTTTCGCAAAGGAATGAATCAGTTTTGACTTCCGATTTTTTCTATTTTTTCAGGGTCCGGTCGAAGAAAATAGATTTTGAACTTAATAACCATTTGGATAGATTTATTTACCCATATTCACACTTTAAAGTGAATCAAATCATATTCCCCAATTTCATACACTCAAATCAGTAAACTGCTAACTCAATTTCTTCCTCTCCTCTTTTCTTACACAAGGAAAGAGCTCATTGGAACTACTTGTTCAAATTCATTCGATATTACGATCATTGGTTAACAATATTATTTTTACAGTTAGATATTATGAATGCCTATAGAAAATGTTGTTCATATTAATTTAATCAATATGACAATCATTGGATAAATTATAAATTATATTATTCATTTTATAATTAAACATGATGCATGCCTAAATATAGATGTACGGTATGTGTGGATAATATAATTTGTGAGTCGATCATCGCTATGCGTTAAGACTTATAATTAAGTGTTTTTGGCAAGATATTGATCGCTTAGGGTTTTTATATATGTAGAATTTTGTAGGAATGTATATGTTTGGGGAATAAATGGGACCCAAAAGAAAGAGAATATCTTCCTCTATGCTTAAGGTCGTCGAAGCCACTCCAACTGATAACCCATTCGACTAGGGTTCAATCTATCTTTCGTAACTATAGCTTCAATCTATCTATTTATCTTCTTCGTAAGATATACACTCGTTCTAGCTATCTCGCTCGAAATAGAATTTTGGTAGTATTTACTATACTTTGATCAAGTAATTTAAACAAGGAATAAGTATTTTAATGCAAATATAAAATTTGTTATTGAGAGTATTTTTAATCTTGGTACAATAACAATTTTTAAGTTTTTATTAGGATCAATATTTTCTTTGAAAAGACTTGATCAAAGTATAGTCAAGTTTACCAAAATCATATTTCGAGTGAGACGGAGGGAGAATTGTTGGATACTCTTTCCGTCCCAGAAGATTTTTTCATTTTATTTATTATTACGAATGAATTTTGAGCAATTATTATGTTTATATTTATGAAAATCTAAAATTTGTTATTGATATTATTATTGACGATGTATCAATTACAAATTTTATATTTTTAGTATAATTAAACCGGCATATAATTATTGCTAAAGTTCAATCGTATTCGTAGTAATGGAAAAAAAGTAGAAAGATATTTTTGGGAGGATGGAGTGATTTTTTTATGGGGATTGGAGTAATCTAGGGCCGTTCAGCCATATCAAAAACTCATAAATATCCATGCAATTGTCAAATTTCCATATAAACCCACGCTGCTTAGAAATACTTATTACCCTTCCTTGTCCGCTCCTATACTTAGGTATAAGAACACCGATCCGTTCCTATACTTAGTTATAGGACTAGTTCACCTTTTATACCTGAAGTCTAAGAGTAATTTATTTTTATAATTCTTCATATTTTCTTTTAAAAAAATCATTAAAAATCTCATATTTTGTTAACCAATCCACTTTTATACTTTAGGACAAGATTAGAATTACTCTTATACTTAGGTATAAGAGTAATATTTCATAGCCTTTTGTAGATCTGGTGAAGATGAAGAGATAAGGCACCAGAGATGTTGCATATCAGGTCGAAAATGGACAGATCTAGTTGAAACCGGTAGATCTAGAAAGGAAGGATACGCAGTGTTGGCAATGGTGCTCTGGTAAAAAATGACGAAGCGAAGATGGGGAGGAAGGATGCCCGGTGGTGAGGGCGGCGGAAGTGAGGGGTGCCAGAGAGCGAGAGAGATTGGAGGGGTGGAGAAGGTGTGCATGTGTGTGCTATAAAGAGAGACAACTCAGATTGAAATGAGAGGAAGAGAGGTTAGGGTTTTATTTAAGAGTTGGTTTTTGGGGAAACTAGTTCCTCCATAAATTATAAAAAGTCCACTTTTTAACCCTTAACCCTTAAACCCTACACCCTAAATCCTAAACCCTAAACCTTAACCCCTATAAAAACAAGACTTTTTATAACTTATGGAGAAACTCCCAAAATTTTCTCTTTATTTAAAAGAGGTGGGGCATTTTGGGTATTTAAAAATTATTTTTGACTGTTTCATATGGCTGTTAGGTTGAGCATAAGGGTGTATATGTGGGCTTTAGTAAATTCAATGGGTTGATATGGGAAATTGGTTTTACTTGTGGGGGGGGGGGGGGGGGGGGGCATGGGGACTTAAAACATTTTTTATTGCAGCGGAGCCCCAAATTTGTTGTAGCAGTGTATCATGTGCGCTGTCGGTTGAAATTGAACATAACTTCTATGAAACGAGATCATATGTACTATTTTTGTGTGCTACAGGTGAATTAATACGTATGACATGATCATAACATAATCAGTGATGCGTAACCGTACAATTACTTGTGATACATAATGTAGTACATATAAATGACACATGGAATTTGTTAAAAAAAAAAAAAATACATATGACATCGTCTCAACTTCAATCGAGTAAATCCGAAGGTCCAAATTAACCCTCTAGCAAATGAACATCCATTGGTATGGAAGAAGAGTATGAAATAACTAATGCCCCCAAATATTGTGCCATTCATTAGAGCAATCAAGCACCGGGTCATAAGTACCCGGGAGCCAGCCAAAGATAGACTAAAATATTGAACATATTATCGCTTATGTAATTTATGATATCCTCATGCGGTTACTATGGCTGCTAGCAAATCAGATCTAATTAAACAAAGGGATGAAAATTTCGTTTAATGTCTTATTCATTGTTATCTTGGTTTCGAAATGAATTGACTTCCCTCCTACCGCTACCTAGCTATCTCTTACACGAAATGAACGGTGTAGATTCATTAGAACTCATTAAGCGATCGTAAGATTTCACAATATAATTCATTATGCGAAAATGAGATGCGCCTGAATTTTTGCTACTCAGCTTGAGCACAATGCCAAAGTGCTGTTGCGAGTTGCGAGCAATTACTATCCGCATCGAACCAGGGAATTGCGAGGTGCGCTCACCTCAACTCTTGTGTGGCGTAGATCAATTTGACAAAAAAATATGAAAAGAATAAAAAACCCATTCATTCATTATTAAAAATCAAATAACAACAATTATCATAACTGGTATATTTGTTCTAATTAATGATGTTATATTACGCCGTCCATGTCACTAATAACCTAGAAGACTGCCTATATAATCAAAAGTATGCTCCACGTTACACTGCATATTCTAAAGCCATGCAGATCATGTATACCTCTCACCTCCTTTCTCCCATCCCAACCCCACACACTTTCCGCCACCGTCCAACCACCGCCAAACTCCTCCCACCCAAAGCCATCGCCGCCCCACCACGGCCCCGCATCAACCAAATCACCCCCAAATCTCCCACTGACAAAGCCGAAATCTTCAAGTCACTCGAATCATGGGCCGTTGATTCCATCCTCCCGCTTCTAAAACCCGTCAACACCATCTGGCAGCCCAATGAGTACTTGCCCGACCCATCACAATCATCCGACGACTTCACTGACGAGGTGCGGGCCCTACGTGAACGTACGGCTGGCCTTCCAGATGACTATTTTGTTGCTCTTGTTGGTGACATGATTACTGAGGAAGCAGTACCTACTTACATGAACATGGTCAATACGTTTAAGGAGGTCCGTGATCAGACCGGGGCGAGTTCATGCCCGTGGGCCGTTTGGACTCGGGCATGGACTGCTGAGGAGAATCGGCATGGTGATTTGCTCCGGACGTATTTGTATCTTTCGGGTCGGGTTGATATGACTAAGATTGAGAGAACTATTCAGTACTTGATTGGAGCTGGAATGGTAAGCTAGCGTTAATCATATTTAGTTTAACTCTCTTTCCATCTTAATTATTTCGTTTAAAAGATTATAAATAGAGATAGAGTAAGCTTGTTCAAGATTTTTGTAAATAGAGAGAGCTCAACTTTATCTAAAACCACATTAATGTTGCAGGATGGTGGAATGGAAAACAGCGCATACTTAGGCTTCGTCTACACCTCATTTCAAGAGCGAGCCACATTCGTGTCCCACGGCAACACGGCTCGCCTAGCCAAATCCGGCGGCGACCCCGTGCTTGCCAAGATATGCGGCACCATCGCATCTGACGAGAAGCGTCACGAGAACGCCTACTCGAAAATCGTGGACAAGCTACTCGACGTGGACACGTCAGATGCGATGGTGGCGATTGCAGAAATGATGAAGAAGAAGATCACGATGCCTGCTCACCTGATGTACGACGGGGAGGACCCCTCGATCTACGAACATTTCTCGGCTGTAGCGCAACGGCTCGGGGTTTACACGACGGGGGATTACGCGGATATAGTGGAGGTTTTGGTGGACAGGTGGAAGTTGGAGAAGAGAGAGGGGATGGACGGGGAGGGGAGGCGGGCCCAAGATTACGTGTGTGGGCTGGCGCCTAGGTTTAGGAAGTTGCAGGAGCGGGCGGATGAGCGGGCGAGGAAGTTGGAGCCGAGGAGTGTGAAATTTAGCTGGATTTTTAATAAGGAAGTAAGGGTTACGCCTTGATTTGATTATGTTTTTTGTGGTTTGGCTTTGTTGTTGGTGTTGTTGGTTGTTTATTATTATGAATAATATAATGTGGTAAGGAAATAAATGATTTGTAATCAAAATTGTACATAGTGTGTGATTGTTTATTGGATTTTGTAATATCTTATGCATCATGACATTGTCCGAAACATGTTAAAATAATGCATGAATAATGTGAATTTTCTATTTATTTAGCTGTAGATTAAAGTGTGCTTATTTTTTGTTTAGCAACACTTTATATGCACCATGGGTTGGGCAATTTAAGTTGTCAGTATGCCGGCTGTTTTCTCACTTTTTTTAAAAAAAAGTTGTGCAGTCAAAATTAAAAATTAGTCGCTGAATTTTACATTGTATCCATTAAATTTTTATTGGTTGGAACCCAATTACTGATATATAATCTATTCACGACTGCAGAGCTGCTGCATGCAACACCTATGTGCGGTTAGGGAGTGTTTTGTGAGAGAGTTTAATGTAAATAATGAGCTGCGGAAATTAGAGGGTTTGTTGCCATGAAAAAAGCTCTTCAATTCACCCTTGAAAACATTGCTAGATATCGACAGGTAGATTCCCTCCCATTTGCATGCATAAAAGTGTTGTTAAAAATTTTATTCTTGGGGACAATTATTGCATACTATTATTCCCTTTAGATATGATGCATGCCTAAAGATGGAGTAGTATACGACAATCATTGCATATTATAGTTCCTTTTTCTTTTCAGACGTTGATGCATGCATAAGAGAAAATTTTGGGGGAAACTAGTTTCTCTATAAGTTATAAAAAAAAATCATGTTTTTATAGGGGTTAAAGTTTAGGGTTTAGGGTTTAGGCCTTTTAGGGTTTAAGAAGGGTTAAAAAAAAAAAAAAAAAAACTTTTTATAACTTATGGAGGAACTAGTTTCCCCCAAAATCAACTCTTCCTTTAATTTATTCTATGTACTCCCTCTGTCTCAGAAGACTAAGGTTCTTACTTTTTTTTTAGGTTTGTTCCAGACTAAAGTTCTTAGTTGCTTTATTACCTAAAATAGACAATGGGACTCACTTGTCATTCTCACAACAAAAACTTTCTACCCACTTTCTCTCTCCTACTTTCTCCTACTTTACTTTTCATACTCACAACATTTACTTTTTCTTAATCTCCGTGTAAAGTCAAACTAAGAACCTTAGTCCGGGACGGAGGGAGTACAAATTTTACTATTCAAAGTACAATATTTCATTATTTGTGTTAAATTGACAACACTGGTTTATTCTGGAGATGGGCATATAAGGGCCGACCCGCCGCCCGTCCGGCCCTTCATTAAACAAACCCGCGGGTAAACGGGGCCCGCTCGTGGTGTGTGAGCCCGCGGGTTGGACCCGCTCCACCCCACTTGTTCATTGAATTTGAATCCCGCCCGTCAGCCCTTGGGTTTAACCCAACGGGCTTGAACGTGTTTTATGTTTTTTTTTTAAATCAGGAAAAATACCAAAAAATAGATAAAAATGTCTTAAAAATATTAAAGACTTTACAATTTAATTTATAATTTAGTAAAAATATAAATAGCATATAATAATACTATTATATTATTAAAGCAAATTAAAATAGTGGAATAAGTTTATAATATTAATGAATAACCATAGACGCTCCATGCCTCCATCTCATTTCTCCATGGACTATTGGACCATGCTGGCTTTCAGCCTTGCTTGGAATTGGATTGGAAGCATTTTTTCTATTTTATCTTCTATTTTTTTTTGCTAAAAGGCGGGCCCAAGGGCACGGGCCATTTCACGGCGGGCCTAAATCTGGCCCGTTGCATTTTCTGGAAGGTCCGCCCCACCCGTATATTGCAAGGGCCAAGGGCCGGGTTTGTGAGACGGGCTCGCGGGTTAAGGGTTTTGCGGGCACATGCCGACGGGATGCCCACGGGCTTAGGCCCGAAATGCCACGTCTCTAGTTTATTCTATAACTTGTATACCATGCATTGGAGATAAAATAATAATAAAAAATACCTTGTGCAAAAGCAATTTTTTCTGTTACAATTTAAACTTTTAATATTAATAAATCATATAAAAAAATCATGTACATAAGCTTTTATTGTAATTTAAAAAATTTTCCAGATAATTAGTTAAAAATAATTTAGAAAAATGCACTTTCATCCCTTATTACTTATTCAATTGAGAGTGTTTTTGTAAAAGTATATTTAAGATTATTTTTTTTGAATCTTTGACCAAACAAAATATTATAATTCACATGAATACTTAAATAAAAATGTGTGTGTTAATCTTAATATCAAATATGCAATTATCTCCCGTGCGTTAGTATTACTCATATTCGTTTTTATAGCAAGCCAACAAACAATTTATCATTCCATTTTGAAATATTCTTCTTATTGTTTTTGCTGTTACTACAAACTAGTGAGTAACCCGTCGAAATTCGACAGGAATAATAAGGCTAATTAATTAAGAAAAACTGATGAAAGACATTTTCATACTAAGAGAGAGAAAGAGAGAGAGAGATAGAGAGAGAATCTTAAAATTATAGTTCAGCATTAAAAATAGTAAGGATAATGTGTTGTCATTACGATAAAATGCATTTTATGTAAGTAATAGCAACTCTTTTATAGTTTAATAATTGGTGACAAATTAAAAAAAAAAAAAAAACTTAAGCGATTCATAAAATAACACGCCAATCCTAAATCAAATTTAACGAAAAATGTAAATTATTGATCATTTTAAAACCCTTTAAGGAATTTGAGTATCAATGTAAACTGAAATGCATAAACAAAATTAGGAAAATACTCTTTCAATGATCCGTCCCAAAAAAAAAATAGTCCCATTTCCCCTATTTGATTGTCCCGGGAGGTTAGTCTCATTACAAAAATAAAGGCCTCAAAACCAATGAATTTCCAAAACCTGAAATGTAACTTTAAAATGTTTGAAATGTCAAATGGACTATCATTTTGGGATGATGGCAGATAAACCAAGGAAATAGGACAAACACAATGATAAATTCTGGAAATCCAAGTCTTTTTAAATACAATAATTTTTCATATATACCAACTACTTCCTAACTCTTAATATAGAATGTCAATGCTTCACGCTACCAAACAATGAAGCAATCAATAAAAATACAAAATCTCAAGGGGAAGACCTTGCTTTTGAGATCTGCCAATCGACTACATCACTACAAAGGGCTTAAATTTTGAGGATCAATTCCATCTGTTCTTTATCCCAACGTACGGTTACTTCTATTTGGTATTGTAATATAGATTAATAAAGCTCTTGTGCAGTATCATTTATTCTCTCTCCATCTTGTTCTGTAGTAATTAAGGATGGACACCTCAACTACTTTACTTTCGTGAGATTTTTACACCCCGGTACAGACACCAATTTTTTACGAAATCTGAACATACTTGAACATAATCGGAAGCCAGAGCAACAACAACATTCTTGAACTCCTGACTTGGTTGGAAACCATGATGGCAGGAAAGGTCAAAAAGCATGTTTACAGCGAAAATATAGTTGACTCTCGCAGTCAAAACCTTTAATCATACTGACAGTACTTGAGTCATTTACCAAAGATTTCATGTTGTATTTGTATAGCCTTTAAGGTACATCCTGGGATTACGTTTATAGATCTAGACATAACTGGTTCAACTGTGAGCTGACTTCATCCTCTGCTATTGTTTCTACGCCTCCAAGTTGAGAAATATAATGCAAAATAGATTCAGAAATATCCTTGACATAGTGTAATGAGCAGTTTAATTGACCATGTACATAACTACTAAATATTTAATCATTTTTATCTACTAATGATCTTTTAGTGTTTCTATATTTTCGGAGCTTTGGACCTCAAAATTATGAAACATACTTCGACGACTAAATGTATCTGCGTGCATTATAAGTCGATAATTCCCCCCCCCCCCAAAAAAAAAAAAAAGAAGATGTTTCACTTGTAATTTCAATGGATGTCTTTAGCAGATGCATTACATCTACGCACATCTACCTAAATGAATTGATGTCCGTGTATCTTGTCCAAGAAAGAAGTTACAAAGCTAGCTAAGGAGCAATACAGAGAGAAAATGGCAATATGAAACAGATATACGGATTTTGATTAAAAATAGTCCAAGGGTTTGGTTTATGACAATCATAACATAATACGAATTGCTATATTTATACACATTACATAAAAGAGAAATCATTTTTCCCAATCAAATTCTGAGCGGGAAATGAAGAAATTGTGCAACAAAACAGGAACGGAAAATTCATAGAACTGAAACACTAACTTGATGATGCCAAAGGGATTTGGGAGTCAGAAATACAAAAAAGAAGATTAGGAAAAAGGGGTGCATTTCAAAATAATTAAATTCGTGTGTGCTACCTTATTGACTAATTGACTAATTCCTAATTTAAACTGCGGTGCATTTCAAAATAATTTTAAATTTGTGACTTGATTAAGATAGCCAATTAGTTGTTATCTTAATTAGGAATGTTACCAAAATATGACAATTAAAAAATTATTATTTGATTTCCTTAATTCCCTTATTTATAGATTAAATAAGGTCTCCTAGAAACTCGCCTAAATTTGTGAGTTGATTAAATAAAAACTAAAAATAAACTAAAATATACCGGAAGTAATTTGAGAGTAAGTAACTTTGAATCAAGAAAGGGCTTGGCTAGGATATACATTCGCACTAATTGACTACAATACCGGTAAATTCCAAGGAAACACATAACGATACTTTTGGGGAATAATTGTTTGCTTAGTATTAGGATTAGATATCTATAAATTGTTAAGTTTCAAAGTGTTATGATAATCAATAACTTAATCTTTTAACTTTAAAAAAAAAAACAAAAGAAGCTTAAATCTGTTGTGTTCGACTAAAAAAAAAAACTGTTTGTAATTATTTTTTAATGCATAGTCCGTTAGTATTTAATCTATTATTTCAAATTGATAATAATTAAACTGTTGATCATAAAAGTGTTTTGGATGTTTCGTTACCAAGGTTGTCTTGAAATAGCCCATGTAGCTAATTTTGACACGCATTACATGAAATAGCCCATGTACTTTATTTTAATGAAAATAAAAAATCATTAATAAACATTTAAAATTACAATCGTAAAAGGGAGAACACTTTCAGAACAAAAAAAAGAAGTGAAAACTCTTGGAGAATGAAAATTTTCAATTTGATTCGATTCCGAAAAAAACAAACCAGATTTATAAGCCAAATTAAGGGATAGAGGGGATGAATATATACTTGATGGTTAATTCCTTGCTTCTTTATTTTTTTTGGGGAAAGGAGAACGGTACCTCCTAGGTTTTATTAATTAAAAAATAAAGTACAGAACATGGTGGGGGACATGACAACCTCAAACACCAGAACGAAAATTCTAAGGGGAAGGAGTTCTACCCAGACTGTAAGTTCCTCTACAATAAGGGACGGGAGTGAAACATATTATATAAAGCTTAAAAATACGGTTGCACATATTACTCATCAAAACGACACACAACATGCTCGCTCTCTCTTTAATTTTGAATATATGGGATTTCTTGTCAAGTTTGAAGAGCCATAAAAGTCTCGAGAAAGATCGGATTGTGAATAAAAGACCAAGTTAGATTGAGCATTTGCAACAGCATTTTCCAAAGCATCAGCTACGTTGTTGCCCTCTCAAAGGATATGTGATACCCGAACTTCTTACTCATATGTCTAACAAAAATAAGTTGAAGTTCCATCTCCGACAAACACCTTGAGACCAGATTTGAATAGAGGGATAATTTTTGATAACTTTAATAGTTGATCTACAAATTCAAAAGTCAGCTATTTACATCTGAAATCAGTGTTCTAAAAGACCCCCGTCTAGGCCGCCTAGGCGCTAGGTGTTCATGAAACGCCTAGGTCTCGTCTAGGATATTATAGTTATTTCAGAATTCTCGGCCCCGCCTAGGTCCCACCTAGGCACTAGGCGCCCCTGCGGCGCCTAGCGTCTTTTAGAACCTTGCCTGAAATGATTAACGAATAAAATTAAGAGCAATGAAGGTGCAATGTTAGCTAAACTAATAAAACCAAGATTCTTTCCCCATCTGCCCATGTAGTAGAACACTCTCACTAAGAGCATTCTTCATATCTTTTGTTTTGCTTGAGCCTCTTGGATACATATGTTCTGAAATTATGCCTCTTTGCTTTCAGGAGCCGCAAGCAACTCAAAGTTGGGGGACCACCTTCCTTAGCCACAAGCTCATGAATAAAAGCTCTGAATCTGTGTAACAATATTTTTGGTATGTGAGACAATGTATCAAAGGTGCCAAAATATAAGTAAAATGAGAATGAAAAAATTGTAAATAAGTCTTGAACTGAAAGCTCTGAATCTGTAAGTGATCATTTTCAAAACTTTTTGTTTTGTTATCATTAAATAATCATTAAGAGTCAACAAATTTGTGTAGAAATCCGAAGCCCAACCAATGGCGAACCGAGAAACCGATGTACCAAAACCGAAATAAACCGAAGTCTAACGGTTCTTTAGCTAAAAAAAACCGATTGGTTACGGTTCGATATCGGTTTTATTCTAAAACGGAGCCGAACTGTACCGTGCACACCCCTATCCGAAAGTATCCCACGAGTGTCATAGTCAAAATGCTTGATATGAATACGACATCATTTTTGGAGTATTTAAACAAAATTTGGGTCCAAGAATTAAGAAAAAGGTAACGTGTTATGATTGTAGATGGTTTGGTTAGAGAGAGAAAGTGGGGTAGGGAATAGTTAATGGGTAATTGTTGTGAGTATGATATGTAGGGCCCACAAATAAAGAAATATAAAAAACTTTCCTTTTTAGATTTTGAAGATTAAAATAAGACACCCAAAATGAAAATTTTGAAGTTTAAAATAGGACGGAGGGAGTATAGTCCAATGTAGTTAGTAATTTTTATTTTTATATTTGAAAGAGCCCAATGTAGTTAGTTTTTTTTTTTTTTTTTTTTGAAACAGTCCAATTTAGTTTTTTGTTTTTTGAAAGAAAAAAAAACTTCGTACTATTAATGAGTGTGTATATTAGTTGGCATTTGGTTGTTCTATCTATGTTTAAACAATATTAGGCCAATAAATTCTTAAAACATCGCGAAGAAAAAGAGGATTTTGTAGATCAAATAAGATCTCCTAACAACTCGCCTAAATCCACAATTACATACTCCCTCTGTCCCTATTTACCTTACAAAAATGAGGTTTTGCACAAAAATTAACAAAAATAATTGTAAAGTTGATGTGTTGTGAGTGTAGATAGTTGAGTGAGAGTGAAAAAGTGGGTAGAGAAAAGTAAGTGGATAGTTGTTGTGAGTATGACAAGTGGGTCCCACTATTTAAAAAATGTTTAAAAGTTTCCTTTTGGGGATTTTGTAATGTAAATAGGGACACCCAAAATGGCAATTTTTGTAAGGTAAATAGGGACGGAGGGAGTAATGTTTTGGAGATAAAATAATAATAAAAAATAAAAAAATACCTTGTGCAAAAGCAATTTTTTCTGTTACAATTTAAACTTTTAATATTAATAAATCATATAAAAAAAATCATGTACATAAGCTTTTATTGTAATTTAAACATTTTTCCAGATAATTAGTTAAAAATAATTTAGAAAAATGCACTTTCATCCCTTATAACTTATTCAATTGAGAGTGTTTTTGTAAAAGTATATTTAAGATTTTTTTTTATTTTTTTTTGAATCTTTGACCAAACAAAATATTATAATTCACATGAATACTTAAATAAAATGTGTGTGTTAATCTTAACATCAAATATGCAATTATCTCCCCCGTGCGTTAGTATTACTAATATTCGTTTTTATAGCAAGCCAACAAACAATTTATCATTCCATTTTGAAATATTCTTCTTATTGTTTTTGCTGTTACTACAAATTTATTTTAAGTCGTAATTATAGGTGAATTTAATTGTACTGATGAAAATCTTAAACTTGTAATTGATACACCATAAACAATAATATCAATAGCAAGTGTTAGATGTTTATTAGGAAAATTAAATTAATATAAAATTATTGCTCTAAATTCATTTGTTGTAACGAAAAAAAAGTGGAAATATTATTTTGAGATGAAAAAATATCTAACAGTCAAAATGACTTTTTTATTTTTAATGTTATTTTTATTTTTATGTTAGATAACAAGAATAAAATTAAAAATGGACAATTGTTTTATGACAAAGGGAGTATACATGTGATTGGTTTGGATAAGATTGATCATTACACTAATTGGGCTCAATGCATTCCTAGTTTGCTTACAAATGCGTAGTCTTGTAGTCAAATCTGATCAAGCCATGGGCCGAACCTCCCCCCCCCCCCCCCCCGGTCCTACTGGACATCAGCGGGCAGCCCAATCAATTCTTCAAATAAAAGTTTGACTTAACTTTCTTTTAATTTTGGGTTTCAACTTTCAAGGATCCATTTGTTGAAAGAAAATATTTTTTGAAAAATGTTTTCTTTATTTTTGAGTGTTTGTTAAGCACTGAAAAGGGAAAATGGTTTTTCTACTTCTGCAAAACAATCTACGGATTTCTCTTTTATAGGCCAATTTCCAAAAAATGCCAACTCCCTCACCCACACACCCAACTCTTTATACAACCTCACGCTACCCACTCCACCTTCAACCCAACCCCCTCCATCCATCACATCCCCATCCCCACCCCCACCCTCCAACCTTATCCTTCCCTCCCCACTCCCCCACCGCCAACCTCCCCACCCATCACCACCCCCCCCCCCTCAAAAATAAAATAAAATAATAAAAACTCTTTTTTCCCCTCATATTAAAAATCATCTTTTAACAACTCCTCCCCCAGTCCCTACTCCCCAGCACCCTTCCTAAAAATAAATAAATAAATAATCTTAATAAGATTGTTTTTAACAACCCCCCACCCCCAACCAAACCCTCCCCCCGCCCCCAATTTTTTACTCATATTAAAATTAACACCTCCCCCCCCCACCCACCCCCGCCCGCCCCTTCCCCCCCCCCTTTATCTCCACCCCTACACGTTGAACCTACCCTTCCCCCCATCCCCCCGTCCCCGTCAATTTTATTTTTTCTCGTATGAAAATATTTTAATAAAAAAAAAACATTTTCCTACCATTTACCAACGACAAAAACTTGTGTGAGAACACTCCAACCCGTCTCATGGGTGAGACGGGTCATTTTTTTGACCCATTACCCGACCCACAACCCTGCTCCAGGACCCATGGGGGACCTGCCACGTGGCAGCCCCTCATGGCCCAAAAAAAATTTTTTTTTTTTTTTTTTTTTTTTTTTTTTTGCTTTTTTAAAATTTTATATTTTTTTTTTTGGTTTTTTTCGGTTTGTGAAAAGTAATAGTTACCATCTCTTAAAGTAATAGTTACCATCTCTAAAGTAATAGTGTTCCTATGTTTTCTTAGTTTGCCAAAAGTAATACTTATAACTAAAATGTAACAAACGTGTTATTTATATGTAATAGTATTTGTAAATAATTGTAATACATATGTATAGATATCTATTTGTTTTCAACAATAAGTTACAATGGGGTCAAATTTATCATGATACATGTAAAAGTATTACATTATCTATAGAAATCTGTTACAATTTCGTCAATCAAAGTGTTACATTTACTTGTATAAACTTACTATTACATTCATATACATAAGTTATTACTTTTCAAATGGGTAAAAACGAGCTTTTGTTTTTTAAAACAAGTATTACGTTTACTTATGAACAATGCTACTTAAGAGATGGTAAACTATTATTTTTGCTAAACCACGAAAAGCCGAAAAAAAAATATAAAATACTAAACAAAAAAACCAAAAAAAAAAAAAAAAAAAAAAAAATTCCGGCCATAGTGGGTGCCACGTGGCGGGTTCGGCTCATGGGTCATGGGGCGACCCGTCTCATGCATGAGACGGATCCCCTTGTTTCATGGGAGACCACTTCTTACCAAACAACCGGAAAACATGTTTATTTCATGTTCAACTTAACTTTTGGAATTACATAATATTACCAAAAAGAAATAGAATATTACAAAAAGTGCTCCGTTGTAGGTTGACTATTAAAATGTAACTGAGTGAGTATAACCGATACAAACTCCAAAGATGGACTAGCGTAGTTGCATTCATGACAATGAAATAAAAATACCATTGCGAAAGGTCAAAAACTTTAATTTCGTACATTATCTATGAATCTATTGTGTTTGAAGCCAAATGATTTGTATGTAACAAAGTCTAAGGGGCAGATTTCGGAGAAACTAAGGCAATTTTACCCTAATACTCGTATATGGAATGATCTAAATTCCGATTTTTTGAGGTCCAATCTCACAGTCCCCTCTTTTCAGAGGTTCCCTAAAAATACAACGAACACGCCCCTCAGTTTAAGGGTTCCCTCAAAAAGCAATGCTAGAAAAAAAAAAAAAAAATACAAATTTTGGTCATACTTGCAATTAATTAATATAATATCTAACTATTAACGGCCTATAAACACAACATCCAATCACGTATTTTCATTTTTCTATAACTATAATTTTGTGATCTTTTATTTTTTTCCTTTTTTCTGAAGAATCAATAGTCACTACTTAAATCATTCAAAAAGTATTGAAACAAAATTAATTTAATTGTTAAAACCAAAAGCTCACAGCGAATGCGACAAAAGAAAAATCACATGTTCCTACCTATAAATATTGAAGAATTTCATAATAAATCAATAGTGACATAGGGAAAAAAAAAACTCAACCAAACTGAATGCACAAAGATTATAGTCTCAGACATATGAATATTTAGATGTATAACCTAATTGGATAAATATAGCAGTTCCAAAATGAAACACATATAATGTATGTCAGACCAGCTAATTAAATGGTAAGGAAATATTTCAGACCACTGCAACCGCTACCGTATCCTCAAGATCTGCATTGCCACTGCCGGCAGCCATGTCTCCGACATCTGAAATCATTTCTCCCACCAACAAACCACCAATCAGCCCAGCTCCCAATCCCAACCCAAGCTTTGCACCATTTCCCATCTTTTGATTATTAGGTTGTTGAACTTGAGCTTGGTTAGGGTATTCATTGCCATACCCATACCCCACTTGTTGGGGTGGGTATAAGTACCCATTGGGAGGAGCGTGGGGGAACTCACCACTGTATCCACCTGATCCATGAGGAACAGGTGGATACACATTACTGTACCCACCACCATATTGTTGTGGTGGGTATACATGATATCCATGATACCCGTGTGGGTGTGGGGTAGGGTATCTTGTCTGTGGATATTGAGGTAAGGCATAAATCATGCCTCCTGGTTGTGGTTGATAGGCCACGTTGGATTCTGAATAATGCTTCACGGACCCATCAACCATGTTAGATTCGTCACAGTTGTTTCTCACGGATCCATCACTTTTATTCTTCTTATGTACCATTTCTCCTCGAGCAAAATTTTCCCCAAATTTGTACGAAAACTTTAGGTTACCCTTGCATTTTCCGTTCGGGGTACGAACCGTGTACGTGACAACATTGTCACCTGCTTTATCAACAGTGCCAACGCCATCAAGAAGCTCGCGAATAGGAATCAAGACCTCACCAATGTCCTTGTCGCCTAGGATGCGACTACACTTGATTTGGAAAAGGAGAGATTTCTCGGAGACGGAAGACCCTTCGAGCGTTATCTTGATGCGGTGGTTCCACTTTGGATTGGAGCCACTATAGGAAACGTGAGTCTTCTTCTTGGAAATGGAATCATCATTGAGGGAAACCACCACGTACACACCCATCTTCATGAAAATGTTCGCATTCTTGAGACCCTCCGCTGACATCACCGTGATGTCCAGCGGGCGATACTCCATTATTATAAATCCTTCTCGCTCGATCTCTACGTACGCAATCACCAATCAAACCAACAACTATCTATCTACCCTCTTTCCTTCTGTCGTCTGGATTATTTACATGAGGAAAGAAGCTACGTGTAATATTTTTTGTATATTACTAGGAAAGAAAATGAGCGATTTGGATAGGAAAAGAGGAAGACAATTATTGATTTGTTAGTGACGGTGGCGCAAGGGGGAAATGTGGTGGTCGTGGTGGTGGCAGCCCTTAATCCTGTGAAAGCAATGTAATAGAAAAAAGTGATGGACATGAATTCTCTGGTTTAAAGGAAAGAAAGCAACAAAAAGAAAGACATTCGTGGGCAACCAACCGTTTTACTGATTCGACACATAATTAAGTTTGTAATTTAGAACTTCTGAAGCGAGCATATTGCTACATCAATTTATTCGTTACAGCAATTTCAAATCCTTAAATCAGTTTCTAAATTTTGCTTTTCATGTACCATAATACAATTGTACTTAATATAATATAATTTTTTATATGAGATTTTATGCAGGATAGACATTACTATTTCACCTTTTTTTTCAAATTTAAACTGTTTATAAGTAGGGTAACAAAACCATCAAAGAAACAAGTGGGCAGAAGTTGACAAAACAAAACCAGGGCATATTAATTTGTTTGTGACCGTTTAGTCAAAAGCTATATAAATTATAATCCAAGTGGGACATGTTGATCAAAATGGCTTGCATCACAAGTTATTAATACTTCCATTAATAAAATCATGACTATAGCATTAATATAAAGTATAGTCAAACCTAGTCAATGTGTAGAATCCCTGAAATGTAATTTATCTATTTATGATGGGCAAAATGGTAAATTAACATTGCTTAAGAAGTGAATAGGTGTGGTCCCTAAATGAAATGTCACCAAGCCTACTATATAAAGGGACTTCCATCATCCCTTAAAGGCTGCTAGAATCTTTAGTTTCCTCATTAATAATCATCTTCATTTGATAGAAGAGAAAGAGAGAAATTGAAAGAGACATTCATCATTTAGAAGAACACATTCCTAACAATTGTTCTTCATCTTCTCCCTCAATATCACATCATGGATTCAATAGGTAAATGATCTTGAACGCTTCCGCTTCATCTCTTCCTCTATCTCATTCTAAACTGAGCGAGGCATTCAGGGTTTTATCAAATTGTTCCAACAGGACATAGTAATATTTGTAATTGGTTTTGAATTTAGGGGTTGCTGGTAAATACGTTGGGAATATTCAAGCATTTCCTGTGAGTCACAAAACCACTGTCTAAAACACTGTTTTAGTAGACTTTAATATTAATACATACCCCCCTGTTTTTGCTTACTCTTATTTTTTTTTATTTTTTTTGTTACAATTATCTTCATTATTTTTATCATAAATCTGGATACGGTTAAAATTAAATGCGTTTTAGGTTGATTAACATATTTTCTAATTTGTTACTCTAAATAAACAATACTCCAGACATTAATTTTAAAATGATTTGGAGTCGGCTAACATGAATGGACGAAAAAAAATAAGAAACAAAGAAAAAGTGGAGATGGTAATGAAAACAAATATTGTGAAAGTTTACAAGATATGTATAAGAAGTGTGAAAAGATAAAGAGAAACACGAAACAAAATTATTTTCCAACATATAAATAAAAATAATATTACTTAATCAATTAAAATGATAGTAAATAAAAATATAAAAATGAAAATCAAATCGTATCGTATCGTATCATATTGTATTGCATCATCCACGTGAATTTTTCCCTTCTCTCCCGTCTTTTGTAACATCATATTTTTTTTCAATTTTAAGTAAATTAATATACTTCCTCCGTCTCATAAGAAGAGGCATGAAATTTACTTGAATTTTGACTAACATTTTATGCTAAATTATTTATCTCCATAAAAATTAAAAATAAGTTAGTTCAAGTAAGTTTAACCAAAAGTACCAAGAGACTAAGGGAGTAGTTCTCAATTAAAAGTAAAATGAATACTCCCTCCGTCCCATTTGAAGATTCACCATTTTGGTGATGACACATAAATTAAGAAAAGTGATGAGTGTAAGAAGGGTTGTGAGAGGGAAGAAGTTAGTGGGTATGACAAGTGGGGTCTACAATTTAAAGTATGTGAGAGTGGAAAGTTAGTGAGTATGACAAATGGGTCCCATAATTTAAGTATGTGAGAGGAAGAAGTGAGTGGTATGACAAGTGGGGCCTACAATTTTTACCATTTTAGGAAATGATGAACCTTTTAACGGGACACCCATTTGGGTAAAAGGTGGAGCTTCAAATGGGACGAAGAGAGTATTTATTTTAGGAAAGAGGTATTACATGCATTTTATGTCGGTAGATCGAGACCCAAAAAAATATGAAAAAGAAGTTAAAAACCATCCAATTGGTGAAGAATAAAGAACCAATTAATAAACCAAAACAGAAAGAGTGTGAAATAAAACAGTAAAACCAGGCTTTCAACCAAAACATAGTACTGGTTTTGCAAAGCCACCTGAATTCATATATTCATGAAAGTAATTATTTAACTTAGAAAAAAAAAAAAAAAAAGGTGAAGTAGAAAAAGATATCTTGATTATTATTATTATTATGACTAAAATATTCTCCCACTTCAAGAGTCTTACTATAAATATCCACACAGTTTCTCATCATCTTTACCAAATCTGAAGTTGTTAAGAAGGGAAATAAGTTCATAAAACAAAGTTTCTTGAAGTTTAATTGTCTTTACAGTAATCAGGAAAGAAAAAAATGTCCACTGCAGGTCAAGTTATACGTTGCAAAGGTAAAGTTTTTTCAAAATACAGATTCAAATTACAGAAACAATTTTTATAGTTATTATTAATCTTATTAGTAGGAATTAATATTATTTTTTGATTGTGTAACAACAGCTGCAATAGCATGGGAGGCAGGGAAGCCATTAGTAATAGAGGAAGTTGAGGTTGCCCCTCCCCAGAAAATGGAGGTTCGGATGAAGATCCTCTTCACCTCTCTCTGTCACACCGACATCTATTTCTGGGAAGCTAAGGTAATCAATCCGTTATAAATCACTTTATATAGTAGTTAAGACTAAGTCCGTTCCCGATCCCTCTCCTCGCCTCCTTCTGGCGTGGACATCGTCACAAAAAAAAAAAAAAAAAAAAAAATCTACATCGGTTCCAGAAAGATTGTCCCGTTTTCTTATTGAAGAAAAATTAATTATCTTTCCTTAAATCTTGCAGGGCCAACATCCTGTATTTCCTCGGATATTAGGCCACGAGGCAGGAGGGTATGTTATTCAATCCTTATCCTTATATTACAAATTCAATATCCATACTTGTTGATTTTATTCATATTTATGTGTGTATATATAAATGTAGGATTGTGGAAAGTGTTGGGGAAGGTGTGACAGGTCTTGCGCCAGGGGATCATGTCCTCCCTGTGTTCACTGGAGAATGCGGAGAATGTGCTCACTGCAAATCAGAGGAAAGCAATATGTGCAGTCTTCTTAGGATTAACACGGATCGAGGTGTTATGATCAATGATCAGAAATCTCGATTCTCGATTAATGGGAAACCTATTTTCCATTTCGTTGGAACTTCTACTTTTAGCGAGTACACGGTTGTCCATGTTGGTTGTGTAGCCAAAATCAACCCTCTCGCGCCACTTGACAAAGTCTGCATCCTAAGTTGTGGTGTATCCACAGGTACAAGATCACAATTCAAATCTTTCTGGGACAGAGGGAGTATTATTATTAAGCGTAACTAATTTATTTACGCGTCTGATTTATGTATAGGCCTTGGTGCTACTCTGAATGTTGCTAAGCCAGCAAAGGGCTCATCTGTGGCTATCTTTGGTTTGGGTGGCGTTGGCCTCGCTGTGAGTTATTCAACTTGCCTTATAGCTATGAATTTCGACATTTTCGTGAAATCACTATATAAAAAAAAAAAAAAAAAAAAAAAAAAAAACTTACAAATTTCTCTCATGTTATGCTGATTAGGCTGCAGAAGGAGCTAGAATTGCAGGGGCGTCACGTATTATTGGGGTTGATCTGAATTCTAACAGATTTGAGACAGGTAAAATCAACATTCTCTACTGAGTATGAACCTTCTTAGTTAGGTTGCAAATTAAAAATGTATGAAACTTACGAGATCGTTCCTAACTATGTTAATGCAGCAAAGAAGTTTGGGGTGACGGAGTTTGTGAACCCAAATGACTATGACATACCAGTTCAAGAGGTTTGTTTTATGCCTGTTTTCTTCAAATCACAGCCAATGCTCTGGACCCTAAATTTTTTATACTTAACAATCTTCTGCTATATTTTTCTTAATAGGTGATTGCGAATATGACAGATGGAGGAGTGGACAGAAGTGTCGAGTGCACTGGGCACGTTGATGCCATGATCTCAGCATTCGAATGCGTTCATGATGTACGTATACATATATCTACAGATTTATATCGCTTTCATTGATTTTTCATTCAATTAAGTGAAAAGTCAAGAGAAACTACAAAACTTAGCTTACATTATGATGCTATATACGATTTCAGGGATGGGGAGTAGCGGTTCTAGTTGGCGTACCTCATAAAGATGCAGTCTTCAAGACTAACCCGCTCAATGTACTGAACGAGAGGACTTTGAAGGGTACTTTCTTTGGGAACTACAAACCCCGCACGGATATTCCTGCTGTTGTGGAGAAATACATGAACAAGGTTAATTAGTTTCCAAATCCCGTGTTTACTTAATTGCAGACGCTCAAATTAATGTGGAGAGTCTAAAAAACAAAAAGAATTTACCTTTGAATATATATATATTCGTGCAGGAACTGGACCTGGAATTGGAGAAGTTCATTACGCATCAAGTTCCATTTGCGGAGATTAACAAGGCGTTTGACTACATGCTTAAAGGTGAAGGCCTCCGCTGCATCATCCGTATGGACCAGTGATGATGGCGCAGCTGAGAAAATCTACTCCAAAAACAATATTCGAGGGTGATAATACTTTTTAATCTCTCACACACACACACACAAAAAAAAAAAGAGTTTAATTTTCTTGTATCTATTGTTCTGTTATTACTTCTTATCTTCAGTTGTTCATGTAATTTTCTTGAAACTGGTCTTGAATGTATATCTTGGTTTAGAGAGGCATCAGTCCTGTTTTTAGTTCCATATTCACCAAGTGCAATCTCTATTGTCATTATTTAGGAGCATACAGAGTGGGTCGAGGGCTTTTGCCATTGAATGGCACAGCCGTTCCGTTCATTTTGATCTGAGGGGTATTTTAGTCATTTCAATTCTTAACTTCCAATTCTCTTTATTTTCCACATCCAACTTTCCAAGAGCCAAGCATAAAGAAAATGAAAAATGAACCCCAATATAACATAACCGAATGCGGAAACGGATCTTTACTCTCACACACCACATGAAATAAAGTAACAAATGAGACACAAAGATTTATGTGATTCGTTGAAATCCTCCTACGTCAAAGGGCGGCTCCCAAAATAACTATGTCAAAGTGATTACAAAGTGTTTAAAAAGAGTAACTCACACTCGTCTCACACTGCAAAGGCACAAACCATTTAAGATAAAGATGTATATGTTTCTTAGGAAACACCAAAAGTTCCTTTGGAAACTTCCAAAGTCATCATACATTTATCACATGGATAATGATGAATGTCCAAATGAACCTAGATGATTCTAGAGCTTGAGCCAATATTCCAACAATCTCCACCTTAGTAAAGTTCTCAACTGCAAAACCGGATTTGGTTGCTACCAAGATCACCGGCTATCATTTCCTTCCAATGTTAATCAAATCCTAACAACGAGCGAATTTATCACGAGTCACCACTTTCGTCAACATATCAGCAGGGTTATCACCAGATCCAATTTTCAATAATCGAATGTCGCCTTCATTAACAATGTCATGAACAAAATGAAAGCGAACATTAATATGCTTAGTACGGGCATGGTGTGCTTGGTTCTTCGATAAACAAATAGCGCTCTGGCTATCACAATACACACTAATGTGTCACTGAGAAATTTCCAAGTCATGCACCATCCCATGCATCCAAATAACTTCTTTGATATCTTTTGTGACTGTCATATACTCTGCTTCAGTGGTAGACAATGCAACTGTGGATTGAAGTACAGAACGCCAACAAACAGGTCCACCAGCCATAGTGAACACATAACCAGTAGTGCATCGACTACTCATATCCAAATCACCAGTGTAGTCTGAATCCACATATCCAACTACAAATTTATCAAGCTGAAGCTTTTCTTGTTTCTGAAACTTGAGACCAACATCAACACTACCATGAATGTACCTCAAAATCCACTTTCCGGCTTGCCAATGCCCTTTTCCTAGATTGTGCATATATCGACTAACAATACTCAACGGTTGCACAATATCAGGTCAGGTACAAACCATAGCATCCATCAAATCACCAATGGTATTTGCATATGGAAATTTTTCCATTTGACTCTTCTCTTCATCCGAACTAAAACACCTCGAAGCACTAAGTTTGAAGTGAAAAGAGAACGGTGTACCAACATGTCATCAACATACAAGAGCAATATCTTTTGTGCTTTATCCAAGTCCTTTATCTTAAACTCCTTTGACCGTGGATCCTTCAATTTATTAATCTCCACCTTGCTCTTGGATGCAATCAACATGTCATCAACATACAAGAGAAAATAAATAAAGGTACCATCTCTGAGCTTTTGAAAATACACACAATGGTCAAACTGGCTTCGAGTGTAGTCATGCTCCACCATAAACTGATTAAATCTTTTATACCACCGCCGAGGAGCCTGTTTAAGTACATATAAGGACTTCTTCAATTTGCAAGTCCAATCTTCCTTACCATCAACCTATAAACCATCTGGTAGAGCCATATAGATCTCCTCTTCCTAGTCTACATGCAAGAAAGTTGTTTTCGCATTAAGTTGTGCTAGCTCAAGATCAAATTGAGAAACCATTGCCAGCAATATCCGGATAGATGAATTCTTCACAACTGGAGAGAATATCATGTGGATTAGTTCATGTTTATGTCGATGACCTCGTGTTCTTATTGTTGCTGCTTGAACCCATCACCCTACAATCAACATACCAGTTCTTTGAGACTATTTTTCACTTCTCAACGTGGATTCATCGGCTTTGCCACCTTCACTCCTAGGACTACTCTCCTAGGACTACTATCCATCGATACCAGCATTTATTGCCTGATCCCCCATTATACTTCATTATGATGCAAAAGACTAGATATGGCCTGCTCTGATGCCAACTGACGCAGCCCGGAAGCGATAAGTTTCGTGATTTAGCGCACTAATCACAAGATCTCATCCAGCGATGAAACCTCAAACACAAAACCTTGGAATCAACCAAGAAAGAGAAATAAATCTCCAAGAACAAAAGTTCAATTGATAGTAAAAGTTGTTCCCCAAAACAATGAAAGGAAAAGAGTATTTATACTCCTAACAAAATAACATAACCTAAATAAAACATAAATCCCGAAAATAACCCTACTTCTGTGCAAAACGAAAATAAAACGAAACTGGTATAATTCTGCCCGACATAGCAGGCGGGCGCTTGGTAAGGACCAGGCGGGCGCTCAAGTCGACAGCAACATCATCCGTCTGAAACTTAATTCCAAGCGGGCGGGCGCTCGGTGGCTGCTGCGCTGGGATTCTGCCGTCTTCGCTCCTACACCAGTCACCTCTTCTTCAAAAGAACTCGACCCCGAGTTCATCTCCGATGTTTGGAAATTTCCGTCCCACTTGAATAAATATTTTGAATAGATCCGCTCCTTAAGCACAATTTGACGCAGAACGAAATTTTCAAAACAAATAATCAAACCTTCAATATATTTTTCTCGAACTGTTGCCTTTGAAACGGGATCTTCAACCATGGACAGAAAATTATTACTAATTTTCTCTGCTTTGAAATCTTCATTCATTATTTGTAGATCCTGATTCGCGGATTTGACTGCCATTAAAACGTCTCCGTTTGAATCTGACTTTTTCTCTTCAATCGGATCGACGCGGTGGATATTTTCCCCGCGACGTTCTTCTTCAGCAATAATCTTGTTATTCTGCAACAATACCTCGAACTGAGCCCGACGTTCTTCTTCAGCACATTCATAGACTACAGATCTACGCGCTTCCAGTTTCTGAATTTTGTCAGTGTAGTGATCGGCTTTGTCAGCAAAAAAATTGGCTTCCATCCTATGTCGCTGCCTAAGCACTCGCTCCCTTGCTGCTCGATTCAGATCTCTGATTGATTTATATTTCTGCACGCGTCGATCATGCATGTCCGCTTCGTCGAGTTCTTCGTCCTCTAACGCTAGGAAATATTGTTCATGTTGTCGAGCACGATCCAATCGAAGATCGATTTCATGAATAACCTCGTCATCAGATCTGGAACTGGAATTCCCTTCGTCCCGATTTTCGGTCCCTTGAGGACGTCGTCTTGGATCAACCCTGTCTCTCTCACCATGATAGTTTTGATTTTGTTGAGCGGCAACCAACGCTGCAATCTGCGTTGCAAAGGAATTGATAGCGGTGGTTACACCATCGATACCAGCCTTTATTGACACACCTCCAAGTCCTGGGATTCCCTAATAGAACCTCAAACCTGGTGCGCGTGACTAACAAGAAACGAGAAACTGAATGACATTTGCTTATATCAAACTGACATCATATAAATACTCAAGAGGAACGAGCTAAGATAGCTCACAACGAGTTCTATACCAAGAAATTTAAACCAAATGGTTGTACACAGCGGAAAACATGCCTAGCACATACGCTGGCATTACAAGAACACTATACAAGTCTACCCAATATACTGAGTCTAAACAACTGATACCAAATCGTTCTCACCAAAACTGGAAAGGATAACAATCCCCAAACAAGAACAACCTGCCGAGTAGGCCCCTTCTAAGTCGAGCCTCACAACGTATTACCACTTGCTTTCCTGGGGGGGAAACAAATAAACAAGGAACGGGGTGAGATAAATCTCAGTAAGTTACTAGATACAAGTACATAGCATGTTATCATGTAATCATGCAAATCAAGAAGATTATCAAGTAATCATGCTCAAGATGTCATCAAGTAACAAGTATATGAGAGGCTAAGCCAACTCATCAAGTAGCTAGCACATAAGGCTAAACTAACACGTTACAAAGGATATTCCAACCTTATTCCTCCCAAGTAAACCATTGTTGTCGTTGCTTGTTGCAGTTGACAAATCACGATCAATCAAGTTGCTGCTGTGCAGTACACAAGAGGACCCGGTAACCAGTGTCACTAACAAGAACAAGATTCACGAGATGTTCACGAGTTTAGCATTCACTTTTATCAGGCGTATTGCTCTAATAAAGGAAGCTATACCCTTACTATGGCCTGTAGTAAGGGGTCAAGCGCAGATACATAGGCACCCGATTATCACTTTGGCCCCAGCCTCATGATAAGCGTGAACCTATACATCTCCGAGAAAGAAAGGTGACCAGCTGGACTCACACAAGAATGCACAAGTAGATGTTTACTTGAACTACAAGAGTATAGAACTAAGTCCAAAAGTAGTGGACTAGCTCTTCAGAAACCATGTAATCATGTGCTCACCAAATACAAGTACACGTACGCAATAATTGCGAATACAAATCAGTATAACAATGGCCCGTAATGTGTCCACGTAACACAATCAAGCCAAATTAGAGTCTATTAATAACAGACCCCAACCAAGTAGTAGGGTATGTCATTTTATGTCACTTTGTCATATGCCATATTTGCACGTACATATTCATATAACCTTTAACACACGAATGTGTCTATCACGATACCCTTACTTTCAAGTAGAGCCCAACATCTTAGACTCTAAGCACGTAGTCGAATAGGTCGTATTGTACCTAGTCACAATCATATCTCGCGTATATGTATCGTTAATAATCGAATACATTTTCCAACACATATCGTGTTCTATAATCATTGTTTTATGAATTATCTTCATATTACACTAGTCCCTCTTTCTTTAAGAACTCATCTCAAGAACAAGATATCTTCTTTATACTTTATATACTTCATTGAGTATATGCACGATTAAAACTAATTACTAGCACATTAGTGCTTGTTCATAGCACTTTCAATACACACGTATTAGATTCAAGTATGTCTTAGAGCTGTTCATTCTCTATCTAGTTCCACATTCTAACTCTTTGGTTATTAATACCAAGTATCAAGTAGTCAACAAGCCACATTCTATCAAGTAATTATGTGCAAGATTTGTACATACACATCAAGGATAGTTCTAACACATTAGTTCTTGTTCATAGCACTTTCAAGTTCATTACCATACACACGTATTGGTTTCAAGTCATGTAGAAGATTTTATCATCTTACATTCAAGTTCTCAATCCAATTCTTTGGATGTTCAAGACATGTACAAGAATTAATTATCTTATACTCAAGTTATTATTTCAATATTTGGATATTCAAGTCATGTACAAGATTTAATTGTCTTATACGTCAAATTCAAGCTTAGTAGATGAGTTATACATCTCATACTTACAAGTTCTTAATCCTATATTTTGGATGTTCAAGCTAAGTAGATGAGTTACATATCTTATACTTACAATTCATGATCCTATTCCTAGGATACTCAAGCTCAAGACATTGTTCTAGTGCCCCTAAGGTACACAAACATTGATTTCAAGACACATATAACACATTAGTGCTTGTTCATAGCACTTTCAAGACAATAAAAGAGTTCTTACTTTGATATTCAAGTTCTCATTTTAATTTAATGAGTAATCATGTTCACGATTCACTTCTGATGCCCCTAAGGTGTCACAACACGTGCTAGGACATCTTATACTAAGGCTATATACCTTAACTAGGGTTATTTTTAGCTTAATCAAACTTTATTCAAGACTTTTGTTCATCAGGGTAGGTGTGCGGTCGCACAAAAGGATATGGGCGGTCGCCCAAAACAAGACTTTGCAAGAGAAAAATCTTCCAGATAGATGGGCGGTCGCCTGGCCAAACATGGGCGGTCGCCCAAGGTACTAAAATTCGAAATTTTATTTCTTTCCCAGGCTTAATAATTCTCCGTCCCAAGCGTAGGAGTATACTTTCACTAACTCATAGGCCATACCCAGGACATACAAACATGTTCCAAACATAACTTTCACCTTCCCACAAATAATAGGATAATTTTCTTTTATTCCATTTAAATATTTCACCGTCCCAAAAGTATAAGTATAATTTTCTAATATACTAATATAAACATTTAGGGATACTTTCATTCATTTCCCCGTACCACAAATAATGGTACAATTTTTCTAATAACATTTAAATCAAGTTAATATTTTACCGTCTCACGAGTAGGAGTATAAATTTTCAACATTCCCAGGACACTTTCGAGGCTATTCATTCTTGTAATTCATACGAATACTCCCTTCGTCCCAAATTTACAAGTATCACAAAATTCAACCAAATCACGAAATTAACAAGTACAAGTATCAAGAATAACATATAGGCATGTTATTACAAGCAAGGGGGAGCTAGTGACTTACCTAGTCCGAAATCAAATTCACCCAAACTAATTTCTGTTCGGCAGGAAATGCTCTACTCACCGCCCTGATCATTTATGCGAAGTCGGATTTTCGAACAGAGGCATAATTAAGCAAGAGGGATCGAGAATAGGGTAAAAACCCTTACTGAGACAGAGAAGGAACGAGAAACATGTTGGGATAATGATGCAGAGAAGCAAACAAGAAGCTTTTATCCTTTACAATTTTCAAGAATTGCAATTAGGCCCCTCAAGTTTTAACTTTGACAAAAAGGCCTTTCAAGTTTCAATTTGAGCATTTTAGCCCTTAAACTTTAATTTTCACAAATGACCCTAATGTTTCAACTTTGAACACTTAGAACCTAAACTTGCTCAATTAGTTAAATAATTAACTCAAATAAAATAGCATATAATTATGCAAGTCAAGAATTTAACAGGAATTAGGACGGGCGTTACACCCTCCCCTCCTTAAAGAAAATTCGTCCTCGAATTTTACTGATCGAAATTATAACACATATAAATAACAAATAAAACACAAGAATAGCAAGAATATGGTATACCACACCATATTATCAATTACATGCGAGTATTATTCTCGCATAACCTTCTCGATACTGTGAATTTCCCATGAAACTTTCACAAGAAGTATTCGTGCTCAAGACATTTTCTTTAGAATCAAGTATCCATACAAGCAATTACCCATATACTAAGTAATTCGTATGATGGAATTTCCACTAAATAGCAAGCTCATACAATAGCCACAAGGAAATCCACTTCACATACTCGCAACATATGATCAAGAAGCAACCTCGGTTAAATACCCAGAGTGCTCAGAAAAGTTATCATAATCAAGATGTAAAACAAGGTGTAGAACAAGATGTAGAACAAGAATCCCTGTCATATATTATATCCACAGGTATCCCATGTAATCAAGATGTATCGATCATAACATCACGACACATAAAGTCAAGCAGATTTGATTAATCAATCCACTATAACCAATATCATCGAGACTTATCTATTAAATGATAATCCTTCCACGAAATCCATCGCAATATATTCATATATTCACAAATCTTGAAGGATTATAACAAATCAAACGATCTCTGATATTCTGCTTTCAAATAATCGCAATTCAAAGATTTAGTTAAATACTCATAAATTTTCTATCATTCAGTACCATTAATCATGAAATACAAGTCTTTATGTTCAATGAATCCGCTAATACAATAGCCGTAGGATCACAATCAGTTTCAAGTCATGAGTAGAATTATTTTATTCATAAAGATTCAATCTCCTCGAAGCATATACAAGTACGTTACCATTTTGAATTAACACACGTTTTATCTCTTGTTCGAGCTTCACTATGCATAATGAATTTATCATATCCACTATATTGGTGAATCTTGACACCTACACGAGGAAATAGTAACACTGGTCATATCCTCCAAATAACCATCATATTAGTCGAATCCACTAGGCAAGGTCAAATACTGAAGTTGTGGTCATCCATTATTTCAATATTTAAAAAAATTGGCTTCACGTTTATCAATCCATCGAAAAGTGTAGTTTTCTATGTCAAATAGTTAATGGTAGAGCTACCTTCGAAATTCATTAATGAGTCTCTAACAAGATCAAGAAAATCTCAAGAACATGCGTACCTCGGTTGTTTCCACTTATGTAGGTCAACAAAGATACTTACTTCAGGCATCCACTTTAAGGTAACAGATCCTCTAACTCTTGCTAGCTTTTGGAAACAATTATTTCTCTCAAGAAATTTCAATACAATCAATTCTCAGTCTGCGACTTTGTATACACCAATCGGTCATTAATCAATTCATCGCGAAGAGAGCTAATTATGGTTTGAAGATATCATTCATCAAATCCATCAATACTGCTAGATCATATATCAATCGAAATAGCATAATCACGAATTCTTAACGAGCATACCTGATATGAGAAGATGTCTTCAGTATATCCTCATAGTTGACTTTCCAACTAATGGTAGCTCAATCAAACACTGAATAGACCACTGATTAACTTCAGGGATCAAGTAATTCATCCATACACGATAACAAGTATTGGTCCATTATAGTCACCTGGTTGAACTCTTTGCATTCAATATGAAATCGCAAAGTACCATATCTCTTCATGCCAATCAATACAGATACACCCCACACAGATATACTAAGCTGGGTGAATCCTCTATCAAGAAATTTCTCAAGTTGAACCTTCAACACTTTGAACTCAACCGATGTCATGAACATTGATTTAGATATCAGCACTATATTTATACTGTAGCAACTCACGATAACTCAAGGTTCCCATCATGTATCATGTACTACTCTGTAGAAATTATAACTGAGATCTCACAAAGAATGATGTATCCATTCTTCCATCAACCACATATGCTAAATATTCAGCACAACCTTGATAATCATTTTCGAGCTTTCAATGCAGAACATGAATATTATACATAATTATATCATGCTCATATAAATAGTCAAGCATACTAGCATAAAAATATTCACCATCTATTATGGCAAACAAGAAAGGCCTAACACATAAAAAGCCAAGTCATAACACGTATCACATCAATGTCCCATATAGGTAACATGACCAAGTTAACATATAACGTATAGGGTGTTATCACCCACACTTCTATCAAGCTCTTATAAATAACGATATCAAGCACGTAGTCTCTTACTAGAGAATACACTTTCACGTAAATCAAGAAATGAGGACAAGCATGCATATAGCACGAAACAATGTCCACTGCACAAGATAGATACGCCTAAGTCTTTAAAGACTCGCGCTCTCGATTCTCAAACCATCTAGTGGGGAACACTATCAACACTATCAACACCAGTCCTATGCCTGGTATAACAACAAGTAATGAAGCACTCGACGTTGAAAACACACCCAAGACTAACCCAACCTAGGCCATAGACCCTATCCAGGCTTAGAGCTAAACCATAGCTCTGATACCAAAACTGACACGCCCCCAAGTCCCGGGATTCCCTAATAGAACCTCGAACCTGGTGCGCGTGACTAACAAGAAACGAGAAACTGAATGACATTTGCTTATATCAAACTGACATCATATAAATACTCAAGAGGAACGAGCTAAGATAGCTCACAACGAGTTCTATACCAAGAAATTTAAACCAAATGGTTATACACAGCGGAAAACATGCCTAGCACATACGCTGGCATTACAAGAACACTATACAAGTCTACCCAATATACTGAGTCTAAACAACTGATACCAAATCGTCCTCACCAAAACTGGAAAGGATAACAATCCCCAAACAAGAACAACCTGCCAAGTAGGCCCCTGCTAAGTCGAGTCTCACAACGTATTACCACTTGCTTTCCTGGGGGGAAACAAATAAACAAGGAACGGGGTGAGATAAATCTCAGTAAGTTACTAGATACAAGTACATAGCATGTTATCATGTAATCATGCAAATCAAGAAGATTATGAGGTAATCATGCTCAAGATGTCATCAAGTAACAAGTATATGAGAGGCTAAGCCAACTCTTCAAGTAGCTAGCACATAAGGCTAAACTAACACGTTACAAAGGATATTACAACCTTATTCCTCCCAAGTAAACCATTGTTGTCGTTGCTTGTTGCAGTTGAAAAATCACGATCAATCAAGTTGCTGATGTGCAGTACACAAGAGGACCCGGTAACCAGTGTCACTAACAAGAACAAGATTCACGAGGTGTTCACGAGTTTAGCATTCACTTTTATCAGGCGTATTGCTCTAATAAAGGAAGCTATTCCCTTACTATGGCATGTAGTAAGGGGTCAAGCGCAGATACATAGGCACCCGATTATCACTTTGGCCCCAGCCTCATGATAAGCGTGAACCTATACATCTCCGAGCAAGCAAGGTGACCAGCTGGACTCACACAAGAATGCACAAGTAGATGTTTACTTGAACTACAAGAGTATAGAACTAAGTCCAAAAGTAGTGGACTAGCTCTTCAGAAACCATGTAATCATGTGCTCACCAAATACAAGTACACGCACGCAATAATTGTGAATACAAATCAGTATAACAATGGCACGTAATGTGTCCACGTAACACAATCAAGCCAAATCACGAAATTAACAAGTACATTTTTCTAATAACATTTAAATCAAGTTAATATTTTACCGTCTCACGAGTAGGAGTATAAATTTTCAACATTCCCAGGACACTTTCAAGGCTATTCATTCTTGTAATTCATACGAATACTCCCTTCGTCCCAAATTTACAAGTATCACAAAATTCAACCAAATCACGAAATTAACAAGTACAAGTATCAAGAATAACATATAGGCATGTTATTACAAGCAAGGGGGAGCTAGTGAAAATATCATGTGGATTTGTTCATGTTGATGTCGATGACCTCGTGTTCTTATTGTTGCTGCTTGAACCCATCACCCTACAATCAACATACCAGCTCAAGATCAAGAAAGTTGGTTTTGAATTTAGGGGTTGCTGGTAAATACGTTGGGAATGTTCAAGCCTTTCCTGTGAGCCACAAAACCACTGTCTTTTTGTTTTTTTTTTGAAAGAGACAAAACCACTGTCTAAAACACTGTTTTAGTAAACTTTAATACATACCCCCATGTTTTTGCTTTTTTTTTTTTTTTGTTACCAATATCTTCATTATTTTCATCTTAAATCTGGATACGATTAAAATTAAATGCATTGTAGGTTGATTAACATATTTTCTAATTTGTTACTCTAAATAAACAATACTCCAGACATTAATTTTAATATGATTTGGAGTCGGCTAACATGAATTGACGTATAAATTCGCCAAAGAAAATGAGAAACAAAGAAAAAGTGGAGATGGTAATGAAAACAAATATTGTGAAAGTTTAGAAGATATTTATTAGGGGTGGCAAATTGTACTCGTCCGTACAAACAAACTCGTATACCAACCGTACCAATTAAAATTGGTATAAAGAAGACGGTATACCGAACTTTTTGGTAGGTAGTACCGTACCATTTTTGTCTAATTGGTTGGTACACAGTATATACTATATACCAACTTTATATATATATATATATATATATATATATATATATATATATATATATATATATAAGGTCGTGCTCATGTGAGAACCTAAATATCGTGAGAACCGTGAGAACTTGGATACATTAGGTAAAAAACTAATGTATCCAATGGTTTACTTGGATATATCATTGGATATATTACTTGGATATATCATTGGATATATTACTTGGATACATTAGGTAAAAACTAATGTATCCAATGTGCACTTGGATACATCATTTGATACATTAAGTTCTCACGGTTCTCACGATATGTAGGTTCTCATTTGAGTACCTACCTATATATATATATATATATATATATATATATATATATATATATATATATAGGTGCTCAAATGAGAACCTACATATCGTAAGAACCATGAGAATCAATAACCACCATTAGGATAAAATTGTTGAATGGTTGAGATTAAGACACAATAAAAAGGAGAAGCAATGGCATTTTCGAAATTAATCTAAACTATGAGGTAAAAATGGAGCTAGGCATTCCTTTATTTGGCTAAGCTAAACGTCATATGTGAACCATCTCTTAAAGGCATGACACGTCATCACCAATAATTTCCCTCAAATTTCAAAATAAATATCTCAATATCTATAAGTCGAATTTTTTTTTCAAAAACACTGATTTTTTTGTCTCGACGAGACGATTCAAACTACATCCCTGAAGATAGGGTTTTTGAAACAAAATATTAAATAACAATGAAATTTTAAAAATACACTTAGATACAATAGGTAAACAGCTCTTGTATCCAATATTAAATGTGTTCAACAATCCACTTGGATACAATAGCTAAACAGCTCATGTATCCAATATCTGTGTTGAACAATCCACTTGAATACATTTACTATTGTATCCAAGTAAAATCGGTCAACCAATTCCACTTGAATACAAAAGCTATTTTAGCTAGTGTATCCAATAGCAATGCTGACATATTACCCTTGAATACAATAGGGAAACAATAGGAAAGTAGCTAGTGTATCCAATAGCAATGTGTATGAACATTGATGTTGGATACAATAGGTGTTTGCCTATTGTATCTAACTGAATTGTTATGAACATTGTATTGGATACAATAGGGAAGAAGCTAGTGTATCCAATAGCAATATGTATGAACATTGATGTTGAATACAATAGGTGTTTGCCTATTGTATCTAACCGAATTGTTATGAACATTGTATTGGATACAATAGGGAAGTAGCTAGTGTATCCAACAGCAATGTGTATGAACATTGCTGTTGGATACAATATGTGTTTGCCTATTGTATCTAACTGAATTGTTATGAACATTGTATTGGATACAATAAGGAAGTAGCTAGTGTATCCAATAGTAATGTGTATGAACATTGATGTTGGATGTTGGATATAATATGTGTTTGCCTATTGTATCTAACTGAATTGTTATGAACATTGTATATTGGATACAATAGGGAAGTAGCTACTGTATCCAATAGCAATGTGTATAAACATTGTTGTTGGATACAATAGGTGTTTGCCTATTGTATCTAACTAAATTGTTATGAACATTGTATTGGATACAATAACTATTTAGTATTTTGCCTATTTTTTCAAAACCCTATCTTCAGGGATGTAGTTTGATTCGTCTCGTCAAAACAAAAAAATCAGTGTTCTCGGATTATTTTTTCAATTTATAGTTAATGAGATATTTAATTTTAAAAATTTAGGGAAATTTTGGGTGATGACGTGGCAAATTCTGGAACACACATGGTATTTTGCACTTTCCTTTGTCTGTCAACCAAATTACAAGAATGCCACCAAATTTTTAAACTAAAAAGGTTATCCTTGGTTCTCATGTAATTGGGCTCTCATAGGAGCATGACCCTCTATATATATATATATATTCACAAACACACATATATAATACTCCGTCTAATTTTCTAGGTACTTATTGAAATATTCAAAGGGTAGTTTGGTCTGTTTGATATTTATTGATTGTTTTTTTAATACGTGTGAGAAGTTCTAAAACTACAAGTATTTTAGGACGACTGGAGTATCAAACATTAATTTTTTTTTTTCTAACCTTAAGTCTAAAGTTACTTTTATTACGATTTACCGAAAAAAAAATCAAACTGCCTTATTGTAATCATTTGGTGTTGCAGTCGTGGTGAATATTATGTAGAGTCACTGTATTGTTTAGTTTTCAAGACTTCAATTGTTCTATTTTTCTTTAGTTTCAAGACTTTATAATTTATATTTGAGATATATTTTTATGTTATAATTTGTTTTTTATACTAGACAAGAACAAAAAAGAAATGCAATTTTTTTTGTCTTCATTTACATTTGGTATATATCGAGTGCCAACCGTACCAACCGAATACCAACCGTACCAATAAACTTGGCATACCGACTTTTGTGGTTGGTACTGGTACATATTTTTGTGTACCGAATCATACTTGGTTGGTACACGGTACATACAAAATACATTCGATATACCTACCAATCCACCCCTAATATTTATCTTCAAAAAAATTAAAAATAAGTTAGTTCAAGTAAGTTAAACCAAAAGTGCTCTTGATTAAGAGACGGAAGGAATAGTTCTCAATTAAAAGTAAAAATGAATACTACTACCTCTATCCCTAAATGAGTGTCCAAATTTTATTTTAAGGTATATCTGAAAATCTCAACTTTTTGTACAATTTGGTGGCAAAGATTTATATATAATCTTGTAATCTCTTTTCCAAACATTTAGTTTTGTAAGTATAAAGAGACCGGTGAAAAAAAAATCGAAAAAAATATTTAGGGACAGAGTTATGTTAAAAAAAAAGAAACTCATTTTGGGACAATGATTTTTTGAAAATTGACATTAATTTAGGGACAGACTGAGGGAGTAGTATTTACTTTAGGAAAGAGGTACTCCCTCCGTCCCGGACTATGGTTCTTAGTTTGACTTTACACGGGGATTAAGAAAAAGCAAAATGTTGTGAGTATGAAAAGTAAAGTAGGAAAAAGTAGGAGAGATAAAGTGGGTAGAAAGTTTTTGTTGTGAGAATGACAAATGGTCCCATTATCTATTTTAGGTAATAAAGCAACTAAGAACCTTAGTTTGGGACAAACTAAAAAGGAAAGTAAGAACCTTAGTCTGGGACGGAGGGAGTATTAATTAAATGCATTTCATGTCGGTAGATTGAAATTACAGAAGCAAAACATAGTACTGGTTTTGCATAGCCACCTGAATTAATATATTCATAAAAGTAATTATTCAACTTAGATAATTTATAAAAAGGTGAAGTAGAAAAAGACATCTTGATTATTATTATTATTATTATTATTATTATTATTATTATTATTATTATTATTATTATTATGACTAAAATATTCTCCCATTTCAAGAGTCTTACTATAAATATCCGCACAGTTTCTCATAATGTTCACCACATCTAAATCTGAAGTTGCTAAGAAGGGTAATAAATTCATAAACCAAAGTTTCTTGAAGTTTAATTGTCTTTAAATTAATCGGAAAAAAAAAAAAAAAAAAATGTCCACGGCAGGTCAAGTCCATAGCCAAAGTTTCTTCAAATTTGGTCATCCGCACAGAAATCAGAAAGAAATGTCCACTACTGCAGGTCAAATTATACGCTGCAAAGGTAAATCTTTTTTTTTTTTTTTTAATCGTGTTCAAATTACGAAAACAGATTCTAAAATAGTCATCCTAATGAGAATTCATCTGCAGTATATTTAATTTTTCAGAATGAATATTATTTTTTTTATTGTGTAACAACAGCCGCAATAGCATGGGAGGCAGGGAAGCCACTAGTGATCGAGGAAGTTGAGGTTGCCCCTCCCCAGAAAATGGAGGTTCGGATGAAGATCCTCTTCACCTCTCTCTGTCACACCGACATCTATTTCTGGGAAGCTAAGGTAATCAATCCGTTATAAATCACTTTATATAGTAGTTAAAACTACATCCGTTCCCGATCCCTCTCCTCGCCTCCTTCTGACGTGGACATCGTTAAAAAAAAAAAAAAAAAAAAAAAAAAAAATCTACATCCGTTCCAGATAGATTGTCCCGTTTTCTTATTGAAGAAAAATTAATTATCTTTCCTTAAATCTTGCAGGGCCAACATCCTGTATTTCCTCGGATATTCGGCCACGAGGCAGGAGGGTATGTTAATTCAATCCTTATACTACCTCCGTCCCAACTCAATGCGCACGTTTACTGTTGGGCACAAGATTTAAGAAGAGAGTATTTATATTCAAAAGTATTGTGAGTGGAGAATAATGAGTGGTTGGGAGGAAGAAAGAGAATGAGTGGAGAATAATGAGTGGTTGGGAGGAAGAAAGAGAATAAGTGGAGAATAATGAGTGGTTGGGAGGAAGAGAGAGGATGAGTGGAAGATTATAAAAGTAATAAAAAACTTTCCTTTTTTGGATTGTGCACATATCAACGACACCCACTTAAAAGGTAAGTGTGCACATTGAGCTGGGACGGAGGTAGTATTACAAATTCAATATCCATACTTCTTGATTTTATTCATATTTATGTGTGTGTATATAAATGTAGGATTGTGGAAAGTGTTGGGGAAGGTGTGATAGATCTTGCGCCAGGGGATCATGTCCTCCCTGTGTTCACCGGAGAATGCAGAGAATGTGCTCACTGCAAATCTGAGGAAAGCAATATGTGCAGTCTCCTTAGGATTAACACGGATCGAGGTGTTATGATCAATGATCAGAAATCTCGATTCTCGATTAATGGGAAACCTATTTTCCATTTCGTTGGAACTTCTACTTTTAGCGAGTACACGGTTGTCCATGTTGGTTGTGTAGCCAAAATCAACCCTCTCGCGCCACTTGACAAAGTCTGCCTCCTAAGTTGTGGTATATCCACAGGTACAAGATCACAATTCAATTTTTTTTTTTTGTTAATATTTCAACAAGCTCGGATATTATTATTAAGCGAAAATAATATTTTTACGCCTCTGATTTATGTATAGGCCTTGGTGCTACTCTGAATGTTGCTAAGCCAGCAAAGGGCTCATCTGTGGCTATCTTTGGTTTGGGTGGCGTTGGCCTCGCTGTGAGTTATTCAACTTGCCTTATAGCTATGAATTTCGACATTTTCGCGAAATCGCGATTTAAAAAAAAAAAAAAAAACCATACAAATTTCTCTCGGTGTTCTGCTGATTAGGCTGCAGAAGGAGCTAGAATTGCAGGGGCGTCACGTATTATTGGGATTGATCTGAATTCTAACAGATTTGAGATAGGTAAAATTAACATTCTCTACTGAGTATGAACCTTCTTAGTTAGGTTGCAAATTAAAAATGTATGAAACTCACGAGATCGTTCCTAACTATGTTAATGCAGCAAAGAAGTTTGGGGTGACGGAGTTTGTGAACCCAAACGACTATGACATACCAGTTCAAGAGGTTTGTTTTATGCCTGTTTTCTTCAAATCACAGCCAATGCTCTGGACGGCTGGACCCTTAATAGTTTATACTTAACAATCTTCTGCTATATTTTTCTTAATAGGTGATTGCGAATATGACAGATGGAGGAGTGGACAGAAGTGTCGAGTGCACTGGGCACGTTGATGCCATGATCTCAGCATTCGAATGCGTTCATGATGTACGTATGCATATATCTACAGATTTATATCGCTTTCATTGGTTTTTCATTCAATTAAGTGAAAAGTCAAGAGAAACTACAAAACTTAGCTTACATTATGATGCTATATACGATTTCAGGGATGGGGAGTAGCGGTTCTAGTTGGCGTACCTCATAAAGATGCAGTCTTCAAGACTAACCCGCTCAATATACTGAACGAGAGGACTTTGAAGGGTACTTTCTTTGGGAACTACAAACCCCGCACGGATCTTCCTGCTGTTGTGGAGAAATACATGAACAAGGTTAATTAGTTTCCAAATCCCGTGTTTACTTGATTGCAGACGCTCAAATTAATGTGGAGAGTCTAAAAAACAAAAAGAATTTACCTTTGAATATATATATATTCGTGCAGGAACTGGACCTGGAATTGGAGAAGTTCATTACGCATCAAGTTCCATTTTCGGAGATTAACAAGGCGTTTGACTACATGCTTAAAGGTGAAGGCCTCCGCTGCATCATCCGTATGGACCAGTGATGATGGCGCAGCTGAGAAAATCTACTCCAAAAACAATATTCGAGTATTTAACTTGGGTGATAATACTTTTTAATCTCTCACACGCACACAAAAAAAAAAAAAGAGTTTAATTGTCTTGTATCTATTGTTCTGTTATTACTTCTTATCTTCAGTTGTTCATGTAATTTTCTTGAAACCGGTCTTGAATGTATATCTTGGTTTAGACAGGCATCAGTCCTGTTTTTAGTTCCATATTCATCAAGTGCAATCTCTATTGTCATTATTTAGGAGATACAGAGTGGGTCGAGGGCTTTTGCCATTGAATGGCACAGCCGTTCAAATATGGACCCTTTCATATTGATCTGAGGGGTATTTTAGTCATTTCAATTCTTAACTTCCAATTCTCTTTATTTTCCACATCCAACTTTCCAAGAGCCAAGCATAAAGAAAATGAAAAATGAACCCCAATATAACATAACCGAATGCGGAAACGGATCTTTACTCCCACACACCACATGAACAAACATTAACAAAGTAACAAATGAGACACAAAGATTTATGTGATTCGTTGAAATCCTCCTACGTCAAAGGGCGGCTCCCAAAATCACTATATCAAAGTGATTACAAAGTGTTTAAAAAGAGTAACTCACACTCGTCTCACACTGCAAAGGCACAAACCATTTAAGATAAAGATGTATATGTTTCTTAGGAAACACCAAAAGTTTCTTTGGAAACTTCCAAAGTCATCATACATTTATCACATGGATAATGATGAATGTCCAAATGAACCTAGATGATTCTAGAGCTTGAGCCAATATTCCAACAATCTCCACCTCAGTAAAGTTCTCAACTGTAAAACCGGATTTGATTGCTACCAAGATCACCGGCTATCATTTCCTTCCAATGTTAATCAAATCCTAACAACGAGCGAATTTATCACGAGTCACCACTTTCGTCAACATATCAGCAGGGTTATCACCAGATCCAATTTTCAATAATCGAATGTCGCCTTCATTAACAATGTCACGAACAAAATGAAAGCGAACATTAATATGCTTAGTACGGGCATGGTGTGCTTGGTTCTTCGATGAACAAATAGCGCTCTGGCTATCACAATACACACTAATGTGTCACTGAGAAATTTCCAAGTCATTCACCATCCCATGCATCCAAATAACTTCTTTGAAATCTTTTGTGACTGTCATATACTCTGCTTCAGTGGTAGACAATGCAACTGTGGATTGAAGTACAGAACGCCAACAAACAGGTCCACCAGCCATAGTGAACACATAACCAGTAGTGCATCGACTACTCATATCCAAATCACCAGTGTAGTCTGAATCCACATATCCAACTACAAATTTATCAAGCTGAAGCTTTTCTTGTTTCTGAAACTTGAGACCAACATCAACACTACCATGAATGTACCTCAAAATCCAGTTTACGGCTTGCCAATGCCCTTTTCCTAGATTGTGCATATATCGACTAACAATACTCAACGGTTGCACAATATCAGGTCAGGTACAAACCATAGCATCCATCAAATCACCAATGGTATTTGCATATGGAAATTTTTCCATTTGACTCTTCTCTTCATCCGAACTAAAACACCTTGAAGCACAAAGTTTGAAGTGAAAAGAGAGCGGTGTACCAACATGTCATCAACATACAAGAGCAATATCTTTTGTGCTTTATCCAAGTCCTTTATCTTAAACTCCTTTGACCGTGGATCCTTCAATTTATTAATCTCCACCTTGCTCTTGGATGCAATCAACATGTCATCAACATACAAGAGCAAATAAATAAAGGTACCATCTCTGAGATTTTGAAAATACACACAATGGTCAAACTGGCTTCGAGTGTAGTCATGCTTCACCATAAACTGATTAAATCTTTTATACCACCGCCAAGGAGCCTGCTTAAGTACATATAAGGACTTCTTCAATTTGCAAGTCCAATCTTCCTTACCATCAACCTATAAACCATCTGGTAGAGCCATATAGATCTCCTCTTCCTAATCTACATGCAAGAAAGTTGTTTTCGCATTAAGTTGTGCTAGCTCAAGATCAAATTGAGAAACCATTGCCAGCAATATCCGGATAGATGAATACTTCACAACTGGAGAGAATATCATGTGGATTAGTTCATGTTGATGTCGATGACCTCGTGTTCTTATTGTTGCTGCTTGAACCCATCACCCTACAATCAACATACTAGTTCTTTGAGACTATTTTTCACTTCTCAACGTGGATTCATCGGCTTTTCCACCTTTTCTCCTAGGACTACTCTCCAAGAACCACATGCAGAAGTGTTGTATTTGGTGTACAACAACCTACCCCCAAGCTACCATGCTAGCTTTTGGGGTAATCATCCGTATCCAGCAGCTAGCAGGAGACCACCAACCTTCGCTATCCCACTGCGCATTGAGACCAAGTTTCTCTTTTGTCTTTGAATGTCCTCCGCATCATGCAATTACTATACCTTATACCTCTGCTGCTCATATTCTGCACGAAATCTGCACCGCACGAATTTTTGCATGAAAATTGTATTGAATCGTACAAAAATCTAAACTGTTGTACCGGATTCTGCACTGAATTCTACCTTGCACAAAATCTGCACCGTACCGCACCATACCGTACTGCACGTACTCCCCATGCCAATTGCACACGGTCTACACCCATCAAAGCCTAGAAACTAACCATGTTCTTTCTTTTCGTGTTCTTTCATATCTCCGTATCCATTGCCCATATCGATCCATCTCAACCCATCTTCGCTGCTCCCACCAAATCCTCAATAACACTAGATTCACGTGATCTCTGTAGCCCTGACTCCATCTGGATCTCTGCCAACCCTGATCTTAAATGTGTGCCCTAATACTAATTGAATCCCTGCATCCCCGATCTGAATCCCTGCAGGCTCAAATCCATTTTCTATGAAACCTAGATCTTATTCGGTCTAAGTAACATAATTCGTTTGAATTTATGCAGCCCCCAATTCTGATCTCTGTTCCCGCAGCTTACTATCAATTTCTAGCAGCCATGATCTTCCAACTGAACCTCTTGATACCAGTTGTTGTGAAATTGGTGGCCTACAATGAGTATTTGTCCCATACCAAGTGTACAAGGAAAAGAACAACATTCATGCAACATCCATATGAAAGCAATAAAAGACAAGAAGACATTATTTGTTCACCCAGTTCATCCGATAAACGAACTACGTCTGGAGGCACCAAGTCAGGATATTCACTAATATTATAGTTTGTAGTATTACAATCAAAGTCCATGATCTCCATCTGTAATCATCACTCTCTCTATGTAATCACATAATGCCCCTAAGAATAACCCAAAGACCTACCACTATCATAGGCTCTTTTTGTGGATTTCACAGACTCTCTGGCTTATTTTATGACACAATAATTATAGATGTCAATTGGTTTATATAGGCATACAAGTCCAAACTAAATTAAGTAGGAAACCCGAATTAATTAAATTTCCTAAACGTAGTCAAAAAACGAATTCCAAGAAATCCTTAATGACTTAAATTATGTTTCCTCTTCCTTGTTAGTTTTGCCTCCACAACCCAACAGATGGAACATATGTGGTCGGAACCAAGATCATCCATTGTCACCACTTGCACTTAGGTTAAAGTATTATTCATGTTGGTAAAGATTAGAAAGAACCCTTACTTACTGTTCCTTAGCTTTTCATGCTACATAACGGCAACTCCAATGATAGGTATCAAATACAAATTTTGATACCTATGATGAAGAACTAGCATCTTTAATGGTATTATCAATGGGTACCAAAATTTGGTGTGGTACTAAGGAAGGTAGCAAATTTGCTACCTTGCTTAGTACCACACCAAATTTTGGATATCTATTGTTAGTGTTTTAAAGAATTGTTAAATATAGCACAAAAAAATTTATCATGTTAAAAATTTTAATTTTTAATTTGAAATATAAATATTTATTTAATTTTTTTGTTTTTATATAATTATTTACAAAATTATTTTTTAAATTAAAAACATAATTAATTCAAGTAATGATCATATATTGAAATTATTTATCGTTTCAAAAATATTAATAAAGTTAATAACCATTAAAAATTAATTTAGTACCAAACTTTTGATACCTATGATTGGAGATAATTTTTTGATACCATGTGAATAGTATCCATATGTACCAAAAATTTGATTTTGAAACCTATGAAGCAAGGACCACCATTGGAGTTGCCCTACTAAAAGAAGTTTTGGACCAAAGGGAGTATTAAATAGCAAAACTTCCTCCCTGCAATAGCAATACCTCAGCGATAGCGAAAAGAACAAAACTCTGATCATCTTTAGCCCATTGTCTCCATTAATTTCTTTTTCATCCGTTTCATATGTAAAATTTTAAAACTAATTCTAAAATTAGGCATACTCTCTCTGTTTTAAAAATTTTGTCCCATTTTCACATTTTATAGTCAACATAAATGAACTTTGATCATACATAAGTGTCAATCTAATGATCACAATGAAATTCCAAAAATTGTTATAGATAAATCACTTAATAATTAATCAATTGCAATTTTTAGAATTTCACTAGAATGATTAAATTGACGCTAAAGTTTGGTCAAAGTTCATTTAGGGTAACTCCAATGGTGGTCCTTGCTCCATAGGTATCAAAATCAAATTTTTGATACTTATGAGTCACTATTCATATGGTCCAAAAAAAAAAAAACCATCTCCAATAATGGGTATCAAATTTATGGTTTCAAATTGTTTTTTATATTAATTAACGTTGTTAACTTTTAACATGATATATAATTTTTAGAGTAGAATCATTACTTTAATAACTTTTTTATAACAATAAATATTTTGTAAATATTTTTATTAAACAAAACTATATTTATAATGTAAACTTATGATATTAATTTAAAAATTAAAATTATGGTTTTAACTAAATGTAAATAAAAGAGAAAGAAGAAAAGTATATAAAAGATGAAATAACATTATTAAAAATTTTAACATGATAAATAATTTTAAAGTGTGACATTAGTTTAATTAAATTTTGATTAAAAAAATGAAATGTATATTTTTTAAAGTAATGGTTGAATAATTTTATCGTTAGAAAAGAAGCAAATGAAGATATAAAAGAAGATAAAATATTAAATAAATGGTTGACATAAAGCATGCTGACTATAATCACTCACCCGCGCACGTGTAGTCCACGTGAAAGTCCAGGTAGCAAATTTGCTATCTTTTGTTAAGACTAAACCAAATTTTGATATCTCAATTTTGGGTAAATATAAATTCACAAAAAAGTGCCATAAATTGTGGTTTACAAAATGATGCGTTAAAATTTTATTGGTGTTTTTTATTAGAGTGTGTCGGGTCCACAATCGATGCAACCAATAAAATATCGTCACCTCACTTTGTATCATTTATTTTGTAAACTTCTTTTGTGCCCCTAGCAGTGTTCTAAAAAGCGCTAGGCGGGGACTAGGCGGAGCCTAGGCGGGGCCGAGAAATTAGCACATTTTTTATATTTTTTTATAAATCTGTATATATATATATATATATATATATATATATATATATATATATATATATATACATGATGACATAAGAAAAATTTACAAGAAAGATAGTTTTACTTACAGTGGTTTGTAGCGAGGCGGAATTTGAGGTGGAGCGGGTCTTCTATTGACAGGGGAATATTGACTCTTTTTTTATATATATATATATATATATATATAAGCTTACAAGGTGCTATTACTATTACAAAAAATTACATTACACTAAGTAAACATATCTACAGTATACCCACTCTAAGATATAATCAAACATCAGAGTTGGCACAGAAGCGTGGTGGACTAGGTAACTTAGAATTTTTACGTCAAAACCATCCAAAAACTTATTCGCATATAGAAAATGATACGCTAAGATTACTTACAACTATGCTAACACATGAATTAGAAAAGGGAATTGATGTAACAAAAAGTAGTAATCATCCTATTATTCTACACTTAGAAAAAATAGGATTAATAGGAGAAGATATCACAAATTCAAAGGTCACATATATATGTAAATTCAAAATAAAAAATCCTGATATTACCATTAGAACAGCTAATATAGAGTATAGCTCTCTAGATAAAGAAGAATTTAGAAATCAAATCCCTGAAATGATAAAAACAAAACTTAATTAGAAAATCAGAAAGCCCACATAGATCAGCAGCTTTTATAGTTTGAAATCATAGTGAAATCAAAAGAGGAAAAGCTAGGATTTAATGATAATACGGAAGATGATGGGTATAATATACCTAACAAAGACTTTTTGATAAATTTAATTCAAAGGAAAAAGATTTTTTCAAAATTTGATTTTAAATCAGGATATAACCAGCTTAAATTAGCAGAAAATTTTAAACCTTGGACAGCTTTTACATGTTCTGAAGGACAGTTCGAATGGAATGTTTTAAGTTTCTGACTCAAAAATGCTCCTTCAATATTTCAAAGATTTATGGATAATATATTTTTAAAATATGATTTCTGCATGGTCTACATAGATGATATTCTAGTAGCTAGCGAAACAGTACAAGAACATGAAAATCATTTAAAACAAGTGTTTAATGAAATTAAAAAACATGGAATAGTAGTGTCAAAACGAAAAATGGAGCTTTTTAAAAGAAAGATATCCTTCTTAGGACTAGAAATAGGAAATGGGAAAATTGAATTACAACCCCACATCTCAACAAAAATTATTGAATTCCCTGAAAGGTTTGAAAATCTAAAACAAATACAAGCCTTTTTAGGTTTAGCAAATTATGCCAAAAAATTCATACCAAATCTATCAAAATTAGTAGGACCATTATATAGTAAAACTACAAAAAATGGTCAACGAAATTTCAATAAAGAAGATATGAAATTAATAAAAGAAATAAAAGAAGTGGTAAAAATGATTCAACCATTAGAATTACCACTAGTAACAGATTACATCATAATAGAAACAGACGGATGTAAAGAAGGATGAGGAGTCGTTCTTCTTTGTAAACCAAACAAATATTCACCAAAAGAAAGTGAGAAAGTTAGTGCATATTCCAGTGGAAATTTCAACAAAACAGGATTAAATTGGACTAGCTTAGACTATGAAATCCAAGCATTAATTAATGCATTAGAAAAGTTTAAGATTTTCCTAAATAAAGAATTCACGGTAAGAACAGATTGTGAAGCCATAGTAAAATTTATTAAAAATGATCAAAGTAAAAAGGTTAATCGAACTAGATGGATTAACTTGCAAAACATAGTAAAAGGAAGTGGATACATTATAAACTTTGAACATATCAAAGGAAAGAATAATACTATTGCTGATATCTTATCAAGAAATCTGAACAGGTTATTCAATGGATAAAGGCAAAGGAATAAGAAGAGTGATACATACTCAACAGCAAGGAAAACCTGCAGCGATGGACAGTTCAGATAATGAAAATGTCAAGACAGAACAGGATAATCACAGCATAACCCAGTATTACCCATTATCTTTTCTAAACAAAAATCCCTCACAGGCTGGGTCAAGTTCTTTCAAAAAGATTTCTGATAAACATTTTGTCCCCAGAACCCAACAGCAATCCATTACATTTGGCCCAAATACATTGCCTATTTGCACAGAAGATAGCAAAAAATTTAGGCCCATTTTCGGGATGGATTTAACAGTCAAACAACAGTGTCTTTTAGACAATCTTTGGCACATAGATACATTTCCAAATGAGTCGACAAAGAAAGTACAGATTTTAAACTCCCTTGGGTATTACTTTTTAGAAATATCCCAAAAGACTCCAGAAAAGACAACAGTTCAGAAAAGGTTTTCTCACTACATAATCTTTCGAGGAACAAAACTCGGATTTTTTAACAGATGGGAAACAGTTATCAAACACATACAGTGTACAGAACCTCTTTACAAAGGATTCTACAGTTTTTCCGATGCCATGAATGTGGCTAGAGGATATTTCGGGCTTGAAAATTTATTTATTGAGCCTGAATAAGTAAAAACATTTTCTGAAATCACAAAAGAAAATCCCCAACAGATCATCAAAAGACAGGAAGAGATGATTATAAATCTCCAAAAACATGCTCTTCAAAAAGGGAAAGACACCCAATTACAAATTGAGAATCAAATGATCAAACAACAGATAGCTACTCTTGAAAGCACACTAAAGAGTACAACAGAGCCCATCTGCAGAGATTTTGACAGCTTTAAAGCTAGGATTCTTGACATTCCATGGAGGCAGACATTAAAGCCAGTTCTTGACAGAATAGAAGGCCTCGGTGACATTATATCTAAAAAAATCTGCACAGGATTCCCTTTAATCTTATATAAATTACAGCAGAAAATTATACAGATAGTCTTTCGCGAAATAAAATACACAGGAGTAAAAGTCATAGAAAGGATAAACAGTGAAGGAAACGATACAGGAGTCCTAATGTTGCAAGTAAATTTATTCACAACAGACATGCCACAGGAGCTCATTACTCAATTTTACCATAACGGTATGATTGATTACATTGAATTTCGATTAACTCCGACCACAGAAAAAATCATCAATACATTTGGGGAAAAAATTACATTGGTAGCAGGAAATATAGCCACACACTCCTACTCACAAAAAGTAGGATGTAAAATCTTTTCATCATTCCCAGAAGCAGACAGCCATACGTACAGACCTGCAAGAAAGAGAATCTTCATCAGCACAAAACCCGAAGATCAAGTACTGCTAGAAATGGCAGTAAAAATCGAAGGGCACATTGATTTCTCAAGCCTTTTTTGGCTACATGAACAGAACGTGGACACAATAACGGACTTCCATACAAGCTTCATCAAAAAACAACAGCAAACTCCAGACCTTCCCAAACACTTCCCATGGCACAACTACAAGTTAATGGCGGAAGGACATTACGTCCAAATCTGGGCAAGAGACAACTGGGACATGCTTCTCCCATTCGTAGGAGAAGGCGACAAATTAGAACAACAACACATTAACAACGATGAAGACACCCCATTGCCACATCCAGATGATGACATCATGCAAGATAGCTAGACAGACGACACTATTCCCACCATCGACAGTAACTATCGAGACTTTTAGACAGCTGGCGGATAACAATCGTAAGCAATGACGAGGAAAGGAAAATAACGTAAGTAGTGACGAAATTCAACAGACAGCTTTTCTTTTGCTTTTTAAAAGTGAATCTTATCGTTTGATTTTTCTTTATGTAAAGACAGCTTTTTCTTTTGCTTTATGAATTATTAGATGCTTTAGGTAACCGGTTACAAAACCGGCTAGTTAGGTTTCTAGTTTGAAGGCTATAAAAGCCTCCTTAGTTTTCATTTGTAATCACGAGTTTGAAACACGAGAGAAATTTAATAAGAAGCAATTTTTCTAAAAACATGGCAGCTTAAAACCCCCCCCCCCTTCCGATTCCCTGAGTTATATTACTTAAAATCCTTTAAAATCCTTCAGTACTTCATATTATAGCCCTATATATATAAAAAAAAATAAAAAATAAAAGAGTCAATATTCCCCTGTCAATAGAAGACCCGCTCTACCTCAAATTCCGCCTCGCTACAAACCACTGTAAGTAAAACTATCTTTCTTGTAAATTTTTCTTATGTCATCATGTTAAATATATATATGGTTAATATATATATATATATATATATATATATATATATATATATATATATATATATATATATATATATATATATATATATCCAAAAGTTAGTGCCACTTATTTTTTTTTATGTGTTAAAAATTAATAGTTCACATTATTTTAAATAAAAAATAAATCATAATTTAGAGCATATTATGATGTTCAAGTGGAAAAATGATACACTAACTCAAATAAAAATTCATACATCCTAGCCTAGCCCATATATGCAGCCCAGCCCAGCCCAATACCCATAAACACAAACTCTTAACCCTATTTCCTCTCTTTCTTGCGCCGTCACACACTCACACATTCTTTTCTCTCTTCAGTCTTCACGTTTTTTTTTTTTTTGCATCTGCTCTCTCTCTCTCTCTCTCTCTCTCTCTCTCTCTCTCTCTCTCATCTCTCTCTCTCTTTCTCATTTCTACTCAACATGTCGTCGCCGCCACCACCGTTTTCTTCCCCTCCGCCACCACCCTTTTCTGCTCCACCCATTCGTCAGCCGCCGTCCCATCCGCCGCCGTCACCCGCCTAGGTCCGCCGCCGTCCGCCTAAGCCCGCCTAGCACCGCCAAGGGCCGCCTAGCCCGCCCAACGCCGAATTTGGCCGATTTGAAGAAAGTCGCGGCCGAGCACCACCGCCTAGCGCCTAAGCTGCCGCCTAGACCGATTTTTAGAACACTGGCCCCTAGCATTGCCCGAGATTTTTATTATTGGAGGAGTTTATTGCCATTTAAACTTGCGTACTATTGGAAGATTGACGATTTGCCCTCGTACTCACGAAACTCACACTATGACCTGCGTACTATAGTTTTAATAAAAAAGTGCCTAGGGTTAACGATGACCCGTTAGAAATCTAACGGGTTGTCAACATATGTTAAAAATTTAACTGATTTACAATTAAAAAAAAATCAAAGATGACCCTCATAATGATATTAAAGTCGTAAATGTCCAAAAAATAATTTATATTCATATTTCTTATATTCTTTTATTTCTTTTGGGATTTGAATTTGTTAGATTTGATCATCACTATTACACAACCACCACTACTGTCCCCACCACACCATCAGTTACCACCGCCGCCACGAGTCACCACCAACTACCACCGTCAAATCTTAATTCGGAGCACCGGCCACCACAAATCTTAAGGTTTCTGAATCTGTGAGGGACGGTGCCGCATAAATGGCATGAGTTGATGTGAAACAGAGCTAGGCCAGTAAGATAGTTGAGCTCCGGGGGAAGATAACCAGAAATTTCGGAGTGATTGAGATCAATTCCGGCGACGACAGTGAGTGAGGAGTTGGAGACGGCGAAGGTGCAGAAAACGCCGCCGTGTATGAAGCGGTTTGGATCTCGTCGGGGGTGGCGAGGCGGGATTCTTAAATGCATTGGATCATTAGGTCGTGCGATTCTTGATTGATTGTGTAAATATAGGTCGAAGTTTGGGGATCTGGGTTAATGTAATGAAATCTAGGATTTGAATTCAAACCTTTCTTACAAACGACGACGTTTGGTGGTTGTTGATTTTGGCCGTCGGCGTCGGAGGAGGTGTGACTAAGGGAGTCGTCTTCTTCATCTTCACGAAAGAGGACTAATTTTGATAAATTAAACGGGTCTTCGTGCAAGCTGTGGTGGTGGTGATCAAGAATCAGCGGCTGTGATTCGTCGGAGAGGTGGTGGTGGTGGTGGAGGCGATCAAGTGGGTCCAGGTGATGGTGGTGGAAGAGGCCTTGTTCGACTTCAGGGCCACATTTGAATTTTTTTAATTGTAAATTCGTAAAATTTTTAACATATGTTGATAGTCTGTTAGATTCCTAGCGTTATCCCTGGTGACTAGCACATGTCTATTAAATGGACAAAATGATCATTCTCAAGAGGCCATGTGCTGGTCATGTGAGGTTTTCTTTTGTTAATTACTTTATTCAATTTGTAGTTTAAAAAATAGAGATTAAATTAATATTTGGCATATATATTATTTTATTTTGTACTTATAATTTACGTAATCTTTAAAAAGTCATTTATTTTTCTAACCATAATTTAATATTTTATTTTAATTATAAAAAAGAAACTAAAATACTTTAAAAATTATATAATTAGGAATTATAAATATTTTGCAAATATATATATATATATATATATATATATATATATATATATATAAAGTACATTTTATGTTAGAATATAACTCAAACTAATTATGCAGACTCATTTACAATAATTTAGTAAGTGTTTTTTGAAGTGAAATAAATTTTCTTAAATAATTTCTTCAAGTGAAAGGAAATAAGTAATGATTTATTTATTGCGAATGGCAGGATAAGAGAGTAATTTTTTTTAAATTCAATTATACAAATTAAAAACAGGAAAGAGAGAAAAGACATACATGTTTAATATCAATTAAACAAATTAAAATAAGAGAGAATTTTTACGATTTAGTTTGTTATATTGTTTTAGAAGAAGCTTAATATGTAATATAATCAAACCAGCAAATTCAATAAATTAATTAGTAAAATAATTAAGCTAGGAGAGAGAGAGAGAAGTCATACAACTTTAAAATTGGATACTTTATCTTAATCGGAAAGGGTATTTATGTCAAAATAATAATAATAAATGTGATGATCTTATTAAAAATGAAGTTCAATGACCATTTTATCCATTTAAACGATATGTGCTAGTCACATGGGTGTTATTTCGTTAGAATTTTAACTGAGTGTTAGTTTTGTAGCCACATTGCAAAAAAATATAAATGTTAGGATACTAAATTGCGAAATTAAACAGTTGGGAGCAACATTGCAAACTTATGTAAATGTCAGGAACCAAATTGCAATTTACCCAAGTCAATTGGATAAACTTATGAATCTAAATATGAAAACTTAAGAAGATAAAAAAAATAAAAATAAAAAAAGAAGATAAAAAGAATTGAAGAGCTAATTTATATTCTATTTTTATATTTATTTTAGGGCACAAATGTAAATACTGAACATTTAATAGGACTGCCCTGATTTCTTCTTAAAGAAAATTATGTTTTCCTAAGTTAAGCTTTTCATCCTTTTTAGATTATTTTTTACTTATCCTTATTCCACTTAGTATTACTTTTCGTTGAGAGTTTTAATTTATCATATATTTTTTTACTTTGACATTTTTTTTTTTGTAGACTTTGTCTTATTTCTATTCCGTTGTTTATGAAATACAAACTAGTACACCCTCCTTATCTCCTTATGTTTCGAAAAATTAGTTCCTCTTTTTTTTATCACTATGAATGAACTTTGAGCAATTATTAAGATTAATTATCTTAATAAAAATTATAAAATTGATATTGATACACCAATATAAATGTTATCATTACCGAAAATAAAAGTGGCTAGATGTAACTTTTTTATCAAGAAATTTGAACATTTTGATTAAAAATAAATTTGTAATTATGCAGGGTAAACATGATTTTGCTTTTTTTTTATTTTTTCAATTAAACTGTTTATAGGGGTAACAAAACCATCAAAGAAACAAGTGGGCAGTGGTTGACAAACAAAACCAGGGATTATTAGTTGGTTTGTTTGTGTCCTTTTAGTCAAGAGCATAATTATCCAAATGGGTCTTCCGACCCAAACTAACTAAGGTTCTTACTTTCCTTTTTAGTTTGTCCCACATTAAAGTTTTTAGTTGCTTTATTACCTAAAATAGACTGTGGGACCCACTTATCATTCTCACAACAAAAACTCCCTACCCACTTTATCTCTCCTACTTTCTCATACTTACTTTTTCATACTCACAACATTATTTTTTTTTTTTAATTTCCATGTAATGTCAAACTAAGAACCTTCGTTCGGGACTGATGGAGTAATTAGTTATGAACTTATGAGTGGTTGGTAAATACTTTGGGAATCCTCAAGCCTTTCCTACAAGAAAAAAAAAACCACTGTTTTGGTGGAGTTTCGAGCACATACCCCCTGTTTTTGTTTTTGTTTTTGTTTTTTTTTTATTTTCGCTTTTTCTTTTACCAATATCGTCATTATTTTCCGCTTGAATCTGGACCATGAATAATTAAAAGTAAAACCAGGGTTAGAATCCAAGGAACCAAAACATAGTACTGGTTTTGGCAGAGCCACCTGGATTCCCATACTATGTGATTACTACTATTTTAATTCAAAAACTATCCTCCCACTTGATTAGTCAGTCTTACTATAAATACATACACAGTTTCTAATCATCTCCACCAAATCTAAAGTTTCAAATAACAGTAACAACTCCATACCCAAAGTTTCTTCAATTCAAATTTACTCATCCGCACACAAATCAGAAAGAAATGTCCACTACTGCAGGTCAAATTATACGCTGCAAAGGTAAATCTTTTTTTTTTTTTTTTTAAATCGTGTTCAAATTACGAAAACAGATTCTAAAATAGTCATCCTAATGAGAATTTATCTGCAGTATATTTAATTTTTCAGAATAAATATTCTTTTTTTGATTGTGTAACAGCTGCAATAGCATGGGAGGCAGGGAAGCCACTATTGATCGAGGAAGTTGAAGTTGCCCCTCCCCAGAAAATGGAGGTTCGAATGAAGATTCTCTTCACCTCTCTCTGTCACACCGACATCTATTTCTGGGAAGCTAAGGTAATCAATCCCTTATTTATCACTTTATATAGTAGTTAAAACTACATCCGTTCCCGATCCCTCTCCTCGCCTCCTTCGGGCGTGGACATCGTTAAAAAAAAAAAAAAAAAAAAAACTACATCCGTTCCAGATAGATTGTCCCGTTTTCTTATTGAAGAAAAATTAATTATTTTTCCTTAAATCTTGCTGCAGGGTCAAAATCCTGTATTTCCTCGGATATTAGGACATGAGGCAGGAGGGTATGTTAATACAACCCTTGTTACATTACAAATTCCGTTTACACTTGTGGTATTATTCATATATTGATGTATATATACATGTATATAATGTAGGATTGTGGAAAGTGTTGGGGAAGGTGTGACGGATCTTGCGCCAGGGGATCATGTCCTCCCTGTATTCACCGGAGAATGCAGAGAATGTGCTCACTGCAAATCAGAAGAAAGCAATATGTGCAGTCTCCTTCGGATCAACACGGATCGTGGTGTGATGATCAATGATCAGAAATCTCGATTCTCGATTAACGGGAAACCTATTTTCCATTTCGTTGGAACTTCTACTTTTAGCGAGTACACGGTTGTCCATGTTGGTTGTGTAGCCAAAATCAACCCTCTCGCACCACTTGACAAAGTCTGCATCCTAAGTTGTGGTATATCCACAGGTACAAGATCACAATTCAAATCTTTTTTGTTAATATTTCAACAAGCTCGGATATTATTATTATTACTAAGTGAAAATAATATATTTACACGTCTGATTGTTGTGTAGGCCTTGGTGCTACTCTCAATGTTGCTAAGCCAGCTAAGGGCTCATCGGTTGCTATCTTTGGTTTGGGTGGCGTTGGCCTCGCTGTGAGTTCTTAAACTTGCCTTATAGGCTATAGCTATGAATTTCGACATTTTTGTGTAATCGAGAGTTTTTTTTAAAAAAAAAAAAAAAAAAAAGAAAAGAAAACTTACAAATTTCTTTCGTGTTATGCTGATTAGGCTGCAGAAGGAGCTAGAATTGCAGGGGCTTCGCGTATTATTGGGGTTGATCTGAATTCTAACAGATTTGAGCCAGGTAAAATCTACATTATCTACTGGATATGAACCTTCTTAGCTAGGCTGCAGATTAAAAATGTCTGAAACTCACGAAACTGTTCCTAACTATGTTAATGCAGCAAAGAAGTTTGGGGTAACAGAGTTTGTGAACCCAAAGGACTACGATATACCAGTTCAAGAGGTTTGTTTTATTTTGTTCCTGTTTACTTCAAATCACATCCATTTCTCTAACCTTAAATATTCTGTAATTAACAATTTGCGACTATATTTTTCTATTAGGTGATAGCGAAAATGACAGATGGAGGAGTGGACAGAAGTGTTGAGTGCACTGGTCACGTCGATGCAATGATCTCAGCATTCGAATGCGTTCATGATGTATGTGTGTGTATATATATGCACAACTATATTGATATATTTATATCGTTTTCATTGATTTTTCATTCAATTAAGTGAAAAATCAAGAGAAACTACAAAACTTAGCTTACATTATGATGCTATATATGATTTCAGGGATGGGGAGTGGCGGTTCTAGTTGGCGTACCTCATAAAGATGCAGTCTTCAAGACTAACCCGCTCAATGTACTGAATGAGAGGACTTTGAAGGGTACCTTCTTTGGGAATTACAAACCTCGCTCGGATCTTCCTGCTGTTGTGGAGAAATACATGAACAAGGTTAATTAGTTTCCAAATCCCGTGTTTGCTTAATTGTAGAGGCTCAAATTAATGTGGAGAGTCTAAAAAAAAAAAAAAAAAGAATTTACCTTTGAATATATATATTCGTGCAGGAACTGGAATTGGAGAAGTTCATTACGCATCAAGTTCCATTTGCGGAGATTAACAAGGCATTTGACTACATGCTTAAAGGTGAAGGCCTCCGCTGCATCATACGTATGGACCAGTGAAGAAGAAAATCTTCTCCAAAAAACAAGATTTGAGTATTTTACTCGGGTGATACTTTTTAATTTCAAAAAATAAAAAGTTTAATTTTCTTGTATCTATTGTTCTGTTATTACTTTGTATCTTCACTTGTTGTTCATGTAAATTTCTTCAATCCAGTCTTTACACATGCCTCAGTTCTGTCTTCGTTCCATATTCAACAAGTCCCATCTCTATTGTCATTATATAAGAGCATACAGAATGGGTCGAGGGCCTTTTCCATTGAATGGCACAGCAGTTCGAATATGGACCTGTTCATTTTGATTTGAGGGGGTAATTTAGTCATTCATGTCTGCATATGCGATTTTTACTTGGCACCTCAATCTCTTCAGTCTTCGGAATCAACGACCACAGTTTCACCCTTCCCACTTGAGCCAAGCGCTACCTCACACAAACCATCCTGAAAACCACCAACACATTCACCGTTAATTTGTGAGTGAAATAAGACCAGACCATCTTCATTGAAAAGGTTCGCAACTTTATTTTACATTCTGAACGGAAATAAGATCATCTTCATTGAAAAGGTCTAGATAGTCAACTGACCGATTCTGGTGAAGGATGTGTGCTTTACTAACTCAGCTCTATAGGAAATGAGAAAAGAAGGAAAATCATTTTACCTAACCAAAACCAACTCAGTACTTCTACAGAGTTTATTGGTATAAAGTAATAATTAATCTACTTGCTGTGCCATCGTCAAACCTTGTGTATTTTCCTGCAACAACTCAATTCTTGACTTCCAATTCTCTTTATTTTCCACATCCAACTTTCCAAGAACCAAGCATAAAGAAAATGAAAAAGTATCTCACAATTGTCTCACACTACAAAGGCACAAACCATCCAAGATAAGGATGTATCTAAGAGAGAAATGGAACATCAAATACTTCTTAGAAAACACCAAAGAGTTTCTTTGGAAACTTCCAAAGTCATCATACATTTACCACATGGATAATGATGAATGTCCAAATAAATGCAAATGATTCTAGAACTTGAGTCAATACTCCAACAATCTCCACCTTGGCGAAAGTTCCCAACTGCAAAAGCGGATTTGGTTGCACCAAGATCACCGGCTACCATTTCCTTCCAATGTTGATCAAATCCAAACAATGCGCGAATTTATCACGAGTCACCACCTTCCTCAACATATCAGTAGGGTAGACAATGCAACTATAGATTGAAGTACAGAACGCCAACAAACAGATCCACCAGTCATAGTGAACACGTAACCAGTAGTAGATCGACGCATATCCAAATCACCAGCGTAGTCTGAATCCACATATCCAACCACAAGTTTATCAAGCTCAAGCTTTTCTTGTTCTGAAAATTGAGACCAACATTAACCGTACAATGAATGTACCTCCAATCGACTTTACGGCTTGCCAAAGCCCTTTTCCTAGATTGTGCATGTCTCGACTAACACTACCCAATGCTTGAGCAATATCAAGTCGGGAAAAACCATAGCATACATCAAATCACCAACGGCATCTGCATATGGAACCTTTTCCAATTGACACTTCTTTTCATCCGAACTAAGACACCTCGAAGCACTAAGTTTGAAGTGAGGAGAGAGCGGCGTACCAACAGGTTTTGTCGAACCATTCATACCAAATCTTGCTAACACCTTATGAAAATATCGTGACTGAGTCAACCAAACAGTACCTCTTTCTTGATATCACTGGATCTCCATCCCCATTATCTTTTGTGCTTCACCCAAGTCATTTATCTCAAACTCCTTTGACAGTTGAGCCTTCAATTTATTAATCTCCACCATGTTCTTGGATGCAGTCAACATGTCATCAACATACAAGAGAAAATAAATGAAGGTACTATCTTTGAGCATTTGAAAATACACACATTGGTCAAACTGGCTTCAAGTGTAGTCATGATCCACCATAAACTGATCAAAACTCTTATACCACTGTCGAGGAGACTGCTTAAGTCCATATAAAGACTTCTTTAATTTGCAAGCCCAATCTTCCATACCACCAGCAACCTGAAAACCATCTGGTTGAGCTATATAGATCTCCTCTTCCAAATCTCCACGCAAGAAAGTTGTTTTCACATCAAGTTGTGCTAGTTGAAGATCAAATTGAGCAACCAATGCTAGCAATATCCGGATGGATGAATGCTTCACAGCTGGAGAGAATATCTCGTTGTAATTTATCCCTTACTTTTGTGCATAACATTTCGCTACCAATCAAGCATTCTAGCGAATACCAGGAGTGTCTTCTTTCTTTGCAAACACCCACTTGCACCAAATGACTTTTTTACCCTTAGGAAGTTGCACCAAATCCCAAGTCTATTTCTTTTTCAAGGACTTCATTTCCTCGTCCATAGCCTCCTGCCATCACGAATTATCACAACTCTAAATAGCATCTTTATAGCTATTGGGAACTTCTTCAATTATCGAAAATGCATATGCAACCATGTCATCAAACCTAGCAGGTCTATGAAGTTCCCTTCGAAGTCTATCTCTTGCAATAGAGTACTCTTGCTCCGTGTCCTGTTGACTGTCTTCCTCATTGTGGATTTGCTCCACCTGGTTAGAGTTCTCGGAACTCTCCTCCACATGTTCAACAATTTCAAACACATGTTTATCAATAGGACTAAATGCAACCTTTTGTACCTACTTGGGAGCTTCATTTTCTTTTTATTCCTTCTTCAAAGACATCACAGATTGGTCAAAATGTCACATATCGGCTCTTGACAATCTTTCTGGTTTCATGGCACCATAACCTGAAACCCTTAACACCGCTACTAAAGCCCATGAATTTGGATTTCTTTGCTCGAGAGTACAACTTCGAATTATCAATATGATAGTAGGCACGACCTAGAAATATGTGCAACGGTTCATAGTCTTTGACAATTTCTCTAAACCATGCTTCAAGAAATATTTTTCTTCCATTTCCAGCTGTAGGCAATCAATTCACCAAATCAATTGCATAGTTGAGAGCCTCATCCCAAAATGCGTTACTCAATCCCGCTTGGGACAACATGCATCGGACCTTTTGCACCAAGGTCTGATTCATCCTTTCTGTGACACCTTTCTGTTGCGGCTTATCAGGGACAATGAAGTGTCGAACTATGCCCTCTTCTTGACAAACTTCCAAAAATGGGTCGTACTTGTACTCACCACCATTATCTGATCGCAACTTCTTAATCTTGCGGCCCGTCTGGTTCTCCATCATTGTCTTCCATTCAAGGAAGACTCTAAGAACCTCGTGCTTGTACTTCATGGGGTACATCCGCACTCTTCTAGAGTAGTCATCAATAAAGGTTACGGACTACCTATTTCCACCCAAACGAAACATTCTTCGTAAGACCCCATACATCCAAGTGAACAAAATCCAAGATACCCTTACTTCTATGTACCGAAGTACTAAACTTCACCCTTTTATGTTTGCCATAGACACAATGCAAAATTCAACTTTACCAATTTAGCACCTTCGAGCACACCTTGATTCGCCATTGTTTGGAGTGGTTTTTCTCCTACATGTTCAAGTTTTCATGTGCCATAATTTAACGTATCAGGCTCATTCCAGCTAGCTATGGCAGCTTGTTCAACAACTACGCTTCCTTCGAGGTAGCACATGGTACCTCTCCGACTCCCTTTCATCACTACCAAAACTTCTTGAGTTACTTTGAGGTGACCCCCCATCAAAAGTGATGTGATGCCTTTTGAATTCAAGGCTCCAAGAGAAATCAAATTCTTCTTCAAATCATGGGCATACCGAACTTCGGTGAGCTTACAAACAGCTCCATCAAATATCTTTAAATGTACAAAACCAATCCCCACTGTTATGCAAGTGTTATTGTTTTGTTGTCCATATAAACAACTACAACATCGAGCTCTTCAAATGTCGAGAACATCTCTTTGTGAGGACATATGTGTTAAGAGCATCCCGAATCCAAGATCCACTCATCAGCATGACTAACTGAATTTGAGAGTGAGACCGTCAAAGCATCATCAACGTCGATGTCTTCCCTCCTAGCCACATTTGCTTTTGACTCGTTCTTCTGTTTCATCTTGATGCATGCACAAGAGATGGAAAGCCAACAATCATTGATTAAGATAAGTTTTAACTACTCTTTTGGATAAGTATATTATTAATTATGTCAATGTAATGCCTATAAAAGGCTAAGCTGAATGATGATAAATAGACATCCAAGTTTTGAGGCAAAGAAAGCATTAGGGAGTTTGGGGAATTCTCAATAAAAAATTCCTAGGGAGTTTGGGGAATCCTCAATAAAAAATTCCTACTCCTATCCCTTTATGTATTTCAGTTTTCTTCTTTCTCTTCCTAGCCATTTCCAACCAGTAACATACCAGATCCTTTTTTCCAGCCCAAAGGCCCATGACGATCCATAACAAAATCAACCCATAGCATTGGTTCCATTGCCGGCGTCATGGGCGACTATTTTTTATCAAAGGAGGATGTTTCTAGTATGAAGGAATCCATCACCCGTATGGAAATGATGATAGCAAAATTACTTGAAGATAGAGGCATATCTCCAGCCGTAGAAATCTCCACTGCAAATTACCAAGAGGCGGACACATATGCTACCATGAACCACGCTGCGAGTAATGACCAAGGGCCACAATTTGAATTCTCCCTGTCCAAACAGCCGTCTCTGCCTCCTATGGCCTCAAACATACCACCAACAACACCACCACCACCAGTAACTCCACTACCACCACACACAAGTATTACTCTGACACTCTTAACTTTTCCCGCACATATAAAATTGTTTTCCAAGGAAGATGACAAGAAAGAAGGAGGATTTGACAACCACACGGAGCCTGTTGTTTCCTTTTGCACCATGGCTGGCCTTCATCACCACAAAGTCCAAGTGCTATTACAATTATCAGAAACTTCTTTACTTGGAATAAACTATTGCGGGAGCATTCACCATTTCATCGACTTCAAAACTACTTGCTCACTCGGGTTTCTAATCACAACTTGCGTGACAGTGGCGAATGGCCAAAAGGTTCATTCCATAAATGTTTGTGATCAAGGAATTATGGTGACGTGGGCACGGGAACCACCTCCAGAACCACCTCCTGCCGACATTTTCTTCAACCCTGTGCATCTTCCAATCTTTAATGAGCAACCAAATTTTTTGAACTCCTTTGCAATGAAGCAGCAACTTAGAAAAACTTTGCTGCGTAGTGACCTCACTTTTCAAACTTCAAGCTTGAGGACAAGTAGGTCGCATAGTCTATTTTAGGTAATAAAGCAACCAATAACCTTAGTCTCGGACAAAGTAAAAAAGGAAAGTAAGAACCTTAGTCTCAGACGGAAGGAGTATCATCTTTAAATATTACCTAAATTAAGGTGGCTCGATAAAACTTTTTTGTCAAAAAATTTAAACATTTTGAATAAAAATAGATTTGTAATTATGCAGGGTAAACATGATTTCGCTTTTTTTTCTATTTAACTGTTTATAGGGGTAAGAAACAAGTGGGCAGTGGTTGACAAACAAAACCAGGGAATATTAATTTGTTTGTATCATTTTAGTCAAGAGCATAACAATCCAAGTGGGTCATTTTTAATTAGTTATGAACTAATGGGAGGTTGGTAAATACTTTGGGAATCCTCAAGCCTTTCCGACGTGACACAAAACCACTGTCCAAATACTAACCACTGTTTTGGTGGAGTTTCAAGCCCATGCCCCCTGTTTTTGTTTTTGTTTTTGTTTTTGTTTTTGTTTTTGTTTCTCTTTTTCTTTTTACCAATATCATCATTATTTTCCGCTTGAATCTGGATATGAATAATTCAAAGAAATATACACACATAATTTCAATATCTGTTTTCCCCTAAAAATGAAGCATTTTAAACAATCATTCCAAAGAACTTGTAATCCAGTTTTGAAAATGTGATTTGTAATAGTAAAAATTCATAAACAATCTTTGTTATCCGCTTTTAAACTGTTTTGCAATTAAAAAATGGGTAAAAAAAAATCATTAAAGAACCCATTTTGAATCAATTAATAAACCAAAACAGAGAAAGAGTGTGACATAGAGGAGTAAAACCAGGCTTAGAATCCTAGGACCCAAAACATAGTACTGGTTTTGGCAAAGCCACCTGGATTACTACTATTTTAATTCAAAAAGGGAGTAGACAACTTCATTATTGTTATTATTATTATGACGAATAAACTATCCTCCCACTTCATTAGTCTTACTATAAATACATACACAGTTTCTAATCATCTCCACCAAATCTAAAGTTTCAAATAACAGTAACAAGTCCATAGCCAAAGTTTCTTCAATTCAAATTTACTCATCCGCACACAAATCAGAAAGAAATGTCCACTACTGCAGGTCAAATTATACGCTGCAAAGGTAATTTTTTTTTTTTAATCGTGTTCAAATTACGAAAACAGATTCTAAAATAGTCATCTTAATGAGAATTTATCAGCAGTATATTTAATTTTTTAGAATTAATATTCTTTTTTTGATTGTGTAACAGCTGCAATAGCATGGGAGGCAGGGAAGCCACTAGTGATCGAGGAAGTTGAGGTTGGCCCTCCCCAGAAAATGGAGGTTCGAATGAAGATCCTCTTCACCTCTCTCTGTCACACCGACATCTATTTCTGGGAAGCTAAGGTAATCAATCGGTTATTTATCACTTTATTGAAAACTCAACATAGAACAATATTAAATACTGTAACTATGTTGAAGAAAAATTAATTATTTTTCCTTAAATCTTGCTGCAGGGTCAAAATCCTTTATTTCCTCGGATATTAGGCCATGAGGCAGGAGGGTATGTTACTACAACCCTTATTACATTACAAATTCCGTTTACACTCGTGGTATTATTCATATATTGATGTATATATACATGTATATAATGTAGGATTGTGGAAAGTGTTGGGGAAGGTGTGACGGATCTTGCGCCAGGGGATCATGTCCTCCCTGTATTCACCGGAGAATGCAGAGAATGTGCTCACTGCAAATCAGAAGAAAGCAATATGTGCAGTCTCCTTCGGATCAACACGGATCGTGGTGTGATGATCAATGATCAGAAATCTCGATTCTCGATTAACGGGAAACCTATTTTCCATTTCGTTGGAACTTCTACTTTTAGCGAGTACACGGTTGTCCATGTTGGTTGTGTAGCCAAAATCAACCCTCTCGCACCACTTGACAAAGTCTGCATCCTAAGTTGTGGTATATCCACAGGTACAAAATCACAATTCAAATCTTTTTCTTAATATTTTAATAAGCTCGGATATTATTCAGTGAAAATTGTTTTTTTATGGCCTGATTTATTTATAGGCCTTGGTGCTACTCTGAATGTTGCTAAACCAGCAAAAGGCTCATCTGTGGCTATATTTGGTTTGGGTGGTGTTGGACTTGCTGTAAGTTCTTGAACTTGTCTTATATCTAATGAATTTCGACACTTTCTTGAAATCCAGAGTTTTTTCAAAAAAAAAAGGCAAAAAGAAAAAAATAATAATGAATATCTCTTGTTATGCTGATTAGGCTGCAGAAGGAGCTAGAATTGCAGGGGCTTCGCGGATTATTGGGGTTGATCTGAATTCTAACAGATTCGAGCCAGGTAAAATCTACATTCTCTACTGGATATGAACCTTCTTAGCTAGGTTGCAAACTAAAAATGTCTGAAACTCACAAAATTGTTCCTATCTATGTTAATGCAGCAAAGAAGTTTGGGGTGACGGAGTTTGTGAACCCAAAGGACTATGATATACCAGTTCAACAGGTTTGTTTTATTCCTGTTTACTTCAAATCATAGCCATTTCTCTAACCTTAAAAATTCTGTAATTAATAATTTGCGGCTATATTTTTCTATTAGGTGATAGCGAAAATGACAGATGGAGGAGTGGACAGAAGCGTTGAGTGCACTGGTCACGTCGATGCAATGATCTCAGCATTTGAATGCGTTCATGATGTACGTGTATATATATATACATATATATATATATATATATATATATATGCACAAATGTATCTATAGATTTAGACCGTTTCCATTGGTTTTTCATTCAATTAAGTGAAAATCAAGAGAAACTACAAAACTTAGCTCATATATGATGTCATAATTGCAGGGGTGGGGAGTTGCGGTTCTAGTTGGCGTACCTCATAAAGATGCAGTCTTCAAGACTAACCCGCTCAATGTGCTGAACGAGAGGACTTTGAAGGGTACTTTCTTTGGGAACTACAAACCCCGCTCCGATCTTCCTGCTGTTGTGGAGAAATACATGAACAAGGTCAGTTTCCAAATACCGTATGGTTTGCTTAATGATATAGGCTCAAATTAATATGGAGAGAAAAAAGAATTTACCTTTGAATATATGTATTTGTGCAGGAACTGGAACTGGAGAAGTTCATTACGCATCAAGTTCCATTTGCAGAGATTAACAAGGCGTTTGAATACATGCTTAAAGGTGAAGGCCTCCGCTGCATTATCCGTATGGACCAGTGATGATGGCACTCCCAAGAAAATGTTCTTCAAAAACCAAGATTTGAGTATTTTATTTGGATAACACTTTTTAATCTCAAAAAAGTTTGATTTCCTGTATCTATGTTTCCTTCTACTTGGTATCTGCACACCTGCTGTTCTTGTAATTCTCTTCAAACAAGTCTGGAATGTACTTCTTCGTTTACACATGCCTCAGTCCTGTCTTAGTTCCGTATTCACCTGGCATCAATGAATGGCATAGTCTGGATATAGAACGGTCCATTTTGATCTAAGGGGTATTTTGGTCATTTCATATCCGGATATACGATTTAGGAAGTCGTGTAGCATGATGGCTATATATATCCGGAGTTACCAATAGAAAACGCGATGGACAAAAATGAAATTAAACCTGTATATAATCGTAGTAAGTTTATTGTATTTCACTTTCAACCAGAAAGATCTATTGACAAGAATCAAGGCCAAGCTAATTTGGCTAGCATTTTCATCTCTAATATCTAAACATCAAGACTGACATCAACCTCAAAATTCCATCCGTGCCATCAACACCAATAAGCTTTCCTGTAGCCCCTCGTTGCACACCCCCCATTATCTTAACCTTGTCTGATTTCCTTGGCAACAACATTTCAATCTCTTCGGGATGGGCAACCACGACTTCCCCTTTCCCATTTGAGCCAAGCCCTACGCTACATGAACCAGCCTGAAAAGCACCAACACATTTACCCTTTCTATGTGAGCCAAAAAAAAAAAAGTGCTTTGCAACTATATTTTACATGCTGTCAGCAAATAAGAACCATCTTAATTGAGAAGGTCTAGAAAGTGCACTGATTGATTCTGGTGAAGGATTGTGCTCTACTAGTTGAGATCTAGAGAAAATAAGAAAAGAAATAAAAGCATTGTCGCAAACCAAAACCAACTCAAGACTTCTACACAATTTAATGATATACTCCCTCCGTCCCATCCGAAATAGGATTATTGGTCTCGACACGGGGATTAAGGAATACTAATACTTTATTAGAAAAAGTGGTTTAAAAAGTAGGTGTTGTGAGTATGGAGGAGAGAGAAAGTGGATAGGGAATATTACATGAAAAGTTGTTGTGAGTATGACAATTGGGTCCCATTGATAAAGAAGTAATAAAAACTTTCTAGTTTGGGATGTCCTATTACGGGTGGGACACTCAAAATAGAAATTTGTCCTATTTTCGGGTGAGACGGAGGGAATATACAATGACTAATCTAGTTATTGTGCTATTGTCAAAGCTTGTATATAATCGGGTAATATGAAATACCTCAAGTCTTGATTTCCCATTGCCCTTCTCATTTTAATTTCCACATCCAACTTTCCAAGATTTAGCCTAACGACAATGCGAAAGGAACTCCAATATAAATTATAAACATACCTCGGTCCTAATTATTCACAGGGATACAAGTGGAAATTATTGCCTAGTTACAACACTGATATGAAGGTAAGCACCAAAATCCTTCAAGGACTGGTCCAAAGTCCAGATTATGCATGGCATTTGAACACCAAGATTCACATTGGCAACTCTGAACAAATCATTTTTCCAGAATTTATTGGATATAATTTATGGGTGTGGGTCTTGTGTGTCGGGTGAATGCCGGAGTATATTGTTTGAGATGTGCTGATGGACCAGGGGAGCGGAAAAGGGATATGGGTATTGTTCACATTAGGGTATTGTCATTATAGGAGTTTGAATAATGGAGGTGGGAGGTCATTCTGAAACTCCAAAGGAAATTGGGGAGAAACAGTGAATGGTCCGGCCTCCTTGTTTTTTTCTTTTTCTTTTTTCTTTTTCCATTGTTTTTTTGTCTTTTTGATTACTACTTTCTTTCTTCTAATTTCTTATATTTTTTGTTTCCTTGTTTTGAATTTTTTTCGTAATGCTCCCTCCAGTGTCCTGGAGTAAATGTCACAGTAGACAAGTCAAGATTATAAAGTTCTTTTTGATGTTTACTAGTTTACCCCGAAATGGTAGTAGTTCATGTTGAAGAAATATGTCACTAAAGAGTATTATTGAAAATGTGGTACGAGATCGGGGTGTCTACATCGACAAATGAAACTTCCCTTACTTTCAGAAGAAGCACATATACAGTTATTCAACACAAACGGGTCATGGAACATACCGGAAGCACTTCTTGGATAACTCCCACAATGGTGTCTCCTACAAAATGACGTAAATTGACCAATATATCTGGAACGAACCAAAATCCTTCATTGTCAACACCTGCATTCAGATAAAAGTATCATCAGTTGGTAAAGATAAAGAAAGAACCTTTAAGTAATGAGTTTTTCATGCTACATATAAGAAGTTTGCTTGGCCACCAACATATGCGACATTCTCCATATGATCTTCCATTTTTTTCTCATTAAACCTACATGTGCTCCATAACCTCATACAAGTGCTTAGCAGCTAACCATTAACAAATCCAAGTATATGAAGCTCAGCCAGGACAGCTTTAGACTAGTGGTAAAATATTTCCATCCTATGTACAAAACAATATTTTGTTTTCAATCTACTTGCGCACTATTTCCCACGAAGTAGCATCCAGCCATCCTCCCCAATCTACAAAATACTTGCTCGCACTCGAGTAACGAGTAATCTCCTTTTCCTAACTTATTAGACAATTCAATTGTTTGAGAGGTGATATCACCTTAGTAGTCAGTAACGAGAAGGTACACCTCCATAAAACCTTCCACTTTCCTGAAGAATTCTGTATGCAAGGCACTATCCATCAGAAGGCAATAAGGAGAATATATTCTACACAATAGTGCAGTCTTTAGAATGAACCTGGTGAGTCTAATAGTGATAGCAAAAAAACAGCAATGCTAATCCCTCCAAAAAATAATACTCCCTCCATCCCAAAATGATGTTCCCACTTTTTTATGTTAGAAAGAACTTTGAGCAAATTTAATTTAAGGCAATGCTAGGGGCACAAAAGGATTTCACAAAATGAAGGATACAAAATGAGGTGGCGATATTTTATTGGTTGCATCGATAGTGGACCCGGCACAATCTAATTAAAAACACCAATAAAATCATGACACACCATTTTGTAAGCTAAATTTTGTGTCGCTTTTTTGTGACTTTATATTTACCCTTTAGTTTAATTACCCAAATGAATATATAAAACTTGTTATTGATAGTATTTATAATTGTGTATGAATAGCAAGTGTTATATTTTCATTAGGATAATTAAAATAAACTGAAATTATTACTCAAAGTTCCTTTGTACTAATGTCAAAAAGTGAGGGAACAACATTTTGGGATGGAGGGAGTCTTTCCTATTAGGCATTAACGCTCATGTTCATTATCTGACATCCGTAGTAAGCATTAACACTTTTGAGATTTTAACTGGAAGTGCTCGTGAGGTACCCGGGCCTATTACATATTCTTTAGACGGAATAGCCATTTTCAAAATCCTCCAAAAGTGTAAGCCCATGCACCAAACAAGCGGAATCGCTCTCATTAATCCTGGACACTCCGAGAGGCCAACTCACAGAATTATTGCTGTTAATTCCCATGCACAATTTTTCAAACCAAAACAAAAAGCATGTCACAGGCGCAGAGGAAGGGGAAGGAGGCGCGCGGAATAGTGAAGAGGCGCAGGAAGAAGAAGGATGGAGGCGCAGGAAGAAAGAAGGATGGTGGCGCAGGAATTGAAGTGTGGGGCGGCGCATGGGTGGAGCGTTGGGTTTAAGGGCGCAGAAATTGGAATAAGGGGCGTGTATGGTAAGTAGGCGCATAGTAGTAGTGTTAGGCGCATAGTAATTTAGTTGGAGTAGAATTAGGCGCATGAAGTTGGGAGCTAGGCGCACAAGGGGAATTGAGCTGAGTTCAACAAATTAGCGCAGAGTGGAAAAGTTGAAGCTTATGTGGAGGAATTTGAAGGATTGAGAGCAGAAGTGATGGCTAGAGAGGGTGGTTTCTCGAAGCAATACTTTCTCTCTAGTTTCGCTAGTGGGTTGAAGGAAGAGATAAGGGGAGCGGTTTCCATGGCGCAACCAAGGACCTTTGATGAGGCGGTTCATTTAGCTAAACAAGCTGAATTTAACTTACAAAGGAGCAAACCCAAAATTTCATTCACAAGCGCCAAAACTAACACTTCATATGAAGCACCCATAGCTACTCCGAGCAAGATTAACCAAGCCAAAGTTCTCACCAATGCAGAAATCCACGAAAGAAGGAAAAATGGCCTATGTTTTCATTGTGATGAACGATACTCTCAAGGACATGTATGTAAAGCAAGGTTGTATGCGCTTCTTGGGGAGGAGCAAGGTGAAGATGAAAATGTTGAGATAGAAGAAGAATGTGAAATCTCAGTGCATGCGCTAACAGGTACACGGCGCACAATACCATCAAGGTGAAAGGCATGGTGAAAAAACAAGTTATCACCATCCTTATTGATAGTGGCGCTACTCACAATTTTGTGGATCCAATGACTTTGAAACAATTGGGGATAAAGGAAGAAACAACTTGTCCACTCTCTGTATTGGTGGCAGATGGCAATAAGTTGGTGAGTGAAATCAAGTGTAGTGGTTTTTCTTGGAGCATGGAAGGTCACAAGTAGGGGTGGAAATGGTTCGGTTTAGCTCGGTTTAGGATAATTTAGGAGCCAAACCGCTATACAGCGGTTTGGAGAAATCCCAAACCGAGCTGAACCAGGAAATAGTTCAAGTCGAGCTGAGCTAAACCACCACGGTTCGGCTCGGCTCGGTTTGAACCACGGTTTGATTTTACGGTTTAAACCGTGGCTTAAACCGCGGTTTGAACTACAACTCTTACACCATACTTACACCATACATCGAAATTAAACACTGCCAATACAACAACACCATACATACACCATCCCTTTTCTACACACACGTTCTAAGGAAGCAAAAAATGCACTAATCTAAGTTTAAAGAAAAGATTAAACACCTAAAGATGAAAGTGGTAAGACTGTTAATTGTCCCTTAGACAGAGTAATGATAATACTATTACTTAAATTACAAAACACTATAAACCCAAACCTAAACAGAGGAATAGATTTTAGTATAGTCAAAATTACATGTGGCTGACACAAAACAATGTAGTCCCGCTGCTCTAACTCATAAGTGTACAAAGGTTTTAGGAAGGTATTTGGCTCTGTGCATTTTCTTTATTATACTCAAGTAGATTGAAATCAATGGGACTGAATTCATTTTCTACCTCATGACCAAAATGGTTCGGCTCAACTGTTCGGCTCGAAACGGTTCGGCTCGGTTTAGCTCGGTTCGGCTTGAAGGGTCAAACCGTGAGCCGAACCGCGCGGTTTACCAATTTTCGAAACCGAGCTGAACCACATAAGTTTAAAAACCGAGCTAAACCGCACGGTTTGGCTCGGCTCGGCTCCGAACCGCGGTTTGAGCTAAACCATTTCCACCCCTAGTCACAAGTTTGAAGTGGATTTGGGGGTGCTTCCACTTGGAGGATGTGACATCGTTTTGGGAGTGGAATGGCTCAAAGGATATAGCCCGGTAACCTTTGATTTCAATAAGATGGAAGTCACTCTAAGTCATGGAAAGAAAAAGTGGTGCTTAAAGGGATAACACAAGAAGGATCACTCAAAATGATGAGTGGAAAGAGGCTTGGCACGATGTTGAAGAAAACCAAACAAAGCATTATTGGTTACTTGTTTAGTATGACTGCAGAGAACGAGCATGAGCCTTCTTTGGAAAAAATGAATCAAATCAATGAGCAAAATCAAGGTGTAATTAAAGAGTCAAAAGAACTTCCACCCAGTTGGGGATATGATCATCAGATACTACTCGAGGAAGGAAGCATTCCTATTAGCCAAAAGCCATACAAATTCACTTCTCAATCTAATCAATATGAAGGTAGGTGGGAGTTTAACTTAAAATCATTGGGGGGGGGGGGGGGGGGGGAGTGCACCAACCCGGAGTTGGTCTGTGATTGATTTAAGTGGAATTTTATTGAACAAGAAATTCAACTCATTCGCTCGTCTCAATAGAGTAAGGCCAAAACAATTTATAGTCTATCGTGGTGCTTAGTTGGACTTTACTCAATGTGGTTCAAGGAAAGAGTGGGATCTGGAAATGAAGTTTAAATATGGTTTTGAACTAGAAGTGACAGGCTTGGTTATAGCCTTGAGGACAAGGCAAATTTTAAGGGGATGGGAGTTGTCACAGGCGCAGAGGAAGGGGAAGGAGGCGCGCGGAATAGTGAAGAGGCGCAGGAAGAAGAAGGATAGAGGCGCGGGAAGAAAGAAGGATGGTGGCGCAGGAATTGAAGTGTGGGGCGGCGCATGAGTGGAGCGTTGGGTTTAAGGGCGCAGAAATTGGAATAAGGGGCGCGTATGGTAAGTAGGCGCATAGTAGTAGTGTTAGGCGCATAGTAATTTAGTTGGAGTAGAATTAGGCGCATGAAGTTGGGAGCTAGGCGCACAAGGGGAAGCAATGGGGCACAAGAGAAATTGGCACGTGAATCCAATCCATGTTGGCACCTAGCACGTAAAGTCGTTACAGCAGAAATCACATGGGCCATGTGACTGCACATGGGGCACGTGAATTTGCACATGGATCACGTGCTACGAGCCTATATAAAGAGAGGTCGTCTTCTCCAAAGTGTGTCGGTGATTGAAGAATTTTCTCATTTCTTAGTTTTATCTTAGTTTTCATAGCTTAATTTCCATAGTTGTAATTTTATTTCTGTTTTGTAATTCAATTCCCATTAAATCAGAAAATCGTCCCAAAAAATAGTCTCTGTTCTTGTTTGTGATTTTGTTGCATTGAATCATTGATTGGGTGAGTTTGTTCATCATCTCACTCAATTCTATCTTTGTTGAGTTTTTATTGATTCTGGGAGTGAAGCCCGTTACAAGGCACAAGAAGAAAAAAATTCAACAAAAATTTATGCCAAATGAGAGAGAGACTAACCAGAGGGCCCAGAGCTGAAACCCTTGTTATCACTAGAATCATAGCCGGGGACGTTTGGCAATATCGATCGCATCAACACCTACTGCAAGTATCTCCTCCGCCTTCTCCTTGGCAATCTCGATTTCCTCCGCCTTCTGCTTTGGGCGCCTGTCTTCGGCATAATTGAATATACGTTGTATCTCCAGTGAGATCTGAAATGTGGTACGCCGTCCATTGGACGGCGGCGGCGGCGAGGCTTGGTCCTCGTACTTGGGATTTGAGCCTGCGGATTCCTCCTCGCTGGTTGCGTGCTGCACCTCGTCGGCCATCTAAAGAGAGACTGGAAAAACACAATGAGGCGAAATTAAGAAAATCAGGATCAGCCTCCAACCTGAACGGACATTAGAACGATGAAATCGTGATTACAACTTCCCTACAAATAAAAATTACAATTGTAAAAGGGCAATGCTAGGGGCACAAAAGAATGATTTAGGGGTTTATGGAGTTGCAAGTCGCCGGAATGTTGAGACGACGAGATTGACGACAGTGAATACGGAATTCTACCGTAGATGGGTTTCCAAAACCAAGAATACAACAAAACCAAGAATGCGAGTGATAGTGGACCCGGCGCACTCTAATTAAAAACACCAACACAATTATGATACTTTGTTTTATTTTATAAGCCACATTTATTTCCATCCAATTTTTAATGCCACATAAGTGAGGGTATCGAGTGAAAATACTCTAGTTATTAGAGGATACAATTTGTAACAAAAATTTGTGTGAGAGTCTCACACACAGGACGGGTCGTGTTTTGTTGGGTAGGAAAATGCATTTGCCTCGCCCTGCCGAGAGGAGGCAAATCATTGAGAGACCCGTCTCACGTATGAAATCACCTCTCACATATTTTTGTCTTGAATGAAATCATTGAGAGAAAATCTAGAAGTCTATTTAATTCATGAGAAAGTCTTGTGTGAAACGGTCTCACACGCGGGACAGGTTTTGTTGAGAGATAAGATGAGCTCACTCCGCTCCATCCGCCTCACCCATAAAGTGTAAATCATTTAGTCTCTTAATGAACGAAATACGTCTCACTTATGAGAACATCTCTGAAGTTTTTGTCTTGCTTCATTTCTCTCATTGTTCCAATTTGAAATGCCTGAAAAGTAACTGTAAGAATAAAATAAAAACCAACGAGCTAATAGCTCAATGGTATCCGCTCCGGTGGATGGATAGAGACCTCTCTTAGCAAGAGGCCTCAAGTACGGTTGAGCAAAAATTTTTTGGAACCAGACCGGACCAAAGGAACTGGACCAGACCAGTTAAAATCGGACCAGACCAGTACATATGATTTGGTTCCTGTTCTAAAATATTATAGAACCAGTACAATGGTTCGGTTCTGGTTCTTAGTAAAATAAATTCCGATTAGAACCGGACCGGACCAATTGTGCATATATATACTTTATATAAAGTATTCATTTTATATGTATTATTATATAGTAAACAAAATTATATACTTTTGTATTATAATTTTTCAATGAACTATTTAAATTGCTTCTAAAAAAACACTCATTTAACTATTTTGTAATTTTGTACCCAACCCAGGCCCCAAGATCCCAAATCGACAAACCCAAGTCACAGACACCAACCAGTAATCCTTATTCAATTATTTTCACTTTCAACTTTTATTTTTCATAATTCATATCCACTTGTCAGTTTAAACAAAGAGTGAAACCCTATTTTCGACTCTTCAACTACACCGCCTCTCTTCTCTCTTTATCGTTTAACTTGACAGTAGTTTATTTGGGTTTGATCTTGATTTATAATTAATACTACCTCTTTCCCTAAATGAGTGTCTAAATTTTATTTTAAGGGACACTGAAAATCTCAACTTTATTGTACAATTTGGTAGCAAATATTCATATATAGTCTTGTAATCTCATTTCCAAACATTTAGTTTTGCACGTATAAAGATACCGGAGAAAAAAATTTTGAAAAAAAAACATTTAGGGACAAAGTTATGTTAAAAAAAGACACTCATTTTGGGACAAATATTTATTGAAAATGGACACTCTTTTAGGGACAGAGGGAGTATAAAATTTATTTGTGTTTGATCTTGTCAATGTTGTGAGTTAAAAAAGTTTGAAAACAACTAACTTCAAATGGCTAGAACCGGACCGGACCAGACCAGTAGAATCAAAACCAATGTATTGGTTCTCAGAAGTATTGGTTTGATTCCGATTCTAAATTTTTATAAAACCGCGGTATTGGTTCCGGTTCTGGTTTTGTGATTTTTTGTCAAAATATGGACCAGACCGAACCATGATCACCCCTATCTCAGGTTCGAATATTATACAAACTTTCAAAAATAAAAAATAAAATAAAGAATAAAATAAAAATTATTAACAAAAATTGATACCGGTGTTTGGTTGAATGAGGTTAGAACTGCATTTTAAAATATTACACTTTACTCAACAAACTAAACGAATTATTTGATTATGGCAGTATTTCCAGAAGTATATACATAACAAAAACATTAGGGAGGCACTTCCACTATAAACTATGAAAAAATAAAAATGTTGCTAGTTTCATCCACTATAATCAAGACTAAGCTAATTTGGCTAGCATTTCCATATCTAATATTTTAACATCAAGACTGACATCTACTTTAACGATTCCATCCGTGCCGTCAACACCAATAAGCTTTCCAGTAGCCCCTCGTTGCACACCCCCCATTATCTTAATCTTGTCTGATTTCCTTGGCACAACCATCTCAATCTCTTCCGGATGAGCAACCACAACTTCACCGTTCCCATTTGGGCCAAGCGCTACCCTACACGAACCATCCTGAAAACCACCAACACAAGATTTGTGAGTATAACTACTCCAAAAGAATGCAATGGAAATACTCCCTCCGTCCCAAAAATGATCTTCCCACATTTTTTGACGTTACTACAAAGGTACTAAGTAATAATTTTAGGTTGATTTACTTATCCTCATGAGAGTCTTAAAACTTGTTATTCATAGCATTGTTGATGGTGTATCAATAGAGTTTCAAATTTTCATTTGTATAGTTAAATCAACCTAAAACTATTCCTCAAAGTTCATTCGTGGTAAAGGAATGAAAAGTGGGAAGATCATTTTGGGACGGAGGGAGTACAATTTATATACTGCTAACATATAAAAAGCATCGTCCTTGAGAAATTATAGAGAGTGCTGACTGGTTCGGGTATGTGCTCTATCTATTAAGCTCTCAAGAAAATGAGAAAAGATCTTGAAGAAAATTGCCGAAAAACAAGTACCAGCGCTCAAGACATTCACAAAGCTTGTTGTCACATACAATGAGTAATCAAGTTCTTGTACCATTGTAAAAGCTCATATATTATCAAAATAATATCTCAAGTTTACTTTCCATTTTCTTCTCTTTTTTACTATCCACGTCAAATTTTTCAAGCCAAAAGAAGATGCAAGGAAAACTCAAGAATAATAAACGTGTTAAATGGTTCTGCGTCAAATTTTTCAAGCCAACAGAAGATGCAAGGAAAACTAAAGAATAATAAAAGTGTTAAATGGTTCTGCTCCGTAGCTCATAAACATGTACTCTTCTCCCCCCCCCCCCCAATATATATATATATATATGCACACACACTCACTCTCTCCCCAAACTATATGCCCAGTCAAAGGAGTAGCTTCAGAATATTGCGAAAGGAAATAGGGACAAATATATAAATTAAATGTTTAATCACTGCCCGAGGTCAAAAAAGATTTATACAAATTTATTTTCAGATCCTTATCCTATCGCTACTTGTTCATTATTCTCCTTTCCAGGAAGCAACTTCACTCTTAGAAAGATCATATCATATTTCCCATAAGAACCTAGGGAAATTCTTCAACCATTTTTATTTCTCTTTATCCCAATCGCAGAGGTACATTTGACCAATTTAGGGAGCAATATTTGACATCGATTTAAATGGTTACCGAAAGTACTAAAGAACATGATTTATACTCCCTCTGTCTCAAAATGAATGTCCAAAAAACGTTCAAATTTACTCTTAATCATGAAAAAAAAAAGTATTAATAAAAAAAAACTGGACACTCATTTTGGGACGGGGATGATAGTACTTTTTGCATGTTTCAAAAGGGTATGATTTTGTTCCTCAAAATAAATAAGAACATGTCAAGTATCCATCCATGTGTTGGTCAAGTCGACCATAAAAAAATCAATGTTTATCACTTCGATTGGGACGGAGGGAAAACTCATCATCATAATAACTTCTTCCGCCACCATATTTTTTTAAATTAAATATTATAAAGAAAGGTTAGTTTTGGTGGTTGCAAACGGTGCTCCGCACATCTAAGTAAGAACGGCTAAGAAGAAACGAAAGGTGTGCGCGCAAGTTCGAAGATACCAAATAATTGAAGAGCGTGTTCATTCTATGACAGTGTAGCACAAGTTCCATTTCATGATAATGCAGATAGCATAGAGTTGAATGATAATTTTTCGCACCGAATAACCACTATTTTTCATAAAACTTACCTCCTTGACTATAAGTAAACATGAAAACATTTAATCAACAGGAAGGGGAAAATGGAAAATACAAAATCACACACGTGTAAAACATAAAAACATACCGAAAGCACTTCCCGGATAATTCCCACATCAGTGTCTTCACCGGATCTACGTACATTGACCAGTATGTCTGGCAGGAACCAAGGTCCTTCATTGTCACAACCTGCATTCAAGTATCAAGAAACTTATTGATGCTAAGCTCCATGGTACGATATAAAAACTTTGCTTGGTTCGCCACTCGCATAAGTGTCACTCTCCAAATGATCTTCATTATATATCCATTATAAAAACATGTAATCCTTAACCCACACAAGTGCTTATCTGCTAACCATAAATAAGTCTAAGCATATAAAGTTACGACTCTAGTCTACTCCCATTGTCACCCAGAGTACTCCATGCCTTTAAAAACAGCATGGTGAGGAGCATCCTCACCAAGCTATATTAAGTTCCCTCCTGCTCGAGCAATCTCCATACAAAAGTTAAAAGACTGTCTTTTGAGAAGTGATATCAACTTATTAGTTATTACTCCCTCCGTCCCAAAATGAATGTCCAAACAAATTTAAAATTTGCTGTTGATCAATCAAGGGAAAAATTGAATTTATTTATTTGTTGGGACATTCATTTTGAGACACAGGTAGTAGTAAACAATTAAGAGGTTAACCTCCATAAAACATACCACTTGTAACAAGCGTTCTGTAAGCGACAATACTATCCATAATGAGTATTCCGTCCCTCCCAAAGTAATGGTTACTTAATTCCGTTTTGGGTGTCCCATGCTAATGGTTACTTACCCAAAATGTACAATTTTCTCTCTCCTACCCACTCGCAACAACTATCCACTTATCATTCCCTACCTCATTTTCTCTCTCCTACCCACTCACAACACCAACTTTTCCAACATATTTTCTTAATCTCCGCGCATTCAATTTAGTAACCATTAGTTTGAGAGTTGAGACGGAGGGAGTACTTTCATCTGTCTGCTGAAGTAAGCTTTAATGTTCTCGTAATTCTTTTAGGGGAGTATGAACGAAAGAAATAGAAAGATATAAGCTCAAGTAAGGAAATTAACAGCCGACGCATTTAGGAGTAAGACAAACCTACTACAGGTGACATCATATCCAAACCACCACCTCCAGGTGTCATTGGTTGCCCCCCAGGAGTACCAGGTAAATATGCTGAACTTGGTGTCATGGGAGGCTGGCCGCCAGGTGTTGATGGCATGTAGGGGCTTGGAGCATTTGCTGCAGAAGAGAAGTCAAATTAACAAAATAATCCAAGTAGATCAAGGAAATGTAACTAAAAGCTTGGAGTGAGTAATCTATTGATGGCATGTAAGGGCTTGTGAAGGAATTGTGACAAATTACCATAGGCCGGGCTACTATCCCTTGGTGTTCCAGCTTCACTGTAATTGCCACCAGGAGTGTTTGTCCAACCAGATCCAGGAGTAGGTGCCTCGTATGCTCTCGAGGGAGGACTTCCAGGCTGAGAAATTCAACCACATCAACACATAAAGAACGAGTTCCAGTCAGTCAATGTATAACTAGGGAAAGACTGCATACCTGGTACTGTGGACTGGTTCCCCAAGAACCAGGATTTCCATCTTCCCAACTTTCCCTGATTTATCATTCAAAATATATCTGTTAGCAACAAACCTTATCGACAATCAGACATGATATTCATTGTGAATATGTACTGAGACACAACATGTAGCACTTAAAACTCCAAATAATTGCTTCCCACGAGTTTCCCCAAGGAAAAACTGTGAGTATACTTAAAATAAGATAGATGGCTAGAATGATAGGTAGGTATACATTCAGTAAATAGACAATGCTGCTTAACTTCAAGTCTATTTGAGTTCATGCTACAACGTTCTCCACTTAGGGATGTAAATGAGTCAGGCCGATCTGGAAAGTAGATTATCAAGCCCAGCCTGATTAAGTTTTGAAGGAGCTTAGGGTTTGGCAATTAAGGAATGTGAAGGAAGTGGTGCTATGATTGGTTTGAAGAATGATCTTTAGTAGAACAACAAAATTGTATAGGAATGACTTAGGGTTTTGGCAATTAAGGAATGTGAAGGAGGTGGTGCTATGATTGGTTTGAAGAATGATCCTTAGGATAATTTTGGTTCATGTAGCCTACCCCGATTATAGGGATAAAGGCTTTGTTGTTGTTGTTGTTATGTTGAAATCCATAGTTGCCTATAGAGTAGATTCCTAGCTAATCGATTTTCCAGCCCCAACATTATGAGCCTAGCTGGGTCTTATGACCTGAGCCAAGCTCGATTCAAGTTAAGCTTTCTAAACGCACAAGGCTCACGAGCCTATCGACTGAGCTTATAACTTTCATATCTGGTTCGGTATTGATAATAAGCTTGAATTTGGCTCATATGTTAGATGGATCCAAGTTGAGCCGGGTTTACGAAGGTGGACGTGAGTCAATCCGAGTAGCTTGGCTCAGTTTGAACATCCTAAAGAGGATTATATAGCACAAATAACAGATATGGATAAAGTTACCAGGTGAAGACTACACCTGGTTACCTCTGAAAAAGGAGCTATGAACACACATTAGCATGTCATAAAAGATGACAACAGACCTTGCAGGACTCATTGGAGTGTATGGATTCCATGCTCTGTCACGCATTGGCGTTCTCATGCCATCATGAATAGGAGTTGCTGTAGGACAGACATAAATAAAATTATCACATGGATAGGTTGTTGAGCACAAAACAAACGGAAATTAAAAAAAAAAAAAAAAAAAACACCTCCAGGATCTCTCATAGGAGTCATATATGGATGAAGCGGGGTACGTGAAGGATGCATTGGAGTTTCACTCCCCGAACCATATCTGTTGTTATCACTGAAAAGGTAGAACCAGTTAGAAATTTAAATTTCAACAGTTCCAATCATATAAAGATGAAGTGCAACCATACATACCGATATGGCGTTGAAACATTCACATTATCAGAAATGTGTGCTCGTTCAACTGCATAAATAACATGAATTAATCCATACAATAACGGATGAGCCGAAGATCAGACAAAGCTTCCAGGAAACAAAAAAAGAAAAAAGAACTTGCCTGTAACAACCTTCATCTGGGACTCCAATTCAACTCGAACTGTTGTTCCTTTAACATCAACAACACGTCCCTTGTATCCTTTAAAGGGTCCCATCCTAACTTTAATAGAAGTACCAACTAAGCCGTCATGTCCTCTTCCACCTCTGTGCCTCCCACCAGCTAACAGAATACAATATAATTATAACAAGTCAAAGTCTGAATTCATTTAGTGATTATAATGGTTAAGATAGTTCCATAATAGTCGCTGATATAATACAAACAAGAGATGTCAGATTGAATAAACTGCAGAAAAGAGAAACATACATAAAGGAGGACCTCCTCCTCTGAATGATCTTCCTGGAGATTGAGGACGTGCAGGAGGTCTAAGTTGAGCGACTCTTGACAACATATTACCCTAAGATGTATAAATGGAAGAGGGTCAGTAACAAAGTTGTCACACCAGCAAGGGTAGAAGGCAGACAAAAAATATTAAAAGGAGCAATAAGGTAGAAAAGAAAAGAAGAATGAGAAAGAGTAAAACAGAAATACGGAATATCTTTTATACATTTCTATCCCCATTTGCACGAGATCCACCAACCAATTTACAAGACTGGGATTTTGCACAGATAAATCCAGCGTGCTCCAGATGATGACGGTCATATATGAATAAAATCCCTTGGTAAATATGTTCGACAGGACCTTGTCTCCCCTAATAAATAACAGATATGGTTAGGATGCATCAGATCAAGAAGGCAGAACTAGATGGGGGGAAAGTGCATATCTTACTTTGCATGGACCCTCAAGTACTTTAACGACATCTTTCACCGATATTATGTTTTTCATACAATCTTGTGCAGAATTCTTCTTATCTATCTTGCGTTTGATATCTCTTAATCTAACAAGAGCAACCTCTGCTCTATCTGCAGAACCCTTGAGAACCTGAGAAGCAACAAGCTGTATTTCAAGAAATGCATCCAGCATGACCACTTGAGAAGATTTAGCTTATGCTTGTTACCTGAAAAGCTTCACTTTCTACGCGAATGATTACACCAAAGTTTGAATTACTGCACCAAGGTAGACAAGCGCATAAGAATTCTACGAGTAACGAGCGATATAAATTAACTGCCCGAAAAGTCAAACTTCCACCTCAACCATTAAGACGAAGGCAGAACTGCCTTGAGGTCAGTTAATGTTGCTTATCATTATGCACATCACATGATAAATTACAATGTTCAAAATTACCATCCAAAGATAATAGCTTTCTAAAGGAAGCACGCACTTCAGCTGATTCTTGATTCAACTAACAGTTAGTAATCCAGAAAGAATATTTACGTACATAGCTTCAAACTAAAATATGAGAAATAGCGACGAATCCCCTAAAAATGTGAATGGAGATGCAGTAGCACACATAAAAAAATTTCATTACCTACAAACAAACAAAAAAATCCATGTTGTATTTTTAATTTTCAGCAATCCGGTTTTTAGACGGTTTCTAAAAATACTGGGAACTAAATGAAGCAATTTGAATACTGGGAACTAAATGACGCAATTCAGCCATAATAACCAATTCTACCATCATGTGCTTTGAAGCAACTACTGGTATATATGCACATATATTAATGCATACACAGATAAGCAGAGATGCACATACACAGACATCTGCATCATGTACTCCGGGCTTCAGATATCAATGAATTGGATTTAAGGTGATTTTGGAATTGGGCACAAAAGAGGTTATTATCTTGTACTAAACTAATCGTGCAAGATAATCTCGCTTGTGTCCAGTTCCAGCATATTAAGAAAACAATGAATCCTCTTCGCTGCTTTAGTTTTCAATGATCATATTGCCTTCTTGAGATTCATGTCCAGAAAACACGGGAAGAATTGACTATTGCTATTATCAGAAAAGAATCAGTGTATATCTTTGACGGTTATAATTTCTGTGGATATTTGGAACAGAAGACTCAGCAAGGACTTTTTGTTATTCTTTTCCTAAGAACAAATGCATGAACAGTTTAAAAACTTACTCCAACAGGACAAGATCATGAAGCTCGTAATCCCCAATACGAGTAATACCAGATGTAACTTCTGAGCTCTCGACGACATTGTCGGCAAATACACGGAGCTGAAAATAGCATGTGCCAACATCAATCGAACTGCATTCAATCGGGAAAAAAAATTGTGGTTGATGAAAAAGTACAAACTTAAGGAGTGTGCATTTACTTACAACTTCTTTAGTCGTATCAGACACTATGTTTACAACATGTCCCTGAACTGTAACAACCATACCAGTAGCACCTTCTGATGCACCAGAGACAACCTTAACATGATTCCCAGGTTCAAAATACTTGCAAAGCTCCTTCTCACCCACGGCAAGAGTTTTCTGAGGAACAAGTTAAAAACGAACAAGAAAAGAATCATACCAGTATTCATCCGTTAATATCAACAAGCAGTTCAAAGGGGAGATACACATAAGAAAGCAATCAACACTTTGCTGTACCGGAAGGCCTTTTGCGAATGGTTTGATATGGACTGTGTCTTCCTCAACTTTTTCAACCGACCCCTTTAAATTTTTCAAATCACCCTTGACAATGATAACTCTATCGCCCTTCATAAAATGACCCTTTTTTCTATTTGCAAACAGAGTTGTCAAACTAGTCATATCTCCATCTCCATTTTCAGCAGGTGCGCGAAATTTCTCAAGTTCATCAAAGGTTGGATGAATGTTTTGAGCGCTGATTGATTTCATCGACACATTTTTATATAGGAAACCATCCTTGAACTGCATGCCGTTAATATTATCAAAGTGCTCACCATTCATAGGATTTCGTCGACGCTCCACTCGGAGATGCAAGTCTCTGCACAAAGAAAATAGCTTGCCATATGATCATCTCACAGAACATTAACAATGGTCTTGTTAGTGATCAAACCAAAGTTACCTAGCCTCTTCAACATTCAATAAACGGGGAGCGGGAGTGAATGCCTTCTTTTTCAGAACTTCTCTTCCTTCCTGAAACAAAACTAAAGAGCTCATGACCACAAGAGAATTGTAACATAAAACTACATCAAAATGACAGTTTTTTCATTCTCCAAGCCGGATGAAGTTCAATAACTGCAGTCAAAATATTGTTCAAAGAAATAAAGGCTCTTCAAATGAAATAAGATAAAGAAGATACACCCTGGAAGAGTAATCCGACAAGATTTTACAGTACTAATTCAAAGAGGAAGCGAAGCAATTGCTTCCTACCAATTTATTTGCCAAGGCCTGTAAATCAATCCTTGGTATTAATTTGATGGTGACTCGTTGTCGCACATTATCCACATCCACAACCTACATACACAAAACGCTTGAGCTCAATATCAAAAATTGTAGAGATGAGGAGTCCGAAAGACAGTAGAAAAACAATACCTTTGCCAAGTCACCTTTATATGTCCCAATCTTCATTCTGACCCAAGTGTCCCTTGAAAGATCAATTGCTTTGCTTTCTACTGAAAGCACATCGGTCATTTCCTTGATGGGAACAAGCAAAATCTTACTGCCCGTGAAGATATTCCGCAAACCTTTGCAAGCCTAAGGTAGAATAAACATTGTAAAGATAGAAATTCTTAAATAAATCCTGCTAGAAATGATGCTGACTCACATTTCTGCTGATCAGCAAGAAAAACATAATATTTGAACATTACATACCTCCCTAACATGGGCCTCTTTGTCAGCCTCGACGTATATATAATTTTTCAGATGATCAAGGGCTATGACTGAACGAATTTGCAATTCCGATCCTTTATCTATAAACTTCTGCATTAGACAAACAGCCACCTCTCTCTCATGACCAATCTAGCAGAACAGGACAATAAGAGTTAAAAGACAATTAGTAGCAAATAAAACAACTATGTGATAGCAGGAGCACTAGACTCATACCGCACATTTCACCATCCACAACTTTGGATCTCTGACAGATGGCAGAAGGGCTTGCTGTTCCACCTCCGTGGTCTCCTCGTCATATTCCTGATGACTTGACCTTGCATACCTCGCCTGAATTTTTCTTTCAAGTGCCTCAACGTCTTCCTGATCATCCTCACGAGGTAGCATGGGACGAGAATGCATCCTCCTATTATCAACCTCATCAGGAAGCTCGTCTCCATTATTTACTATGAAGTCTGTATATTCAAGATTCCAAACAATCAGCAAAAAGTGATCTTACATAATTCCCGCAGGTACCCAAACAAGCTGAACATGCTGAAACAAGTGACTGCATTCAATGAAACTCTTAAGTAGATTTTTTGACAGAAACTTTGGAAAAATAGAGTCCAAAATGACAATGACAAAGGAATAGAAATTCAGTTAAGTCATCTCAACTTCTGAATAATTTGGTTTCTAATTCAATATACGGATAGGGTAACGGAAAAGTAAGAAACAAACGAAATTTGATTAGTCTGTTCTTCCTTTTGGCATAAAAACGAAGCGGATATTTTCAACTGAAGATCATAAGAACGCACATACAGAAGGAAAAAATCCACACAACAAAAATGCTGAGGGTAATCAAAAAAAAAATTGAAACTATAAATAACGTTTGCCTGAGAAGTGAGAACATATGATAAACAGTTCATAGGTCACCCTCATAGAACTATAGACGCAAATAATTGCCCAAACTCCCATCAACTTCCACCTATTCTACAAGGTATACAGTGACACCTCCACCTGAACATTTGCTATAGGTCACTGCAATTTTTGCACTATCACATAAAAACCTAGTGCGTGACAAGTGACAAGTAACCTTAAAAGGACTATGTACTGGTGGCTACCCAAATTACAAAGTATCACACCCTATGATTAAGAATCGATTACAGTGAAAGACAATTTAGAATAAATGCTAACAAAGCAAGACTCAATAACGCTCAGACTGCAAGACAGCATACAAGAGTAGAAGAATCCATAAGAACCATGAGTGCAACATAGCGGGAAAAAAAACAATATAAAATGTATCACATCATGCTGTCATTCAATAATGAGTCCTTCAGACCTTTACCTACTCCAGCAAAAGTTGTGCAGGGCCAGGCAAGAGTTCCCAAGAATTTATCAAGAAGCATTTGCACCAAGTATAAGCAACCAAACCAGATACTAGACACGACTAATCATATCATAGCAGCATATATGATTTACGTCTCTCTATTCAGGATATGACTTGCACCAAATTCTATTTAAAAAACCGAATCATTGCACGGAAACAAACTAAAATAATAGCAAAGCAAAGAACTTTTTAACCACCTCCATATGCTTATTGCTATTTCATAGCATTTGTCTCCTCTTTTCTTTAAGTTGTATAACCCAGAGACAAATATAGCTAACTCTCCAAAAAAGTATATTCCAAAATGTAGATTTGACCATTTATCTTGCCAGATAAATGAAAAGAGCATGCCCTTTTTCCTTCATGGAAGACTTGAACGATTGCTTTCACGAAAAAGGAATGCAAAGAATGTTCAAAACCATAGTTATAAGGAAAGCACCTCCCCCCTCGTCCCACGGCCCAGAACATGAGTCAAAAAATGTGGGTCATCTTCATCCCGAGTTGTCAGGGAACACGACCCAAATTGCTCAAACCATGGTACCCAAAAATAAAAAAAGGTTTTGTAGAAACTGACCTTGGATTGTGTTTCGTGAGGGAGAGAGAGAGAGAGGAACGACGTGGGTATCAAAGGGAAGAGAAGGAAGTGATCTGTGAGGATGACTGAGACGTGAAGAGAGGGTGGGTTTGTCGTGGACAGGGCCAGAAAAGAAGCTCAGGGTTCTTTCTTTTTCTCATTGCTAAATTGTTAGTTTAGGTTCGATGGTGGGTCACGCTAGGATGCAATTATGTGTTAGCGGGGTTAATTTCACTACCTACACTTGAGGTTTGGTAAAATTTGAACGTCCACCATTTTCTTTTGGATTTGATTATAATATTAAAAAAAAAAAAAAAAAAAAAACTAATTACTTCATACTTCATATATATGTTATTTACATTATGACTATAGATATATATGTGTATATAAACATATTAAATTTAGTGGCGACCTAAAATATATTTAACATTGTTCCGCGTTCCTTACTGGCGCACCAACTGATCCAACCCCTAGCGTACCCAAAATTAACTAAGTCACATTCCTCTTTCCCGAATCCGCCCAACGTCCCGATACGTTCCGAGTTTCTGGTAACTATGTTCAAAACTGCCCTGGAATGATATGAATTAGGGCTGGAGTACTGCAGGCATGCAGTTGGATAGATACTCCACAAATGAGGTTCATTTTGTTGTTGTTCATAAGCTAATATGGATACACATGGAATTTTTCTTCCACTTCACCCTCTCCAATGACATATTTTCTTCAATTCTAATTAGACACAAACCGTTAAGGCATATTTTCTTCCATTGTAATTAGGACACATATTGCTTTGATCACCCTTATCCAGGTTTTCTTAGGTAATTAGGTCTGCATTTACCCGCACACCATCTGATCACTTCTCCACTCTTCACGCCTCCTACTTGGTCTCCGTCTCACATGGCCACACAACCTAAGACGATTCTCCCTCATCTTATCTTCAATGGATGCAACTCCTATTTTCTTCTTAATCACCTCATTCCTCAAAGGTTCATCTTGTATATGACCATACATCCACCGTAGTAGACACATCTCCACCACATTCATCTTATGAATGAGAGACAATGTTTCAAGACCTAACACTCAGTTCCATATAACAGTGCGGGCCTAATTGCCACGCGGAAGAATTTTTCCTTCAATCCATGGGGTATGTCGGGATCTCATAAAAACCATGTGGTACTCTTCTACTTCAACCAACTTGTTTTGATATTATGAGCCAGTCTCCATCCAGTTCTCCATCTTTTTGGATAATAGATCCAAATTAGCGAGAGAGTGAGAAAATACGCAAGGACCTTTGACATTGCATCACAGATGTTTCCACATGAGACATACCTAGAAGAGTATGTTTTCGCCAACCCCCCCCCCCCTTGTCGGATTATTAAACAAAAAAAAGGAGACAATAAAGAGGGAAACAAGGATCCTTAAAAAGGTATCTAGAGTAGCATTAAATTTACTAGAAACTAGAAAATTGATAGTCACATGGCAACTTCATCTAAAAAAACTATAAGAAAAGCCATCTAAAGCCTACTAATGAACTCGTAAAGTCCATGCGAAAGATGGAAATAGTGTGCGAAAGACTGTGAAATTTGATAAAGGACCCCACCGCCACCACATTTATTCACAGCCCATTAAAATGTGGCAAATACAATCGGGTGCGGGATGCAAAGGGCTCAAGGAAAAACAAATAAGGCGCCTCAAATTTCTAAGATCCCGAAACCACCAGCCACCCCGACCTAATTCATGATAAGCCCACCAACTTCCTGGCTTTTATGCAAGTTTAAATGGGAACCTATTCAAGATTCATGATATAGAGAAGCCAATTTATTTTATAAGAGTCCAATAATACATAAATTTTCTAGCAATAATCAGTTTGTTGTGTTGAGTCTGTGTGATTGCAATCCCTTGGGTGCGCTCAAGAAATCTAGGTGTGATGCCTACCACCTACAGTTGCCTATGTGTGAAGCCAGGCTTTTTTTCAATTTTTTATTACTAATTTGAAACCAAATTATGCATGAACACGCTTCTGTCTGCATTACAAATGTAGGAGAAAAAGATCTAACTTACATTTGTGCATCAAAAGATCCATCGAAAACTGCCACCACATATAACCTCATGATCTTTCTACCTAAACCTATAAGCACCAAGAAGCAGCATACCTCATTAGAGCAACTCCATGCTCCACCTCCACAAGAAAGGAGGAATAAAAGCTAACCGACCCCCTTAATTCAGACCAGTCCCCACCCGCTAAATTCAGACCAGTCGATATCAATTTTTCAATGAAACGAACATCAAAAAAATTCCAATGAAATGAACAAAGTCATGGTGCATCCCCCTCCTAAATGTGATGCTTAATAGCCAGCATACGCAGAATTCCTAGGCTGCCTTCTCCAGCTAGTCTTCCACACACTATGTTCAGAATGTCTTTTTATCTACGTAGACCGCAGACTTTATGTTTCAACTCGTGTGAAACTAAACAACCACTATCATTATCAAGCTAACTAAATTTCTCAAAAATAATCCTTTATAAGTTACTGGTTGAAGTGACTATTACACGTCTAGAATTCTCTCCTTTTGTGCAAACCTATACAACTGCCAAACTTCACTTTTCCAAAACGATTCCCAATTAACTCTATTCACAGTTCCTCCTCTCCTTTTGAAAGCCAAAAGGACTACATACAAATATATATAAAAATATGTATGTATATATATACATATATATATATATATACTTAAAATCTAATGCCACTTACCAATATTTTCTCGCAGGGAAGAAAGAAAAGCTAGAATTTCAGGAATCGTCCCCATCAGCATAATCCAAAGCAAAGACACATTTAGATAGCTTCCTAACAGTATCTCCTATGCACACTACAGAGTAATAAAAGTCCTGGCCCTTTAACATACTAATTAGGCACAGCATTCACGCTTCGGATATTCAGACGAAAATAATAAATTTCATTCAGAAAGATCACCACGTATCCAACATGAAACCAGAAATCAGGATGGTCGAGAATATCTAAAAGTTCAATTCCTTCTCCACTCATAGCATGATGTTACATAGGTTTACTAACGATTAACAAGTGGGACGCTGCCTTATAGCCAACAAAGAATAAAACAATAAAATCAAATAGTTCTTGTGCCATGTCTTATTTCTGCATACATGTAAGCAAGTTTCATACAAGACAAATGAGAAAAAGTAAAATGACCTTCCTAATCAATCTCCATACAAGCCAACAAAGAAAAATGAAAGCATACGTGTTATGCTTTAGTTATCATATGCTGAGGAGCATGTAGGTCTCTATGTCAATAAACAAGAACAGTTTAACAATCTTGTATTAAAACCAATAAAATTTATGCAGAGAAACATAAATATGACCAAAGTCTGCAGCTACTGATGATCATGAATCATACTAACTGAACAACGGGACTGTGTAATGGGAAAAAGTCAAAGAATTTATTATAGAAGATTCAAGAAAATTGAAGTTAAATCATAAAAAGAAATAAAAGAATCGAAACCCTAACCGTCGTCCCCATCTTCTTCCTCCTCCTCTTCATCACTATCGACAAGAGCTTCTAGGTCAAAAAATTCAGACCCCGTCCGCTTCTTAGGACGATGACGACCACCACCATGCCGACTTCTACCGCCGCCCTGCCCATATTCCTCGTCGTCATCATCATCCTCCTCTTCCTCCTCATCCTCATAGTCGTCTTCATCCTCTCTAAGGCGCTTTTGTCCGCCGGTATTACCACCGTAACCTTCATCTTCCTCATCCGATTCGTACTCCGCCTCAAGGTCTTCTTCGTCCTCGTCTCCCCTGCGGCGCGGCATTTTCTCTCACTTACTCTCAAAATTGAATCGAAAATCACACAAGAACACGAGTATTTGCGTGGAAAGATGCGGGAGCTATGGCAAGTATTTATAGTGAAAATAACCCTAGAAATTGGGAAAATCAAGGGGAATTGGGGGCGAATGGAAGTTACGATTGAGAGGTGTTTGCTTTGGCTGATTGAATCGAGTGAAGGAATTCTTTGGGCTTCTTGAAGATTAGGGCTTTTATTGTTGAAAGAGATAAAGATTTGAGATTGAACTGAGAGTGTTTTCAATCTAATCTATGGCGGAAATTGGGAGATTTTAGAGTCATCGGACGTCAATCAGAGCCGACAGTGTCTCTAATTTAAGGGGCAACTACCATTTAGTGCCTCATCCTAATTAAAATTACCGTCTAGTCTAAGGAATTTTCAATATTACCACCTAGTCCAAGGGTTACTAAAAAGACACTTATGCCCTTAATAAATAATGAAAAATTACATTAATGCCACTCTATCCATCATTTCACTTTCTCTCTTCAACCACTATGACCACCTTTGACCACCCATCCCAACCACCTCCGGCCACCATTTTCCGGCGACCACCTCCGGCCACCATTTTCCGGCGACTTTTTCCGGCCACCGTTTTCCGGCGCCCATCTCCGGTCACCTTTTCCGGTGACTATCACCGGCAACCATTTTCCGGCCACCACCTCTGGCCACCATTTTCCGGCGACCACCTCCGACGACCATTTTCCTTTGTCCATTTTATTTTTGAGAAAATTACCGTAGGGTCCCTCATTATAAGCTAAATTACCACCTAATCCACGCACATTTTCAATATTACCATGTAGTCCACGCACATTTTGAATATTCCCAACTAGTCCATTAATATAATAGAATCCCAAAACTACCCCCGATTATAAATATAACCTTACCCCCTCCTCTCTCACAAACACGCACTGCCTCTCTCTCTCTCCCCCCCAAATGCCCGACCTTCCTCCCATTTCCGGCGACCTCACTCCTTCCGTCTCCGGCGGCCTCTCCCTTCTCAATCGCCGGCGACCTACCCCTTCCCCCAACCTCCGACCACTCCCTCCATCGTCTCCGGCGACCCCCACCCAACTCCTCTACTTTCCCTCACCAAGTCTCTCGATCTATCATACCCCCTCCGGCGACCCCTACCCAACTCCCCCGGCGACCCCCACCCAACATTTCCGGCGAGTCTTCCCCACCTCCGGCGAGACTTCCCACCTCCAGGTAGATCTCATTTCGCTTCTCTCTCACAAACACGCACTGCCTCTCTCCCTCTCCCCCCAAATGCCTGACCTTCCTCCCATTTCCGGCGACCTCACTCCTTCCGTCTCCGGCGGCCTCTGTCTTCTCAATCGCCGGCGACCTACCCCTTCCCCCAACCTCCGACCACTCCCTCCATCGTCTCCGGCGACCCCCACCGTAAGTTACTCGGTTTTGTTGCTTCCAGATTTGACCGGAGTTCTCCAGATTTGACCGGAGTTCTCCAGATTTGGCTTCTTTTGATCTTCAGTAGTTAAAACCATTAGTTGATAGGTTTTTTGGATTTAACTGGTTGACAATCTTTGTGAAATTTGATGGAGATATTTCGTTTAATTTTTTTTTTCCCCAAGTTTCAGACCTAGGTTAGGGGAGGATGGGGTAACTTACGGGGGTTTTATTCGAATGTTTGTTATTTATATTTGTAAGGGCAAATAGGTCATTTAGGAGCGTGTTTAGTTATGGAGGCTGTTTTAATATTTTGGTAATAATATTTATTAAATTACTAACGCCCGTTAAATCTATTAATATTCATTAACAATTTTGGTTATTTTTTAATTTATCAATAGTACGCATAGTACTTTTGTTGTTTCAGTAGTACAAAAGTCAAAATCAAAATCTCGAGTAATACGCACGTCAATTTGGTAATTTACTCAAATATAAAGGGATATATTCATTGACATGATCGGTTTTGTCTTTTACATCCTCGTGATCTCATAGTGCACCATGAATAATGGGGTTCAGTTCAACCGTTCAATGCGCGCCAAACAAAAATTAAGTACTCTCCCTCTTTACAATTAAATGTTTCGAAAAGAGATTATAAGATTATATATAAATCTTTGTCACCAAATCGTACCAAATCGTACAAAAAGTAGAGAATTTCATATATCCCTTAAAATAAAATTTAAACACTTATTTAAAGACAAATGTAATACTTCATTTGAACATTTTAAATCCAGTGTGGGGATTGTTAAAAATGGACAGTCACTTTGGTGGGTCAAGTAATCAATAAAAAAGAGATGTGTATCAATCCTTTAATCCTATGAACTTTTTTCTTTTGAAGGATCATCCCGATACATTTTTTTTTTTTTTGAAAGAATCATCTCGATACATTTAATATGATGTAATTACTCAATTTGGTTGTTTTAGGAACAAGTGCGAACTTATTATTGTAATAAGTACGAACTTGTTTTTTAATTTTTGTTTTGTGTGTGTGAACAATTGTTCGTTATTGGTAGTTGTTATTCGAATAAGTGTGAATTTGTTTTTTGTTGTTCGCAAAAAAATTGTGAATTTGTTCTTGAAACAATTGTAATTTATTTTTTGAAACAATTGTGAACTTATTGTTAAAACATTTGTGAACATGTTCTTGGAAACAAGTGCGAACTTACAATTGCGTGCTTGTTTTTTGAATAAGTGCGAACTTGTTATTGGAACAATTGCGAACTTGTTTTCGAAACAAGTGCGGACTTGTTATTGGAACAATTGCGAACTTACAACTACGAACTTACAATAGTGAACTTGTTCTTGAAAAAAAAAGTTTTTTTTTTTTGAAAAACGTGAACTTGTTCTTGGAACAAGTGTGAACTTGTTCTTGAAACAATTGCAAACTTGTTATTGGAACTTTTGCGAACTTACAATTGCGAACTTACACCTATGAACTTGTTCTTGAAAAAAAAAACAGTTTTCTTTTTTTAAAAAAAAATGTGAATTTGTTCTTGGAACAAGTTCACATTGCGAACTTACAATTGTGAAATTACAATAGCGAACTTACAACTGTGAACTTTTCTTAAAAAAAAAAATTTTGAAAAATGTGAATTTGTTCTTGGAATAACTGTAAACTAGATTTGGAACAACTGTGAACTTATTCGGGAATAACTGTGATTTTGTTCTTGAATTTTTATTTTTTTTGAAAAATGTGAATTTGTTCTCAAGTACGAACAGTTGTAAACTTACAACTGTGAACTTGTTCGAACAATTGCGAACATGTTTTTGGAACAAGTACGAACTTGTTATTGGAACAATTGCGAAACTTACATTTGCGAACTTACAATTGTAAACTTAAAACTGTGAACTTACTGATTAGTTCACAGTTGTTTGGTCGCCGGATTCGATCGTGTTTTTAGTAGTTTTGTTGACAACTGTGAACTTACTGATTAGTTCACAGTTGTTTGGTCGTCGGAGTTGTTTAGATGACAACTGAGAACTTACTGATAAGTTCTCAGTTATTTGATCACCGGAGATGGTCGACGGAGGTGGTCGCCGGATTATGGCACCAAAAAAATACTCGCCGAAGGTGGTCGCCGAAAAATGGTTGACGGGGGTGGTTGTCAAAAAATAGTCGCCGGAAAAGGTGATCGGAGGTGGTCGCCGGAGGTGGTCACCGGAAAATTGTGGCCGGGGGTGGTCACCGGAAAATGGTGGCCGAAAAATTGTGGCCGGAGGTGGTTGCCGGAAATGGTGGTCGGAAAACGGTACCCGGAAAATGGTGGCCGGAGGTGGTCGCCGGAAAATGGTTGCCGGAGGCGGTCGCCGGAAAATGGTGGCCGGAGGTGGCCGTCGGAAAATGGTGGCCGGAGGTGGCCGCCGGAAAACGGTGGTCGGAAAATTGTGGTCGGGGGTGGTCGCCGGAAAATGGTGCCCGGAGACGGCCGCCGGAAAATATTGCCGGAAATATTCCCAGAAAAGTGGCCGGAAAATGGTGGCCGGAGGTGGTCGCCGGAAAATGGTGGCCGGAAAATGGTTGCCGGCGGTGGTCGCCGGAGGTACCCGCCGGGAAACGGTGGTCGGAAAATTGTGGCCGGAGACGGCCGCCGGAAAATGGTCGCCTGAAAATGTCGCCGGAAAATATTGCCGGAAAAAGGTTTCCGGAGGTGGTGGCCGGTCGGTCAAAGTTGTTGACCGGTGAGAAGGTGAAAGGTTGAGGAGGGAGGGGTAATCATGTAATTTCCAGTCATTTAGTAAGGGCATCCATGCCCTTTTAATATCCCTTGGACTATGTGGTAATATTGAAAATACCTTGGAGTAGGTGGTAGTTTAGATTATAATGAAGGACTAAATGGGAGTTGCCCCTTTATTTTTTTGAAAAAAAACAATCATTCTTTATTTAAAAAACAACTAGACATTTTCTACAATAACAAATTAAAAGCTCTTAGCAACAAATTCACATTTAAAAAAGAAAAAAAATATATTCAAGAACAAATTCACAGTTGTTTAAGAACAAATTCACAGTTGTTTCAGAACAAGTTCACAGTTGTAAGTTCGCATTTGTTCCAAGAACAAATGTAAATTTGTTCTTGTTCCAATTGTAAGTTCGCATTTGTTCAAAAAAAAAAAAAAAAAAACACATTTGTTCTTGTTCCAAGAACAAGTTCGCAATTGTTCCAATAACAAGTTCGCAATTGTTCCAAAAACAAGTTCGCACTTGTTCCAAAAACAAGTTCGCAATTGTAAGTTCGCAATTGTAAGATCGCACTTGTAAGTTCGCACTTGTAAGTTCACAATTGTAAGTTCGCAATTGTAAGTTCGTAATTGTTCCAATAACAAGTTCGCACTTGTTCCAAAAACAAGTTCGCAATTGTAAGTTCGCAATTGTAAGATCGCAATTGTAAGTTCGCACTTGTAAGTTCACAATTGTAAGTTCGCAATTGTTCCATTAACAAGTTCGCACTTGTTCCAAAAACAAGTTTGCGATTGTAAGATCGCAATTGTAAGTTCACAATTATAAGTTCGCAATTGTATGATCGCAATTGTAAGTTCACAATTGTGAGTTCACAATTGTAAGTTCGCAATTGTTCCAATAACAAGTTCGCACTTGTTCCAAAAACAAGTTCGCAATTGTAAGTTCGCAATTGTAAGATCGCAACTGTAAGTTCGCACTTGTAAGTTCACAATTGTAAGTTCGCAATTGTTCCATTAACAAGTTCGCACTTGTTCCAAAAACAAGTTCGCAATTGTAAGTTCACAATTGTAAGTTCGCAATTGTATGATCGCAATTGTAAGTTCACAATTGTAAGTTCGCAATTGTAAGTTCGCAATTGTTCCAATAACAAGTTCGCAATTGTTCCAAAAACAAGTTCGCAATTGTAAGTTCGCAATTGTTCCATTAACAAGTTCGCACTTGTTCCAAAACACAAGTTCGCAATTGTAAGATCGCAATTGTAAGTTCACAATTGTAAGTTCACAATTGTAAGTTCGCAATTGTATGATCGCAATTGTAAGTTCACAATTGTAAGTTCGCAATTGTAAGTTCGCAATTGTTCCAATAACAAGTTCGCACTTGTTCCAAAAACAAGTTCGCAATTGTAAGTTCGTAATTGTAAGATCGCAATTGTAAGTTCGCACTTGTAAGTTCGCAATTGTAAGTTCGCAATTGTAAGTTCGCAATTGTTTCATTAACAAGTTCGCACTTGTTCCAAAAACAAGTTCGCAATTGTAAGTTCGCAATTGTATGATCGCAATTGTATGATCGCAATTGTAAGTTCACAATTGTAAGTTCGCAATTATAAGTTCACAATTGTTCCAATAACAATTTCGCACTTGTTCCAAAAACAAGTTCGCAATTGTAAGTTCGCAATTGTAAGATCGCAATTGTAAGTTCGCACTTGTATGTTCACAATTGTAAGTTCGCAATTGTAAGTTCGCAATTGTTCCATTAACAAGTTCGCACTTGTTCCAAAAACAAGTTCGCAATTGTAAGATCGCAATTGTAAGTTCACAATTGTAAGTTCGCAATTGTATGATCGCAATTGTAAGTTCACAATTGTGAGTTCACAATTGTAAGTTCGCAATTGTTCCAATAACAAGTTCGCACTTGTTCCAAAAACAAGTTCGCAATTGTAAGTTCGCAATTGTTCCAATAACAAGTTCGCACTTATTCCAAGAACAAGTTCACACTTGTTCCAAGAACACGTTCACAGATGTTCCAAATACAAGTTTGCAATTGTAAGTTCGCAAATGTCCAATAATAGGCCTACCAAACACTAAACACTAATAATAAATGGCTACAAGAATTTGAATTCTTTTCAAGTTGGATTCAAATCCCTCAAATATCTTCATATAACAGCCACCAATTAAGTAAACAAATGAGACATCTAAAATAGTTTTTTTTTTTTTTTTTTTCAAGTGGGACGGAAGAAATACATATTTTCAATAAAGATAATCTATACTATATCAATATATTGATGATATATATACATGGGGAAATGACAATTTAGGTCCAAAGTATAGGGGGTGTGCCAATAGGGGTCTGATGTTTCAATTTTGTCAATTTAAGGTCCAAAGTTACCAACGTTAGTCAGTTAAGGGTTTTTCGACGGAAATGTTAGAAAAATCCAGTTAAGTGTCATGTATTTTGCACGTGTACTTAACGGAGGGTTAATTTGGTCACTGTTTAGATAACCCTTCAAATAACCCACCTAAAACCCAATATGGAACGAAAATTACCCCCAACCCATTCCATGCTTGGAGGAGAATCGCTCCTACCTGTTCAAACAAAATTCCACCTTTCTTCTTCTTCAAATTTAGGGATTTTGACTTTATTGAGCAATTGAAGATTTGTGTTGAGTGATTAATTGTGGTTGCAGGATATAGATGAGGAAACAAAACAAAGAGCAGTAGTGGATCCAATTGAGCCGACGAAGGTTCTCGGAGTTACGAAAGAACACGTCGCTAACCTTAAAATCGTCGTCCCCACTCATCACCACTGCTCTGTTCGACTATTTGAGCCTGTTTTATTTTCCATTGTGCTTGCTACCATGGATCCGTATACGATAAATGATTTATATTTCAAATTTAATTTTTTAAATAACTTTTACTTTTAGCAAATTTTGTCCTGATAACGGTGGTCAATGATGGTGGCGGTGTTGGGCTTATGGTGGCGGTGCTGGGTTGATATTGATGGTGAGGGTCGGTAATTATGGTGATGGTCAACAATGGTGGTCAATGATGGTAGAGAGGGGAGAGAGTATATCCCTTTTAAGCATATTTTTTTAAAAACGGAAAATATCATATATTTTTTTAACAATGAGTACATTAATTGGTTTCAAAAAAAAAAAAAAATCAATGAGTACATTAATTGATGTTTGCTTTAAAAAAAAAAAAAACTATAAGTACATTTACTATTAAGACAATAAGATATAGTATTAATGAAATATTTTATTTTTTGTTTTCAAATAAAAAAAAAATTTTTACATATTAAAAGAATTTTATGGAAACAAATATTAAATATATTATTCTTCATAACAATTTATCAAGGAGCAGTATTTTATTTATTGAGGATATGGTATTTAAGGGTATATTGGAAATTTTAACCATAAATAACGTCAGTTAAGTCACATGTGCAAGGCACGTGACACTTAACTGGATTTTTCTAACATTTCCGTCCAAAAACCCTTAACTGACTAACGTTGGTAACTTTGGACCCTAAATTGACATTGGAACGTCAGACCCCTATTGGCACACCCCCCCTATACTTTGGGCCCTAAATTGTCATTTCCCCTATATACATATATTATATTATAGCCAAAATGGAGCATAAAATCATGATTCTAAAGAGAAAATTGGTAAGTGCTCACCATAAAATTACCGAAATTCAAAATCAAGCCAAGATGAAATTTGGTCACACATGGTTTTGCTATGCTCATACCCAACACCCATGGTGGACCCCTTCCATTCACATGGGATGCTCTCTCTCACACACACATAAAAGACATAAAAGACAGACACACACATAAAAGACAGTCTAAAGCCAACGAAAAAAATACAAATTAGAGAAAGAAGAAATACAAATTGTTTTTTGCTATGCCCATACCCAACACCCATGGTTTTGCGTAGGCGAACGGTCGCCGGAACTGGTAAGGTCGTTTGGAGAGTTCGCCGGAGATATTGAAGGACGGACAAATCTAATGGGATGGTCGGCTGCAGTGGAGCAAAAGGGGAAAGGTGGTCGATGCAGGGGAGGTCGCCGGAGGATGAGGATGGGGATCAGAGAGGTCACCGGAGCAGCGTTTGAAGACGACCGGAGAGACTAGATCAGTGATGGACGCAGAGGCCAGATCTGTGAAGATAGAGTGGGATCTGGCCAGAGATTCGGATCTGGCCGGAAAGTGAACGGAGATGGTCGCCGGGGTTCGGAGATCGAGGGGAAAGGTCGCCGCAGGTGGAGAGAAGGGTCGTCGGCGATGGGGAAGGGAAAGGTCACCGGAGGTGGGGGATGGAGAAGAGAGAGAACGAAGTGAGAGAAAGTAGAGAGAGAAGGTAGTTTGCGTCTGAATGTGTGGAGATGGGAGGGGTTGCTGTTTTAATTGAAGATAAGGGTAGTTTCGGGATTCTATTATATTAATGGACTAGATGGGAATATAGAAAATACGCGTGGACTATGTGGTAATATTGAAAATGAGCTTGGATTAGATGGTAATTTCAATTAGAATAAGGGACTATGTGGTAATTTTCTCCTAATTTAATTTGGTTTTTGTTTAGGGGCAACTCCCATTTAGTCCCTCATTAGAATCTAAACTACCACCTAGTCCAAGGTATTTTCAATATTATCACCTAGTCCAAGGGATATTAAAAGGGCATGATTGCCCTTACTAAATGACTGGAAATTACATGATTACCCCTCCCTCCTCAACATTTCACCTTCTCACCGGTCAACAACTTTGACCGACCGGCCACCACCTCCGGCCGACCACCACTTCCGGCAACCTTTTTCCGGCCACTTTTCCGTCAATATTTTCCGGCAGGTTTTCCGACGGCCACTTCCGGTCACCTTTTCCGGCGCCCACCCCCGGTCTCTTTTTCCGGTGACATTTTCCGGCGACCACTTCCGGCCACCATTTTCCGGCGACCACCTCCGTCCACCATTTTCCGGCCACCGTTTCCGGCGACCACCTCCGGTGACCATTTTCCGGCGGTCGCCATTTTCCGGCGACCACCTCCGGCCACCATTTTCCGGTCACCATTTCCAGCGCCCACCTTCGGACACCATTTCCCGGCGGCCACCTCCGACCACCATTTTCCGGCGACCACCTCCGATCACCATTTTCCAGCGACCAACTCCGACCACCATTTTCCGGCGACCACCTCCGACCACCATTTTCCGGCTATCATGTTCCGGCGACCACCTCCGATCACCTTTTCCGGCGACCATTTTTTGACAACCACCTCCGTCAACCGTTTTTCGGCGACCACCTTCGGCGAGTATTTTTTTGGTGCCATAATCCGGCGACCACCTCCGTCGACCTTTCCGGCCACCATTTTCTAGCTACCACCATCTCCGGTGATCAAATAACTGAGAACTTATCAGTAAGTTCTCAGTTGTCATCTAAACAACTCCGGCGACCAAACAACTGTGAACTAATCAGTAAGTTCACAGTTGTCAAAAAAACTACTAAAAACACGATCGAATCCGGCGACCAAAAAACTGTGAACTAATCAGTAAGTTCACAGTTGTAAGTTTACAATTGTAAGTTCGCAAATGTACGTTTCGCAATTGTAAGTTCGCAATTGTTCCAATAACAAGTTCGTACTTGTTCCAAAAACATGTTCGCAATTGTTCGAACAAGTTCACAGTTGTAAGTTTACAAATTGTAAGTTCAAAAATGTAAGTTCGCAAATGTAAGTTCGCAATTGTAAGTTCGCAATTGTTTCAATAACAAGTTCGCACTTGTTCCAAAAACAAGTTCGCAATTGTAAGTTCGTACTTTTTCCAAGAACAAGTTCGCACTTGTTCGAACAAGTTCACAGTTGTAAGTTCGCAATTGTAAGCTCGCAATTGTTCCAATAACAAGTTTGCACTTGTTTCAAAAACAAGTTCGCAATTGTAAGTTCGTAATTGTTCTAATAACAAGTTCGCACTTGTTCTAAGAACAAGTTCGCACTTGTTCCAAGAACAGGTTCACAGATGTTCTAACAACAAGTTCACAGTTGTTCCCAAAATAAGTTCCTATTTTTTTCAAAAAAAAATTCCATTAAATGTTGCCTATACACAGCTCATCACAAAGAGAGAATGACTACAGATTACCACAAAACTCGAAGTTATAATCTCAAACTACTCAACACTTCAACGAAACACATTAAGCAACATCAATTAAAATAATCACATACATTCAGCACAGACAACAGAAACCTAATTGAACCATCCATTACAAGAACCAAAACCGAAGTACAACCATTACCAATTCAATTGTAAAAATGACTTCATAATCACGAAAATGGATGTGAAATTCCTCAATTAAACATAATGAGTACAATGATAACCAAAGTTCATCATTTCCAAAACTATGCTAAAAGTTACTCTACAATCACAAAATAAATACAAAATCCCTCAATCCAATGTAATCAATAGACAAAAAAAAAAGTGCGATTAAACTAAAAACAACTCACCAGATCATGTGTTTCGAAAAAAAAAAAAAAAAAAAAAAAACTCACCAGATCATAACGAATACGAAGACCGTCGTACTCAAACGCCGTAGTGGTTCCGTTTCCATCTGCCCTTTCCATTGCCTCCATTTCTACCCTCTCGCAGGAAAATTAATTTCTGTCAACGAATTCCGATACCCTCAAAGAATCTGGAGATCTGCCATGTTGAAGGACGACCGGAGAAGAGTCGCCGGCGAGGGAGAAGGTGGTCAGAGTATGATGAAAGAAGAGTTAGATCTGGCCAGAGAGGCCAGATCTATGACTGTTCGGAGGTGGTGAAGGGGTGAACGGAGGGCGGTCGGTGGTTGGGAGGAGTGGTGGACGGAGATATGGGGAGCAGAGATAGAAAGTATAGAGAGTGAGGATAGGCGGAGTAGAGAGAAGGTCATGGGAGTTGGGGAGGGAAACGGTCGCCGGAGTTGCGGAGGGAAACAATCGCCGGTATTGGGGACGCGAGATGGCTGCCAGAGGGGATGCTAGAGAGAGAAGGTAGAGAGAGGGAGAGAAAGTAGCGTATGAGAGGAGAGGGGAGGGGGGGTTGTGTTTTAATAAGGGGTAGGTTTGGTATTTCAAATTAGTAATGGACTCTATGGTAATTTATTTTTAATCGTGGATTAGGTGGTAAATCAGAAAATAGGCTTGGACTAGGTGATAAATTCACTTAGGATGAGGGATTAAGTGGTAATTTTCTCTTTTGTTTATTTTTCTTTATTGATTTTCTTGAGACGGAGCAGTGTCATGTGGGAGGAGTATAACTTAGGGCATGTATGTTTGGTAACCCTAATTTGGAATACTTTAACAGATTAAAATATTAAGTTTGTTTGGTAAGGGAAATTTCAATCACTTAAATTGTTAAGATTATCTTAAACTAAGATATTAATTTTAAGCTAGTATACAAGTCTTAACAAGGTAAGAGGAGGGGAGATAAGAAAGGAAATGGGTTCAAAGCCACTCATCAACATTTTATTTGTTTATTTAATGTTACTTTCTTTTGTTGAAATAGTTTATTTTTTCATTCAGATTAAATATGATAAAATTAAAATGAAATTATTTTTATATTATAAATTTTTATAATATTTTAGTTGGGTATCATAATTAAATTTTATCGATTTGTTTTTGTCAAAATTTGGTAAAATTGATCAAAATAGTGAAGAACTTAATTAATGTGGGACAAATGAAAGTACCAATAAAAAATTGTTCAAATATTATTATTATCGGTCTAAATAAAATATAATTTGACAAATAATTATGATTATTTTTGTTTGGTGTATAAACAAAAAGAATAATCAAGTAAAAGAGATGAGACTAATTTTTGAGTGATTATTTACAATTTTGATTAAATTCATATGTAGTTTGTCAGTACCAAACAAACTAAAGTCTTACAAATTCAGCAACTTAATGATTTCAGCTCTACATTTTCAGAGCTTAATTTTCAGCTTTACCAAACAGGCCCTTAATGTCTAACTAGCGGGTAACCCGTGCTCTGCACGGAAAACCAATACTATGTCTTAAAAAATATTTTAACTATAGTTAACTAATATAGTAATCATTATTTTAACTAATATTATTAATAATAAAAATTAATCTATATGATTACTATTATTATAATAACTATTATAATTAATTAATACTATTGATAGTAATAGTTAATGTATATATTAATAACAATGATTAATCTATATAATAATACTTATTAATATATTTATTATAATAAAATAATATTATTAATAGCAATAGTTAATTGATATATTAACTATTATGATTGATTAATATTAAAAATCAATAACATAACTTATATGATAACTATTATAATTAACTAATACTAATAATAGTAATAGTTAATGTATGTAGCCTATTATATTTAACCAATACTATTAATAGTAAAAAATAACTTATAAAGTAACTATTATGGTTAACTAATACTATTAATAGTAATAATTAACTTATATATAGTAACTATTATAGTTAACTAATACTATTAATAGTAATAGTTAACTAATACAGTAACTATTATAGTTAACTAATACTACTATTAATAGTAATATTTAACTTGTATTGTAACTAATATTGTTAACTAATACTATTAATAGTAATTGTTAACTTATACTATTAATAGTAATAGTTAACTTATACTATTTATTAATAGTAATAGTTAACTCATATAATTACTAATATGATTAACTAATAGTATTAGCTAAGAATGAGAATATCAAAAGTCATTATATTTTAGGATGATGTTGATGTGGCTTCTCCAAATTCAATTTTTTACTAAAACATGTACACATGTCAAACCCACAACTCTCCTCACCAACATTAATATATATATATATATATATATATATATGTAGATTTTAGAAAATTTTGTTTCAAATGTTTATCTATTCTTTTACTTTTTTATTCTTACATAATTTTTTGATTTTTTTTTAACTAATAGTACATCTATAAAAATATTCATGCATCATTTCCTTCAAACGAGTACAACATCTGTGCATTAAACGCACGAATAGATAAACATTACAATTAACTAAAAAAATTATATTAATCTTTTTATTAAAACAAATAATAATTTAAAAACATATAATTTATTTTTTCTTTAACAAAGTACGTTATCGCTTCAATATAGGAAATAGGGAATTCATAATATCCATTGAAATTCTAATTAGATGTTGTCTTTAATTTATGTCACATTTCTTTATCTTTCTCCTCATGACTACTAATTTAAATTAGCACTTCTTTGTTTGTCTCGATTGATGGGTTTTTACTTTTTTTTTTTTGTATGTCTCAATTTAAAGTTTTTACTTTATATTATTACTTAAAATGGATAATGAAACATACTTATCATTTTCATGACAAAAACTCCATACCCACTTTTCACTCTTACTTTGCCTTTCATACTCGCAAAATTTAATTTTTGTTATTCCCCACGCCTTAAATCGGGACCCGCGGAGAATGAAGTTTCATTTGTCAAGTGTTTAAAACAGAAATGACACCTATCATCCCTAGAAACCCATTAGAAATGTGCGCGTGAATGGCACATGACACCATTCTATTCATCAATGAAACCTAATTTGACTTCTTAATTTGGACCGTAATTAGTACTTGAGTTGTTCTACTTTGATTTACTAATCACTCACCATAATCATAACTCTCTAACTTCCCAGCTCGATTCCTCTTCATCAAGATCTCAACTTTTCTGGTTAAAAAAGGGAAACTTAAATTCAACTACATCTTCCTGCGTCCCAATTATAGTTTATTAGATTGCTAATATTGATTCAGCTCTAGTTTCATGGATATTACATAGGTTTGGATGTATTGGGTCCAATTTTGATGAACGACATTGAATAAAAATTAGTTGAATGTGTTGGAGTAGAGGACCAACCGGGAACTAGCGTAGGCACAAAGGGATAAAATCACGTCGGAGGGTCTGATGACATGGGCGACCGCCCATGGCCAATTTGGGCGACCGCCCACTTTTGGCGGACTGATCATCACTCCAGGCTGTTGAGTTGGGCGACCGCCCAAGTGTCGGGGGCAGGTCTGCTCGGGGCCGTTTTTGTCCAGATTTTCGGGTTTCTTTGTCCTCCTAGGGTTAGGTCTTTATTCTAGGTTTGCTATATAAGCAATGTTCCACCCCCATACTCATTGTAACTCCATATTTACATATTATAGTGCAAGATCCTGGTTTGGTAGTGCCCCCAGACGTAGACAAACATATTGACGAACTGGGTAAACAATTTTTTGTGTTCGTTTTGTCTTTTGCTTTGGGTTTCTTATTTCTTGTGCTTGTTTGTGGTGCCGGGTTTTTCTTGCGATTTGCTTGAGTGTTGGGTTGGGAAGGGTCAATTCCACAACAACTGTTACCAAGAGCTTTGGTTGGACGATCAAAGAGGTTTATCAAGCAATCAAGAATGGGCAAGGACAAAACAAGTGGTGGAGAAATTCGATGGGTCTGACTATGGATATTGGAGGATACAAATAGAGGATGTCTTGTATAATAAAGATCTCTATAAGCCTCTAACAGGAGTCAAGCCGGAAAGCGAAAAGCAGGAAGACTGGGATCTCATGGATCGGAAAGCCTTAGGGGTGGTTCGATCTACTTTGTCGAAGTGGATCGCGAAGACTACCAGGAAGACGAAAACCACCAAGGAGCTATTAGATTATCTTACTGAGATATTTGAAATTCCATCTGCTGTAAATAAGGTTGATTTGATACGCAAGATGGGTAGTCTCAAGATGCAAGAGGGAGGATCCATAGCTAAACACATCGATGAGTTTATGGATATTATAGACTCATTGACTGCGTTGGAGATTACTTTCGGTGACGAGGTTCATGCGTGTTTATTGCTAGCATCTTTACCAGGAAGTTGGAGCGGAACGGTGACAGCGTTAAATGCTTCAGCGGGTAAGAACAAATTGAAGTATGATGATGTTAAGGACTTCCTCTTGGGCGAGGAAAATCGCATAAAGAAGTTGGGGACACCGTCTACTTCGGGATCGGTCTTAGCTACAACTAGCAGGGGAAGGCCGGGTTCTAGCAATAAAGGGATAACAGGGTCAAGGGAAAGTGTAATCGGGGGTGGGGATCAGTCTGCAGAGAACATAGAAAGACCAAGGGTTGCCAGAGGATCGGTAGAGTGCTATCATTGTAAGGAGTTAGGACACTACAAGAGGGATTGTCCCATGCGAGGGGATAAATCGGCGAATGTGATAATCGAATGTGATGATGTACTGATTCTGAGTGTTAGTAGTGCGCTAGAATCATGGGTTCTGGATTCGGGGGCATCATTCCACTCATGCGGGCATGCAGGAGCGATGGAAAATTACACTTCTGGTGATTTCGGTAAGGTCTATTTGGCGGATGGCGAGCCTTTGGAAATTAAGGGGAAGGGGGATGTCAGAATAAGAGCATCGGACGGGAAGGTCTTACATCTACACGGGGTCAGTCACATTCCGGGTTTGAAAAAGAACCTGATTTCAGTTGGGCAGCTGGGTGAAGAAGGTTACACGGTAACTTTTAGCTGCAGGAACTGGGTTATTACCAAGGAGGATTGTGAGATCGCTCGGGGTAATAGGGAAGGAAGATTGTATTTGACAAACACCAAGGATAGTATCACGGTGGCGTCAGCCAAGGGTGATACGGATTTGTGGCACTGTCGATTGGGTCACATGGGTGACAAGGGGGTATCCCCGGTAACTTCTCAGGGTGGTGTGTCATATTACATGACCTTCATTGATGATTCGACAAGAAAGGTTCGGGATTACTTCTTAAAAGGGAAAGATGAATCTTTCAGGATGTATAAGAAGTGGATGGCCTTGGTGAAGAATCAGAAGGGACTCAAGGTTAAAAGCTTGATGTCGGACAATGGTGGGGAGTATGAGCTCTGGGAGTTTAAGGAATACGGTGATGCGAGGGAGATTCGCATGGATATTCCAGACTCGGGTGGGAGCGGCACGGTTCATGATGACCAAGGTAAAGGGGTCACTGAAGATGAACCAAATACTTCAGGACCGGATATTCCGCTACGTAGATCTAACGGTGAGTGTAGATCGGGTGCAAAGGCTCCAGGTTTTTCAAGCTGGGTGAAGTTGAAGCTGGGTATAGCTTCAATGGTGCTTCAAGAATAGGGGAGGAGGAAGGCACTACCATGATCGAGGTGAGCACTAGGAAGACACCAAGGATGAGTTGAAGAACGGACACGGGGCTTATATATGCGGTTGATCTCTAGGTGGGAGATTGTTGGAGTAGAGGACCAACCGGGAACTAGGCGTAGGCACAAAGGGAGAAAATCACGTCAGCGGCTCTGATGACATGGGCGACCGCCCATGGCCAATTTGGGCGACCGCCCACTTTTGGCGGACTAATCATCACTCCAAGCTGTTGAGTTGGGCGACCGCCCAAGTGTCGGGGGCAGGTCTGCTCGGGGCCGTTTTTGTCCAGATTTTCGGGTTTCTTTGTCCTCCTAGGGTTAGGTCTTTATTTTAGGTTTGCTATATAAGCAATGTTCCGCCCCCATACTCATTGTAACTCCATATTTACATATTATAGTGCAAGATCCTGGCTTGGTAGTGCCCCCAGACGTAGTCAAACATATTGACGAACTGGGTAAACAATTTCTTGTGTTCGTTTTGTCTTTTGCTTTGGGTTTCTTATTTCTTTTGCTTGTTTGTGGTGCCGGGTTTTTTCTTGCGATTTGCTTGGGTGTTGGGTGTTGGGTGTTGGAAAGGTAAATTCCACAACAGAATGAGTTCAATAAAATGTGCTTATATATTACTGATTGGAATTGTATTAAGAATTGGGAAATGAATAGAAACAATTGGGGGTGGGGGGTGGATTTTTGTCTGGTCCAAATAGTTGGTTTTTAGACCTTGAATCATTAGTGCCTAGGCATCAACAGATCTAGATGGGTCATCCATCAAATACTCATCAGGGCATGCAGTCGTCGTTGAATACGATAGTTAACTTATACTACCTCCGTCCCAACTCAATACGCATCTTTACTGTTTGGCACAATATTTAAGGAGAGATTATTTATATTCAAAAGTATTGTGAGTGGAGAATAATGAGTGGTTGGGAGGAAGAAAGAGAATGAGTGGAGAATAATGAGTGGTTGAGAGGAAGAAAGAGAATGAGTGGAGAATAATGAGTGGTTGGGAGGAAGAGAGAGAATGAGTGGAAGATTATAAAAATAATAAAAAACTTTCCTTTTTTGGATTGTGCACATATCAACGACACCCACTTAAAAGGTAAGTGTGCACATTGAGCTGAGACGGAGGTAGTACTCTCTATCCTTATATCCTTAAATGAGTGTCCATTTTCAAAAAAATTTTGTCCTTAAATGAGTGTCTTTTTTGAACATAACTTTCTCCCTAGACGTTTTTTTTCGAAATTTTTTTCACCGGTTTCTTTATACGTGCAAAACTAAAGGTTTGGAAAGGAGATTACAAGATTATATATGAATCGTTGTTACCAAATTGTTCAAAAAGTTGAGATTTTCAGTGTCCCTTAAAATGAATTTTGGACACTCATTTAGGGATAGAGGGAATACTATTTATTAATAGTAGTAATAGTTAACCAATATAGTAACTATTATTATAGTTAACTAATACTATTAATAGTAATATTTAACTTGTATTGTAACTAATATTGTTAACTAATACTATTAATAGTAATGGTTAACTTATACTATTAATACTAATGGTTAACTTATACTATTAATAGTAATAGTTAACTTGTACTATTTATTAATAATAATAGTTAACTTAAACTATTAATAGTAATATTTAACTCATATATAATTACTAATATGATTAACTAATAGTATTAGCTAAGAATGAGAATATCAAAAGTCATTACATTTTAGGATGATGTTGATGTGGCTTCTGTAAATTCAAGCTTTTACTAAAACATATACACATGTCAAACCCACAACTCTCCTCACCAACTTTAATATATATATATATATATATATATATATATATAGATTTTAGAAAATTTTGTTTCAAATGTTTATCTATTTTTTTACTTTTTTATTCTTACATAATTTTTTGAATTTTTTTAACTAATAGTACATCTATAAATATATTCATGCATCATTTCCTTCAAATTTTATATATATAAAAAAAGTAGTATACAATTTACACAGTCTTACAAAAATAAATTTTTGTATGGCAATAAGAACCATATTATAAAAGATTTAGACACTCATTTATAACGAGGGAGTTTTTTGTGAGACCGTTTTATTTATGATACCCGTGTCTCGATTACAAAGGAAATGGATTGCCCTCCCCCAACCATAGGAAGGCAAACCATTTACTATTTAAATAAAACTCGTCTCACGTGTGAGACTGTTTCCTACAAACTTTAAACTTTGTTTTTATAAATATTGTAAATTTTAGAAGGCAATTTTACTATGGTTTACAAGCTTATCATTAATAGGGTCATTCAATACCCAATACAGTACAAAACAAATACTATATCATTACACAATTAATCTAAAGTAAATGCCAAAGGGCTTGTGCCCAAACGACATCTTGATCGAGCAGGTATAAGTCTCTCCGTCGTAGAGGTCTTGGGTTCGCTTCCCCCTGCCGGTTAGAATTGAATTAGGTGGTTTAGGATTTCAAAAATAAAAAATAAAAAATAAAAAATTAAATGATTCGTTACGCATGAAGACAACCAAGTCAAGTAAGTTCGTGAAAAGGTTTTTGATGTTTCAAAACTCGTCAAAGTTTGTGTACAGATGTTAGCAAATAATGAATTTTGATATAATTGTTAGATTTTCCAGTTAAGTTAAAATGAGTATTGTCCACAAGCACCTTTGTCTTTGTAAACGTAACTCAATTTAAAATTGTAATGTTAGAGACGCACATATTTTGTGTATAATTTTAAATATTAAAGGCCCAATATTAAGGGCTCCCATACCCCCCCCCCCCATATTTGTGTATAATTGTGTATTTTTTTTAATATCAAACTAATATTTACATAGAGCACAGAACCCTCGTAATTATTGATACAACTCTAGCCACATTGTTGTAGAATGCGGTCCCGATGATGGAGTACTTAACGACCTCAGTTTTGAGATCAACTGTGGAGATCAATTATGCTCAAATTAAGTGGGTCCCAATTGGCAGTTTCAAATACGTTTGAATCCTACATCAATTTCCATACATTCTTGATGATTCATGAGTTTATTACGTTTGGATATTTTCCTTTATCTTCTCTAGTCTTTCTTCTTATTACATGCCTAGCGACATTTGCAAGATATATCTCTACATCACCTCACCTAACAATGGTGATAAATTAAGTAAAGAGATGACCAAGGTTATAAGGCATGCAAAATAAAACAAGAAAACCTATACTCCAAGAAAACTCATGCCTCTATCTACATACACACACCCCTCTCCTAAATCCTCCCTGATATATTGATATAGAAAGGTTAAGGACTTAAAGCTAAGCAACTTATATTGACTTGTATGTTATTCATATAGCCAATATCAAAATTCATGTCTTTTTTTAAAAACAAGTTTCGAATATCGGGTTTGGAGCCATTTCCTTAATAGACTCAGAATACGCGTTTTGCAGGGAAGTTGTTATCGTCGTAGATTGAGCTTAAGGATCATCAATGGCTGCAAGAGGGGTGAAAATTCATTATCATAGGCGCCATGTATGTCCTTTTGTTACCTAGTTCTTACTTTCGCCGTCCCAAAAAGACAGTCACATATAGTAAATTATTACAGTATTGCACGCTTTTTTTAAGAATGTAAATTTACTTGTTTATACCTTCATCAGATTGAATTTGATGTACTGATTTCGAAAATTTGCAGGTGACGATGGATAATGGAATAGTACAAGTAACTTTATCGAATCCAGGAGGAAGTGTTACTGGAGTAAAATATAATGGAATCAACAATTTGCTTGAAGCTCTTAATGATGAAACTAACAGAGGGTACTACTCCCTCCGTCCGTAAATGATCTTCACATTTGACTATTCAAACTTTTTAAGGATATCAACACTTGCTTCACTAGCCACATTGTGTTTATGCATATTTAACCCTAGATTGTAGAAATGTGAAAAACTTTTTGGGACAATGAAAAATAACAAAGGAGAAGATCATTTTGGGACGGAGGGAGTAATTATTTTTTTCCTGATCAGTCATCAAACTTCTAAACAAAAATTTCTCTGTCTCTAAAAACAAAAATATTTAGCGTTGAACAGATCACTGACTGAATTTGCATATACGCGGAAATCCGATATTTCATTTCATCACTCAGGTACTGGGATGTTGTTTGGAGTCCACCGGAAAGCACTGTGACAACAGGTACATTTGAAAGGTAATATCTCGCGACAAGTCAGATTTTCAAGGGTTTTTTTTTTTTTTTTTTTTTCAAGAATCTATATATCCAACAAAACAAAAATCAAATAATTATTTTGCAGGATTGAAGGGAAAAGTTTTGAGGTAATAGTTGAAACAGAAGATCAGGTGGAGCTTTCTTTCTCAAGAACATGGGATCCCTCCTTGCAGGGCATTTTGGTCCCTTTAAAAATAGACAAAAGGTTCTTCCTCTTAACTTTCAAACCATATTACTATTATCATGATCATATACTTGAATTACATCAACAAAAAAAATCTTTTTTTTTTTTTTTAATAAAATGATTTCTTCTAGGTTTGTATTGCTTCGTGGTTCGTCAGGCTTTTATTCGTATGCAATTTACGAGCATTTAGAGGAATGGCCTGGTTTCCATCTCGATGAAACTAGAATCGCCTTCAAGTTGCGTAAAGACAAGTAAATCATTCTCCTCAAATTTCTCCGCTCTAAAAAAATCAATTTTTATTAGAAATTTATACTATATAAAAAAAGTTTTATTAATTTATATATGTACAGGTTTCATTATATGGCTATGTCAGATGATAGGCAGAGGAACATGCCTTTACCAGATGATAGATTACCAGGACGAGGCGCAGAATTAGCATATCCAGAAGCAGTTCAACTAGTTGACCCTGTTGAACCTGAATTCAAAGGACAGGTTCAGATACTAAGTTTCGGATCTTCAAAATGGACCGTTGCAAGATAAATTTTTGTATAGATTATAAGGCGATACGACTATACAATTTCATTGCAGGTGGATGATAAGTATCAATACTCGTGTGAAAATAAGGATTTAAAAGTTCATGGCTGGATATGCAAAGATCCGGGCGTTGGATTCTGGCAAATTACACCTAGCAGTGAGTTCCGAACGGGTGGACCAGTCAAACAGAACCTTACTTCGCATGTCGGTCCAGTAACTCTTGCAGTAAGTACTTTAATGAAATCTTCATGTATGTCAATATTTTGAACATTCATTTAGGAACAGTACGTTTTCGTTTTCTTTTTTAATATAATTTTTTGTTTCCAAGATGTTCATAAGTGCGCATTATGCTGGGAGTGATCTAGTGGCTAAATTTGGAGAAGGGGAGGTATGGAAGAAAGTTTACGGACCAGTTTTTCTCTATCTTAATTCTGCTTTTGATGGAGAAGATCCTCTTACACTTTGGGACGACGCCAAAAACCAGGTCCAATCCTACTCGTAAAATCATGTCATACTCTACTATTTATTTTAATGCCATTTTGGCCTACAAATATATGAAAAAATGTTTTTCTTATTCTTTATTTACGCCATTTTTGATCTTCAGATGTTGGTTGAAGTTCAAAATTGGCCTTATAGTTTTCCAGCTTCGAAGGATTTCCAATCAGCTGATCAACGAGGTTGCATCAGTGGCAGATTACTAGTTCACGACAGGTAAAGTCCCAACTCCAGTGCATACAACAAAAGATTGGAATTATATTTTTTTCTACAAGCGAAAATCTCAGTAATTTGATTGCTGATTTAATTTTCACCCATTTTATAGGTACATTAGCGAGGAAAGTATCATAGCAAATGGTGCTTACATTGGATTAGCGCCACCAGGAAATGAAGGGTCATGGCAAAGAGAGTGCAAGGTGCTCGGATTTTCCATTTTATTTTTCATTTTACATTATATCTGATAATATTACACTAAATTTAATTTTTTTTGTTTATAAGGACTACCAATTCTGGACTAAAGCGGATGAGGAAGGTTACTTCTCCATAAACAACATATGTACCGGTGAATATAATCTATACGCTTGGGTACCTGGATTTATAGGAGATTATAGAAATGATGCTCTCGTTGCAGTTACTCCAGGTCATTATTTTTAAAATTTCGCAGTTATATCTAATTACGCGGTCTTATAGATAATACTGTCTGTCATTCTTGGTTTAATGAAAAAAAACAAAAAAAAAACAGGTTGTGACATTGACATGGGAAATCTTGTATATGAGCCACCACGAGATGGCCCAACACTGTGGGAAATCGGCATCCCTGATCGCACTGCTGCAGAATTCTACATTCCTGATGCTGCTCCAAACTATACCAATGATTTTCTTGTAAATTCTCCAAATAAGTAAGTTTCCAATCTCAAATTTGTACGTCTTATTGTTGGGGGAAAATAGTTTCATTTTGACTTTGGTGGTCAACTTACTTAGATATGAAACGCAATGTGACTTATGATACACATTATTTTTCGATGAACAGGTTTAGGCAGTACGGATTATGGGAGAGGTATGCTGAACTATATCCGGATGGCGATTTAATTTATGTTATTGGTGATAGTGACTGTAGAAAAGACTGGTTTTTCGCGCATGTAAACAGGTTTGATTCTTATAATGATGTTTTGAGCTAGTGAGATTACTATTAACTATGTCCTAAAACGAATGTCTATTTTTGTTCTTGATTGCAAAAAAAGCGGACACTCGTTTCAAGACAAAAGAATTAATAATTTAATGTAGAGTTGGGTAAAAATTGACAAACTTTTTGGTGGATTATAGGAAAAACAAAGACAACACCTATGGGAAAACAACATGGACAATCAAGTTTAATCTTAAAGACGTGGATAAAAGCAAAACCTACAAACTGAGACTGGCTCTTGCATCTGCCCACCAAGCTCAATTGCAGGTATTGAAGCGCGAAAATTATTTTGGGACGGATGGGGTTTTATTTATTGCGTAACAATTGATACACATTTTCTTATCAAAAGATACTTGATTATTTTCATAAAAACTACAATTTGTTTTGATAATTTAGCTTTAATTAATCTCAACATGCAGGTTAGAATTAATGATATGAGCAAAGATCCTCCTCTATTCACGAGTGGAATAATCGGGGGAGATAACGCGATTGCAAGACATGGCATTCATGGTCTATATTGGTTGTACACTATAGACATACCTGGAAAAACGCTACTCGTTGAAGGAGACAATGCTATCTTTTTGACACAAGCAAATGTTGGAAGTCCTTTTTGGGGAATAATGTACGACTATATTCGTTTAGAAGGTCCACCGTCTTCTACAAATAAGATAAAATGTCCAATTTAGCTGATAAGAAGCTGTATTAGCTCAATGAGACATGGAGTTTAATTTCAGAAGATGCAATCGATTGTGTAGTCCTTTATGGCTTTAAATTCACATTTTATCTTCTTGCTTTTAAGCGCGTGATTCTTAAAAAATAGTGTAACAATTATTACTGCACTAAATTTTACGTCTTTGGCTAAGTAGAAATGAGAATAACTTTTTGGGGACAATGAAAAATGACAAACAAGAAGATCATTTTGGGACAGAGGGAGTAATAGACACCAGATGAGATTTGGTTCTACTTCATGTATGGCTTTGGATTGCATATCAAACCGACAAGGACAAACCATAAACTTTTACTCAACATATAAAGGAAACTACCGATCTAAACTTTGGAAGCGAAGGAAAACAAACCTCACCATATACTCTCTGAGCTCCCTAGTCAAAGGCTAATTCAAAGCAAAGTTCTAAAAATCGCTAGCGGCCGCTAGGCATCAGAGCCCGGTCTAGCGATCACATGCCTAGTCGGAGTTTAGGCGGGGCTGAGTATAAGACATAATTTATAATATTCCCGTGAAATAGCGTTGAAAATGTCACCAGAACATGAAAACGATTAATTTAAATGTATACAATAATAAATTTAATACAATTTTTAACTAAAAATACTGCTATTAAAAATTGTATGCAGACCCTAGAATCGCGGCATATTAATGAAATTTTAATGCATTTTTTTTTTAATATTTGGTATAGGCGAATTTGAAGTTAAATCGTCTAAGCCAGGACTTAGGAGCTCTAGACGAACGATTTTTAGAACAAATTCAAAGGACCACTAGAATGCAACGTGAGGAAAAACACTTCATCTTTTTCTTTTTCTATATGGAGTGAATTCATTTACAAATCATCCTTATCATTTTTAATTGACATATACTAATAAAACTTTTCATATTCCTCTGCTTTTCAAACAACTTGCAGTGTTTTTTTTTTTAAAAAAAAACAAAAAAAAAACTACTGTTTTCAAACAACTTGCAGTGTTTTTTTTTTTTTTAAAAAAAAACTACTCCTGTATATTGCATATTTTAACCATTAAGCTTTCATTCTTTTGTAAATGTTTTTAATGAAGTGATATACTCCGTCCCACCTCACTTGAGACCTAAAAGAGGTGGGCACAATATCTAAGGAAAAAGATTAAAGTAATGAAAATGTGTGGTAAAAAATGAAGAGAAATAATGAGTGGCAGTGGCGGAGCCACGAATTTTTCAGAAGGGGGGCAAAAATATTTTGAACATAGAATATTGTAATTAAACACCTCATTTTAAGTGAAAGGGAGGCAAAACTTTAATATAGTGTTATTTTTTCTTAATGCTAAGGGGGGTAAAAACATACTTCTAAAGGTAAAAATCTATATTATAAAAATCTAATAGTACTAAACTGTCAAATATGAAAAAACCAAGGGGGCAATTGCCCCCTTTGCATAGGTTGTAGCTCCGCCAGTGATGAGTGGGGTAAATAGTAGTGTTGGTTGAATAGATTGAGTGATGGAAAATAAAGAGGGAGAATAAGTGGTGGTGTGGTTTGAATATAAAATAATAAGAAGATGACTATTTTGGGGAGTCTCAAGTGAAATAAGACGGATCTAAATGAAAATAAGTCTCAAATGAGGTGAGACGGAGTGAATATAACCACAAACTATAAAATAGTTTGATTAAATGGCGTAGTTCGGTTTTTTCTCTCTGACTCCTCTTCTCGTCTTCCCCATTCATCTGCAAGTCAATTTCTTATTTTTTTTATCTCATCCATTCCTAAGGTTTGACACATCCATCTTCTTGATTTAATTTTTTTGTAAAATTCTAATTTTGCATTTATTAATTATCAAATTGACAATTAATAAATGCAAAATTATGATTTATTTCTAGATTTGCTTTTTTGTTGTTGTTTTGTTGAATAAGTTGTCTCACTTCTCGTTCGAGATTACTATGCCTTCTCCCCTTTGTTGGGACCTTTTGCATTTTTCCCTCTGTTGGGAAACTTTGTCTTCTCCCCATTGTTGGGAGCCTTTGCCTTCTCTCCGATGTGAGAGCCTTAAAATGATATTAATATTTGTTCTTGCGCATTTCCTGCCGACTCAAGTGCATCACTTTCTCGTGTTTTCAACGCCAAATTCTTACCGTTCAGGGTTTTACTAAAGGCTTGTGTAGAGCCATGTCCAAATTTTGTTTGGAGAAGCACTTGTGCATCACAAGATATAGTTTCCAAAGACACATATTGGAGAAATTTAGTTCGGGTTTGGCCATCAATAATCGAGATGTGTTAGAATTTTTATGTGTAAATCATAATTGCAATCATTGTATTTTTGGATGAGCCTATAACAGTTGTGGAACGCCGTCTTATTGAATTTTATTAATGCAATTATGCGTTGTTTACTTTCAAATAAAATAAAATAAAATAAAGAAAAAATTGCAAAAAAAAGCACTCAACTCTTGACCTTTTGTGGATATTACCACCAAACTATTTTTTTTTGTATCCGGCACATCCAACTTTTTTTTTTTTGCATTAGTTACCATCAAGACTAAGATGTTAAGTTTTCTCAGTTAAGTGATCATGTGCTATTGCACATGTCATTTTTGCAAGGGTATTTTGGGCTTAGCAAGTTTAGGAAACGAGATATTAATATATCTTCTATAATCCAATATCCGAATTAACAAAACACACAGGAAAAAGGAACGGAAAGAAAACGTGGTCCATTGTTGTACATGGTAGGCCCCTGTGTGTTTTGTTAATTCGGATATTAGATTATAGAAGAGATATTAATATCTCGTTTCCTAAACTTGCTAAGCCGAAAATACCCTTGCAAAAATGACATGTGCAATAGCACATGATCACTTAACTGAGAAAACTTAACATCGTTAGTCTTGATGGTAACTAATGCAAAAAAAATAAAGTTGGATGTGCCGGATACAAAAAAAAATAGTTTGGTGGTAATATCCACAAAATGTCAAGAGTTGAGTGCTTTTTTTTTTGCAATTTTTCCTAAAATAAAAATGGCGTAGTTCGATCAAATAATTAGTCACACGCGTACCTACTGGATCGTGAGCGTTAGCCGTAGTCACGACACCGTTTTGTTCATCTCCTTCTTCCTTCACCAGTGACAGTAGCAAATGGTTACAGCAACAGAGTGGAAGAAACTCAGAAAAAATGGGAAGCATAAACAACAAGAACAGACTATTCGGTCCTCACCACAACTCTCCCTGCACCCGTACTCACCAGATCGGTGCCCTAGCCATCGTCTTCATCACCTTCTTCTTCACCAGGCTCTTCGACCAGTCCTCCTCCTGCCCTTCCTTCAACCTCCACCAAAATTACGACTCCGGTGACGACGTCGTTCGATTCCCCGACGGCGACAGTTCAATTGTGTGGCCGCACAGAGGGTACGGCTCCCACCTCTCCCTCAAGATCTATGTCTACGATGAACACGAGATCGACGGCCTCAATGAGCTCATGTACGGTCGAGACGGCAAGATTTCCGCCGATTCTTGCCTCAAGGGCCAGTGGGGCACTCAGGTGCGTGTTTGCGTTTGAATGAAGTTCATTGTTTGAGCATTTTAACTCTATTTGATGCTTTGATGAATATATATATTTGATCATAATGTTAGTACTTTGTTAATGATGTATTGCAAAATTGAACTTGAATTTTGCAATTGATATGAAATACTAAGTGATCGTTTGGTACAAATGAAATTTGCACTGCCATTATCACTCTCATGGAATTGAATTGTTATTTTTATGTACCAAATCTTCAGTATCACAATTTTTGAAGCTAAATATCTGAGAGGAATTGAAGAGTATAATGTTTAGACTGTTGCCAACAGAGGAAGGATAATACAGTAGAAGAAAAAAGCATCGATGTGGGAAATAATCTGCATATAAAAGCAGATAGACATGAAGTCTCTTGCAAAGTATATTGAGAACTTTATTTTGAATTTCTATCTTAAAGAATCTGCAAATAACAACTATTACGAGTAATCTTTGGGTAATTTTATTGCCAAACATAAGTTGAATTTTGATCAGAACAATTGTTACACTGAAAGCAGTTGGTGCCCCATGCTCTGCTAACTTGTTTCTTGGAAAGCTTATAGTTAGTTCCTCTACTTATGAGTCAAACATCAAATTGTAGGTCAAAATACACAGGATCCTTTTACAATCAAGGTTTCGAACAAGAAAGAAAGAGGAAGCAGATCTGTTTTTTGTGCCAGCTTATGCTAAATGTGTCCGCATGATGGGTGGTCTGAACGATAAGGAGATTAATCAGACTTATGTCAAGGTAATACATCATCTGATATGTTTACATGGTACTCTCGTTAACTAGAATTATGTGAGCATGAAGCCTCCTTTAAGTAAATAGCAGAATAACTTGCTTTAAGCATATGAGATCTTGATTGAAGTGCTTTGCGTTCTCTCAGCAGCATGCGTAAGTTCCATGTTTCTTTTTTCGCATTGGTTTAAACTGATCTGCAACTTAGGTTGACAAAAGGCTCAGCGAATAGCTTCGTCATTCTCATAGGATACTTTTCAGTTATAGATGATTGTGTTGGGGAATTGGGGGGATCACCGCATCCACTAGCCCATACTAGCAGTCATCAACATAGAGAAATAAATCAACACATGAAATAATAATATGAAAGAACAAGAACACCATGATTTGTTAACCCGGTTCACTACCCCCACGTGGCTACATCCGGAGGCCCCAAGCCAGGATATCACTATAATAACATGTTGATTGTTACAGTTTACACATACACTCACACAGATCTAGTATGTATACTCTCCCATGAACAACCCTCTCCTACATATTATTATCTATCCCCCAAGAACGCACAAACATGATCATGGCCGGGTTGTAGGATCGCCCCCAATGGCTCTCCTAGACCCCCGGCCCCCTCCTAGACACTATTTTGTGCTCTCTATTGATATCCTAACTCTCTCCTATTAGGGTACACAATATTCTGGATGGACGAACTTATGCTTATATAGCAGTACAAGGAAGTCCTAAGCCAATACAAAGAAGAAATCCCGAAAAATCTGCACTTTCCCGAAACCAGTTCGCGGCACCAGGCGCCCGCCTGAATTAGTTTCCTGGAGACGCGGACCTACTGCCTTCAGCAGGCGCCCGCGCGCTCCACTGCCAGATTTTCCTCCTCCGCTTTGATCTCCTCTTCGACTCTTTCACCCCCTTCGACTTAGACTCTTTTTCCCCCTTGGTTTCCCCTTATGTTTAGGACTCCAATCCCAACAAATTGTTTCTTTTGTCATTCTGAATACCATTAGTAGATCATTCGTTGGCTTTTATGTTATCTATGCTTGAGCAGATTTTAATATGTTTTTTCTTCCAGGTGTTATCTCAAATGCCATACTTCAGATTATCTGGAGGTCGCAACCACATATTTGTCTTTCCAAGGTGCACCTGCTTATAATAAATTATTGTTTATCAGTTTTAAGTGTTCTCATGATAAACCTATGAGAAGTGGCATGTATTGGAGGATACATTTCAGGACCTCGTAATGACGAGTGGAAGGGATTTTTTGTGCTGAGTCAATAATTAGGATTAATGAGTAGTGTACATAACCATCCATTGTCTCCGGACACTCCATTTGCAGAACAAATTGTTGACTGAAACATGGAATGGCCACAGAGAACCATTTTTTCTCTTGTTTGCTAACTTCATCAGATGCAATTTTGTTTTGGTGAATCTTTCTTGGCAGTGATGTAAAGTCTTGTTTTCAATTGCAGTGGTGCTGGGGCGCACTTGTTTAAATCTTGGGCTATATATTTGAACCGGTCAATAATACTTACTCCTGAGGTACAATACTCTTCTCCCCCCCCCCCCCTCCCTCTCTCATTCACTTCTCTTAAGAACACATGCTGATTGAGATTTAACCGATTACATTTGCGTGTACTCAGTTGCGTTGGCTCCAAAGTATAACCTTTTCGTTCTGCTTATTTTGACGTGTGCCGTGCAGTCTGGTCTGAATTGTAATTATGTAGAATCTTGATGGTCACCAGTAAATGATAAATTGTGAATGTTGAGATCTTGAAAAAACTTTAAAGCAATCTCCTTTTACCTGTTTTGGCAGCAAAATATAGATTAAATGACACTTACATAAAAAATAAATAAGAGAGAATTAAATATATATCCCTCGAACCCCAAAGCATCCGTATATCATTGAAGGATCTATATCTGTACAACCTGGAATGTCTTCTGCAGACATGCATCAAGCCTGTTTCGCTCTTAGTGTAGGAGCTTGGAAGAGCAACTTCCTATGTCTTTTTGAAATTCTTATTGCTTTGTTAGCATCTACTCCCTCCGTCCCAAAATGATATTTACACTTTTTTCGCCGTTACTACAAAGGAACTTTGAGCAATTATTTTAAGTTGATTTAATTATCCAAATGAAAATCTAAAACTTATTATTGATAGTATTATTGATGATGTATCAATAACAAGTTTTAGATTTTCATTTAGAAATTTAAATCAACCTAAAATTATTACTCAAAGTTCCTTCGTAGTAACAGCGAAAAAAATTTGAAGATCATTTTGGGACTAAGGGAGTAAAATATGAATCTCTTATATTGTTGTTTAGTCTTGCTTGTAACCAGGGGCGGATCCACCCTTAGATTTGGGTGGAGGCGCACCCAATGAATTCTCATGTTTAATTAAAAAAATATTTTTGAGTGTTTATACACAATTTATATAAATATATATTTATATACATAGAAAGTGCACCCATTAACAAACAAAACAGCTTAGCTCAGTGTTATTTTTTTTTTATTATTGTCCTTGAGGTCTTGGGTTCAACTCCCATTGCCAACATTTATTTTTTGTGCTCTCTAATTAATTCTTGGATCCGCCATTGCTTGTAACATCGCTAGTGTGTAATCACTATGCCATAATTCTCAACATGTAATGACTAGAAGAGCTGTCAATTAAGCAAATTCGCTACATAACAACAACAACAAAGCCTTAGTCCCAAAATGATCTGGGGTCGGCTATCATGAATCGTTATATGTAGTCATCAATGAAAAGATGTGAGAAAGAAAAGTAATTTAAAGAAGAAATAGGTGCGAATAAAATTTGGCAAAGGAAAAAAGTATAAGTATACATATATATACTTTTTTTTGGCCCCCATTAATCTTACTGTCAATTGGTTGATATTTTTTTTGTCTGTGAAATACAGTACTGTTCTATAAAAAAGATGATGACTGTGTTCATATGTGAATACAGGGCGATCGTACAGATAAGCGTGACACAAGTGCATTCAATACATGGAAAGATATAATCATTCCTGGAAATGTTGATGATGGTATGACTACCAATGTGCCGAGAGTGGTTGAACCTTTACCATTATCAAAGAGGAAATATTTGGCAAATTTCTTAGGTCGAGCACAAGGAAAACTTGGCCGTCTTCAATTAATAGAGCTTGCCAAGCGATTTCCCAGTAAGGTATGTACTTTTTTGTAAGGATTATCTTAATGTAAAATTATTATTTTTCCTTTGGAGTTAGTTACTTTTTCCTCAATGGAATTTTGTCGGAATCTACTTTTTATGAACTAGTTTCATGATACTTGAAGTTTTACGTAGATCTTTGATAGACTATGACGCGGTAAATGAGACATTGTGGTTCTATGAACATGAATGTTCTTGAAGTTATTTGGGAGAGAGAATTTACTTTTATTTGTTTCTCTCTGTCATGTTTTTTGAGTTGTCATATATATTGTGTTTGGCACAACAGACTGTCCAGACAATCTCATAGACATTGGCTAGTAATTATGGTGACAGGAGAAACATGAAAGTACTATGAGTGGCACATGAAAGAATATTAAGAAAACTATTAACAACTTCTAGAATATCTTATGAACAAGTAAACTCTTATAAATCCTTGGTCAATATAACCATGTTGGCTAAGAAAAGTCAAAGTGGGACTAGTTCTTTTAGATGGAGGGGTACTATTCAATGTAGGTGCAGTGCAAGGATACTACAGAATGTGAAAATATAGGGATGTATATACCTTATTGATATCCTATATAATCAGACTTCGACGTACTGTTGTATCCACACTATACTCCCTCCGTCCCACCTCACTTGAGACTTATTTCCATTTTGGGCCGTCCCACTTCACTTGAGACTCCCCAAAATGGTCATCCTTTTATAATTTTATATCTAATCTACCCCACCCACTCATTCTCTCTCTTCATTTTCCACCACACAATTTATTCAATCAACCTACTTTTAACCCCACTCATTCTCTCTCCTCATTTTCTACCACACATTTTCCTTAGTTTATTCTTTTTCCTTAGTTATCGTGCCCACCCCTTAGGTCTCAAGTGAGGTGGGACGGAGGGAGTATATCATATCTTATTCCATGGGGACTCTTAGATGGAGAAGGTATTCTTAACCTATATCAATGCATATACTGTGTTTGCTTGCATAGTTTTGTGCTCATGATTTATGTACACATGATTATAACTTATGTTAAAACCTTTCCAGCTTCGTGCAATAATGTTATTCAGTTGATTTGGTATTTGTTCTCTCCAAACTATATGCATATTGATTATATAAACAGTTGGAATCTCCAGAACTGAAGTTCAGTGGCCCTGACAAATTGGGGAGAAAGGAATACTTTGAACACCTCCGCAATGCCAAGTTCTGTCTGGCTCCTCGTGGCGAATCATCGTGGACCCTTCGCTTTTACGAATCATTTTTTGTGGTCTCTCTCTCTCTCTTTACTCTCACTTTTTTACCATTACTACGATGGAAATTTGAGCAATAATTTTAGGTTGATCAAATTATCTTAATGAAAATCTAAAACTTTTTATTGATACACCATCAATAATACTATCAACAACAAGTTTTAGGTTTTCATTAGGATAATTTAATCAACCTAAAATTATTGCTCAAAGTTCTTTCTTTTGCATGGTAGGAGTAATTTATAAGTAGTTATTCTTTTGCTTGGTAGGAGTGTGTTCCAGTGATCTTATCCGATCAAGCAGAATTCCCGTTTCAAAATGTGGTTGACTACACTAAGATCTCAATCAAGTGGCCATCCTCTCGAACAGGTCCCGAGCTTTTGGAGTATTTGGAATCAATACCAGGTTAGCTTCGAAATATATTTCTCTTCATAGTTTTTAAATACTGCATTTCATGGATGCTTATGATTGGTTATATCTCAGATACGGTCATAGAGGAGATGATAGCCCGAGGTAGAAAAGTGAGGTGCTTATGGGTGTATTCTCCCGACTCTTGCTCTGCATTCAGTGGGATTATGTGGGAGCTTCAGAGGAAAGTGCGACAATTCCACCAGTCAGCAGAAACATTCTGGCTACACAATGGATCTATAGTAAACAGAAACTTGGTTGAATTCAACAGTTGGAAACCACCGATGCCATTGCCTTAATACCACCATTCTTCATTTTGCCCTGTACCACTTTTGTTTTTTACACAGTTTTTAATCATTTTTAATTATTTATCCAGCACAAAGCTTTGGTTAGAATTTAGTTTTGTATCTTTACTTTTATTAAGATGTTCCCTTATGGTAGTTATAAGTAAATGTAACTTATAGACATTCAGAATTGATGATGCGATTGACCTCGAGTTTTATAAAGCTGCCTGTTATACAGAGCTTAATGTACATTTATTTGGATGTGGTCCTCTATTCTTCTTATGTAGGGTGTAAACGAGCAGAGTCGAGATCGCCGACGATCGGTGGCTGACGGATCTGTTGTCATGTTTTCTGATGTGTAAGAAGTGAAGCAGGTATAGTTGATGTAATGAAATTTTTACTTGAAAGGTCATGAAATGGAACGATAATCGTTGTGTACCGAACTAGCACTATTGTAATCATGTCAGTAATGATCAACTTTAGAAACTTATCATTTTCATTCACTCATTAGCATATGAAAATGGTTGGTCTTCTTTTCTTCAAGTTTTGCTCTAATCTTTACTTCTCTTCATGTCACCATCATCACGGAGAAATATGTGGCAGAATTTCAGACAGGTAGGAGGATTTATGCAGGACAGATGACAAATCAGGAGGGCACGGCGTTGGATGGAGTCCTATTATCCCTTGCGCCTTCTCAGTGCCTCAAGGTTGGGAATAGGTAATAATCTCTTACTCCACAATTCAAAAGCAGTATCTGGTCTAAATATCTTCAGCCTCCAACGACGTATACATGAAACTAGTAGATGACTGGTCTACTATATTTGACCTCGTGTCACTTGAAAGGACAAGATTTATAGTTTAGTATATTCGTACTCTTTCTCTCAGTAATGACCACTTGATCTCCATATTTAGGTACCGGTGTCAATCACAGATCTAGGAGGCAGGTTTGGTAGCTCTAAACAAGGACGCTCTCTGTCATTGCTCTTGAATTTGCAGACAGTAAGTTCCTCCAATTTGCTTTAATTCTTGTCTCTCTTATATCATGATTGCTTCATGATGTATAGATCTAGGTGCCCACGCGACCATAGAATTGATTGGCTACATAATCCATGGTTTACTTCCCCGGTACAAAGGAGTATACAGCCCAAGAAGGGAACAAATAGGAAAGCATAGCTAAATCTTCTAGGCTGGCTACCCATCCATCCCTTCTCCTCCTTCTTCCTTAGTTGGCATTTTTGGAAGTTCAAGTATTTTAAACTATCAATTTGAAAATGAAACTATCTTTTCAGACAAAGAAAAATCGTAAATGAGACTCATTTCGGGATGGGGGGAGTAATATTTAACAATTTAATATACCCCCTCTCACAATAGTAAGTGCCGGGTTTTTCTTTTTGATTTGTCCCAAAATAAGTGGCGTTTGTAAATAAGAAAATAATCTTATTAACAGTTAACTAAAAAAGTTTGACAAATCAACATTGAACTTTTTATTATGGGACAGTGAGGATTAACTAAAATACCAAAGGTGATGCATGATTTTTGATGAATTTTATGTAGTATCAATTCACTTTTTATTTTATTTTTTGAAAAAACACTTCATTATTTATGAACCACATATATCACATAGTACTTTATACTTATATTTATTCATTTTGTAGCCTTAACTTTATTTTCGTATTTTTATTGTAGGTAAGTAAATCTTTAAGTCAGTTCCCTTAAGGTCCCTTGGCTTAGCGTCTACTCTTTATTACGAGTATGGATTTTATCAATTCCTCCCACGCCCGTAAGTCACAAATTCCCGCAGCCTCTTTATATACGCTCATGCTCTTTAATCTTGCGCGCTTATAAAAAAACACCAGGTCCCAACATGCCTTGTTTATTAGAGTGAAAAAAAAAAAAAACTCTGACGATAGACAGCAATCAGAGCAAACAAAACTCTGATAATTGACTATCAAAGCGACCAAAAAACACTATGATAGTTGACTCTCATAGTTAAATTGTGAAAGGAAGGCAAAAATACAGATAAAAATAGGCCTGGGAGTTATGTCTCACACCCATTCTTTCATCCAAAAAAGCCAACAAAAATGTCTTAATCCAAATAATTGCATTCAAACACCAAATCTTTTATATGCAAACTCATTCAAGCACAAAAAACAACAAAAGCGATTAATAAAGCACCAGAAAACCACCAAACCCCCAAAATTCTCCAGTTTCAGCATCAGCCATTAACTTTCCATCCTCTATCCGTGAAATAAAAAACGTAAGGCTTCAATTTGTGGTCAACAATCCATTTTCAACTTACAAAATAATACCTACACGTTGTGTGAGAGGTCCGAGGTCCGCATCTGGACAATCGGACGTGATTAACAGGGAATTGCAAGTGTGATAAATGAATGAATGAATGAGAGGCATGCGACGAGCAAAATGTTTAAAAGGTCCTCAAATAACCCTCTAAAAATGGACCGTCGAGATTGAAATAGACGGTTGGTATTGAGCGTGCATCGGACTATTATGCGGTCCGAATGCACAAACCCCAAATCTGTGACTATTATGTCATGATAATATGGACAGCAGTCGTTAGGAAACGGAACTAATGCAACCCAAATGTACAAAACTGTTGAAGTGCCGACGTACGAGATGTGGTCACACTTTCCATGTGGGATTTATGGCTGAAATGAATAAAATGTTCGATGAAACTCACTTATAATTCAATTAATATTCATCACGCAACTCAAAATATGGCGGCATCATAAATTTGTTGATTAAAACGCTACAACACCACATTTTAAATGTTAGAAATCTACAAAATAGCCAGTAAAGTAGTAGTCGGGCCTTGTGGTGCGATATCCAGCCCAACCTTGAAACCAGCCCACTATGGTCATCTGTGTAAAACCCTTTAGTAACTGGTTGGCAAATGGCAATGATTGATGATGAAAATCAAACATATTCTTCGTACATAACGATGTTGAGCACATTTATGTTGTTTTTCTCCAAACTATTCCCTCATGTACATCTTTTAAGGATTATAGCTTCGTTTCGTGTGGGTTAAAGTTCTCATATCGACTCTCTGTTAGAGCCAATAAGATTGGACCTACTAAGCGTGGGGTCAAATAATCAGCTCAAGAGAAGAGCACAATGGTAGACCTCCATACAGAGAAGTGGATCTCAAAAACATATACTCCCCTCTGTGTTATAACTATGTGCACAAAATGAGTTGTACATGGGAATTAAAGAATGAATAATAGTGGATAATTGTTGTGAGTGTGAAAAGTAAAGCGGGAGAGAGAAAGTGGGGTAGGTAATAGTGGTAGGTTTGATTGGTGTTGTGAGTATAAAATTAAAGTAAGAGAAAGAATAAGTGGGAGGAATAGTAAAAAATCTTAATGTTTTAAGAAAATGTGATTTATCAATGGGACGCCCAAAAAGTAAATTTGTGCGCATATGGGACAGAGGGATAGTAAATACTCTCTGTCCCATTTTAAGAGTCAATTTTTTTTTTTAAAAGGGTGTCCCATTTTAAGAGTTAAAATCCTAAAATGGAAAGTGGGTCCTACATGTCATACTCACAACAATTATCCACTAAATCTTGTCTACCCCACTTTATCTCTCCTACCCAACTATCAACACTCACAACACATCACATTTTCCTTAATCTTTGAACTCATCCATTTTTTTAATTTTAAAATGAGACGGAAGGAGTATACTCCCTCCGTCCCAAAACAACCAGCACCCTTTTTGAAATGCACGGGAATTAATAAAATGTGTAAGAAAAGTGGGTGGTGTGAGTGGGAAGGAGAGAGAAAGTGATGTAAAGAATAGTAAGTGGATAATTGTTGTGAGTGGAGAGGAGAGAGAAGTAGTGGGAATCTTTTCCATTTTGGGAAAGTGAGACTTACCAATGAGACACCCAAAAGGGAAATATGTGCAAGGTGTTTTGGGACGGAGGGAGTATGGAAAGAGAATCTTCTTTTGAACCAGGCAAGGGTCCAACTGTCAACATTTGCTGCATTTAGCTTTTAAACGGCCGTTATACTCTTTTTCTACTATCCAATCCAACGCCTTACCACTTGTAACGGCGGCTGCTTTTTCCGTCAAACGTGCTTCACACGTGACTCAGCACCCGGCATGCGTACCTTGCCCACATTGTGCTACTCCTCTAGTGCCAAAAATAGGGTTGTATATTTCTTATATTCCTGCCTGTGTCAAAAATAGGGTAGTAAAGCTAAGCCTCACATTCGGTAGCGAGGGCTGGGGTTCGATCCTTCTACTCGTCTCTTTTTGGTGTGAACATCGTTTAAAAAAAAAAAAAAAAAAAAACTCATATTCCCGTACAAGTAATTATAGCAATACTTCTGCCTTAAAATGAATTTTAAAATTATCCTTATCATGTCAAATAGATACTTCATTTCAAAGAAGTTGCAACTTTTTGCCATTTAGGGTATTTCACAAAAGTTGCAATAATTCAAAAATGGAATCTTTTTATTATTTTTATAATCTCCCACTCATTCTCTCTCTTCCTCTCAACCACTCATTATTCTTCACGCATTCTCTTTCCACCCCACTAATTCTCTATTTTCCTCTCTACCTTTCATTCTTAATATAATATTATATCCTTAATTTCTCAACTTCAAAGTAAATGTTTCAACTTTTTTGGAACGGAGGGAGTATTTATTTAAATCGAAGAGAATATTCAATACTCCCTCCGTCTCAGCTCACTTGACACATATTTTCATTTTGGTCTGTCTCAGCTCACTCGACACTTCCCAAAATAGCCTACTTTTTATAATTTTATATTCACCCTACCCCACCACTCATTCTCTCTTTTCATTTTCCACCACTCAATTTATTCAATCAACACTACTATTTACTCCTCATTCTCTCTCTTCATTTTCTATCATACATTTTTTTATTTTAATCTTCTTACATTTTTCGTCCTTGATGTTTTTTAAACAATTAAAAAATGGTCACCTTAACGTTTGACCAGACGGTGAGGAGACGGAAGGACCACTTCATCTGCAAATAGATACTTCAAGGACGAAAAGGGAAAAAAAATAGTTTGAAGACGAAAGGTAAAAAGGTCAATAGGTTAGGGACGAAATAGGTGTTTAACTCTCACTTATTTATAATTTGAAAATAACTAATGTTTTAAGAAAAAATTAAATATATTTGTAATTTTCTATTGCACAGAAGAAACAACATGACTTAATTTATTTTCAAGTACGAGTAGAGTAAACTACCGTTATTTATTTTTATTTTATTTTTCGAAACACGATATAAAATTTAGTACACACCAAAATGTGCAACGCCGAGAAATCTTTTATTGGACTGGAAAGTGAAGTCGGCATGATGTGCTAATTGCTATGTATGCACATGGCGGGGGATGCATCATAATGTATGATACTATATGCATAATGCATACTATGCATGAGTCATGACTTATTACCTTGTTATAGGGTTTACTAGATAAGAGAGATATGACAGGATGTTTTTATGCTTTTGTTTAGACTTCTTACTTGTCCAGCTCTGCTTGTCGTCACTTTCATTTAACTTTAAAATATTTACTTCTATTCACTTTTACACCCCTACTCCACAACTATAATACTCCTATCTAGTGTTTTAAAAGACGCTATCTAAACCGTTTAAGCCTCGCTTAAGCGTTAGCTGTTCATGAAACGCTTTGGTTATGCCTAGGATATTATAACTATGTCTGAATTCTCGGCCCCGCTTAGATCCCGTATAGGGACCGCCTAAACGCTAGACTGCAGCGCCTAACTACCGTCTAGCGTTTTTTAGAACTTGCTCCTATCTACAAATCCCTCTGCTTGATATCAAAAATTTTGCCACATAAATTAAAGAAAAGTAGGAGAGAAAAATAGTGGGAGGAGGTTTTTGTGAGTATGAAAAATTAAATAGGGGAGAAAATGAGTGGGAGGAATAGTAAGTTAATTGGTGTTGTGAATGTAAAAGTAAAGTAAGAGAGAATGAATGAGAGGAATAGTGAAGATTATTTACCATTTTTGGCAGTCTCAAGTCAAGTGGAACGGGCAGAAAAAGAAATAAGTCTCAAGTGACATGAAACGGATGGAGTATATGTCTATAAATGGACTAATTTTTCAAAAGACTCCAAAATAAATGTACTCCCTCCGTCTCAGAGTATATGTTCACATTTCTCTTTTAGTCTGTTTTAGAGTATATGTCAACTTTCAAAAATAGCAAAGAATCTTTACTATTCATCTCACTCATTATTTCTCTTACTTTACTTTTATACACGCAACACCAATCAAATTACTATTCCCGGATTCCCGCCCACTCATTCTCTCTCCTACTTTACTTTCATACTCACAACACTTACATCATTTTCACCATTTTTTAATTCCGTGTAAATAAGAGGGTGAACATATACTCTTAGACGGAGAGAATAATATTTAACAAAGATTTTAGACTTTTTTTATTTTTAAAAAGATCACAAGTTGAAATTTTATTACTAAAAATCTCGTCAAGATTCAACTATCAGAGGTTTTCGGACTCTGGGACATAATTATCAGTGTTTTTTAGACTCTATACATCAATATTATAGTGTCTGGTACACGTGTCTCAGATCAACGAATTCACCTTAGTGAAATAAAAAAAATTAGAGTCCTTATAAAAAAATCATTATTTGGTAGGAGGGCTTTTGAAAATATATCCCTAAAAAATACTACTTAGTTTTTTCAAATGCTTTTATAACGTTTTGAGATATTTTATTGCGACTACTTTAAAACCCTATTACCCCTACCCCTTCCCTTCTTAAAGTTATAATGTTTTAAGGTGTTTTAGCGCAGTTTCTTATAAATCCCTATTACCTTTACCCCTTCCCTCCTTAAAAGGAACGTTTATTTTCAAAATTATTTGTGTTAAAATAAATGTCTTTTAAAAAAAAATTGTGCTTAAATACTCTTTTACCAAAAAAAAAAATAATAAAAAAAAAAACACTTATCGCTTTATACTGGCAAAAATAAGTATTTAAAAAGTGCATAAGAGAATACTATGTATGGATCTTTGTCATTTAATTGTCTAAAATGTGAGCATTTATGAATGTCCCTTAAGTAAAATTTGAACCTTCCTTTAGAGCTGAAGGTAATAATATACTCTCACTCTCATAACAACTTACACTGAATTTTATTTTTAAACATCATACTGGATACTCGTTTTCTTAACTAATTTCCAGCTGATTAATCCAAATTTATTAAGCCCCCTTACGAGGCTAATCCACAAGACGACCTAAGCTAGTCGGCTTTGATGAGTGGTCTTAGTTATCCAACCCCTAGATTTTTTTTGATTTTTTTTTGACAGTGTCCACGCCACAAGGAGGCGAGGAGAGGGATCGAACCCTAGCACTCAAAGGCCACTCTTTTGGGGACATCCAACCCCTACATACATCATCACAAACAAGTACGAATTTGCCTTTTATAAGGCCAAAATAAATGGTCAGCCTATTTTATGCGACAAAAACTTGTATGAGACGGTCTCACACGTGAGACGGATCTCCTTGAGAGATTAAATGGTTTGCCCCCCTATGGGTGGGGCGGGGCAAGCCCATTTCCTCTCTTGTCAAGATCCGTCTCATGTATGAGACCGTCAAGACTTCCTCATTTTCTGACCCGCTTCGCCTCTTGCTGAATGTAACTGTCAGCTACAAAGAGGAGACAATTAATCTCGAATTTTTGGAATCTCTACTAACTAATTGTCATGATTTGTCTATAAATATTGGGTTAATCTCGCTTTAGTACCCTAATGTTTACATGTTGTATCGGTTAGGGACATATGGTTTTATATTTCTTACTTTAGGGCCCAAACTGTCGTTTTTGTATCAATTTAGAGCCCAAGCAAGAGTTATGCAAGATTTTAAACGGAAAGTTAACATGTGCCGTCTAAAACCCATTTTTTCTGAGGTTTTTTGGTCTTTTCAAGTCATTAGTATATTTAAGCTTTCAAACTCTTGACTTATGAAATATTGTTCCAATCAAAAAACTCATAAAGTAATTCCTTCTTATTTATTTATTTTTAAAAATATTTCCCCTACAATTTAATAGACCCAAACAAACTATTTAGGAGTCAATGTGAAAGTTCTTTTAATTGCGAGTATTCTTTTATATATATATATATATATATATATATATATATATATATATATATATATATCTTTCACTAAGTATGGCTATAACTTAGAAAGAAAGTAGCAACATCAAGCATAAACTAATTATCACACAGAAATTGGGAAAACGGTTACAAAAAACAATAGTATTAATATTATTTTTTCTTGAGAGAATTATTGAAATTATAAAATCCCTGTTTCGCCAAATTTTTGAAATAAAAAAGTTAATTTAAGAATCACCCAAACATCAAAAGAGTACTATCAAAACAAAAACAGATTGACTTAAAGAAAACTTATGAGTCAATTGATCACTCTTGGCATTAAAATGAGTGATAATTTAAGCAACAATATCACTGAAACTCCCAAATCAAACAAAAGCTAATGAACCTGGAATTGATTTGGGTGTATTAGCCAAACTATTTTGGTTCAACCATTATTCTAGTGAGAATATCAAATGCTCAAGAGAAAATAGGTGTTAGGATGAGATATTCCAACTTTCTATTCAAAATATAACGGAATGTTTATTTAGGCCCTAGATTGATGCGAAAATGAGAGTTCATGCTCTTAAGTGAGAAAAATAAAACCATAGGCCCCAAAGTGATTTAGCATGTAAACTCTGGGGTAGCAAAGTGAGATTAACCCATAAATATTCGTCATGCACCTCACATTTCCGGGAATTGAACATTTGAAATTTAAACTCTGTCAACAAGATTTCATACTCTCATATTTACTTTTCACACATGAGGATTTTTGCTGGAGATCATCTGGCTAGTCGTCGTTTCAATCTTTTTACGGTCACTTAACTTTGAGATTATGCAGATGTACTAGATAGGGATGCTTTACCGTCTTAAAGGTACTGTGATCAGATCCAGACTAAACTGGACAGCTAAAAAAAGAGTCTTAATCTTTTCTAATTCACTCTACTACGCTTGGAAGCGTAAATCCTACACCCAGAGTTTAGAGGTCGTAGAAGCAAAGAGCGCATAAAGAGCATAACATGTTATTTTTCCCGTTCCATAACAACTTGCATCGTTTTGCTTCAAGAGATGAATTAATGAGAATATATATATATATATATAACAAATATCATCAGGACCTTTCTAAGGTACTAGGATTAAAAATAAAGATTTAAATAATCTTAGGTATTTTTACAGACTAGTTAAATCGTCAAGATTATTAACTTTAGGCAATTTTACAAATAGCAAGACCGTCAAAGATATCAACTCTTACAAACCAAAAAAAAAAAAACTAACGCCATTATCCTTGTAACGACCCGAAAACCCGCCTTTATTTTCGTAGTGATAAATATTTAATTATTTATTTATTTCTTATTTATTTATTTATTTAAATTATTTATTTATTTAAATAATTATGTGTGCATTTTATGTTTCATAATAATTTATGCCTAGCATTTTATTTGGGCCATTTGTGCTAGTGTGGTATTAATTGGTCTTAGTTGTTAGTAAGAAATATTAGAGTTGTGTAGTTAGTGGGGAGGGGGTCTAAGTGTAAGTTTGGAATAATCATCTCCCTACTCCCCCTCTTCTCCCTCACCTCTCCCTCACCCTACTCCCATTCCCAGCAACTCTCTCTCTCTCCAAGTTAAAGGTAAGATTTCTCTCTCCCTTCTCTCTTCATTTTCACCCTCTTCCTCTCATCTTTTCTTATTGCTCATTTTATGAAAAGTGTTTAGATCGTCGATAGGATCGTAGGGAGCTAAGAATATTCGAATTCCATCAACTTTGAGAAATCCGGGTAAGTTGCTTTTCTCCCATTTTATGCTAGAAATGCTACTCCATGTTTATTTGATGATATGAATGCTATTTGTTGCATCTTGGGTGGATTTGGGAGTGATTTACATTTTGTTCATTTTTGTGAAAATTTGGTATTTGAATCATCCTTGATTGAGGTTCCTTAGATGATGTTCTATGAGTTCTTTTGGCTTCCAAGTGGTGTGGGTACTTTAGTTTATATATTGGTAGTGTTAGTCTTGAGTTTAGCTTGAATGGTGAAGATTTTGGTTGAAAATGGAAGAAACCCAGAATTTTGGGCGGAATTTGCCCCTCCGGGCAAGGGGGCGCGCGCACCCTCTCAGGGGAGGCGTGCGCACCCTTATGCCCCTTTGTAAACTAACCCTCTGATGATCGAGGGCGCGCGCACCATATTCGAGGGGGCGTGCGCTCCCTCATTGTTTCAACAAGTCAAAACCTTCTGATCATCTAGGGCGTGCGCACCCTTTTCGGGCGAGCGCGCGCACCCTCCCCTGGATTTCTTGGCAAGACCCTTCTGATCCCTTAGGGCGCGCGCACCCTTTCTGCGCGGGCGTGCGCCCCCTCCGCTGTACAAGTCCTGAGCTTCACCCTCTTGTACTCTGCGTAGACAATCTTCGATAGTTCATAACTCTCCCATCCGGACTCCGTTTTAGGTGTATAAGCTATCGTTTTAAAGCTCTTTTAGAGTACTACGACATGAGGTGGTTTATTTGGTGGGATTCAGGTTCGGATTGTGTTGATTTTTCAATAAGTGTTCTATAACAAAATGTTTTATGACCGGTCCGTGGTGATCAAGTTTGGGATATTTATTGGTGTGGGTTATGGATAACCCTAGTGTTTAAAATGGTTCATTTGTGAACAAATACGTGTGGAATTTGATCAAGTATCGTTTTGGAATGTGGGGCATCTTTTGATGTGTTGTTTGAATTGGTTCACCTTTTGGTGGTTTAATTGAAATGGTTCCCTACTTTGGAATCATTAGTTGTTTATTTAAGCTAGTATTTATTACTTAGCATTTATTTGAAAGCCAGCTGGTTATTTGTGTTCGAGTCAGGCAATGGATAATGCTATAATGGCTCAAGCCAAGTCCAGTATAGCATCGCCCATTGGTCCTTCTTCCCCGTCCAGATTGGCCTTGGATGGGATGAGCTAGCTCCCTTTGGTGAGTATTCTAGTTACACGTTTTGGGTTTTGACTTTGTGTCATCTCCCTTGTCCCTTGTGACATGTTACATTGTTATGGTTTCGGTACCGGGGGTTTTCTCTTCAGCTTTTATGCGACTATGAAGATGTTGATTGTTGATTATTGAAGCTGCGCAGCGACCTTTATTTGGTTCTATCAGTTGGGAAACCTTGGCTAATATCCTTTGTTACTTGTTTATTTCCGCTGCTATCTGTTAATTGATAAATGCTATGTGCTAAGTGATATTTACTATTGTTTATTGCTTATAACATCATAGCATGTCATGTAGTTGCATTAGTAACTTACTGAGATTTTATCTCACCCCGTTTCCTTTCAATGTTGTTTCCTTAACCCCCCCAGGAGAAAAGGATTAGGAATTGCGGATCGAGGAGGACGTCGAGAGGTTTGAGATATTTGGACAGGTTATTATTGATCGGTTTGCATTATATAAATGTGTAACCTTCTTGGGGATAGTTGTACCAGCAATGACGTCATTAAGATTTGTAATATTTTGTATTTTGGGTGTGAGCTTGTGGAGCTTACACTAGTTGTTTTATGATGTTGTTAAACTTGGATTTTCCAAACCTTGTGTTAAAATATTTTGGGTATAAAATGGAATTTTTATCTTCAGTATTTTAGAGTTTATGGTTGTAAGTCGACGTCCAGCTCGCGTACTCCGGGCCCGCGGGGTCGGGGTCGCGACAATCCTCGGCTAAGTGGGCTAAACAGGATGTAACTGAGTAAATCCGTCAGTCTAATTACTCAACCTATCTGAGTTAATAACCGCGAGTTTAAATGTCCAACCTAATTATTTAATTATATATTTTAATCATAATATCCTAGATTAGTCTGTTTTATTTAGTCATCCAAACCCATTTTTAGACAATTATTTAATATAATCATAATTCAACATAAAATTAATTTAGCTCATTAGGCTCATATAAAATTACACAAATATAATAAATAAGAAGAAGAAAAGTGGGGTTTTCTGTACAAACTGCAACTCAAGATTATATATATATATATATATATATACTCCCAACGTTCTGGGTAAGTTGCAACAATTGGTCATTTTTTGGGCATTCCACTTAAGTTGCAACAATGCCAAATAAAGAAAATATTTTTTACTTTTATAATCCTCCACTCATTCTCTCTCTTCCTCCCAATCACTCATTATTCTCCACTCATTCTCTTTCTTCATCCCAACCACTCATTATTCTCCTTTCTTAATTTTTGTGGTTTCCCTTCCATGTTGCAACTTACGCGGAATGGAGGGAGTATAGTTTATAATTTTTAATAAGGACATAAAATTAAATTTGTTTTTAAAAAGTTTACAATGTGAAATTTTATTGCTCAAAACCCTTCGAAACACAACTATCAGAAGGAGTAATAATTTTTTATTCGAATGGAGTCCACTTTCACACGACAACTTTTCACTTACTATACTCCCTATCCCATTTTTTCTCTCAAACCTTACTTTCCATACTAACAACACTTACTTCACTATTTTTTTTATTATGTTCTCGAGATAAAGTGTGTGGTTTAAATTAGGACGAACAACACTTACTTCTTTGTTTTTTTTTTTTTTTTTTTTTTTTTTTTTTAATTATGTGTTCAGTTCCAATTGAGATGGATGGAGCAAATTACAAGTATTTAAACATTGTTTATTTTCTCTTTAATACTTCCTATGTCTCAGAGTATATGTTCACCCTCTCATTTGCACGAATATTAAGAAATGATGGAAGTGATGTAGGTGTTGTGAGTATAAAAGTAAAGTATGAGAGATAATGAATGAGAGGGAATAGTAAGTTGATTGGTGTTGTGAGTATAAAAGTAAAGTAAGAGATAGAATGAGTGAGAGGAATAACAAAGATTGTTTGTCATTTTATGAAATTGACATATAATTTGGGACTGACTAAAAAAAATGAGGTGGACTGTTGTGCGACGGTCGCACGCCGTGCGACCGTTTCCCGCCATTTTTATTTATTTTTTTTCAAAATTTATTTTCCCTGCAATTTTTTGCTTGCCATCAAAAGTAACACTTTTTATAAGGAAATGTAACACTTTTTTCTCATATGTAACACTTTTTTTCAAAAAATTTACCACAATTCTGCTGAAATAAATTAAAGATAACATAAGATTGATAACTAAACTAATGTAACATTTTATAATAAATGAATGTAACCTTTTTTTTCTCAATTGTAACACTTTTTTAGGGTTTTACATTCAATTGAAATGCAAAACCAATTATATACATGATTTTTTACTCTTTTTTTTTTTAAATGTAACATTTAACATATAAACTGTTACATTCATCTATATAACATATTACAATCATATATGCAATGTGTTACATTCAATTATTACCTTTCTAACCACAAAAACTATTTATATTATTTTGGAAACTGCAGTTACATCTTACAATAAAGTGTTACTTTTTTAAGACCAAACTGTTACTTTCTTCATAAGAACGTGTTATATCTCAGGAGACGAGCAGCCCAATTTTTTTGTGTGTTAAAAAGTATGTGTTTTTTTTTTTAAAAAAAAACAACTATATTATGACCTATCTAGTTTATTCGTCTCGTAGAGACAAATACATCGGTATTTTTAATTTTTTTTCGATTTCAAAATCACAAGATATTGCATTTTAAAATTATGAAAGTTTTTTTTTTAAATGTGTGTCACGTTTCGCGCGCTGGGAGGAGGAAGAGAGCTGCTGGTCGGGTTAGGCTTGTGGGTTGTGGGATGATCCATGGATGAATCCGTCTCACAAGGAGGTGAGACGGTCACACACACACAAGTCTTTGTCAAAAAGAAAAGTTGTCATGTACTCTGGGTCCTGTGATAGATGGAGTAAAATAAAACATTGGTTTAACAGAGTTGAGATATCATGTACCACTTTTATGTATCATTTCATGTACTACTTGTAATCTAAACGTTCACATGTTTTCATAATATTACAATAATACTAATCTCAAAAACTGTGAGCTATTAGATCATTTGTAGCACATAAAATGGTACACGAAGTGGCACTGAGAATTTGAACTCGGTTTAACAAATAAATAACCAGCGGTTCTTTCCAAAAAAAAAACAAAACAAATAACCAGCGGCAGTAGCATCCTAACATCCAGTTTTGAAGACACGTGTCTTATACCCGAAAGAAAAATGAAATAACCCCTCGGGTTAGGTTACAACCACCCTCCAAGTTCCAACTAGCTCATCCAGCTGGACTACAATCAAATCCAATCATTTCTATATGACGAAATTACCCTCATACTTTTGTGTAAATTACGATATCTAACTCAATCATGATGTCATTTTCTGGATTTGATGCCGTAACGGTTCAACATCGTGGGCGAACTCATTTACACCGTTTTTATTTCATCAAAGATGGTAGCAGAGTGGAAAAATAGATTGCGGATTTGCGATTGTTCAACGGTCCTGATTGAGACCTTCTATCCAACAATTTATCTAGTTACTTTTTCTAATACTCCATTCGTCCCGGACTGAGGTTTTTATTTTAATTTTTCACGGAATTTAAGAAAATGTAAATGTTGTGAGTATAAAAAGTAAAGTAGGAGAAAGTATGAGAGAGAAAGTGGGTAGAAAGTTTTTGTTGTGAGAATGACAAGTGGGTCCCATTATCCATTTATGTAATAAAGCAACTAAGAACCTTAGTATGGGACAAACTGAAAAGGAAATTAAAAACTTTAGTCTGGGACGGATGGAGTACAACATTCTGTCTTCTTTAGATAAGTGCCTAATTTCAATAAATTTTATTTTAAAATAAATATTTTTAGAATATCTCTAAAAATAATAAATTTTAGACATTCGTTTGAAGATTGAGGGAGTAGATTTTTGACATTCCCTAAAAAATGACTTTTTTTTTTTTTTTTTGTCATAGGTACCTTTTTTTTTTTCTATTAAAACGATATTAGTTCAAATAAAATGTTCATTCATCTCAAAACTCCACAACTAAAGATACTCACTCCGTCACGAAGTGATTTTTTAGTTTGTTATTTTTATTGTCTCATTTAAAAAAAAAAACAATTGGCTTAAATTTGTATAAACATTATGTAAATAGTGAAGCAAGTGTTCATATCCTTAAAAAGTTTGAATAATTAAATTTTGAGACGGAAGTATATGCTGTGTAGTATTTCGATCAACTGATTGAACTGTATTGCTGATTTATAAAAGAAAAATTATTTAAAATATATGTTTATAAGCTATTGGAAATATTATTATGAATAGTTTTTTAAATTTTATTAGGATATTAAACTAATAGAAGAAAAAAATAAAATTAGATTATAACATTTATTTTATGCTGGAGGACGCATATTTGACATTTTTATGTGTGTATGATGTTTTTCATGTTTATAATTTTATAAAGGATAATGCCTAGCAATCAGTTTCCACTCCCTCCATTAGTGTATGCCCTATATATTGTGCTTTCCGTTACAAAATAAATTTTAGATTATTTTGATTAAAAATAAATTTAAATATCTGTTTTGAGTGAGAAAGAGATCATACCACCTAGGGGTGGATTGGTAGGTATGCCAAGTGTATTTTGCTTGCACCGTGTACCAACCAAGTATGATTTGGTACACAAAAATATGTACCAGTACCAACCACAAAAATCGGTATACCAAGTTTATTGGTACGGTTGGTATTCGGTTGATACGGTTGGTACTCGATATATACCAAATGTAAATGAAGACAAAAAGAATTGCATTTTTTTTGTTAGACTTTTTTGTCTAGTATAAAATATTACATTATAACATAAAAATATATCTCAAATACAAATTATAAAATCTTGAAACTAAAGAAAAGTAGAACAACAGAAGTCTTGAAAATAGACAATACAATGACTTTATATAATATTCACCACGACTCCAAAACTAAAAGATTACAATAAGGCAATTTGAATTTTTGTCCTAAATCGCACTCCCTCCGTCCCGGAGTAAGAGTCTCACCCCCAATTTGCACGCTTATTAATAAATAATGGATGTGATGTAAATGTTGTGAGTGTAAAAGTAAAGTATGAGAGAGAATGAGTGAGAGAGAATAGTGAATTGATTGGTGTTGTGAGTATAAAAGTAAAATATGAGAGAGAATGAGTGGGGTGAATAGTAAAGATTCTTTGCCATTTTAGGAATGAGACTCTTACTCTAGGACAGACCAAAAAGGAAAATGAGACTCTTATTCTGGGACGGAGGGAGTAATAAAGTAACTTAAGGACTTAAGGTTAGAAAAAGGAAATTAATGTTTAATATTTCATTCGTCCCAAAATACTTTTAGTTTTAGAACACGTATTAAAAACACAATCGATAAATATCAAATAGACAAACTACCTTTTGAATATTTCAAGTACGTAGACAATTAGACGGAGTATTATGTGTGTGTGTATTTAAAGTTGGTACATGGTATACCAATCAAAGTCGATATTGTACACCGTGTACCAACCAATTAGACAAAAATGGTACCGTACTACCTACCAAAAAATTCGGTATACCGACTTCTTTATACCAATTATAATTGGTACGGTTGATATACGAGTTGGTAGGTACGGACGAGTACAATTTGCCATACCACCAGCCATCTTCTTTCAAATGAACTCATTTGTGCTGTAGTTACTACTTCATTTATTTCAGAATAAAAGTTTTATTTTTATTTTATATGTTTATAAAAAATATACTAAAATAATAAACAATTCAAGTGAGTTTGAAAATAAAGCAAACGTAGACTTACTTCGAGGTGTAAGAAAATGTAAAACTTATTTAAATGGTTAATTATAATTTACGGCCTGAACTCAATAGAGTGTTCTCTCCAAGCGGGTCCCATTCTTTTTTTAGCGAATCAGGGTTTAGATTGCAATTTTTTTGACCAATAAAGGGCGTTTTAACGGAATTCGTTAGAAATCTTGTTAAATCACCATGTGCCGTGCACGTGATCGACAGATTGATCAATTTGAAGTTGATATTAACAATTAAGGGGTTTAATGAAAATTTCTAACTTTAAATGGTTGGAAAACTAAATTTATTTTTGAAATATTAATTAATGAAACTGTTGGAATTAAACTAGGTCGGCCCAAGATGGCCCAACCTAGACAAGCCCAATACATTGTATTTATTAAGAAAATAAATACACAGATAAATAAATGGAGGCAGTTAACTACGGGAAGTTAACGAGATGTTTAGGAGAAGTTACTGGGTTATTTTTTCACGTCAAAAGAGAGACGACGGTAGTTCTTTTCAAAGAACGCAAAAAAGAAAACCTCACACAACTCTCCGTTCTCTCCCCACGCATCCATGGCTGTCAAGATGAGCAAACAAGTGTTGTGAATTTGTGGGTGATTTCCGTTCGTGATTTCCCTCCCGACCTACGTTGTGAAGTATTGTACCAAGTTCAATTCGGTGATTAAAATCCACGGTAACGATCTACGTTTCCGCACAAGTATCAATCAAGTAAGTGATTCATATCCCTCTAAAGTTTACAGAAACATTAAAATAAAATAATGTAAAATTATCATTTACATGTAAAAGCAAAAAATCAATATTTTTTTTAAAAAATTATTCAATTTACATATCAAACGAATATGCAAAATTTTGTATATTTAATATATTAAAAATTTTCATATAAAATAAATAGTTAAAATAAAATTGCATTTCCGATATTAAATTTTAGATATATTTTAGAAAATTTTATGTTTCTTTTTTGAAGGAAAAGTTTATGTTTTGAATCAAGAAATGTTTGTTTTTGGTTAACTTGAAAATAATAATGTATTTCCTCTTTATGCAAAAAAAAAAAAAAAAAAATTGACAAAAAAAAAAGAAAAACCCCTATTGACCTTCTTCCCTAACATTCTGACTTCTTCAATTCCTCTTCATTCTCAGCCCACTCCACCACCTTCTCTTCCCACCATACAATGGAAAAGTAATTTGTTGGTGTTTGATGGTAGAAACAAATCAAGGTGCTCTGAGGGAGAGATGGTACTATGAGAAGGAAAGAAAGAACAATTGAGGTTGATTGGATTGTCGAGATTCGTAATCGCCGGATTAATGGAGGTGCGCCGAAGGAGGTAGGGTTCCAGCGATCTTGAATCTGCAGGAGGGGACGGGCATATTAAGACACATGGAACGATGAAGATCTTTAAGCGGTGGTAACGATGTAGGAGGTACGGCATGGGAGGGCGGCGAGGAAGGGTGTGTGAGTGTTGAAGTGGTTTCTGGAGCGTGACTTGAGAACGATGAAGAGGTTATAATTAAACTTATTTAACTATTACTATTAATAGTAAACTAATAGTAAGAATTCCAAAAGTCAATTATTAATTTGAGAGGTGATGATGTGGCTTCATGTAAATCAAGCTTTGTCCACGTGGCGACTCTATAGGGGTCTTCCTCGACTTTTATATATACTCCCTCCATCCCTATTTACCTTACAAAAATGAGGCTTTGCACAAAAATTAAGAAAATGATTGTAAAGTTGATGTGTTGTGAGTGTAGATAGTTGAGTGGGAGAGAGAAAGTGGGTAGAGAAAAATAAGTGGATAGTTGTTGTGAGTATGACAAGTGGGTCCCACTATTTAAAAAATGTTTAAAAGTTTCCTTTTTGAGATTTTGTAATATAAATAGAGACACCCTAAATGGCAATTTTTGTAAGGTAAATAGGGACGGAGGGAGTATAGATTTTTCTGTCAAACTTTAATTGTCTCTCTATCACTCAAACTAAAGCTAAATGGCTAGTATACCGTGAAACCGTCTCACAGTGTAAGACGGAGTTTTGTGGGTCAACCCGCTTGCCCACAATTTTCTTTTGCCCTCCTATCATTTTATTCCCGCCAATTTTTTTTCTTTTCAACAAATGTAACACTTAAAATAAAAAAGTATTCTAAAATCTGACAGTGTTTATTCAGAAATGTAATCATAATTATACAAAAAATGGATTAAGGATAACATAAGATTGACTGCAAAACTAATGTTACATTTTATAATAAGTTAAAACTTTTTTTTTCTCAATTGTAACAGTTTCTATTATGAAATGTAATAGTTTTTATTCTGAAATGTAACCATATGTTTGCACAAACGGGATTGATGATAAAATAAGATTTTCTGTAAAACTATTGTTACATTTTATTATAAAAGCTGTTAAATTTATTTGTGAAATTTTTTTATTGGTAAAACTCTTAATGATTTATCAATTACAAAGTTGAATGTAACAACGAAATTCTGTAATGTAACATAGTAGTTTTGGAGAAAAAATTGAAATAATTTGAACGTTTTTTTTTTTTTAGAGAAAGTAACAACGGAAAATGGAACCGATTATACACATGAATTCTTACTCTTTTATTTTAAAGAAAAAAGTAACATTCAATATACAAAAATTGTTAGACATCTGTATAACAAATTATACTCATATATATAGTCTATTACATTTCATTTATCACTTTCTCTAAATAAAAAACTATCAAACTTTTTGGATTTTTGTGCAAAACTACTTTTATATTTTACAATAAAATAGTTACTTTTTCAAGATTCTGCTATTACATTTTTCATAAAAAGTATTACATTTCAAATGACGAACAACTCAACTTTTTTTTTGGTTTGTTTTGTTAAAAATATGATTTTATGAACATAATTTAAAACCATACCATGACGTATTTATTTTTATTCGTCTCAACACAACTATGTTTTTGAATTTTTTTTCCGACTTCAAAAATTTAAGATATTTCATTTTAATGTTAGTGGAGTTTTTATTTAAATACGTCACGTGGCACAAGTTGGGGACGCGGGTAGCGCTGGGCGGACGGGCGGGTATGACGCCACATGGGGGATCCGTCTCACAAGATGAGACGGTCTCACCCTATTCTTTGTCCAAAGGAAATACAATTGGTCCTGCATCCAAATTCGCTAAATTTATGTCGTTAAATCATGTCGTGTGTAACTCAAATAATATTTAGTAGGGATAAAATGGTCATCACTATAAAAATAATACAAATTGAGTAAAACTGATTTTTAGGTACCAAGTTTGGACCAATTTCTCTTCTCCTTGCAATATTTAACATGGTTTTATATTGCTTTTCGGGAAAAAAAACAACATGGTTTTATATTATTAACTCAAAGTAAATTCAATACAAGAATGAAAACTTATTGTCATTGTGAAGCTAAGCAAACTATGGTATTCATTTTATCACAATCCATACATAAGATTTTGAAGTTGTTGAAATTATTTGGTAACTCTATCATGATGGAACTCAAGTTGACATGGTTCGGGCCACGACGGCCAACTTAGAAGTTTCAAGGAGTATTAAGAAGATAAAAAAATTGAATGATGCGAGGTTTTAGTTCAAAAACGAATGCTTAAGTAGGAAAGTTTTGAAGAGTTTGTCGTCGAATTGGTGAAACGCTTGGATTTGAATGAATCACATAATGACACAGCTTATTAAATTGATGATCTCGACCAGATCTACAAGATATGCAATGGATATTCATGATATATTAATTTCAAGGCTAAAAAAGACAGTCTAAAAAAGTAGTGTCCTGATGCTCGTAAGATATAATGTCATTTCTATTTTCATAACATTTTATTTAATTTTTATTTTATGGGTTGGATTGTTAAATAAGGTATATTTACTCTCTATAAATACGTTTCGAGACAGTTTTATCAGCAATAATACTTTTTCTCATTTATGAATTTTGTGTGTAACCTTATGCCATCATAAGTTTACTTGAACAAACTTCTCACGGGAATGATTTATGTTTGTTTATTTTTGTTTGTTAATGTGCTACTCATCGTGTGTGCAGGCTACCAATTACTCCCTCCGGACTCAATTATAAGCAACAAAAGTGGGTTTTTTTTTGGACCTAAATTTAAGCAACTCTAAGGGATTTCAAGACTATTTAATACTTTTGTTCCAAATATACCCCTAATAATTCATTCACTTTTCAAGACAAATTCATTAATGTGTTAGAATAATGCACTTCATTAATTAAGGTTATTTTAGTCATTTTTGCTATTCTTTTTTGTAAAATCAAGATGATTTAACTACTTTAACTAATTTCTTAATCTGTGTGAAATCAGTTACTTTTGCTTATAATTAAGTCCGGAGGGCGTAGTTCTTATAATTTCAAAATCTTCTACCTAAGCTGCAATCAACTTAGGGGATCACTATGACTGCGCTAACTTCAAAGTGACCATAAACATTTATTAATTTCTTAAATTTACTTACTTTCTCCGGTCCAAAATAACTGTCTCTTTTGGCATTTGCACAACTCTTAAGAAATGCAATTATTATCATGATTTAATGACAAAAGTTCCAATTTTACCCATATTAAGTGTGCAACTTTCTTACATTAATGTCTCACACTAAGACAACTAATAAAAGAAAACAAGTTTCAATGCAAGGATAAAATAGACATTTAGTTCAAAAGTGACAATTATTTTGGACCAAAATTTTGGTCCAAAAGTGATAGTTATTTTGGACCGGAGGGAGTATTGTTCATCAAATAGAACGTACAATATAACAAAAAGATATATACTCCCTCCGCCCCGTTTCAAATTGCAAATACTAGGTTGGCACGGGGATTAAGGGAAAAAGTGAAAAAGGTGATGTGTTGTGAGTGTTGATAGTTGAGTGGGAGAGAGAAAGTGAGTTAGTGGATGTGAGTGTGCAAGTGGGTTAAAACTTGCTATTTTTGGATTTTGCAATTTTAGTTGGAACACCCTTTTTGGCAATTTTTGCAATTTAAAATGGGACGGAGGGATTATATAAATACATAGCAATTGGTGCTAATACTTTGGCATTCAAAATTCACTTTAATAGTCCTCGTACTATTTCTAGTGTACTAATGAAATTGAATTGAGGGACTAATTGCAACTTGCAACTAAGATATTAGAGTATTCATATTCCAAAACAAATGTGTAAATTGCTTTTAATAAAAAAATAAAAACAAATTTAAATATTTATTTTGAAACGAAAAATGTAACAGTATTATCTTTATTTTGTCAAAGTTAGTTGTTATACTCCCTAGCCTCACTTTTTTAACTGTAAATTTGATTGAAATAATATGACAAATAATTTACATTAAATTAATTACTTAATTTTATTAAAAATCCAAACATTTCTTTCGAGATGAGCGTAATACTATATGCTTAATCCTCCTACCATAAGCCTTCCGTCCCCAACATTTAACCCCACTCATTTTATTTCTTCATTTTCCACCCACTCAATTTATTCAACCAACACTATTATTTACTCAATTAATTGTTTTTCTTTATTTCCTACCATACATACACTATTTTTCTTTTAATTCTTATGTCTATTCCTTTAGTCCTACTTGTGGTGGGACGGAGCGACTATACTCCCTCCGTCTTTTTAGTCTGTTCACTTTTGGTCAACAAGAGTAAACTTTGACCAAACATTTAATGTCAATCTAATCATCCTAATGAAATTCTAACAATTGTAATTGATAAATAATCATTTAATTTATCAATAATAGTTTTAAAATTTCATTAGGATTGTTAGATTGACATTAAATGTTTGGTCAAAGTTTACTCCCGTTGATCAGAAGTGAACTAAAAAGACAGAGGTAGTATACATTAACCTACTCCAAGGGACTTTCTTATATTTCAGTCGGCATGATGAAAGATGTTCCACATGGCAATGTTTTACCATACATACAATACATACATACATAGAAGAGGGGGAGTGATTGGGAGAAGGGGATTTGACTTCCTTTGAGGAGAGAGAAAAGAAAAAGAAAAAGAAAAAGAAGGAATGAAGAAAATTCAATCCGATCCAATGCTACTTTGACGTCCGCAAGGAGAACACACACACATACATACACAAACACACACTCCCTCCCTCTCTCTCTCTCTTCCCCTTTCTCTCTCCTCCCCTCTCCCCCCTCTCTCTCTCTCTAAAGTTACAGCGAAGAACAAGAATCTGTCTCTAGTCTCTCTCTACTCTCAGGGATTGAGGAAGGACTCAGAAGATTAAACAGATGCTGTAAACCCTAATTTACAGACCACAAGCAAGTTCATATATAGAATTCTATTGAATGCGGAGGAAGAGGTGAAGAAGCTGAAGAGAAAAATAAGAGTGACAGTAGAGAAAAAAAAGTTTGAATTTCTGTCTGAGGCGGCCTCCTAGACCGACTTTTGAAAGAACTAACTGAATTTGTTTATGTAACCTGGTACGCCCTCAAACTTGTAGATTTTCATTTTCAGTAATTCTATGCTTATGAAGTCCAAATAATTTACTCATTTTCAGTTTTTTTTTTTTCTCTAGGGTTTGATCGATCATATGTGTTTTTTAGCTGTTTTTTGTTCAATTGGGTTGTTTTCAATCATTGATTGTCTAATCTATTTTGATTAGTTTAACTTGTTAGAGTAGATAAATGGGCTCAATTTTTGCTGGTTATCTATTAAATTGATTTGTGGAGGAGGCAAGATTTGGATTGGATGTGAACAAATTGAAGATTTCATACTTTAATGGAGGGTTTTGGGCTGCTTTATGGGAACTTTGAGCGACTTTTATGATGCCTTAGATTGTCTAAGTTTGTTATATTTTTTCTCTCTGTTGGATTTCCGTTTTAGGGGCAAAAATTGAGCTTTAAAACAGTTACTTTTGCAGATATTCATGAGGGAACCGACTAAAAAAATATTCTTTTAGAAGTAGTAAGGCAATTCTGGGATGTTCTGACTCTGAGCTGGCTGTTTCCCCCCCTCTGTCTTTGGCCTTCGCCAGGTATCTGGTTCCATTTGGTGCACAGTAAGGACTTTGGAATGCCTACCTTTGGCTGTGAGCGCAGAAGGCTTGATAGATTGATTTGTAGGTTGGGTTTTGTACGTGTTCTTGTGTAACTAAAGTGTTCTTTTAATTTTTCAGTGGCATGATTAGTTCAGTTTTCATGTCATTTGGATAATATTTGTTTGCAAAATAAGAATTGTAGAATATCTGTTTCAAAAGATGGTACCTTCTGGGCCTCCTACCCCACTTGGTGGTGCGCAGCCTGTTCCATCTTCAGTATTGCGATCGAATTCAGGTTTATTGGGTGGTCAAGGGGGTCCTACGTCTTCTCAGTCTGGCTTTCCTTCCCTTGTATCACCACGCAATCAATTTAATAACATGAACATGCTTGGAAATGTGCCAAATGTTTCATCCCTCCTCCATCAGTCTTTTGGTAACGGGGGCCCAAGTTCTGGGCTTTCTGGTCCTGGAAGTTCTCAACGGGGTATGATGGAAAACGGAGCCGAGTCCGATCCACTTTCTGGCATTGGAAATGGAATGGGGTTTAATCCTCCTTCGTCGTCATTTGCTCAGTCGAATATGGTAAATTCTAATATATCAGGGCAAGTTCCTGGACAACAATTTTCAAATACGTCCGGCAACCCGATGTTACCAGACCAGCAACAAACACAGCAGCTTGAATCGCAGAATTTCCAACACAATCAGCAGTCATTGCAACAATTTTCTCTCCCTAACAATAACAATAACAATCATCATCATCAATATCAGTCTATACGAAACGGATTAGGTGGTGGTGCTGGTCCTGGTCCTGTCAAGATGGAGCCACAAGTGGGAAATGATCAACATGGACAGAGTCGACAAACTCCCCAACAGTTGCAAGCTCAGCGGAATCTTGGTCCCGTGAAGATGGAATCGCAACAAATGCAAACAATGAGAAACATGGCACCTGTAAAATTGGAACCTCAACATTCTGACCAATCGTTGTTCTTGCACCAACAACAACAGCAGCAGCAGCAGCAACAGCAACAACAACAACAGCAGTTACTTCAGCTGTCTAGACAATCTCCTCAGGCTGCCGCACAGCTTAATATTTTGCACCAACAGAGGCTCTTGCAGCTTCAACATCAGCAGCAGCAGCAGCAACTCTTGAAGTCTATCCCTCAGCAAAGATCTTCTTTACAACCACAGTTCCAACAACAGAATTTGCCTTTAAGATCTCCTGCAAAACCAGTGTATGAACCTGGAATGTGTGCTCGGCGGCTAACTCATTACATGTATCAGCAGCAACATAGGCCTGAGGTAAAGTTCCAATGTCTCGGTGAATCATGTGTGAGAAAAGTGTAATGATGTTATGCTTGTGCTTACTTCTACTTGTCTTGTAGGACAACAATATCGAGTTTTGGAGAAAATTTGTTGCCGAGTACTTCGCTCCCAATGCCAAGAAGAAATGGTGTGTTTCCATGTATGGAAGTGGCCGCCAAACCACTGGAGTTTTCCCTCAGGTCTGTTACTGGCAGAAACGATAAATATTAAGTGCATTTAAGGGTTGTCCATTTGGGGATATTGTTAGGAGTCATTAGTAGGAAATGCATAAATGTACATTGGTAAGCCTAATAATTAAGACTCTGAACTGATATAGTGTTAATGTATATCCTTGTCAATTCATTAGCAGAAGTGCCAAATTGTGGGCATAATTTAACAAACATCAGCTATTGGGGTTGATTCCCGATTTGATTTGGCAGAAGAGAATCTGTATTGTTGTCTATTCATCCCAAGCATTAGATTGAATATAGTATAATTCTTACTCCCATTTTTGCAGGATGTATGGCACTGTGAAATATGCAACCGCAAGCCAGGGCGTGGGTTTGGTAAGTTTTCACGTCGACATGCAAATGTCTAACTTGTTGCCTTTATGGTATTATTGTATCCATTTTTTCTAGATGTGTTTTAAATAAAACTGAGATTATTTGAAATGTAAATTCCAATATAAAGCATTGGTTTGTGTACTAAATACAATTCTCCTTTTTTTTTTTTTTTTTTTTTTTTATCTTGATTTGTACACGCACAAGCATGCACTTGATTATCTAAATTGGTGAATATACTTTCAGAGGCCACTGTTGAAGTTCTCCCTAGACTTTTCAAAATAAAGTATGAGAGTGGTACTCTGGAAGAACTTCTTTATGTTGATATGCCAAGAGAGTACCAAAATTCTTCTGGGCAAATTGTGCTGGACTACGCAAAAGCAATTCAAGAGAGTGTCTTTGAGCAACTTCGTGTCGTCCGTGACGGTCAACTTCGAATAGTTTTCTCAGCAGACTTGAAGGTTATACATCAATGAAATGACTCGTTTTCTTGATTTCTGCACTGATACGCATTATTGATTGCCTACCTCATATGGCTCTTTTACAGATATGCTCTTGGGAATTCTGTGCTCGTCGTCATGAAGAGCTTATTCCTAGAAGATTACTGATACCTCAGGTTACTAACTAAAATTCATTTTGGAAGTTTCTGCTGTGATACAGAAATACAACTTTCGACTAGAAATTTTAATATTTGGCTTCTAATTTTCTCCCAGTGTTAAAGAATTATTTTCTCAAATTGTGATGAATGCTGTAATCTACTTCATGGTCTTAAACTGTTTATGTATATTCTTTGGCCATGACTGTGTTCGACTAATTTTACAAGTATATATCTCTTTCATACCCATTTGCTGTTGTGTTCATGTGGCTGCAGTGTTGATTGTATATATATGTGTGTGTGTGTGTGTGTGTGTATACATTACTTGGTAGTATCATATCATAACACACATAATGCATGTTTAAATATTAGTACTTCGTAATATTTCTTCAGTATATTACATATAATAAATATTTTTCTAAAATTTATGGTAGTTAAGGCTCTAGGTATTAGGATGGAGGAACAATAGGTAGTGTTTACTTGGGGTGACAATGGGTAGTTTAATTCTATCAGTGTAGTAATTATAATCAAATTAAAAGGTAATCTGGGGAGGAAAAAGTGTCACAGAGCTTTAAATCCCCCTCTCCCTCTTTGTTAATAGTGTGTGTATATATATGGTAAGAGAGAGAGAGAGATCACACTTAGCAACGTAAACTATGAGTTTTGGCTACCCCTTTTATTGTTAATCAAACTGTCATCTTTTTTATTTCCTTCTCTGCATTCTTTTTGCCATACATTTCTCAAATGTGGTCCAAAAGGAAGAGGATAAGAGGAAAAGATCTCTTTTTGCCGGATTAAGATATTTCTTAGTGGTAATCTGACATTGTCTGAAGTGCTTTTAACGAGCCACCTGTGTTCCATCTCCTTGAATTTGTGCTGAGTGTTCCGTGCTGTCGGTTGTTTTTGGCTCTAGGCATGTGGTGCATGTTCGGCTTTGCATTCATCTTTAAGTTTTTAGTGGACTTCCATGACATACCTTCAACTGCTTAGATTGTGTGAATTGACCATAACGAAATTGTACCAAAACTGATCAGGCTCTAGAATTGGACTAATTTCTTTTTTTATTTTCGCTGCAGGTTAGTCAACTTGGAGCTGCAGCTCAAAAGTATCAGGCTGCTACTCAAAATGCTTCATCAAATCCATCTGTTCCCGAGTTGCAAAATAATTGTAATATGTACGTGAAATACTCCCCTCTCTTCATTTTTCCATCAGTTTTTTATCATCCTCTTTGTTTATGGTTGCAATTAATTGTCTGAAAGTACTTTCATATAGGTTCGCCTTGTCTCAAAATTACTTTTCTGAAGCATGAGTAGTGTTTGTCTGTTATGCAGACATTTAATAATTTCCAATGCTTCTCTAAGACTTATCAATTATGTCTCAGGTTTGTTGCTTCAGCTCGTCAGTTGGCAAAAGCATTGGAAGTTCCTTTAGTTAATGATTTAGGATATACAAAGAGATACGTCCGTTGCCTTCAGGTAATCTACTTTTGTTATCTTTTCCCTTTATGATACACATCTTAAATGTAGTGGTATTAATATTGGCCGAATTATGCTGTTAATTATATTCTAATTTCAGTGATAATAAGAGGAATAGGAAAAATGGAACACATAATCTGTGTTCACTGTAGGTGTTGTCTCTTGTGATTTGAAGTAAATGCCACTACTTAACAGTAATGATACAAAGTCGATGCCTGTAACTATCCTGCATCCTCCTGTTACGTTGATGTGTGTAGGAAACCAATGTCCACTCGGTTACTGAGGAACGTCCCTGAGGGCTCACAAGGATGAGTTCAGTTCTTGTTTGTAGACTTGTAGCCTTTAGACCAATAATTTAGGGTGTATAGGAAGCATAAGGCCAATATATTGTAGGATGCAATGTGAACCCTGGTTGTATGATTGAGAAGATCTACATTTTCCCATCAGACCTGAACTGTGTCCATGTATTTTTGTAACCAATTCTTATCTCTATTTTTTTTAATTAAGGTTTTATCTTTGCTATGTAAAAAACTGAAATTGTATACAAGTGAATCTCAACCATCATAGATTTTCTTTAAATGACTACTATTCGACACATAGTTACCAGGAACGTGGGACGTTTTGTAACGCGGTACGGGTACGGGAACGAGGAACGTGACTTGGTAAATTTTGGGTACGCTTGGGGGTAGGATCAATTGGGAACGTGGTACGCTCTATATTGAAAACACACCACTAACTTGAATATAATAGCATATATATACACACACATTTACATATATTTATATATATATACTTTTAGGGAGATAAAAGAGTATAATGTAAAGGCAGATAACTATAAAAGATTGTAAATGCAAACAAGATTCTACGTTGATGACAGTTTATTTTCCGGCATGATTGTTTGAGTACTTTGGGTCGAGTTCCCTTGTGAACCCGGGACGCGTGTTCCCGGGACGTGGGACGAGGGGGGGTTGGGAGTTCCCGGTAACTATGATTCGACAAACCAACTCAAATGATATGTGCAATGAAAAGTGTACTTTAAAATCGTAGACGGTATAGAATATACGAAATAATGTTGGCCAGTCAGATAAAGCTTAATGTGTACCTGAAATTGCGATGGCATCCTGATATAAAATGGCTAATCTTAGTTTCATTTTCATTTGTGTCGCTGATGTATACTCTTACAGCGAATCAACATTTGGAATAGTAGATATTATGAACTCATCCATCATGATGGACATGAAAAGACCAATCCAATTTAAATAGTATTTACCTTTGCAGTTTATAATTACAATCCCTACATGCGCAAATTACTGATACAAACAAATGGGATAGGACTTGGACTGGTGTAGAATCGTGAAATCCTAGCAAGTCAACGATGCGTTCTAGAGTAATGCTAAGGCATGTATGAGTTTAAAAATGTGGGTGCATGTTGTACTTGTAAACCTTCCACTCAATGTGATGGCTAACTAACTAATCTTTGGGGAAAACAGCAATCAAGATGCGTTCTAGAGTAATGCTAGATATGTAGTGTTTAGAGCTGTGAGTATCTCTCTTTTGGGTGTTGGTCTCAATAATTATGGCAAAATTAAGTTACTAAACATGTTTGCCTTCTGTGGTTGTTTTGTTTTACTTGATGGTGGGGTAAAACTAAATTAGTAAAACTATTGTTGGTACTCTATTAATCGGCAAGTAAAGGAGAAATGAATATTAACGATTATTAGTTTGTTCTGTATTAGAATTGATACAGTTTTATCTAACTTGAAAAACTTTCCTTGAGGGCAATAAGCTTGTATGTGTATCACACAAGTACATGATAGTTTTCATTAAGTTTCTGTTATGTTAAAAGATATACTCCCTCCGTCCTAGCTCACTTGACACTTATTTCCATTTTGGTCCGTCCCAGCTCACTTGACACTTCCCAAATTAGCCTACTTTTTATAGTTTTATATTCACTCTACACCACTCATTCTCTCTCTTCATTTTCCACCACTCAATTTATTAAACCAACACTACTATTTACCCCACTCATTCTCTCTCTTCATTTTCTACCACACATTTTCCTTATTTTATTTATTTTTCTTAGTCAATGTGCCCACCTCTTGGGTGTCAAGTGAGGTGGGACGGAGGGAGTATATTATATAATCTTCATGAGTGAGAGTAGTTTTTTTAGCATGCATATCTTTTGGAAAGTTTTACCATGCAGCTCTGCTATGGTAGTTTTTGTAGAGTTTCTATTATGTTAAAGAAATGTATTTTTCTAGTAGCTACCTTAAAATACTCGATGATTGTTATTAATGGAGCCACATTTCTACAAAGGACCGAAGTTCTTATAATAAAATCCACACTCGATTGCTTTATCACGCGTTTACTTTGTACATTAGAGTTAGTAAGATTTTTTTTTTTTTTTTTTTTTTTTAGGAGTGTGATCACACATGCAACATTCTTGTACATAACGTTCAATTTTTTTTAGTTATCTAATAACTAGTAGTAACACACGTCTTTCTCAACATGTATTAGTATGAGGATTGTAACATGGAGAAAAGTTGTATTTTCAAGCATTTATTAGGTAATAGATTATATTAATGTTTAAGGTACTAATCACAAAAATGCTGACTGTTGCGAAGTTGTTTTAAAGACAAAGTCGTATATATGACATCTATGAGCATAGTTATCAAAAGCGCGCCTAGCCTCCGGGCACACCTTTTGCGCCTTGGTGCGCCTTGGGCCTTTAATAACTATGGGACGCACCATAGTTATCAAAAGTGCGCGCCTAGGCTCCGGGCACACCTTTTGCGCCTTGGTGCGCCTTGGGCCTTTAATAACTATGAGTCTATGAGTAAGAAAGCGGAGTCATTTTCATGGAAACTGAACTAAATACTCCATATGCCACCGAGCAAGGTTCCTACTTTCGTTTTAGGTTCGTCCCAGAGTAAGTTTCCCACTCCTAAAATGGCATATTATGAACAGTGTTCTAGATAACTCTTGTCTTTATGGTGCTTGTATAATTACAAAGCGCAATTTTTTTTTTTTTTTTTTTTTTTTTAACTAACCCATTTTTTGCCCACTTGATTTACGAATAGCGTTTTGGACAATTATGTCCTCAAACCCACCTAGATTGTTTACCCATCTTTTATTGTCTCCTTAATAAGCATACAAATGAGAATAGCTTATAAAGTCGTCGGTATTTGTAGACATTGGCGATGCCATGCTTTAATTGAAAAGGGATCACAATTAAGATTTGATGGTATTTTAGTGGTCAAAATGTTAAATTCTTAAAAATATAACTACAAAATCTAAGGGGTCAAATGACATTCATTACCACGACGTGGCTTCGCCTCTGTTTATAGATGATTATGGAAGTGGACATCCATGATATATGATGAGACTGTATTGTCACAGCATATACCCCAAGTAATGGTATTAGCTGTGTATTTCCACCATTTTGAAATTTTGGTACTTCAGTTTTTTACATGTTCAATACTTAGCTCTTAACGTGCTCAAATGATATGTCCATATATATATTTTTTCACGACATGGATGCACCAATGATTTTCCTGTCATTGCATTTTACTTTGTAACGGCTTACGTTGTCATGGTTTCCGCTCTCTTAATTGAAGACACCAACTATTTTCCTTCCATTTTTTTACCTAGCTTAGTGAGTATTGAAGCTTTAGTATATGAATGCTAACCGTACTATGGTGACTTTTCCATCTTTATGACTATTAGAGACCTTACTGGTTTGGTATTTCTCATTCCAACCATGTTTACAAAAGTAGCTCCTTGCGTCGGAACATTTGGAAAATTTATACTCTTTAAGTTTCTCTGTTCATTGCTTCCATTACAATTTATTTTTGGGTGACATTGCAGATTTCAGAAGTGGTAAATAGCATGAAGGATTTGATTGATTACAGCCGGGTAACTGCGACTGGACCTATGGGTAAGATTAATAACCTTTGTCAAGATCCCTTCTTAATGCTCTATTATTATATTTTGGAGGTTATTAAGGCTGTGTCCAAAGCCTGGGCCAGAAACCTGCTTAGAAAGTATATACGCGTTAAAAGGTAAATATGGCTGCCAAACCAGTTTGTATTTCCACAGTGACCATCCCAATGATAGGATTGGAATTCTGGCTTTAATCACACCTTATTGATTGACTTGGTGATTACCTTTTGACTTCATGGACTCGGCGAGGGTTTTTTGATATGTTTTTGAAACTCCTTGATCCGCCTCTTACTAACATATTTGTTTCAATTTAAGAAAGTACGAGAGAGTGAATTCTAAAGAAGAATTAAATCCATGCTGTCATAAAGAAATATCATCTAGGAAAGCCGTTTCTGAACGGGGTAAGGAAATATTTTTAATATTAAGAATGTATGTTACGATTTCGATGCTAACTTATATAGATATCCAAATCAGTGAAGCCATCTTTCGCAGCTCGTCTTGTCACTCCCTCGCCCAGGATACAAGCCCATACTGGTTACACGCGGGCTTTAAAGTGTTGACTTTTTTGTGTTTTTTCTTTGATGGCCTCAAGTATTATTTAGGGGTGTGAAATAAGCGGCATCTAATATTTTCTGTCTGATAGCCTTCATACACCGTTGGTTTTAAAAGATATATCTGGAAGGGAAAACAGAAACTTAATTTGGGATGTTTGAAATCATAATAGGGGATACACTGAAACAGGGGGAGTATAATACGATTTACAGTAGCAGATGGTAGGAACATGCATTATCTTGAACTCAGCATTTATGACATTTTCTTAAATTTGTCACCAGTAGAAAACTCGGTACATTTAGAGGTAGGTAATCATTTAGTTATCTGTATATACACGCGAAGCATGTCAGGGAATATTAAAGCTGAAAGTAGCCTTTGAGGATAAAAGTTGTGCAAGAGATGATATGGGAGGAGAGTCTGAAGAGACCAAGTCATGTCTTTTGGTAATAGATAAGTCCCTAAACCTGAAGTTAATTTGTAAACCTTGGTCTTAATTTATATTCTCACTTAGGATTCGCCAAAGTGGTGCCATTCTGTTATAGAAGAACAATGTTTGTACTTTTATAAAAACATTAAGTGTGAAAGCATAATCTTCTTATATGTCCATGCATATGCTCTCACAGATCTCGTAATTGTCAGTGCGATTCGCCTAAGTGCTGTTACCTGCATCTTGAAGAACCAAAATGTTTGAACTTCTCTAAATACATTAAATATGAAACGTTAATACATCAATGTCCCGGAAATTTAGTCCCACTTTTTTGGTTGTTAACTTTGAGCAATAATATAGGCTAGTCTTTACTATTCTAATGAAAATCTAAAGCTTGTTATTGATAGTATTTAACAATTGTGTATCAATAACAAGGTTTATTTCATTAGGATAGTTGAAACTAACCTAAATTATTGCTCCAAGTTGACTCATGTTAACAACTAAAACAGTGGGACTAACTTTCCGGGACGGAGGAGTTTATACTTGCATGCACAAGGTGCACAGCACGGACACCATTATTCGTGGGCTGTGTGAAGGAGACAGTTATGTAAGGTGAAAGGGGAATCAGTGTGCCTGGACATGCTGCATTGATGAGATGACGTTTAGGCTATTATTAGACCTTGGTGCACGATTCGAAATTTATATTTGACCAGATTGCATTGTCGTTATTCGACCGAAAAAAAATTCATCCCTACATCTTAATCAATATTGTGCAGAAAACTAAATCTTATCAACCTAGTTTGGATATGCCTGAATTTCTAGATGAAAATGCATGATCTGTTTCAATGAAGTTCTAGAAAAAGGAAAGATAAGAAAAGAAGGAAACAAGGAAAGCACATGTACTAACTAAATAATCACATAAGATTTTTCAAATACAACAATTACATACTCTGTTTCACCTGAAGCAAGAAAGAAAAAGTTGATGGGAAGAAAGAAAAGAATTACAGAAAGAGAGGGAGGTTATCAAATTAGTAGTGAAATCATCTAATTTTTCAAATGAGATGATTTGTATGCCAGACTAGTTTGTAAATAATGTTTTACCTCTCCTTCTGGACATGAATCATTACCGGGCATAATGCTCATAGTTTCTTGATCTTCTTTCGCCTTTTGTCAAAGCACCCTTTTCCATGACAATGATTGTTTTTTATTGTTACAAAACTTTGGATTAATTTGCTCTTCTATAAAGTCTGGTATTGGTTGTTTCTGTTTAATGCCTCATAGCGTTTTTCCCCATGTCTTCTCAGAGAGCTTGGCTAAGTTCCCCCGAAGGACAACTTCTTCATCAGGTTTGAACACTCAATCACAACAACACGAGGAACAGCTACAGCCTCAGCAACAACAGCAAGCTGTTGCTCAGAAACCATCGACCAATGAGAGCTCTGATCAGGCCACTGCAATGCAGCTTGCTTCTACAAACGGTGTGTCTAGCGTAAACAACTCTCTCAACTCAGCATCTGCCACATCCTCCACTAGTACCATTGCTGGGCTTCTACACCAAAATTCCATGAATAACTCTAGGCAGCAGCCAAATCCAATGAGTAATGCAAATAGTCCGTATGTAGGAGGAAATGGAGTTCAGATATCACCCGGTTCCTCAAATACGTTACCCCAAACTCAACCAAACCCATCTCCGTTCCAGTCCCCGACCCCATCTTCATCTAACAATCCCCCACAAACTTCTCAGTCCACACATTTAAATTCTGCAAATTCCCCTAATATTTCCATGCAACAACATCCTGCTATTTCTGGTGATGCCGAGCCAAGTGACTCACAGAGCTCCGTCCAGAAGATAATACAAGAAATGATGATGTCTTCTCAACCTCCTGTGGGTAATGAAATGAGAAATGTTAATGGGTTATTGCGAACGGGCACGGGTCCAAACGGTCTTGTTGGAAATGGGTCTGTCAACAGTCCCGGATATGGAACCATGGGTGGTGGTGGGGGCGGACTTGGTCAGTCTGCCATGTCTAATGGCGTCCGAGCTACAATGGGTCATTCTTTGAGTATGAATGGAAGGGTAGGGATGACAATGGGTCGAGATCAGACCATGAATCATCATCAGCAACAGGACATTGGGAACCATTTGTTGAGTGGTTTAGGAGCTGTTAATGGTTTCAATAATCTGCAATTTGATTGGAAATCATCTCCTTGAGAAAGAAATACTACAGTAGTAGTTTGTGATTTAAATGGCGGTTTTTCTTGAATCTTGATTGCATCTGTTTTTACAGTGCCCAAGTTTTCAGGAATCTTGCTCCAGCCACAAGAAGATGAACAAACAGATGAGTGGTTTTTCTGCATCTCCGTTCTGTACTAATCTCAGAGAGAGATAAAAACGAGCAGAATGGTGTTTTTTTTTTATCATCAAATGTTATATACTAAGTTGCTCATTTTCTTGGACTTTTTTCCTCACCTTATGATTTTGACAAAAGTGGTGCTTATTATCCCAACTAACTTGGTTTGAATAGGGAGACTCGCCCGGTGGTGCTCTCGTGACATACATTTTGGATTTGCTTCTCCGGTGGAGCTCTCTTTGACTTTATACATCCTGGTCTTGAATCTGTCCGTGTCCGTGTCGTTTGTAATCTTTAAGAGTATGTCCCTCACTCTCTTCCCCTCTTTAGCTAAAAGTGAGTGTATATATTAATGGAATGTTCGAAGCCAATTTAATGTAGAATTTTGATTCCCTAAATTTCTAGTTGCTTTATTTGGATCATTTTTGCCGTTGGCACTGCAAGTTATGTAGGATAGGCTCATATTACTATAATACTCCTTCCGTCCCAAAATGTTAGTCCCGTATTTTATTATTATAAGTTTGAAAATTCAGTGATTTTGAAACTCCATTTTGTAAATAAAACTGGGATAAGAAAGGAAATGGGACTTGTCAATTTTGGACGGAGGGATTATGATGCAAGGATTGTTTGGACCAAACAAAAGTAGGAAAAAAAATAGACACAAAATGAAATAATTCTATAGAACTAGAAGGAAGCAGACGATTGTCCATATCATATACAAGTTTGACCAGATTTTCTCAGTTATAAATCAACAAAAATTAAGTAGAAAAATTACATACATAAATGATGAGACACCCAAAATATATATAATTTGATAGTTGACTTTCCGTCCCGGTCAACTCTCAATATACTTGTCTAAAGCAGCACTGAGGGTAGTCTTAGGAACAGCACCAATGACACTCTCTTTCTTCTCCCCATTCTTGAAGAAGACAACAGTTGGAATGCTCCTTATCCCATACTGCGAGGCAATCCCCGGGGCTTCGTCCGTGTTGAGCTTGAAACACAAAGCTTTTCCTGCATACTCCTTGGCTAGTTCGTCCACAACCGGTGCTATCATACGGCACGGGCCGCACCATGGTGCCCAAAACTCTACCAAAACTGTCGTACCGCTTTCTTTAACAAGCTCGTTCCATGTCTGCTCGTTCACTACCTTAACTGCAGTGAGTTCACATTATCATCATCAGTATAAAAAATACTCGCGTGTTTTGGGACGGAGGGAATACTTTTAAATACTTTTTAGCTGTTCACATACATAAAAATATACCCTTTAGTTAATTCACTATGAAAATGAACATCTCAGGGGGAATTGTTTTCTTGAAAAAATAAACACTCGTTCGAGAACTGAAAGGGTATATTTTTAAAAAATCTCATCATTTTTTAGCAGTGCATTATACCAAAAAAGTCACTATTTCTATTTTAATGGAAAATCTAATCATATTCGTATTAAACTTAAAAATCTAAAAAATAACTCCAACAATATAATAGAACAAGTGATTCCATTATTTTTGATGCCCAATATATACTTCACTATTCAGCCAAAAGAACCCTGGTGACAGCAAACTTTTCTAACTTCTCTGGTGAAAGCATATGACATGAACATGAAGTTATGATACAATGATTAAGGTAATAGCGAGAGAGAGAGAGAGAGACCTTCATTAATGGCAGCTTTACAGATAATGCGAGAGGATGTGGATCTGCTATTGAAAGAAAGAGCAGAAGTAGAAACTGAGGCGGCACCACCAAACTTGGCCAAACTAGCCATGGATGTTGCTTTACATGACTGAAGATTGACCTTTTCCTTGCTACAAAACGGATACCGAGACGGCAATACGCTGGCTCTCGCACCCCTACATCCTTGGAAACACACCTCCATTGCCATTTATTTCCAGCCTTCTCTCTGTCAAATCTGCTCAACTCTATATATATATATATATATGCAATGCTGTCTATATGGAGAGTAAAGTGTCAATATTATGGAGGCCTAACTACTAGAATATCTTTAGAAATTTAGGCTATATAAAATTTCTTTTCTTTTTTCAATACATGAGAGTTTTTGCTGCTATTTCTTTGTGATATTTATCTATAACTGGATAATGGTTACAAGATTGTAAGGTTCTTAAGGTTCTTCAGCTTTCTTGTGGATGAAATCTAATAGAGAGCTCATGTCATTTTTTATTTTTTTTTGGAATATCCTCAATGTCAGCTTAATACCATATCAGTATTTGTAGTGGCCCCAACTTCTTTTATGCCTCTTGGCATTCTAGTATCAAGGGGCCAAAATGGCTTAAATGAAATGGTGAATTTATGCTTACCCCCCACCCCCACGAGAGCAGATCTCCTGTGCCCCTCCATGTGTCTCTCCATGTGCCCCTCTAATCTGGACCGTTTACAATATCAACATAAACGGTAGATTAGAGGGGCACAGGAGATCTGGCCTCCACCCCCACCCCAAACACACACACACACACAATATACATTAGCTGTAATCTAGGTATATTTTCCCCCTACACATGCCTCTGTTTGGTGTGTATATACTCCTTCCGTCCCACTCGAATTAGGGCATATTTCTATTTTGGGTGTCCCATTCGAATTAGGACAACCAAAAAATAGAAATATTTTATTTAATGGGACCCACATTCACACTCACAACTTTCCACTCATTATTCTCTACCCCACTTTCTCTCTCCTATTTCACTTTTCATACTCACAACACCTACTCCACCAACACCTTTTCCTTAATCCCCGTGCCCAACCCAAAAATCCTAATTCGAGTGGGACGGAGGGAGTATAGGTTTAAGCATCAAATGCCCATGATTAATGGGTACCCTAATCACACGGTCACTGACCAGGGGCTGGCGCCACTGAAAAGCACGACAGTCTACATCTAGATCGCTCGTATCGATCCGAGGTGTTTTTTTTATTGTTCCCCATCTCCCCTTCCATATCAGGTGTCTATTTGATGAAGGGTCGATGCGAGCAGTTGGATTTGGGGACTTCTGTGAGTCTAACTGCCCAGACCCCAAATATAGAAGTGAACTCAAAGTACCAAGTCTTGACATAAGAAAATAGTTTTACCTAATGCAGTTCCAAGTTAGAAACTGAACACAATAAAAGAGTTTGAGTTTTATGCAGAGCTACTGCTGCAGTAAAGTGAAAAGCTACAAGGCATAGGTTTTCAGGCATTACACACACACATTTCTCTGTACATCAAGATATTCAAAAAAAAAGAACAATCCAATCCTCAATATGAGTACTCATCCAAATCCGACTTCGAACCACCGAAATCAACATCAGCTGCACATTCTTCTGCAGTAACGGGAGGCAGTTGCCTCGTCTTTCGCTTTAAGTTGTGTATGTGCCATTCACTCTTGAAGTGCTCTCTATAATGTTTCGTATCCCCCACAACTGCATTGCACGTACTGCATTTGTTCTGTTTCACCTCTTTCTCAGCATTTTCGGTCACATTTTTCGAGGATATAGTTTGGTTCTGCATTTTATCGCCCAATTGGATAACAGAATCGCTGGATTCTTTTTGTGTGCTTGTCGATACATCATCAAAATCATTGAAATTATCGACATGGGCATCACCTTCTGAATGCACCGAGACAGCAAGAATTTCAGACCTTCCTTGCAGATTCCTCACCAAGGCATCACAGTCTCGAAAGCAGCTGGGGTCCATTTCACAGATCTGCATGGTGCAACGGAGTTAAATATCAAGCTCCGTAAGGAGAAATGGGAGTATGACTTTACACTGAATTGAAAGAACAATGAAATGAGAACAAATGTAAGAAGAGGTCATTACCAAGTAATTATAGCAAGGAGTTTTTAAGTTTTAATAACTTGGTGACAATAATAGCTAAACTATATCCAGGCTTTTCTTGAAGGATAAGTTTGAAAAGCATGAAATAAGGTCTGCGGTTGTAACCTAAGGAAGAAACTCTCAATCTGTGATGCTCCCTCTTGCAAAGAGATATAATGTGCAAGGAGATACCTAGGTCCACAACGGAGGGATATAATACGAATTTTAAGTGAATTTGTTCGAGTGAATAATCATATTGTTGTGCCCATCACATTTGGAACAACTGAGGGATATAATTACCACGTTACTCCCTCCGTCCCAAAATGATTTTCCTATTTGACAATTCAAACTTTTTAAGGACATGAACACTTGATTCACTAGTCATGTTTTGTTTATGCACTTTTAAGCCTAAATTTTAAGAAGTTTTTGGGAAATGAAAAATGGCAAATGGGAAGATCATTTTGGGAAATAGGGAGTACAATAGAATAGCAAGTTGTAAAAAGTAACTTGCACTCCCTCTGTCCTTAAATGATTGTCCAAATTACATTTAGGGGACATTCTGAAAATATTTACTTCTTTTACAAATAAACGGCAAAGATGTATAAATATTCTTATTATCCACTTTCAAAATTTAGTTTTGCAGGATTAAAATGACTAGTGATTTTTTTGTAAACAACATTCGGGGACAAAGTTTTATACAAAAAGGACATTCATTTTGGGGCAAAAAGTTCTTGAAAATGGACTTCATTTACGGATTGAGAGACTACCAATTTTGAGTATATCAGGATAAATGTCTCTACTTACTATTTTCCAGGAAATATACAGACATGTCTAGAACAAAAAAATTAAGCAGTATTTTGTCATTTTTAGACTAGTTTTGATGGAGTACAGTAATTTTTCTACGAACTATTTTAACTTTCAGGTTATAAATATTGACAACCGACATATTTGCCACAGATGGTTGTCCTATTTTACATTGTCAATCTATCCACATTGACTACTTTTGAGCAACAAGCATATTAATGTTAACAAACTTTTCTTCCCTTCACATTTATCAATTTGCACAGTAGTTAATTTAAGAAAGAAAATCTGCTTTTTGTGCTCTTAGTTCAATTCTGTTTTAAACATGAGATCATATCTGTGCATGAATGAGAGTAGAAATGGAATATTTTCATCAGATGAAGACTTACAACAGATAGCTGACTTCCAGACTCATCTTTCGAAACAACAGTTGTATTCCACTCACTGAGCTTATCCTCAATGGACGCGAAGTTCTGTTGGGGCAAAGTTAGTCGTAGTCTCATAGGAGACCTCTTAATTGGGTAATGTTTTTGAAGCTCGCGGATGACATCAAGCGCCTGCGAACGATATAGGGGTTAGAACAATCAGACAATCAATAGACTAGCAATGCTAAACCAAGTCCAAGAAAAATCATCAACGTTCTTTATATAGAAACATTAAATTCAAAATATTAAGGGAAACAACAGAGATCGAAATGAGAAACGCAAAATGATACTCCCTCCGTCTCAAAATGATAGTCGTGTTTGACTTTTCAAACATTTTAATGTTACATTGTAAGTTTAAGAAACTCAGTGATTTTGAAGCCTTAATTTTGGAAATGGGACAAACTTTTTGGGCCAAGCAAAAGGGGAAATGGGACTCAGTTTTTGGGACAGAGGGAGTATGAAAAGATACGTGAAGCAGGATGGAAGGAGAAGAGAGTAGTTTAATACAATGAAACGGAAAGGACGCTCACTCATAAACATTCAGCAGGGTCCAGGATGCATATAAATACCTGTTTCTTTGAATTGCTACGTGGATCAACAGCAAAATGTATTTCATGCATCAAACGCTCAATCATACTTATGGTATAAGGGCGCTGAGTATCAGGGTTGATAGTCTTCTGCATGACTATAGTTGCAATATCCCTAAACTGACCGGACAACTGAGATTCTCTCTCCTTTCCTGCAACTTGCAGCTCTCCTTTCTCCAAAATCTGGTACACAAGATGTCATGCTCAAAAAATACATTTCTTCTCACTTTAGAAAGGAATAGCTCCGTAAGTTTTAATATGATACGAGGAAGAACAAAGATTATTAGGGATTGGAAGTACACATATGGTTGATACTGAATTCACTAACCTCCAAGCAGATTTGTGTCTGATCATACATCCCAAAAGCCGCTTTTAAATCCTTCCACCTTGCAAAAACTCCTTTTGAGACATTTGAATAAACAGCTTGCGACTGCAACACTTCATCTATATCCTTTTCTCTAATATATAGTTAAACATAAGTTAGGATTCATATTTTCTGACTTCTTGAGACACTTAACAAATAAAGAAATTTAAAACAGTGGAAAAAACTATTATCAACATGAAAACCTGGATGTAAAATTGTAAGTTGGGAAAGATATAATTGTTCTGCGATTAGCAACAAAACTGGCCATTGTGCAACATGCGACTGTCTAGGCCCTAATCAAGCGCAACAACCACATTTGTGCATGAATATAACAAAAATCAATTATTGTTTTGACGTAGACACATGTATTGATGAGGAAAGCCGGCACAACCTACAAAACATGCTATACATATCTATCTATGTCAAAGTGCGAATGCCACCAAATTGCACTCAGTTTTCAACCAAAAGACCAGGACCTTATGAAGCGAAGGCCCAAAATGAAGAATCAGTCAATCACAAAACAGAATCAGCATCTCCATCTTCCAACTACGCAAGAAATCGAGCTCCAACTTTACAACCTGTGGGCTGTTACTTTGTCCATATTAAGGAAATGATATACTCAGATAATTTACCACAAAATTTAGAGCATTATGCGTGTGACGAAGATACACAGTTGACCCCATCATCAAGCTAAAGGCATTAAGATTAAATATAAACATATTACAAAATCAAATGTTTTACTAACCTTATCTATTGTAGAGCATTTTCTTCGCCAATAGCAACGTTCTACTTTTTCAGAAGTAAATCGCTGGTATATAATCTTCAATTGCAGATGGAAAGAAGCTACATCATTTTTTTGAAAGCAGCTACATCATGTTTTAAGAACTTCATGTTTTACTAAACTCAACTATTTTTGAGCTATTTACTAATCAATCTTGTGAAACTTTCACAAGATTGCTCACCTTCAAGATTTTTTTCTTGATTGCTCAATTTTAAGAAGTTCATATTTTACTAGAATCAATTATTATTGAGCTATTTACTAATCAGTGCTTTATATGGTATGCAAATGATATTCAGGCAAACCGCAAACATACTTTTTAACATAATACTACTAGAGACCAATGGAATATTACGAACTCTGAGCCATCACTGCTATATAGCCTCTGCAGATAACAAGAATTATACGATCTACGTAAGGATCAGAATAGATTGCTCAATTTGAATGATAAACATCAAATAAAAATGCAGGAGTTTTCATGTCAAATATTCCCAAATATACAATAACTTACAAACACATAATTGATACCTAAAGGCAAATGACCAAACAGCTGATCAGTGTCAGCTATAATGAAATGCTATGACAAATATTGAAATCCTTCTTTCCGAACAATTAACAAAAATTGGATACACAAACGAAGTAGATTTCCTTTACTGCAATGCTAAATTTGTACTAACTTTGAACAGTTTGACGTTTCTCACACATTAGAGGGACATGGCGGGAGTAATTGATAATTAGTTTTGTTAAATTAGAAGAAAAACCGAAATCCAACATGATATAATACACACAAAAACATTAACAACCAAATTATAAACTCCGAAATACGTTCGAGTTACTACTTATTAGCCTCAATGAAATAGATATCAGGTGAAATTTACAGACGGTGATACAGAATTAGGGTTGATTGGAAGGAATAGAGGAGACTTACACGCCGGAACGCCATGAGAGGACCTTGTTCTTGTAGCAAGCGATCTCGAAGCGTAATCCATGCTTTTTCAGACGGACTACCGCCACGTTCGTTAGCCTCTTTTGCCCTACCGGTTGCACCAGCGTCTTCGACATCTCAGAATCGGAGATTGCTGCTGGAAATGTATCGCCGGCGAGTCGGCGATGAATATTTTCAATAATATCTTCTCGAGTTCCGGTGGGGTGAGTCTCTACCCGAGTTTGATTGCAGAAAGCAGCTTGGGAGTTGGGATGGAATGGTTTTGGCACCCACCTTGGTACTTAAAACGCGGACCAGAAGATTGAGAGTAATTCGCGAATTGAAAATTAGAGTATGTGAACTCACAATCCGTTGAGTTTTCTTCCGATGCTTCCTTCTAGGGGTGTAACTGGTTCGGTTCAAACCGCGGTTTGAGACCGAACCGAATCAAACCATGCGGTTTAGTTTGGTTTGGTTTTCAAACACCAATGGTTCGGTTCAGTCTCAAATATTGGCAAACCACATGGTTCGGTTTGGTTTGTGGTTTGACCTTCCCAGACCAAACCAAACCGAACCGAACCACAGTTTGAGACCGCGAGACCGAACCACCAAGCCGAACCGCCAGACCAAACCACATTATATAAACTAATCCTAACCACAGTTTCACATCTTATTTAATATTTTGTATATTTATTATAATTTATTATTAGATCATTACATAGACTAGTCCTAACTCCCATTTTGTATTTAATTTAATATTAATTTCATCGTTTGTTATCTTCATTGCGATTTGCGATACATATATGATGTAGGGCAAGCGGAAGCATAAAAGAGATAAATAATTGAATATGGTAGAATTCAATCGATACTCGTAAACGATGGGATAGATAATCGAAACTAGTAGAATTTAATCGATACTAGTAAACGATCTTCAACCTAGCAGAATTTAATCAATACTAAAGTTGGCATCCAAAAGGAATTCAATCACTTTTAGGAAATAGAGAGTAAACACTCAATATCAAAAGTTTATTAATAATCATCAGCTGATTTTCGGAATTAACATTAACCCTATTTTTATAAGACTCCTACGACTTGGAAAACAAGTCAAACACTCCTAAAAATAACACTAACCTATATAGTAACCTATCACAACTCAAAAACATCAAAATATATCATAAATCTACTTCTAAACATGATATTATATATCCTATCTAAATATGATTCCGAAAATAACAGTAAAAATAACAATAATAATTAAAATAAAGTCCTAAATATTTTCTTATATTAATATCCATCATTCTCTTCGGCTTCAAAAAATTCGTCCTCGAATTTGGAATGGTTTGTAATTGAATTTGCAGCCGAGCAAAGAGAACTTGTAACATGAGCATCCTTCCATTGAGTCTTAACATTAGGATCTTCAAATAGTTGACGAACTTTAAACTGGCCAACTTGGGTGATAATATCCATCCAATCAATCCATCGTAGTTTAATAAACTCAAGAAGTAACAAGTTTCTAATGTAACTCGAAGAAGATGACTTCATAGGAGGAACATCAAAGGGGTCGAAAAATTGATGTGGAGAAAATTCTCCATCCTGGGTCGACGGTTGATACCACACATTCGTAGGTTCTGGAGTGGGTGAATTGGTAAAAGAAAAAACAGTGTCGAATTGACAAATTTCGCAATGACATTCATCATAAATTGGATGTTTTGACCAATCAACAGGAAATATCATTACTTGGAGAATCAAAAAAAGGCCACGAGAAATCAATCATTTTTTTTCAAGATTTTCTTTTATGAAAAAAAAATTGATAAAGAAATACCTTAACTGAATTTAAGAAAATTCAGGTTCAGGCTCTGATTACCAACTGATGTAGGGCAAGCGGAAGCATAAAAGAGATAAATAATCGAATACATTAGAATTCAATCGATACTCGTAAACGATGGGATAGATAATCGAAACTAGTAGAATTTAATCGATACTAGTAAATGATCTTCAACCTAGCAGAATTTAATCAATACTAAAGTTGGCATCCAAAAGGAATTCAATCACTTTTAGGAAATAGAGAGTAAACACTCAATATCAAAAGTTTATTAATAATCAACAGCTGATTTTCGGAATTAACATTAACCCTATTTTTATAAGACTCCTACGACTTGGAAAACAAGTCAAACACTCCTAAAAATAACCCTAACCTATATAGTAACCTATTACAACTCAAAAACATCAAAATATATCATAAATCTACCTCTAAACATGATATTATATTCTATCTAAATATAAATCCGAAAATAACAGTAAAAATAACAATAATAATTAAAATAAAGTCCTAAATATTTTCTTATATTAATCTCCATCATTTTTTTTTCTCTCTTCTTTCAAAAGAAAAAAAAAACGGAAAAAATGTCTCCTCTTTCATGGCCTTTCATCGAATCTAAGACTATTGATCTTTTCATCGATTGGTCGAAACCTCTAATTTATGATAAGTGTTCTTGCAAAATTTGTCAATCTGACAATATTTTGCCCGTAGTCAACACAACCACTCCACAACCTCTAGTTTATTCCTTTTTGTTGATCTATGATGAAGAAACTGATACTTATCAGTTTAACAATCCATTTGATATTTCTCAATCGAAGACAAAAATTTCAAGTTATATAAAAGATTTATTGCTCCAGCAATTTATCATGTTGTATTGGGCTGATTGGATGGATATAATCACTCAAGTTGGCAAGTTCAAAGTTCGTCAACTATTTGAAGGTTTTCAGATTCTAATGTTAAGACTCACTGGAAGGATACTCATGTTACATGTTCTTTTTCCGCTGCTACAAATTCAATTAAAAACCGTTCCAAATTCGAGGGCGAATTTTTCGAAGCCGAGGAGAATGATGGAGATTAATATAAAAAGATATTTAAGGCTTTATTTTAATTATTATTGTTATTTTCGGATTTATATTTAGATAGGAGATAATATCATGTTTAGAAGTAGATTTATGATATATTTTGATGTTTTTGAGTTGTAATAGGTTACTATATAGGTTAGGGTTATTTTTAGGAGTGTTTGACTTTTTTTCCAAGTCGTAGGAGTCTTATAAAAATATGGTTAATGTTAATTCCAAAAATCAGTTGTTGATTAATAAAATTTGAGTATTGAACGTTGTTCTTTATTCCCGAAAGTGGATTTCTTCCCTTTTGATGCCAATTTCCTAGTATTCTTCGAATCAATGGGCTATTGAAGGCTATTCTTCCGGCATTGTTGAGAACAATCAACGGATCTATAGTGTTTATCTCTATTTATTTCTTTTATGCTTCCGCTTGCCTACATCAATATATTACCAATTTCTCTCCACGGTCTATATTATAAAGTGTTTTCTTTCGGCCTCTTTCTTTGTCTAGTCTCTCTCTTCATCCGACTTTCCTCTTTAAGAACCACATCTTTCGCACTTCCTCCTTGATCACGGAAAATTAAAACAAATGTAATAATGAGTTTGATGGAGATTAATATAAGAAGATATTTAAGGCTTTATTTTAATTATTATTGTTATTTTCGAATTTATATTTAGATAAGAGATAATATCATGTTTAGAAGTAGATTTATGATATATTTTGATGTTTTTGAGTTGTGATAGGTTACTATATAGGTTAGGGTTATTTTTAGGAGTGTTTGACTTGTTTTCCAAGTCGTAGGAGTCTTATAAAAATAGGGTTAATGTTAATTCCGAAAACCGGCTGTAGATTATTAATAAACTTTTTATATTGAGTGTTTACTCTCTATTTCCTAAACGTGATTGAATTCCTTTTGGATGCCAACTTTAGTATTGATTAAATTCTGCTAGGTTGAAGATCGTTTACTAGTATCGATTAAATTCTACTAGTTTCGATTATCTATCCCATCGTTTACGAGTATCGATTGAATTCTACCGTATTCGATTATCTATCTCTTTTATGCTTCCGCTTGCGTACATCATTGGTAATCAGAGCCTAAACCAGGAATTCGGTTGAGGTACTCGTTTCTCATTTTTTTTTTCTCTCTTCTTTCAAAAGAAAAAAAAAACGAAAAAATGTCTCCTCTTTCATAGCCTTTCATCGAATCTAAGACTATTGATCTTTTCATCGATTGGTCGAAACCTCCAATTTATGATAAGTGTTCTTGCAAAATTTGTCAATCTGACAATATTTTGCTCGTAGTCAACACAACCACTCCACAACCTCTAGTCTTATTCCTTTCTGTTGATCTATGATGAAGAAACTGATACTCATCAGTTTAACGATCCATTTGATATTTCTCAATCGAAGACAAAAATTTCAAGTTATATAAAAGATTTATTGCTCCAGTAATTTATCATGTTGTATTGGGCTGATTGGATGGATATAATCACTCAAGTTGGCAAGTTCAAAGTTCGTCAACTATTTGAAGGTTTTCAGATTCTAATGTTAAGACTCACTGGAAGGATACTCATGTTACATGTTCTTTTTCCGCTGCTACAAATTCAATTAAAAACCGTTCCAAATTCGAGGGCGAATTTTTCGAAGCCGATGAGAATGATGGAGATTAATATAAGAAGATATTTAAGGCTTTATTTTAATTATTATTGTTATTTTTATTGTTATTTTCGGATTTATATTTAGATAAGAGATAATATCATGTTTAGAAGTAGATTTATGATATATTTTGATGTTTTTGAGTTGTAATAGGTTACTATATAGGTTAGTGTTATTTTTAGGAGTGTTTGACTTGTTTTCCAAGTCGTAGGAGTCTTATAAAAATAGGGTTAATGTTAATTCCGAAAATCAGTTGTTGATTAATAAAATTTGAGTATTGAACGTTGTTCTTTATTCCCGAAAGTGGATTTCTTCCCTTTTGATGCCAATTTCCTAGTATTCTTCGAATCAATGGGTTATTGAAGGCTATTCTTCCGGCATTGTTGAGAACAATCAACGGATCTATAGTGTTTATCTCTATTTATTTCTTTTATGCTTCCGCTTGCCTACATCAGAGTTGCGGTTTGGATCGTGGTTTGAACCGTAGTCTAAACTATGGTTCGAACCGCGGTTTGAACCACATAATTAAACCACGTTTTGAACCAAACTGAACGAAACCATAGCGGTTTGGTTTGGTTCAGTTTGAAATTTTTCATGGTTCGGTTCGGTTTGGAATTTTCACAAACCGATGACTAGTGGTTCGGTCCGTAAATACCCCCAAACCGAACCATTTACACCCCTACTTCCTTCGGCTTAATTATAAGACAAGAAAATAATGGCTTTTCACACATATTAAAACATTTAGTTAAATTTTTAATCTATATCTATCTATCTAATGTATAAAAGCAGAATCATTTGCAATTCATACAGCGCGCCACGTGGATTTATGGCATGAAATTCCACGTGGCGTCTTCTTATATGCTATGTCATTCATTTCTAGAGATTGATCTTCCTCATTCAAATTGATCTTCTTCATTTCTAGAGATCGATCTTCCTCATTGAAAAATCCTTTTGCGTATGCCAATGAGAATATACCACACTTTTAAATCAGACGCCTGTTATTTACAAAAATCTCACCGCGTCTTTTAAAACAAGCACCAAGTATTTACAAAAATGTCACCACCTCTTTTTAAAAAAAAACGGGCTTTTTCAATCTCTTAAGAAAAAAACATGTTTTTTACTAAATTTTCACAATAATTTTTGTTTATGGTTAAAATCATTAAAATATGATAATTTTTTCCTTATAAACAAGGCCGAAGAGATTATCATACTACACACTCGGTACTAAATGTTTTACGTTGCAAAATATAACAAAAAAATTAGTTATCTGTAAAGATTCTAAACAACGAGGTTTTAAGCCTGCGGTCTTAGAGATGCGTGGTTCTTTCATTAGGAAAAGAATAATACTAGGGGCACAAAAAGTCATAAAAACTTGTTCACAAAATCTTAAGTGTAATAATGTTATTTGTGTTTCTAATTAGAGTATGGCGGGTTTATTATCGATACAATTAATAAAATATTGTCACTTCATTTTGTGACCTTATTTTGTACCCCTAGCATTGCTCTTAGAAAAAAAATGAGTTTTGAATTGTCAAACGAACATATCAACAAGTCTAACAAGTGCCGGTTAAAATATTTATATTTAACACTTTCAACATTTATTAAAAAAATGTTAGTTTAATTATTTACATATCAATATGAAATACTGAAACTATTGACATTCAATTTGACACTTTTAACACGGGGAAATAATAAAGTTACAAAAGATTGCTACAAAATGTGGTTTACAAAATGAGGTATCATAATTGTGTTGGTGTTTTTAAATGGAGTGTGCCGGGTCCACTATCGATGTAACCAATAAAATATCGCCACCACATCTTGTATCCTTCATTTTGTAAACTTCTTTTATAAGCCTAGCATTGCCATTTAACACGTATTTATAAAAGTGGCAATTTGTATGTTTCACAGTCGGAGTTAGGGCATATGCTAAAGGCGCAATTGCCACCCTTTTTTGTCTGAAATGTCTTAATTTAGTACTACCAAATTTTAAATACACTGATTATTAGCTTTAAAATTAAAATTTTGTCCCATGTTTTATATTAAGAAAAAACAACATTATATAGAAATTTTCCATCCCTTTAAATTAACTTTAAATATTAGATTATAATATTTCATATTTAAAGTGAAATTTTCGTTTATTAAAAAAAATCTTATTCGGGCACTGATTTGTTCAGAGGTGCCATTTTCAATATTAAAAGATTGGAGTTTGTACAAAGGGTAATTTTAGGAAGAGTATGTTTTGGGAGAAATTAGTTTTTCCATAAATTATAAAAAGTCAACTTTTTAATACTCCCTGTCCTAGAAAGATAGTCTTTCTTTTTTCGTTATTACTACGAAGAAATTTTGAGCAATAATTAAAGATACTTTTAATTATTTTAATGAAAATTCAAAAAATGTTATTGATACACCATTATAAATACTATTAATACTAATTTTTAGATTCATATTAAGATAACTAAAAGTAACCTTAATTATTGCTTAAAGTTCTTTCGTAGTAACAACGAAAAAAGAAGGACTATCTTTTCGGGATAAAGGGAGTATTAGTATTACCCTTTAACCCTAAACCCTAAACTCTGAACAACCTTAAACCCTATAAAAACATGACTTTTTATAAGGAGAAACTAGTTTTCCCTAAAATTTTCTGTTTTAGGAAAATACTTATCCAAAGAAAGAATTGAACTTGTCCAATCCAACATCTATTTTTGGTAAAAATAGGAGTATTTCTTTGTAATGAATGTGTCACTTGTTCCAAAAGAAACTTACCTTCCATATGAACCCCAAATGGAGAAGGCTTTTCTACTTTCTCAGCTGCCTTTTCTTCTCTTTGAAGATATACTAATTCTCTACAGCAACATGAAAATTTTAGGTACACATACTACAACAGTTGCCCAAACATGTTTCAAACAAACTCGAGACCTAAAATGATCGAGAATAGAACCATCAACTCAATTCAGACTTGGTGCCATTTCTCCTCTGTTCTCGTTCTTAAAAACTTCAAATACCACGATTAACGAAAATGGCAATAAGACGTATGTATAGCCGGGCATACAAAAAACGTGTTAAGTAACGTTTTACATTAGCATATCAGTAGTTATCACCAGGAAAAATATAGCTACAAAGGCATAAATTATAAGTTTAGACACCACCTTCTTAAATTAGTCCGTCCCTGAACAAATGAACATACCCGGTTATCGTTTTACCTCCAAGCTGAAGAAACAATCAAGACTCTGTCTTCCCACGCAAAATGGAGCCCGCCCATCTCCTCCCTCTCCTCCCTCATCTTGTACCTCTCGCTATACTGCTTTATAAGTTTCCCGATTGACTCCTTCACATCACAACTCACTGCACACGACCTAAAACCAGCCATCATCATCCTCGCCCTCCATTTCCCTGCAACTTCATATCTCTCTATTCTCTCCTCTCCTTCACATGCAACAATGTTGACTATATCACGTGCCAAACACTGCTGTTCCACGTTCATCCTCTCTTGGCTATCCCTTGGAAGAGCTGCATCAAGAGAGTCAAACATGGCCGAATAGTAATTGTAAGCTTCCTTGAATCTTGGCAAGAACGGGGCCGTGTTAGTGTTCACGTCTTGTTCGACGACGGTTACGAGTTTTGGGTTCAACCCTTTGACCATTCTTAGTAGCTGGTCTCTTTGGTTGACTGTTGAAACACTCTCATCTGGCATGTGGTGAAGCTGGAAGGCAAAGTTGACTATAATGGCTTCTTCTCCCGGGTGGCAGTTCAGGATTGGTGGTGTGATTACAGCAGTATTTGTTGCAACTGCGTTGAACTCGAATGGTAGGTTAAGAGATTCAGCAAGAGTCTCGAGCCTTTGCCCAATGTGTTTTAGACCTCCTACGGGGCGTTGAACTGATTCAGGGTCATCAACCCCGGTTAACCTTATATGGGGTGGTTTGCCTGATTGATTAGCTAGTGTTTGTAACAAAGTAATATATTGACTCCCTTGATTTATATCGAAATCTATTATATGTACCCTTTTTTCACCTTTAAACGCCTCAAGAATTGCACCATTTGCAGCCATAAATCCGAATCGGAAACACGGGCATACCTCAAAAAGAACCTGCATGGCAGAGAGACGGTCCGTTGATGGGGGGATTTTGCATTTCAAAGCTTTATAAAGTCCTTTGCCCGAGGTTTCCAAACGGGCTGCAAGAGCTTCAAGCATATACGCATCGATCCTTTGGGAAGGCTCTCCTTGAATCGAGACCCTTTCACGAAGCTCATCTATCATGGTCGACGCTTTCCGGAAGTTTCCTTCAGAAATTGCTACAGCACACTCGAAAAGCAATTGCTTAGGAGATACTTCTTTACTGCTGCTGATGCTGCTACTAACATAAGAATCTGAGGAAGATGACTCGTTTGGTGAGTCATTGACTTGGTCAACCCATTGACTATCGATTTCCATACTCATTCGATCAAGCCCAAGAACCTCATCATCATTTTCGTTGTGGTCATCAAGAAGCGCCCTTTCGAGTTCTTGAAGTTTTGATTTCATTTTATCCTCATCAAAGCTTATTTCTTCAGGACTATGGTTTCCCAAGTATTCCAACTCGTAACTGGACTGAGAGGCATCAACATCTCTATCAAAGGAGGAATTAAAGGGATTTTGGGACGGGAGTAGCTGGTAAGAGGAGGCACTAGAGCTTGATGGAAGAATGAGTTCTTGTGTCGGGGAGTTGAGAAAGTACTTATCAAAACTCTCATTGCTGAAAGAATCTGGAGCGTACACACCTGAGCTGTCATTGCTTCCGTCAAGCAAGTATATCTTACGACTCCCATATGGTGAAGCAGAGCGAACTAAAGACATGATGCAATTCTGTTTCACTTGGATTTTGCAGGCACGTGTGAGAGTTTATAAATATTTCAGGTTCTGTGTCTTGATCTGTTTAAGACAAAATACAAGGCCGTATTTTCAGCAAAATTAACCACAGAATGAAAATTTAGAAAATATTGTGTGATTAATGCGAAAATCAGAAAAAGTAGCATCAATGCTAGTTACTGCTTGTCAATCGAGCATGTATATACATATACATATAATCTATGTATGTGTATGTGTGCATGTATATATGTATGTATGTGTATATAATATGTACTATGTATCTTAGGAAATATTAGCTAGTAGAAGAAGATAATCTCAAATGAAGAAGCATGTGAGCATGAAGTCTCACACACAGAGAGAGAGAGAGAGAGAGAGAGAGAGAGAGAGAGGCTGCGTGTTAATCCATTCAACGATTAGATGATTGGTGATGAGAAAACCAGGTAATATGATTCCCATTTTCGCAAATTTCTAGCTCAAATCCATTTCACGCCCCTTTTTTTGTGCACATGTATAACATCAACCACAGTTTGCAACCTACGCTGGAAATACTAATTAGCTAAAAGTTGTAGAGCTACACATTTATTTACCAGTTACAATTCAGTACCTTTGTTTAAGTTGGCATCTCTCTATATGCTGACTATTGCTCTAGACCAGCAATTATATATAGACCCTCTATCGCTATAACTCACATCACTTTGTTTCTAAAGATGATGACCTAAATCCTGTCCAGATTAAATGATACTCCCTTCGTCCCAAAATGTTTTTCTCATTTGCCATTTCTCATTGTCCCAATGCTTCCCATTTCTACAATTTAGGCTTAAAAGTGCATGCACAAAACATGGCTACTGGTCAGTGAAGCAAGTGTTCATATTCTTATTAAAAGATTGAATAGTCAAATGAGAAGATCATTTTGGGACGGAGGGAGTAAACAGTATGTTCAGCCTTCGATAAAACATGCTTGACCAAATCTTCTTTGATGTGGACTCTGTAGGAAGTCTATTTCCTAAGGCCAGTCTGATGTGATGAAACTGAATTCAGATGCAAAGAAAGAGATGGTAATGCAAACTACTCCCTCTGTCCCAAAATGATCTTCTCATTTGGCATTTTTCATTGTCCCAAAAAATTCTTCACATTTCTATAACCTAGGCTTAGAAGTGCCCAAACAAAACATGACTAGTGAATCAAGTGTTCATATCCTTAAAAAGTTTGAATAGTCAAATTTGAAGATCATTTTGAGACGGAGGGAGTATAAAGCATCAATTTACAGAATGTAGGCATTGGTATGACAATCTTTTCGAGCACTGGTAAAGTATGCAACTAGGAGTAAGAAGTAAATACGGAGTAGATGCAAAAATAGATCAGCTTCCTTCATATATTAATAGGGCCATCAAAGAACAAAAGCGTCATCCATCTTGAGATAATAAAAATTGATTCGATTGGACAGCCAGACAGGTTAACTAAGCAGACTAAAGATAGACTCTTGACAGCACAAATCATTCAGTTAGCTTGCAACCTGAGTTTAAACAAACTATCTTCTTGACCTAATATGGGTTTAATTCTGCTGAGAGGCCTACATGTGTAAGATACTCCCTCCGTCCCAAAAAGATCTTCACACTTTTTTTCACCGTTACTACGAAGAATCATTGAGCAATAATTTTTGGTTGACTCAACTGTACTAATGAAAATCTAAAACTTGTAATTGACACACCATCAACAATGCTACAATAACAAGTTTTAGATTTTCATTAGGATAATTAAATCAACCTAGAATCATTGCTCAAAATTCCTTCACAGTAACATCGAAAAAAGTGTGAAGATCATTTTGAGACGGATGGAGTATTATCATTTCCAGTGTGGATTATACCATCTCCTCCCCTCTCCTCTACTATGAAGTAAATGATAATGAGCCTAGCTAAGATAGGAGTCTACCAATTTGTCTTCAGTTGTACTTGTACCAAAAAGTAATATGCTTCTATGTAAAATCTTCACCAAATGTTATACTTTCTCATAAGCATCTTGAATTATTAGCAAATATTGATCTAAAGATACACACCGACAAACAGGTAAGAGCTCATCCTCATGTCCAACCCAGAAAGATACCGTTTTAATCAATATGGATTCCATACGATAGCTGTCTGATAACAAATAACTAAAACACCTAACATATTGAACATATTAAAAATCAAACGAAATTAGACTGATAAATACAAAAATATTAACAGGTACAAACTTGACCAAACACACAAGGGAAACTCCAATTATGAGTTTGAAACAATCAATCACCAAGGTAGAGACATGACAAGGAAGCACAGGGGAATATTATACCTGATACAAAGAAAAGGGGTTGAAGGTGAAGGCAAAAGAATCAAACAGAAATCAAAATCCTGCAATTCAAGAAAACCCAAAAAGGAGATGAGCAATGAATTTGACCTGAATTGAACAAGAACCAACCCTAAGGGTTTGACACTTTTGACTCTAATTTATAAAATTGCAACTGGGTAATGTTGGGTTTGGTATAAAAGCAACAATTAAATAAAAAGAAATTCCAACTACCTTTATATTCTACTACTATCTTCTCCTCTTTCCCAAGATCATAAACAAATATAAATTCTGAATTTATAGTTCAAGAAATTAAGAGCCAACTCTAAAGAAAATTGAGAGAGTAGTATTTTGGAGAAATTAAAGCCAATAGAATGAGTTTCAGCTACCCAAATAGAATAAGTAGAAGAATTCAAAGGCCCAGTTGTAATTCAAGACTTTAACATCTAATCTTCTGGAATTGTTAAAGAAAAAGGAACGGAAGAAGAAACTCACCTAAAATTTTGAGTCTCTGAATTGCATACGAGTATTCTCCTTTTTTACTTTTTTATGTTAGTAGTGTTTAACAACTTGTCTGGCTCAGTTGTTGACCGTACAAATGTTATGTCACGCCACAGTCAGCTCAGCTCCATGGGTTTCTGTAACCACTATAAAATGTCCCCACTACCACAATTAGTAGTGTGATTTTGGGTATGGAACCGCTGTATCAAAATTAGGTGCACCGCTGCATTTAATAAAAGTTGCACAACGTATCTAAAACGTTTTTTACACAATGTTTTTAGTGCACTACACAACGTCAAAACGATCGAAATCAGTTAGCTCCCGAAAACTTTTTACATTTGCAAGTACACGTTTTACATTAGGTAGAAAACGTTTTACAAAACGTTGTTCAATTTTTACATCGGCACAGCAGTGCAGCTAAGCTAAAGCATTGGTGCAGCGGTTCGAAATCATGTGATTTTTATAGGGAATATGAGTCGGGGAAAATGGCATTTGGAACCGCCTCTGAGTTAGCTCGTGCGTTCTTACAGACGGTGTGATCAAAACAAATACATGCTGATACACAAAATCAAATTAATATCAATTACTATTTCCGTCTCAAAATAAATTTCGTTTTGAGCACTTACACACTTTTTAAGAAATGTAATTAATGCATGTGAAAAAGTCTCGTATACCCCATAAGGTAATCCAACTAACTAGGCAATTAAATGATTGTGCAACAGATACTCCATCCGGTCCAAAATAATTGTCTCTTTTAGCATTTGCACAATTCTTAAGAAATACAATGATTATCATGATTTAATGACGAAAGTGTCAAATCTACCGCTACTAAGTAATCATCTTTCCTACATTAATGTCTCACACTATGACAATTAATAAACCATACTCCCTCCGGCCCAAAACACCTTGCACATATTTCCCTTTTGGGTGTCCCATTGGTAAGTCTCACTTTCCCAAAATGGAAAAGATTCCCACTACTTCTCTCTCCTCTCCACTCACAACAACTATCAATTTAATACAGTATTCTCTACCCCACTTTCTCTCTCCTTCCCTCTTACACAACCCACTTTTCTTACACATTTTATTAATTCCCGTGCTTTTCAAAAAGGGTGAAAGCTGTTTTGGGACGGAGGGAGCAAGTTTCATGCAAACAAGGACATTTAGCTCAAAAGTGACAATTATTTTTGGATCAAAATTTTAGTGCAAAAGTGACATTTTGGACCGGAGGGAGTAGTTCGCTATTATTAATAAGGGTATAACTAGTATACAACAACAAAAAACCTTAAAATAGTAAAATGACAAGTATTTTGAGACAAAAATCAACTCCCTAAACAACATGTATTTTGAGATGGAAGGAGTATTGATTAAAAAATTTGAGTGATATGTGTAAGAAGAGCAATCGTTCGCAGAGCTGTTCCTCTTCTGTGAAATGTCATCAAATGCCACCCAACTACTTATTCATTTGAGTAAGTTTTGTCGAGACATTTTTACATATAAGACAAATTTTGATAAGAGATGAAATGAGTTTACCTGCCCGCCCTACCCATAAGAAATAAATTACTTACCCTCTCAACAAAAACCATCTCATACACGAATTTTTGTCTATTTTCTTACATAAGTAGAACTTTAGCTCACATAACATAAAGTTTATTTCCTTCAGTAAAGTCAGAGTTTGATACTCCATTCCATTATTAGAAAAAAAAGTACTACTCCCTATGCCCTTAAATTAAATGAGTGTCCATTTATCAAAGAAAGTTATGAGGAAATTGGTCGTCTTTTTAGTTAAAGTTAAAAGGGGAAAAAAAAAAAAAAAAAAAAAAGAGCGGGCATGGACTTGGTCATAAGACGAGACTGTATAATTCTAGATAGACGCACGACGCGTTTATGGTGGTTAATGTCACTGGTGATGATAAGGGGCATTACTATTAGTGCTTGATAGTACCGTCTCAAAATGATTTATAATTTTTTTTTGTTGTTGCGAAAAAAAATTTAGTAATAATTTTAGGTTGTTATAATTGTTGTAATAAAAATCTAAAACATGGTATTGATAGTATTGTTGATGGTGTATCAATAACGAGTTTTAGATTTCCATTCAAACAATTAAATCAACTTTAAATTATTGCTCAAATTTCTTTCACAAAATTATTTTGAAACGGAGGGAATACTTTTTTTTAAGTTCAAGTTGGGTTGCGACTCAGTGGCGGACCTAAGATTTTATATTAAGGGGGGCAAAATTGCATAAGGGGGCAAAAAAAAATGTTAGTGTATTTTTATTTTACATCTAAGGGGGGGGGGGCAAAGTTCACTAAATTGCACTAACACCCTTAACTTTTACAAAAAATTGTACTTGCAAAAAAAAAAAAAAAAAAAAAAATCAAACGGGGGCCGCGGCCCCCCGAAAGGGCCTTCCTAGATCCGCCCCTGGTTGCGAGAATAACTTACCATCTAATCTTAAAAATCGTTGCACTTTAGTAGACTAAGTCAACAATAAGCCATGTTTAGGAGTTGGGGTCCCCCCACCTCCCATTCCACCTTCGGTCAACCTCATCATTCTTACCTGATTAAATCCCTTAATACTACACTTTCACTTCCTCATCTATTCCCTCCGTCCCTTTTTAATCTACAAAAATTACTCATTTGGTTGTCTCATTTTAACATACAAAATCTTAAAATGAAAATGTTTTAATACTTTTAAAATTGTGGGACCCTGATGTAATGGGTTGCAGCGCAATTAAAATAAAAGTAACCGGATAAGCAATTAATCGAATCAACGATTTAATTGACCCAATTCGAATACACGAATTAGGGTTTGGCAAGAACAACACCAATAATGATGAAGCTCCCGATTAAACGAAGGAATCCACCTTCAAACAAAACCAACAATGGTTTCTAGGGAATAAACCCACAAAGATGCAAAAGCAAACTTTATAAAAATAATCAAAATCAACGTGTTCAATACAATGAAATAAAAGAGTATTTAAAGGCTAGGAAATATTAAAACCCTAATCTAAAAAGGACTCATAAAAGTTTACCAAAAATAATCCTAATTAATTAACCAAAAAGGAGTTCTGCAAAATATTAATTTGTTTGGCGTCTTGCCGAGCACGGTCGTGCTTTAATTGTGGCACGACCGTGCCATTCCAGTCGAATGCCTCGTACAGCCAGAATGCCGAGGTCCGGGCGGGTCATGATTGAGATCCGGGCGCACCTTTATGCCTGGGCTGATTTATGTGCTTCCTTATGCTACATCATACACCCCCTCTTTAACAGAACTCGTCTCTGAGTTCGTTCTTGAAGTTTGAAGACGACCACTCCACTTGAAGAGATATGTAGAATAGACACGTGCTTTTCCAGGCATCAAGAAATCTGGTACCTCTGTTCGCCGCCTCCTAAGCACTCCAGGTCCAGTCGGGTCGTTGTTCATGTGCTGCCGGATCAAAGTACCATGTTCGGGCGGGTGTGTCACAGGGTGCGGTCGGACCCTACAATTAGGCCCGGGCGGGTCAGGAGCTATGTCCGGGCGGACCTGTGTTAGAAAACCCCCTGCTTCGTTTGATTCTTGGGTTGGGGTCGAGCGACGTTGTACGGGGCTGGTGATTTGCAGGTTGTTGCCTTCCGCATGTACATCCACACACCGAGCCTCCACTATAGCAACAGAAAGTAGCCCTTCGGTCTTCGGATTGAAGGACTCGTTGGCAACATCATCTTCCACCACTATGTCAAAAAGTGGCTCCTCGGATTTCGTTACCGGAGCAATCTCTCCACCTACAGAAAAAGAATTAGTACTAACTGTTGGTCCCAAAGGGGCAACAAGGGTATGAAAAATGCTAGAGGTGGGGGGGGGGTGAATAGCGTTTTAAAATTTTTTTCAAACCCTTTTTCAAATCAATGGCAAATGCGCACAGCTCTAATTTTGGCTAAGTATAGCGCGCAACAAGAGTGTGAAATGCACAGCGGAAACTTAAAGCAATCACTAATGCGCAGGTATATGCGCACGAGTGTAAAAACGCACGCACTAAGTTTGGCTTAAAGAGATGCGCAAAATGTTCTAAGGCAGAAAGCAAACAAATACAATTCAAATAGTACAAGACAATAAGGCTTTAGGATCTGGGCTTGGTTGAGGTATGAAGATATGAAGGTTGTTCTTGAGAATTCTGGAAATGAGCAGGCAATCTTCAAAACTTCAAAGTTTCTCTTTGGAAGCAAAAACTCAAGCAGCTTGGAAATGAGGAAGAGCAGGGCTATTTATAGAGGAGCTTCAAAAACTAGCCGTTGGAGCTCTGAGCAAGGACAATGAGCTGGCACAATGTGATTAGTGCGCAGGTGTCCTTTATAGCCGTTGGGGACAGAGCAAGTGGATAAGCTTTAAACTTATTCTAGAAGGATGACAGCTGTCTTCATTTTGAATTTCAAAATTGAGGCGCGTCTCTATCTACGTGCATGCTGAGTGTGCACTTTTTGTCGTACGTACACACATCAGCACTTTGACTCATTCCAAAAAGCGTAGCTTGACTTGACGCTTTCCAAGCTTCTAGAATGAGGTCAGGAAATGAGAGAATTGACTAAGGCAAATCTGCGCGCGCATGGAATCCATGCGCATTGAGTTGGGCAGATGGGTGCTGCGCATGGGAGTCATGCGCATCACACTTAGACATTTGCACATGAGACCTCAAAATCAAAGTGAAGTGTTAAGGACCAGGTCTGAAGGACCTGCGCATGGAAGTCATGCGCAAGTGATGGATGCGCAGATGATGATCTGCGCATGATCTTCATGCTTGCTCCTTGGTCTTCTTCAAATATTGAAATTAAGTATAAGCGCTTTCCAAGCTTCAAGAATATGAGGTTGTTGAAAGATAAGCATAAGGACCAAGTTAATCTGCTCTGCTCATAGAAGTCATGCGTATAGAGAATGTTCAGACGTTCTGCTCATGGAAACTAAGCAAGTGTTGTTCTCCACATGAAAGGGAGCAGATAATGTTCTGCGCATTGAAATGAGCAGGTAATGCTATGCGCGTGGATAAGGAGCAGGTGTTGCTCTGCGCATGGAAAATAAGCAGGTGATGCTCTGCGCATGGAGAATGAGCAAGCGTTTACTGCGCTTGAAAATGAGCAGATGATGCTCTGCGCATGAAGAATGAGCAAGTGTTTACTGCGCTTGAAAATGAGCAGATGATGCTCTGCGCATGAAATGTCCTGCGCATTATACTTGGTCTTCAGTAATTGAAACCTCAATTCTAAGCATAAGCCCTAACCACTAAGCCTATTCTATAAAATTGGATTTAGCTAAAAATTGAAGTTATAAAACTTCTTACATAGAATCCTAAAGTCCATAAAATAGCAATAGGTGATGGTATCAATCAATTCTAACATAATTTAGGAGGGTTAAGAAATAAGCATACCCAACACTAACCTCTTCTCCTTTGAAATCCCCAACATTACTAACAATCGGATTTGGACAACCATGCCGCAATTTTTGGATAATGTCTGTTGTCACATCATCTAGTTATTTTTCTAATAAGCGACACCGGCGATGCATAAAATCTGCTATTTCACGCCAAAATTGGCTCTCAGCCCAATACATTGCTTCGCGCTCCCTGCCTCGAGCATAGCGTTCTTCGAACCGATATTTCTTCAAAAACTCCACGGATAGTGCAGTCTTGTTGTCTGTGTTGTCAGACATCGCTGAATCTTCCAAGGATCGAACCTTTTCTGATACTAACTGATGTAATGGGTTGCAGCGAAATTAAAAAAAAGTAACCGGATAAGCAATTAATCGAATCAACGATTTAATTGACCCAATTCGAATCCACGAATTAGGGTTTGGCAAGAAATGTCACGACCCGAAACCTTGGCACTTTTTTTATTATTTATTTAATAATTTTAATGATTTATTTGGGTTAATTTTGTTAAGTTTAAACTTTAAGGTTCGTAGTGTAAATTTGAGTTTGGGAGTCTTTTGAAGTATTTTGGGAACTTTGGGGATTTTTGTTAATGTTTTAACTAGGAGTGACCAATTCGTAATTTTGGGTTTTAGATATTATCTCCCTCTTCTTCCTAGCAATTTCATTCTTCCCATTTTCCTTCTCTCTCTCTCTCAGCATCTCTAGGAAGAAAAGGGCAAGAACTCCATTGTTATTTTCCTTCATTTGTTCTTCTTTTATTTATCTTTTCTTAATACTCCTTTTATATAAAATGCTCAAATCATCGTTAGGATCGTTTGTAGCTAAATAAGAATAAGTTTCGTTTCTATTCGTATTTTTCCAGGTAAGTTGATTTCCCCCTTTTATGCTAAAAATGTTCATCCTTAACTTCTATGATGTTATGATTGTTATATATTGTGTTATGGATGGATTTGGAGTTGATTGGTATTTTGGTTATTTTTGTGATAATTGATGTTTGGATCATTACTTGGTTTGGGTGTATGAAATACTTGTCTTGGGATGTTTTGGACTGAGTATAATATGTTGGGTTGTTTCATGTGATTGTTATAAGTGTTAATGTGTAATACTTTTGAGACGGTGAAACGAAGGGAGTATAATTTAGTGTAGTTTGGCCAGTCGGATAGGGTGGGCGACTGCCCAAATAGGGCCGGCGATCGCACATTATTCTGGAAGGTTTTGGTCGTGGTTCAGGTTGTTTTGGGCGACCGCACGTAGGGTTTTGTGCGGTCGCATAGTTAGCTGGTGGGATTTAAATGTTCCAATTCGATTTAGTTAAGGTTCAATCTTTGTCTATGTTTTAGGTCCTATTCTAGGGTGCCTAGATAGGCGTTATGGAACACAAGGGTATTGGGAATTGGTTCGATTATGAACGGATGTAAGACGTGAAACGGGGGTTGAGTGCCTACCGATTTGTTTAACATCTTGATGATGTATTTATTGGATTCATTAGTTGGGAATTCTAAATGTAGAGAAATGATTGGATAATAGTCATCGTACTAATTATGAGAAACTCATAGGAAATGATCAACTGTAAATACACGGGGTGTATTTGTGACTAAGTATGATATGGTTTTGTTTAATATCCTTAATGTGGTATTTATTCGGATTTCCTGCTTGGAATCTTATGTTAGAGGGAATGGTCCGTTTGTGATCAAGTTTGGAATGAGTAACCGTTTGGGGTTCATTTTGGTGTGGTTCATCTTTATGATGCTTTTGTGGGATTTCCTACTTTGAAATCCATTGGTTGAGAAATGTGTTTAACGTACGTGATTGTTGAGCTTTTCATGGGCAGTTTATCATCTTTGTGATGTACTTGGTATGGTTCCCTATTTTGGATTCATACACTGTGCTTTCGTTTAAAGTCCAGCTGGTCATACTTGGTTGAGTCAGGCAGTGGTAAGAGATTATAATGGCACCCGAGTCAAGTTCATTATAATGTTCCCAATGGTACTTTTTCTTTTCCCCAGTCCAGATTGGCCTTGGATGGGATGAGCTAGCTCCCTTGAGTGAGCATTCTAGCTAGTTCGTTTTGGGTTATGACTTTGTGTCATTTTCCCCAGTTGTTGTTATTGTGGTTATTGTTTGGTTCCGGAACCCCTGCTCCAGCTCTTCGATGCTGTTTGTGATGCTGCTCTTTGATGCAGACCGGTTGATATGGTTCAATTTGTTATATCCTTTTCGGGGAAACCTTGGCTCAGTATCCTTTGTAACGTATTTATTTCAGTCTTGTGTGCTACATGTTGAGTTGGTCGTTATTTCCAACTGGTATGGGACGGTTGGCGATAGGGAGCCTTCTAATTGGTTGTTATATGATTTATTTCTTCAGTTAATATGTATGATATCATGCCATGTAGACGCATAGTAACTTACTGAGATTTTATCTCACCCCGTTCCTTTCAATGTTGTTTTCCTTAACAACAGGCAAGCTAGAAGTAATAAGATGTGAGAGCTGATAGTGTTGTGGGAATGTCCTAAGCTGGTTATACTCTTTTGGGATATTTGCTCTACGGAGATTTTGTGTGCTCTTGTTGTGAGGCTGTGATATTATAGTGTTATGTAAGTTCAGTTGTCATTTGGGTATTTATGTTATTGGTTGTTTTTGCTTCCGCACTTGTAAATAGTCTCCGAGTTATTATCTCGTAGAGTTGAAGTCGGTTTTGTCGTAAAGTTTATTGTACGTAGAGTTGGTTTTATATAAGAGTTGGCGCGCCTGGTTCGGTATTTATCATTTTTGAAAGAAAATTGTATTATTTTTATATTTAGGAATTAAAGATTTTTCGGGGCGTCACAAGAACAACACCAATATTGATGAAGCTCCCGATTTAACGAAGGAATCCACCTTCAAACAAAACCAACAATGGTTTCTAGGGAATAAACCCACAAAGATGCAAAAGCAAACTTTATAAAAATAATCAAAATCAACGTGTTCAATACAATGAAATAAAAGAGTATTTAAAGGCTAGGAAATATTAAAACCCTAATCTAAAAAGGACTCATAAAAGTTTACCAAAAATAATCCTAATTAATTAACCAAAAAGGAGTTCTGCAAAATATTAATTTGTCTGGCGTCTTGCCGAGCACGGTCGTGCTTTAATTGTGGCACGGCCGTGCCATTCCAGTCGAATGCCTCGTACACTTGTCATATTAACAACAATCGTCGTATTAACAACAACTATCCACTAAGTATTCTCCATCCCATTTTGTCTCTCTCTCGCACCCAACCATCTACACTCACAACACATCACCTTTTTTACTTTTTCCTTAATTAATGTGCCCAACTCATTTTTTGTAAGTTAAAGAGGGACGGAGGGAGTATTTATTTTTCAAAGCCGTGTAGTCGTCAATGGACATCTATATATATCCCTACACTAAACTAAGAATAATTACAATGAGTATTGTATGTGCAGTGAAAATTATTAGTTCAGAAATTTACCGATCATCTTCTTCCTTTCAAAGATCTATTTTACAGTTGAGTGATGTAGTCAAATCAATACTGTTTGTAGCAAAGCTCACATTACATCATCTTTAAACTAATTCCTTTTGGCACCGGGGATATTTGATTAGCGAGCTGGTTCACCTCAACTCTTTTAAGCTATTTGAAAACGAATGCTTTGAACACACGTTTCGACACAATTCAAATTCAACTCAACTAGTTTAGGCAAACTCAACTGGATCAAAATTTCCAAACAACTTATCAAACTTGATAAAACAGATATTCCCCAAATGAGTGTTTTAACAGTAAAAATCGAGTTTCACAATAATCTGTGAGGTCTAGTATTTTTATTTTTTTGAACAGTTGCACCATATCATTTATTTCAAGACAATTGTCATCGTTTACAAATTTCTATGGAATCTATTACAGTCTTATCTAAAGTCTGCCGATCTAATGAGGTCTAGTATTTGGTCCCTCTCTTTGTCTCTTACTTACACATCATCAGAATAAATAAATAAATAAATAAATAAATAGATAGATCAACTCACTTCAACTATTTGGAATTGAATGGTCAGTTGGTCACTATTCAGTGAGATAGGGTAAGAAAGTCATATCGGACAGAATTATTGTATAGTTGGATAATCACTAATTTGATGCCTACTTTTGCAAAGAAAAAAAAAAGGGAATTTATTAATTTTCAACCATTATGGAAAATGACGGTCTCGCCCTCTATGTGTTACCTCTAGAGTGAAATGCATAATTTATGACGTTAATCGTGAGCTATGAGATGCGGACAAGTTGAGCAAATTGATTTTATTTAATAAGTAAATAATTAAAGAACTTATTAATATGGAGAGATCAGGGTAAAGTAGACTCCGTTTGTTTCGCGTAAAACAAGTTTCGAAAATGAGTTTTCGGTAAATGTTTTCTCGAAAATGAAAATGTTATCCGGAAAATGACACAAACATGTTTTCAATATGAGAAAAAATTGACTGGGGGTTGGGGAGGGAAGGTAAGGTTGGAGGGTGGGGGGGGATGGATGGAGGGGGTGGTGTTGGAGGTGGAGTGGGTAGTCTATGGTTGTATGTGGAGTTGGGTGTGTGAGTGAGGGAGTTAAAATTTTCCGGAAAATAACTGACGGAAGAGAAATATGTAAGTCATTTTACTTAGAAAAGTGGGAAATCCATTTTCCAAAAAATATTTTCTCCACTTTTAGTGCTTAACAAACACCGAAAAATGGGAAAAATAATTTCTGGAAGTTGTTTTACGTGAAACAAACGGAGCCGGAGTGTAAGAAGTTTAGGTAATTAATCATTCATGCTTAGTTTAAAAATAAAATAAAATAAAATAAAATCACACTCATGCTTTACTTAATCAATCAATAATGCTTTATCGGCCTTATCCAAAAGAATAGAGGTTGAATTGAAATGGTGCATCATGCATGACGCCCTATCTACGTCAATAACGGACCCGGGTAGAGGAAAGTGGTAGATCACAGGGATGGCCAAAACCGGTTTCGGGCCCGGTTCCGGTTCGGCATATGGGTAACCCTTAACCGGCCCGCGCTTACCTCAGTTCCGGTTCCGGTTTGGCACAATCCGGTTCCGGTACGGGTCCGGTCCCCCCTTTAAAATTATTGAAAAACAAGGGATTTTCGGTCCGGTTCCGGTTCCGGTCTGGTTCGCCATTTATGTGAACCTGAACCGGCCCGGATAACTTACGGTTCCGGTTACTCTGGTTCCGGTTTACTCCCCGGTCTGCTCCGGTTCCGGGCTTTTCTGGTCCGGTTCCGATCCGGTTTTCCGGTTCCGGTCCGGTTTGGCCATCCCTAGTAGATCATATCAAAGTGGTAGAAGTCGAGATCTACGGTACATATTTCATGAGATATTTTCACAGACCCGGAACCGCTCAACCCAAGTTAGCTCCACCTCTCCACCCAATGGCTCAGATCGAGGCTACATATGCGAGCTCATCATCTGCGCGGCTAAGATGATTTAAATTTTTTGTGGGTCCCACCGAGCTCGGCTACATCTCAACCGTTGGGTGTAGTTAAAATGAGGTGGCTCCAATCGAAACCATTGGGCGGAGCTAACTGCTCGGTGCAGCGGTTCGAAATCCTATTTTCCCAGTCATATCGGTCTTCTTCTAATTGTTCTTCAGTATAATGCATAATACTCCATCTGCCTCAGAATGATAGTCCCCCTATTTTCATGGGTTTTACGAAGGAACTTTGAGTAATAATTAAAGCTACTTTTAATTATTCTAATGAAATTTTTGAAATTGTTCTTGATACACCATTATAAATACTATTAATATCAATTTTTAGATTCACATTAATATAATTATAAGTAGCATTTATAACTGCTCAAAGTTCCTTCGTAGTAACAACGAAAAAAAGTGGACTATCTTTCTGGGACGGAGGGAGTAAGATTTAGTAGTATTTTTGTTTTGATTTGAATCACTTGTAAAATCCCAAATTTTACATTATTAATTGTTACATCAATTAGTAAATACTATAAAATTAGAGATTAATTTTTCAGATTCAATTTTAATTTTTTCAAATCTAAGTTATAATAAAGTTTTCTTTTGTCATATAATAAATTTCTCTCATTGTTAAGAGCAGTTGATTTCTCTCATGTGTTGAGAGCCTATGATTGTTTTTTTTTTTTTTTTTGCGTATCATGCAATTGCAATTCAATCTCCAATGACGAATATCGCATCATCTCCAAAGAGGATGTCATTGTTTTTGCTTCACACTGATTTTTCGAGGATTTTTCGGATGTTTGGTGGGCGTTTACTTGTCAACCCGGATTCTCTATGTCGAGGACTCAAAGCAAAATGTTATTCGATAGGGGATTTCTTGAATGCCGAATCGAAGCAGTGTCCAAGTTTTACTTGGAAAATAATCAGAATGTCTCTAAATTTAGGTCAGAATTTTCATTGTTGTAAGTTAAGAAATGAATCTACTTTGAAAATTTGGGGTGAGCCTCTGGCTTTTGTGAAGTGACTAGGTATGGCAACGGGCCGGGTTTTCCCAAACCCGAGCCCGACCCGAGAATACTATTATTTCTATCGGACCCGGCCCGACCCGAGTAACACCAAACCCGTGCCCGCCCGAACCCGGCCCGGTTGCATGCCAGCTATTTTTTTTGGGGGGCCTCAATGCTTAGCCCACCTACAATGGCTTAAGCCTAGCTTTATCCCATTTCCACAACAGAAACAGCAACATACAACAACAACAACAACAGCAACAACAACATGCAACAACAACATTTTTAAAGTCTTCAAAAAAGACTCAAGTTCTATGCTTACACTTCAAAAGAACAACATTGAAAAAATAATAATACCAACTTGCCTAGTGTCAACAATTGTTTAGTGTTAGAACCCAAATAAAGTAAATAAAATGATCAAACTACATCAACACACCATTCAACAACTTGTTTAGTGCTACAACCCAAATAAAACAAATAAAAAGCCATCCATAACAAATATTCAAAACCAAAAATTCAAAGAGACTTCATTCTCCGCTTCAATCTCATTTCATCTTCTAAAGTCATCAAATCTACATAGTTAAAAATAACAAAATAGATAATTAATAATACATTGAGTAACCAAATAAATAATTTGCAAAATAAAATTTCCTTACCCAATCAATCTTGAACATCAACATCATCACCACAAGTTGCCAAGTTATCCACTCTACACACACTCAAAGAAAGAGCTATATACAAAAAAGTAATGAGATATATACAAGTAAAATTTAGAAGTTTATAAACTAAAAGCTAGTAATTTATAATATTTACCTTGATTTTCATTCCGTAGCCAATTTTGGGTGCACATCAATGCTTCTAATGTGTTGGGAGCCAATCTACTACGATGAGGACTAATCAATCTTCCACTTGTGCTAAAGGCCGCCTCGGAAGCAACACTTGTAACGTGTATAGCAAGCACATCCCTAGCAATGTTTTGTAGAGTTGGAAATTTAACTCCATTAGTCTTCCACCATCCCAAAACATCAAACTTTCCCTCTATTGGCAACACCAATTCTTCCAAGTAGTGATCTAATTCCGATTTTACATCCCTTTGATTTGATGTACTAAAAACAAACTTCCTAAAATCTGATACCCTATCACTTGCATTCCAACCACCACCAGAAGAACAAGAAGAGGATGCTCCACTCACAACCGTTTCATTCACATTCTTTTCACCTTGGTACTCATTCAACAAATCATAACAAGAATTTCGATTTTTTTCAATCTCAACAAAAGCAAACTCTCCATGAATTTTAGGCAAAAAATACTCAATAAGCTTCATCTTAAATCTCGGATCCAAAACACATGCCATTCCAAAAATCTCATGACATTCACTCCAATATTTATCATACTTCTCAAGCATTGTTTTTGCCATATTGAAAATAAAAAGTTCGGAATCAAGAACCCAATCATTCAATGCCAATTTGATTTCACAAACATGTAGAAAAAACTCATAGAAGTAGGATAAGAAGTTTCCCAAAAAAACAATGTCACATCATAAAACCTTTTCAATTTCTCGGTAATCCTTTCAACCCTTCTCCAATCTTCCTCATCCGGTAAGCAAGTATAAGACCTTTCTTTTAGTTTCAATCGTGGAAAAACAAGTCTATACTTTAAGGCCGTCTCAAGCATGATATAAGTCGAATTCCACCTAGTGGGGAAATCAAGAACTAAAGAAGTGATGTCTTTAATGGATAATTGGCGGGCCGCATCCTCAAACTTTTGAATTCTACTACGGGAACCTATCCAATAGACAACACGATTTCTCGCATTTTCAACTTCTTTCTTAATAACCTCCAACCCATCCTTCACAATTAAATTTAAAATGTGTGCACAACATCGTATGTGAACAACTTTCCCCCTCAACATAAGTGTGCTAGGATCTAGTCTATCAACCATCTTATCTAACATAGCATCATTGGAAGATGCATTATCAACTGTGATAGTTGACAACTTTCTATCAAGATTCAATTCCATTAATGCTTCAACAAGAAATTCCGTGAGGACATCACTAGTATGTGGAGGGGGAATGCAAATAAACCTAAAATAGAGAGAAAAATACAAAAATGAAATTTCAACAAAAAAAACAATAACTAATAGAGCAAACTAAAACTTGTGCTAGTAAATTAAAACATACCTCACGATACGATTTTACAAAACCCACGAGGAATCAATATGATGTGCTGTAACCGCCATGAATCCTTTCTTGGTCGGTTTCGCGGTCCACATATCCGTAGTGATGGCAACTCTCGAGTTCAAGATCTCCGATTCCTTAAACAACTTCTCCCTCTTGAAATGATAAATCTTCATAATGTCACTCTTGATAGTATTTCTCATAACAATTACAAATAAGGGTTGGAGGTTGCTTGAGTATTTACGAAATCCATGATGATCTACAATACTGAATGGATATTCATGTAACACAATCATATCCGCAAGATCTCTTCTTGACCGTTCTTGATCAAAAGCAAATGTGCGGTACTCCACCTTACCATCCTTTGTCTTCTCACCCACTTACAACAACATTTGTCCAACATCTTTATGTTTAGTTTTTCTACACCTTATTAAGTGACTACGTAAGTGAGTAGTACCATAAATGCTAGCCCCTTCTAACTTTTGGTTACAATGATTGCAAACAGCTTTCAAAACCCCTTTAACCGTTGTTCTAGTCATCTCTTGCCACACATCGGATGTTAAACTCTTCTTAGGCTTGGTATCTTTGGAAGATGACTCAACCTCATTTAAAGAAGGGCTTGAACCGACCGGTGTTTTACTCGCTACACTTTGAGAATCTACCACTACCATAGGTTCATCCCCTTTCTCATATGCATACACATCATCATCATTAATAGCGTCAATTTATTGAGCCTTTCTTTTAGACATCTAATAAATTTAAAAAGAAAATCCATTTCATATTGTATCAAAAACAAAGACATGAATCATTATAAGAATAAGAAAGATACAGATTCGTGCAACACTGGTTCAAGCAATAAAAGAAATCAAATCGTGAAAGACAGAAAGGAAGTGTGATTCTCAAAGCTATCATACACAAAGTTACAGATTTCAAGAACATTTAAATACAAAAAAAGCAGAAATTATTGTGAGAAAATCCCAAAAAAGCAGAAATTTATTGTGCAACACTGGTTCAGGCAACATTTAGATTTCAAAGCTATCATACACAAGGGGATATTAATCAAGTATATACTCTTTTCTATTTCGCACAAAAGAAATTAAATCGCACAAGAGATGAAGAGAACTCACTCTATTAGAGAATTGGCCGACAGTGGTTCGAGATGGCCGGAGGAAGGAGCTGTTGAGGTGGCTGCAGGACCGAAGGCGCAGGCGGTAGACTGGTAGATATCGCCGCCGCCGGCAATCGTCGTTCACGGTCGTTCACCAAATCGCCATCGCCTCTCTCTCTCTGGGCTCAGTAACGGCGGAACGGAAACCCTAAGCATGGCAAAGTGTAAAGATTTAGTATTTATATTTAGGTTTTGGAAGTAATAACAGGGAGAAATAGGGACATGACAGGAATTCCATAGCACATGTTACAAACGGGCCGGGCCGGGTTGAACTGTATTACCGGACCCAGACCGAACCCGCCGAGTTTTGAGAAACACCTACCAAACCCGGCCCGCCTCGGGCCGAAAAGTGACGGAAACGGGTCGGGTTCGACGAGATTGCCACCCCTAGAAGTGACGTCTCTTTTCTTATTAATGCAATCGATGTTGTTGTTTATCCAAAAAAAAAAACTTAGCTTTTCATATATATAATGAATGTGCATTCTTTTATTATTATTATTTTTATATATATATAAATTGTTTCATCTAAAAACTGACAGTTATTTTAGAATATCTAATTCTGAAATATTGAAAAATGGTATGCACCGCACAAGTGTGAGAAAGGGATTTTGGGTTTTGGCTCATTAGGATGAAGCTGTTGGGATCGCTCACCAACAAGAGAAATCGCAATAAGATAATCCAAATAACACAGGCACACAATCGAAGACAAAACACACAATTTTTTCGTGGTTCGGCTTAAAGCCTATTCCACCCAATAATAAATATATTAAACTTCTCGATATTACAAGAATGGAGACTCCCTCTCTTTCAACACTCTTGGATATCCTCACCAACGCATACAAGCAATTTCTCTCTCTAAATTATATGCCTACACTAACTCTCTCTTGAGTTCTATCAAAAAACCTAACTAGTGAAGCCTATTTATAATGGGGAGACACACTTATTTCAACTTTCTAACCGATGTGGGATATAGCAATCCTTTCCAAACCAAAATAGGATTTAGGTAATTTTGGTCAATTTCCCAACAAATCTCCCCTTGACCTAAATTCCCAAATCTCATCAATGCCCGAGAAACACACCTTTTTCCCTGTAACGACCCGAAAACCCGTATCTATTTTATTAGTAATAAATATTTATTTATTTATTTATGTGTGCATTTTGTGTTCCATAATATTTTATGTCTAGCATTTTAATTGATCATTTGTGCTAGTGTGAAATTTGGGACTTTTTAGTTGAAAGTGGGGTATATGGGTTTATGTGTTCAAGTTGGGTCTAGAGGGGGCCTAGGTGGAACTCTTTTTAATTTATCATCCTCCTCCCTCACATCTCTCACTCTCCTCACCACACACACACACACACTCAATCAACTCTCTCTCCACCATTGTTGAAGAGGTAAGAATTCTCCCTCCTTCTCTCTTCATTTTGACCATCTTCCTCCCATTATTTCTTAATGCTCATTTTATGAAAAATATTTAGATCGTCGATAAGATCGTAAAGAGCTAAGAAAATTCGCATTCCGTCATCTTTTATAAATTTCAAGAAAGTTACTTTTACCCATTTATGCTAAAAATGTTCATCCTTTGCTTAGACGATGCCATGATTACCATGCGTTGCTTATTTGGTGTATTTGGGATTTATTTGCAATTATTCATTTTTTTTTTGTGAAATTTGGGTGTTTGAATCATCCCTTGGTTTGGGTTTTTTAAATGATGTTATGTGAGTTGTTTTAGACCTATAAGTGGTCCTAGTGCTTTGGTATGCTTATAGAAGTGTTAGTTTGTGAGTAGTATTGAAGATTTTGGGTATAAAATTCGTAAACCCAGGAAGAAGTCCTGCAGATTTTCTGACCGGCGTAGGAGGCGCGCGCACCCTATGTGAGGGAGGCGCGCGCACCCCCTTCCCTTTTGTGAAATTATTCCTTTCTTGTTCAATTTTTTGAAGGCCATATCTTCTTCGTCCGGACTCCGTTTTAGACGTGTAAACTATCGTTTTAAAGATTTCCTTGAGTACTTCGAGATGAGTGGGTTTATTTAATTGAGTTTCAGGTTCAGATTAGGTCGAGCTCTCAGTAAGTGTTTCTTAATACAAAAACATTAGAATTGGTCTAGGTTTTGAGTACTAGTCTATTTAACTTGTATGAGTATAGTGGAACACTCTAGGGTTGTAAAGTGGTTCCATTGTGAACAATTGTGTTGTGGAATTGGTCTAAGTATTGTTGAGAATGTTTGGGCATCATGTGATGTGTTCATGATTGTTCCAATCGAATTGATTTTGGGGTAAGACTTGGTCTAGGTTTTAGGCGATGTCCTATAGTACCTAGAGGGTTGTTATTGAACACCAAAGTGTAGGGTTTAGTCCGGTTGTGATCATGTTCTAATCAGTGTAACATTTTGGATTCGTTTGGGTGTTTAGAATTGGTTCGTTATGAACGGATGTAAAGCGTGAATTGGCAATTGGGTACCTACAGTTTGATTAACCTTAAGGTGTATTCATTCGAATTTCCTATTTGGAATTCCAGGTGTGATGAGATGGTTGAGTTCATAGTCCTAGTATATCTTTATGAGTAAATGTTTAGGGTCATTTTGGTAATAGTCATTGTACTATTTGTGAGCGACCGTTTGGGTTGTGCTCTCTATGAGTAACTTGTGACTATCATCTTTAGGATGTGTTTGGTATGTGCCTTATCTTGGAATCATCATGTTTTAATGATCACTATTGTTGGGCTCTTTATGAGTAGATTGTTTATTGTTGTTGTTGAACTCTTGTTGAGAAGCTTCTTGTATTCGTTGTTGTTGAACTCTTCATGAGTAATCGTTTGCATCCTTATGGTGACTAGTTTGTATGGTTCCCTACTTTGGAATCATTGGTTGTTTATCGTGCTAGTATTTATTACTTAACCTTTATTTGGAAAGTCCAGTTGGTACTTGTGTTCGAGTCAGGCAATGGATAATGTTATAATGGCACGAGCCATGTCCAGTATAGCATCGCCCATTGGTCCTTCTTTCCCCTTCCAGATTGGCCTTGTTTGGGATGAGCTAGCTCCCTTTGGTGAGTATTCTAGCTAGACGTTTTGGGTTTTGACTTTGTGTCATCTCCCCTGTCCTTTGTGACATGTTACATTGTTATGGTTCCGGTACCGGGGTTGCGATCTTTAGCTGTTTATGCTACTACGAAGATTGGTTGATTGATTGATTAGTCGGTTCTGTCCGAGGTTCTCTTCAGCTGTTATGCTGCTATGGTTGATGGATTGATTGGTTGGTTCTGACCGGGTTCTTATCTTCAGCCGTTTGTGCTACTACGAAGATTGATTTATTGGTTGATGGGTTGGCTCTGCGCAGAGGCCTCTTTGTTATATCCGTTTGGTGAAACCTTGGCTCAGTATCCTTTGTAACGTGTTTATTTCAGTCTTGTGTGCTACATGATGAGTTAGTCGTTATTTCCAACTGATATGGGACGGTTGGCAATAAGGAGCTTCTCATTTGTTGTTATATGATTTACCTGTTCAATTATATCGTTGTTTTGCATGATATTATGCCTTGTAGCTGCATTAGTAACTTACTGAGATTTTATCTCACCCCGTTTCTTTTATCCTTGTTTTTCCTTAACACCCCCCACAGGGAAGCAAGTGGTAGCGTTATGAGGTCCGTTGTAGCGGGAAATCTTCTGAGGAGTTTAACCTTCTTTGGGGTAGTTGATCTTCAGATTTCTTATGTATCATTGTAGCGGGATTTGTGGTCGTTTAGTGTTATGTAACTATTATTATCTTTTGGGTATTATATTATTATAAGTGTTCTTGCTTCCGCGTTGTATTTAGTCTCCGAGTTATAATCTCGTTGAGGTGTCGTGTGATGGTTTTGGTTTTATAGTCGAATTCACGTGCCCGGTTTGGTATTTAGCCTTTGTGGAGATGTTTATTGTGTAAATTTTATATTTATGGATTTTTAGAATTTCCGGGCATGACAGTTGGTATCAGAGCAATGGTTTTAGATCTTGAAAGAGAATAAGAACTCTGATATTGAATAGGTTTCAATAAATGGGTGTTATAATTTTGAGCAGTTTAGAAAACTAAGTTTTCTTGAAGATGAGGTTAAGGTAGAAGTGGTTGAGTTATGAGTCGTGATATTGAAGTCGAGTGTTTCTTCTCTTGTGGTATATCAAGTATAGGATTGGTGTCAATAGTGTTGGTTCCATTGGGGTTAGTTGGCTTGGGAATCGAGAGTGCGAGTTTTGAAGGCTTGGACGTACCTATTTCGTAAAGTGGAAATGTCTTGTGCTATATTCGTATGTTTGTTCTCATTAAGTGATTTATGTTGAGGTGTATTCTCGAGTACGAAATTTCGTGACTGCTACTGATAGAGGTAAGGTGATTTGGTTATGTCACCTATACAGGATATTGACGAGTTAAGTAGTATGGCCTAGCTTTCAATGTGTCTCGAATTTCTTGGGTGCCATCGACAGGTGGTGAATAATTCTATATTAGTGTGTTTGACTTGTTTAGGAGCATACTAAGTATATATATAATGTTCAGGTTCTATATTGAAAATCAGAAAATCTTTATTATAAGGTTATGCTGGGAATTTAGCTTATTCAGTTGGCAATGCTAATGTTGAAGTCTTGAGTATAATTTATACTGGGTGCGATATGTCGCTTGAACGATAGGGAACTTGGGTTATATGATGAGTTGATATGGGCTATAATACTGATAGGTGAATCAGTGAACATATAGTATCGGTTGGGTTAAAAGAGTTAAAGATTCAATGTGAGAATTTCTTGATAGGAGATTTTTCTTTACGTTTAGTACATCTACGTGAGTGCATCGGAATTGTTTAGTATGAGGAAATACTTAATTTATTATGGGTCATATTAAGAAGTTGAGTTATGATACTTTGGGATCATTTTAATACATGACTAGAGTTGAGTTAAAGCAATACGAGTTATGAGTATATTGTGGAAGTTATAATCATTAATGATGGTGAGCGCGTTAAGTTTAAAGGACTAGACATATTTAGAGAAGGTGAGAATTCCTCGAATAATATTAAAGGCATTTTTGGGTTTTAGTGAACAATTGTCATATGGTTCTGAATCTTTTCTTGGTGGCGTCCTCGTTTGGATTAAGGATTTGTAAAGGAAATTGAGTATAGATACTTTGGCATATTAAATGATACTATGATTCTGTATTGGGACGGAGCGTTTTATTGAATATTTCGGATTATTGATCATTTGTAATATCTTTTAGAGTTGTAAGTTGTAATATATTGATATTTATGAAAATAAAGATTGTGAAAATTTCGGATCGTTACAGTTGCTACTTTAATGGTAATCCTTGGAGATATAGTCACGCGGTGAACATTTGGAGGATGGGAAATTTCTTTAGCTTTTCATAGTTTAAGAAGTTGGGTAAGCTCGAGATGGTTTAATGTTTTGAATTTCTGGGAAGTAATATTAAGTATGCGATTATCTAATGGAAGTATCTTTACAGTATAATTAGGGTTGTGAATAAGACAAGTTTGTAGTATCTCGAGAATTATGTTTAAGAGAAATTTGGATTCTTCAATTTTGGCCTTGGGTATGGATTTTAGTTAGGAGTGAAGATAGTGATTGAAGAAGGTTCGGTATGAGAGATTACTATGTTGTAAGCGTTATTTAAGTTTACTATATGATGGGTTAAAGTGGATTGAATAACCCAGTCTACCTGCCTAATATGTGCTTCTATGTTATAATCGTTAGTGCTAATCCTTTCCTTATGAGTTCTAATAGTAGTATGATTACGTGGGATAATTGTGGAAATAATTTATGACAGGGACCATTGTAGTACACCTTGATCTTAATAGACTCCTCAGAGTGTTATGGATAATTATTCGGGTCTTGTTATAATATTAGGAAACCTTGGGACCGATATATATATTTTAAGCATATACTACGTGTGTGTGGAGTTGATTCCAAATACTATTGGGATGATGAAAAATAAAACTTAGGGATGTTGGCGATTTAAGGGTTGATTGAGAGCGTAATGCTAATTAGGATCAAATCAGCTATGTCTCAGAATTGGTGATCTAGTGATAGCCTTGAGAATTTGAAATTCCGGCTGAAAGAGGAAGTTGACTTTAGAATGTTTGATACGAGTATACTTGAGATATGTATGTGTTCAATATGTATTGGTTTATTTGAGTCATGGAGACTATGTCGGAAATCTTTAATAGGTACTTGATTTGGGGTTATGAGTGCTATATGAGAATCGATATTTTGTAGCCTCGTTGTGATTTCGTGTGGTGATTTTTGATAAGTGAATTCGCGGGCGAATTCTTTTTAAGGAGGGTAGATTGTAACGACCCGAAAACCCGTATCTATTTTATTAGTAATAAATATTTATTTATTTATTTATGTGTGCATTTTGTGTTCCATAATATTTTATGTCTAGCATTTTAATTGATCATTTGTGCTAGTGTGAAATTTGGGGCTTTTTAGTTGAAAGTGGGGTATAAGGGTTTATGTGTTCAAGTTGGGTCTAGAGGGGGCCTAGGTGGAACTCTTTTTAATTTATCATCCTCCTCCCTCACCTCTCTCACTCTCCTCACCACACACACACACACTCAATCAACTCTCTCTCCACCATTGTTGAAGAGGTAAGAATTCTCCCTCCTTCTCTCTTCATTTTGACCATCTTCCTCCCATTATTTCTTAATGCTCATTTTATGAAAAATGTTTAGATCGTCGATAGGATCGTAAAGAGCTAAGAAAATTCGCATTCCGTTATCTTTTATAAATTTCAAGTAAGTTACTTTTACCCATTTATGCTAAAAATGTTCATCCTTTGCTTAGACGATGCCATGATTACCATGTGTTGCTTATTTGGTGGATTTGGGATTTATTTGCAATTATTCATTTTTTTTTGTGAAATTTCGGTGTTTGAATCATCCCTTGGTTTGGGTTGTTTAAATGATGTTATGTGAGTTGTTTTAGACCTATAAGTGGTCCTAGTGCTTTGGTATGCTTATAGAAGTGTTAGTTTGTGAGTAGTATTGAAGATTTTGGGTATAAAATTCGTAAACCCAGGAAGAAGTCCTGCAGATTTTCTGACCGGCGTAGGAGGCGCGCGCACACTATGTGAGGGAGGCGCGCGCAACCCCCTTCCCTTCTGTGAAATTATTCCTTTCTTGTTCAATTTTTCGAAGGCCATATCTTCTTCGTCCGGACTCCGTTTTAGACGTGTAAACTATCGTTTTAAAGATTTCCTTGAGTACTTCGAGGTGAGTGGGTTTATTTAATTGAGTTTCAGGTTTAGATTAGGTCGAGCTCTCAGTAAGTGTTTCTTAATACAAAAACGTTAGAATTGGTCTAGGTTTTGAGTACTAGTCTATTTAACTTGTATGAGTATAGTGGAACACTCTAGGGTTGTAAAGTGGTTCCATTGTGAACAATTGTGTTGCGGAATCGGTCTAAGTATTGTTGAGAATGTTTGGGCATCTTGTGATGTGTTCATGATTGTTCCAATCGAATTGATTTTGGGGTAAGACTTGGTCTAGGTTTTAGGCGATGTCCTATAGTACCTAGAGGGTTGTTATTGAACACCAAAGTGTAGGGTTTAGTCCGGTTGTGATCATGTTCTAATCAGTGTAACCTTATGGATTCGTTTGGGGTGTTTAGAATTGGTTCGTTATGAATGGATGTAAAGCGTGAATTGGCAATTGGGTACCTACGATTTGATTAACCTTAAGGTGTATTCATTCGGATTTCCTATTTGGAATTCCAGGTGTGATGAGATGGTTGAGTTCATAGTCCTAGTATATCTTTATGAGTAAATGTTTAGGGTCATTTTGGTAATAGTCATTGTACTATTTGTGAGCGACCGTTTGGGTTGTGCTCTCTATGAGTAACTTGTGGATATCATCTTTAGGATGTGTTTGGTATGTGCCTTATCTTGGAATCATCATGTTTTAATGATCACTGTTGTTGGGCTCTTTATGAGTAGATCGTTTATCGTTGTTGTTGAAATCTTGTTGAGAAGCTTCTTGTATTCGTTGTTGTTGAACTCTTCATGAGTAATCGTTTGCATCCTTATGGTGACTAGTTTGTATGGTTCCCTACTTTGGAATCATTGGTTGTTTATCGTGCTAGTATTTATTACTTAACCTTTATTTGGAAAGTCCAGTTGGTACTTGTGTTCGAGTCAGGCAATGGATAATGTTATAATGGCACGAGCCATGTCCAGTATAGCATCGCCCATTGGTCCTTCTTTCCCCTTCCAGATTGGCCTTGTTTGGGATGAGCTAGCTCCCTTTGGTGAGTATTCTAGCTAGACGTTTTGGGTTTTGACTTTGTGTCATCTCCCCTGTCCTTTGTGACATGTTACATTGTTATGGTTCCGGTACCGGGGTTGCGATCTTTAGCTGTTTATGCTACTACGAAGATTGGTTGATTGATTGATTAGTCGGTTCTGTCCGAGGTTCTCTTCAGCTGTTATGCTGCTATGGTTGATGGATTGATTGGTTGGTTCTGACCGGGTTCTTATCTTCAGCCGTTTGTGCTACTACGAAGATTGATTTATTGGTTGATGGGTTGGCTCTGCGCAGAGGCCTCTTTGTTATATCCGTTTGGTGAAACCTTGGCTCAGTATCCTTTGTAACGTGTTTATTTCAGTCTTGTGTGCTACATGATGAGTTAGTCGTTATTTCCAACTGATATGGGACGGTTGGCAATAAGGAGCTTCTCATTTGTTGTTATATGATTTACCTGTTCAATTATATCGTTGTTTTGCATGATATTATGCCTTGTAGCTGCATTAGTAACTTACTGAGATTTTATCTCACCCCGTTTCTTTTATCCTTGTTTTTCCTTAACACCCCCCACAGGGAAGCAAGTGGTAGCGTTATGAGGTCCGTTGTAGCGGGAAATCTTCTGAGGAGTTTAACCTTCTTTGGGGTAGTTGATCTTCAGATTTCTTATGTATCATTGTAGCGGGATTTGTGGTCGTTTAGTGTTATGTAACTATTATTATCTTTTGGGTATTATATTATTATAAGTGTTCTTGCTTCCGCGTTGTATTTAGTCTCCGAGTTATAATCTCGTTGAGGTGTCGTGTGATGGTTTTGGTTTTATAGTCGAATTCACGTGCCCGGTTTGGTATTTAGCCTTTGTGGAGATGTTTATTGTGTAAATTTTATATTTATGGATTTTTAGAATTTCCGGGGCATGACAGTTGGTATCAGAGCAATGGTTTTAGATCTTGAAAGAGAATAAGAACTCTGATATTGAATAGGTTTCAATAAATGGGTGTTATAATTTTGAGCAGTTTAGAAAACTAAGTTTTCTTGAAGATGAGGTTAAGGTAGAAGTGGTTGAGTTATGAGTCGTGATATTGAAGTCGAGTGTTTCTTCTCTTGTGGTATATCAAGTATAGGATTGGTGTCAATAGTGTTGGTTCCATTGGGGTTAGTTGGCTTGGGAATCGAGAGTGCGAGTTTTGAAGGCTTGGACGTACCTATTTCGTAAAGTGGAAATGTCTTGTGCTATATTCGTATGTTTGTTCTCATTAAGTGATTTATGTTGAGGTGTATTCTCGAGTACGAAATTTCGTGACTGCTACTGATAGAGGTAAGGTGATTTGGTTATGTCACCTATACAGGATATTGACGAGTTAAGTAGTATGGCCTAGCTTTCAATGTGTCTCGAATTTCTTGGGTGCCATCGACAGGTGGTGAATAATTCTATATTAGTGTGTTTGACTTGTTTAGGAGCATACTAAGTATATATATAATGTTCAGGTTCTATATTGAAAATCAGAAAATCTTTATTATAAGGTTATGCTGGGAATTTAGCTTATTCAGTTGGCAATGCTAATGTTGAAGTCTTGAGTATAATTTATACTGGGTGCGATATGTCGCTTGAACGATAGGGAACTTGGGTTATATGATGAGTTGATATGGGCTATAATACTGATAGGTGAATCAGTGAACATATAGTATCGGTTGGGTTAAAAGAGTTAAAGATTCAATGTGAGAATTTCTTGATAGGAGATTTTTCTTTACGTTTAGTACATCTACGTGAGTGCATCGGAATTGTTTAGTATGAGGAAATACTTAATTTATTATGGGTCATATTAAGAAGTTGAGTTATGATACTTTTGGGATCATTTTAATACATGACTAGAGTTGAGTTAAAGCAATACGAGTTATGAGTATATTGTGGAAGTTATAATCATTAATGATGGTGAGCGCGTTAAGTTTAAAGGACTAGACATATTTAGAGAAGGTGAGAATTCCTCGAATAATATTAAAGGCATTTTTGGGTTTTAGTGAACAATTGTCATATGGTTCTGAATCTTTTCTTGGTGGCGTCCTCGTTTGGATTAAGGATTTGTAAAGGAAATTGAGTATAGATACTTTGGCATATTAAATGATACTATGATTCTGTATTGGGACGGAGCGTTTTATTGAATATTTCGGATTATTGATCATTTGTAATATCTTTTAGAGTTGTAAGTTGTAATATATTGATATTTATGAAAATAAAGATTGTGAAAATTTCGGATCGTTACAGTTGCTACTTTAATGGTAATCCTTGGAGATATAGTCACGCGGTGAACATTTGGAGGATGGGAAATTTCTTTAGCTTTTCATAGTTTAAGAAGTTGGGTAAGCTCGAGATGGTTTAATGTTTTGAATTTCTGGGAAGTAATATTAAGTATGCGATTATCTAATGGAAGTATCTTTACAGTATAATTAGGGTTGTGAATAAGACAAGTTTGTAGTATCTCGAGAATTATGTTTAAGAGAAATTTGGATTCTTCAATTTTGGCCTTGGGTATGGATTTTAGTTAGGAGTGAAGATAGTGATTGAAGAAGGTTCGGTATGAGAGATTACTATGTTGTAAGCGTTATTTAAGTTTACTATATGATGGGTTAAAGTGGATTGAATAACCCAGTCTACCTGCCTAATATGTGCTTCTATGTTATAATCGTTAGTGCTAATCCTTTCCTTATGAGTTCTAATAGTAGTATGATTACGTGGGATAATTGTGGAAATAATTTATGACAGGGACCATTGTAGTACACCTTGATCTTAATAGACTCCTCAGAGTGTTATGGATAATTATTCGGGTCTTGTTATAATATTAGGAAACCTTGGGACCGATATATATATTTTAAGCATATACTACGTGTGTGTGGAGTTGATTCCAAATACTATTGGGATGATGAAAAATAAAACTTAGGGATGTTGGCGATTTAAGGGTTGATTGAGAGCGTAATGCTAATTAGGATCAAATCAGCTATGTCTCAGAATTGGTGATCTAGTGATAGTCTTGAGAATTTGAAATTCCGGCTGAAAGAGGAAGTTGACTTTAGAATGTTTGATACGAGTATACTTGAGATATGTATGTGTTCAATATGTGTTGGTTTATTTGAGTCATGGAGACTATGTCGGAAATCTTTAATAGGTACTTGATTTGGGGTTATGAGTGCTATATGAGAATCGATATTTTGTAGCCTCGTTGTGATTTCGTGTGGTGATTTTTGATAAGTGAATTCGCGGGCGAATTCTTTTTAAGGAGGGTAGATTGTAACGACCCGAAAACCCGTATCTATTTTATTAGTAATAAATATTTATTTATTTATTTATGTGTGCATTTTGTGTTCCATAATATTTTATGTCTAGCATTTTAATTGATCATTTGTGCTAGTGTGAAATTTGGGGCTTTTTAGTTGAAAGTGGGGTATAAGGGTTTATGTGTTCAAGTTGGGTCTAGAGGGGGCCTAGGTGGAACTCTTTTTAATTTATCATCCTCCTCCCTCACCTCTCTCACTCTCCTCACCACACACACACACACTCAATCAACTCTCTCTCCACCATTGTTGAAGAGGTAAGAATTCTCCCTCCTTCTCTCTTCATTTTGACCATCTTCCTCCCATTATTTCTTAATGCTCATTTTATGAAAAATGTTTAGATCGTCGATAGGATCGTAAAGAGCTAAGAAAATTCGCATTCCGTCATCTTTTATAAATTTCAAGTAAGTTACTTTTACCCATTTATGCTAAAAATGTTCATCCTTTGCTTAGACGATGCCATGATTACCATGTGTTGCTTATTTGGTGGATTTGGGATTTATTTGCAATTATTCATTTTTTTTTGTGAAATTTGGGTGTTTGAATCATCCCTTGGTTTGGGTTGTTTAAATGATGTTATGTGAGTTGTTTTAGACCTATAAGTGGTCCTAGTGCTTTGGTATGCTTATAGAAGTGTTAGTTTGTGAGTAGTATTGAAGATTTTGGGTATAAAATTCGTAAACCCAGGAAGAAGTCCTGCAGATTTTCTGACCGGCGTAGGAGGCGCGCGCACACTATGTGAGGGAGGCGCGCGCAACCCCCTTCCCTTCTGTGAAATTATTCCTTTCTTGTTCAATTTTTCGAAGGCCATATCTTCTTCGTCCGGACTCCGTTTTAGACGTGTAAACTATCGTTTTAAAGATTTCCTTGAGTACTTCGAGGTGAGTGGGTTTATTTAATTGAGTTTCAGGTTTAGATTAGGTCGAGCTCTCAGTAAGTGTTTCTTAATACAAAAACGTTAGAATTGGTCTAGGTTTTGAGTACTAGTCTATTTAACTTGTATGAGTATAGTGGAACACTCTAGGGTTGTAAAGTGGTTCCATTGTGAACAATTGTGTTGCGGAATCGGTCTAAGTATTGTTGAGAATGTTTGGGCATCTTGTGATGTGTTCATGATTGTTCCAATCGAATTGATTTTGGGGTAAGACTTGGTCTAGGTTTTAGGCGATGTCCTATAGTACCTAGAGGGTTGTTATTGAACACCAAAGTGTAGGGTTTAGTCCGGTTGTGATCATGTTCTAATCAGTGTAACCTTATGGATTCGTTTGGGGTGTTTAGAATTGGTTCGTTATGAATGGATGTAAAGCGTGAATTGGCAATTGGGTACCTACGATTTGATTAACCTTAAGGTGTATTCATTCGGATTTCCTATTTGGAATTCCAGGTGTGATGAGATGGTTGAGTTCATAGTCCTAGTATATCTTTATGAGTAAATGTTTAGGGTCATTTTGGTAATAGTCATTGTACTATTTGTGAGCGACCGTTTGGGTTGTGCTCTCTATGAGTAACTTGTGGATATCATCTTTAGGATGTGTTTGGTATGTGCCTTATCTTGGAATCATCATGTTTTAATGATCACTGTTGTTGGGCTCTTTATGAGTAGATCGTTTATCGTTGTTGTTGAAATCTTGTTGAGAAGCTTCTTGTATTCGTTGTTGTTGAACTCTTCATGAGTAATCGTTTGCATCCTTATGGTGACTAGTTTGTATGGTTCCCTACTTTGGAATCATTGGTTGTTTATCGTGCTAGTATTTATTACTTAACCTTTATTTGGAAAGTCCAGTTGGTACTTGTGTTCGAGTCAGGCAATGGATAATGTTATAATGGCACGAGCCATGTCCAGTATAGCATCGCCCATTGGTCCTTCTTTCCCCTTCCAGATTGGCCTTGTTTGGGATGAGCTAGCTCCCTTTGGTGAGTATTCTAGCTAGACGTTTTGGGTTTTGACTTTGTGTCATCTCCCCTGTCCTTTGTGACATGTTACATTGTTATGGTTCCGGTACCGGGGTTGCGATCTTTAGCTGTTTATGCTACTACGAAGATTGGTTGATTGATTGATTAGTCGGTTCTGTCCGAGGTTCTCTTCAGCTGTTATGCTGCTATGGTTGATGGATTGATTGGTTGGTTCTGACCGGGTTCTTATCTTCAGCCGTTTGTGCTACTACGAAGATTGATTTATTGGTTGATGGGTTGGCTCTGCGCAGAGGCCTCTTTGTTATATCCGTTTGGTGAAACCTTGGCTCAGTATCCTTTGTAACGTGTTTATTTCAGTCTTGTGTGCTACATGATGAGTTAGTCGTTATTTCCAACTGATATGGGACGGTTGGCAATAAGGAGCTTCTCATTTGTTGTTATATGATTTACCTGTTCAATTATATCGTTGTTTTGCATGATATTATGCCTTGTAGCTGCATTAGTAACTTACTGAGATTTTATCTCACCCCGTTTCTTTTATCCTTGTTTTTCCTTAACACCCCCCACAGGGAAGCAAGTGGTAGCGTTATGAGGTCCGTTGTAGCGGGAAATCTTCTGAGGAGTTTAACCTTCTTTGGGGTAGTTGATCTTCAGATTTCTTATGTATCATTGTAGCGGGATTTGTGGTCGTTTAGTGTTATGTAACTATTATTATCTTTTGGGTATTATATTATTATAAGTGTTCTTGCTTCCGCGTTGTATTTAGTCTCCGAGTTATAATCTCGTTGAGGTGTCGTGTGATGGTTTTGGTTTTATAGTCGAATTCACGTGCCCGGTTTGGTATTTAGCCTTTGTGGAGATGTTTATTGTGTAAATTTTATATTTATGGATTTTTAGAATTTCCGGGGCATGACAGTTGGTATCAGAGCAATGGTTTTAGATCTTGAAAGAGAATAAGAACTCTGATATTGAATAGGTTTCAATAAATGGGTGTTATAATTTTGAGCAGTTTAGAAAACTAAGTTTTCTTGAAGATGAGGTTAAGGTAGAAGTGGTTGAGTTATGAGTCGTGATATTGAAGTCGAGTGTTTCTTCTCTTGTGGTATATCAAGTATAGGATTGGTGTCAATAGTGTTGGTTCCATTGGGGTTAGTTGGCTTGGGAATCGAGAGTGCGAGTTTTGAAGGCTTGGACGTACCTATTTCGTAAAGTGGAAATGTCTTGTGCTATATTCGTATGTTTGTTCTCATTAAGTGATTTATGTTGAGGTGTATTCTCGAGTACGAAATTTCGTGACTGCTACTGATAGAGGTAAGGTGATTTGGTTATGTCACCTATACAGGATATTGACGAGTTAAGTAGTATGGCCTAGCTTTCAATGTGTCTCGAATTTCTTGGGTGCCATCGACAGGTGGTGAATAATTCTATATTAGTGTGTTTGACTTGTTTAGGAGCATACTAAGTATATATATAATGTTCAGGTTCTATATTGAAAATCAGAAAATCTTTATTATAAGGTTATGCTGGGAATTTAGCTTATTCAGTTGGCAATGCTAATGTTGAAGTCTTGAGTATAATTTATACTGGGTGCGATATGTCGCTTGAACGATAGGGAACTTGGGTTATATGATGAGTTGATATGGGCTATAATACTGATAGGTGAATCAGTGAACATATAGTATCGGTTGGGTTAAAAGAGTTAAAGATTCAATGTGAGAATTTCTTGATAGGAGATTTTTCTTTACGTTTAGTACATCTACGTGAGTGCATCGGAATTGTTTAGTATGAGGAAATACTTAATTTATTATGGGTCATATTAAGAAGTTGAGTTATGATACTTTTGGGATCATTTTAATACATGACTAGAGTTGAGTTAAAGCAATACGAGTTATGAGTATATTGTGGAAGTTATAATCATTAATGATGGTGAGCGCGTTAAGTTTAAAGGACTAGACATATTTAGAGAAGGTGAGAATTCCTCGAATAATATTAAAGGCATTTTTGGGTTTTAGTGAACAATTGTCATATGGTTCTGAATCTTTTCTTGGTGGCGTCCTCGTTTGGATTAAGGATTTGTAAAGGAAATTGAGTATAGATACTTTGGCATATTAAATGATACTATGATTCTGTATTGGGACGGAGCGTTTTATTGAATATTTCGGATTATTGATCATTTGTAATATCTTTTAGAGTTGTAAGTTGTAATATATTGATATTTATGAAAATAAAGATTGTGAAAATTTCGGATCGTTACAGTTGCTACTTTAATGGTAATCCTTGGAGATATAGTCACGCGGTGAACATTTGGAGGATGGGAAATTTCTTTAGCTTTTCATAGTTTAAGAAGTTGGGTAAGCTCGAGATGGTTTAATGTTTTGAATTTCTGGGAAGTAATATTAAGTATGCGATTATCTAATGGAAGTATCTTTACAGTATAATTAGGGTTGTGAATAAGACAAGTTTGTAGTATCTCGAGAATTATGTTTAAGAGAAATTTGGATTCTTCAATTTTGGCCTTGGGTATGGATTTTAGTTAGGAGTGAAGATAGTGATTGAAGAAGGTTCGGTATGAGAGATTACTATGTTGTAAGCGTTATTTAAGTTTACTATATGATGGGTTAAAGTGGATTGAATAACCCAGTCTACCTGCCTAATATGTGCTTCTATGTTATAATCGTTAGTGCTAATCCTTTCCTTATGAGTTCTAATAGTAGTATGATTACGTGGGATAATTGTGGAAATAATTTATGACAGGGACCATTGTAGTACACCTTGATCTTAATAGACTCCTCAGAGTGTTATGGATAATTATTCGGGTCTTGTTATAATATTAGGAAACCTTGGGACCGATATATATATTTTAAGCATATACTACGTGTGTGTGGAGTTGATTCCAAATACTATTGGGATGATGAAAAATAAAACTTAGGGATGTTGGCGATTTAAGGGTTGATTGAGAGCGTAATGCTAATTAGGATCAAATCAGCTATGTCTCAGAATTGGTGATCTAGTGATAGTCTTGAGAATTTGAAATTCCGGCTGAAAGAGGAAGTTGACTTTAGAATGTTTGATACGAGTATACTTGAGATATGTATGTGTTCAATATGTGTTGGTTTATTTGAGTCATGGAGACTATGTCGGAAATCTTTAATAGGTACTTGATTTGGGGTTATGAGTGCTATATGAGAATCGATATTTTGTAGCCTCGTTGTGATTTCGTGTGGTGATTTTTGATAAGTGAATTCGCGGGCGAATTCTTTTTAAGGAGGGTAGATTGTAACGACCCGAAAACCCGTATCTATTTTATTAGTAATAAATATTTATTTATTTATTTATGTGTGCATTTTGTGTTCCATAATATTTTATGTCTAGCATTTTAATTGATCATTTGTGCTAGTGTGAAATTTGGGGCTTTTTAGTTGAAAGTGGGGTATAAGGGTTTATGTGTTCAAGTTGGGTCTAGAGGGGGCCTAGGTGGAACTCTTTTTAATTTATCATCCTCCTCCCTCACCTCTCTCACTCTCCTCACCACACACACACACACTCAATCAACTCTCTCTCCACCATTGTTGAAGAGGTAAGAATTCTCCCTCCTTCTCTCTTCATTTTGACCATCTTCCTCCCATTATTTCTTAATGCTCATTTTATGAAAAATGTTTAGATCGTCGATAGGATCGTAAAGAGCTAAGAAAATTCGCATTCCGTCATCTTTTATAAATTTCAAGTAAGTTACTTTTACCCATTTATGCTAAAAATGTTCATCCTTTGCTTAGACGATGCCATGATTACCATGTGTTGCTTATTTGGTGGATTTGGGATTTATTTGCAATTATTCATTTTTTTTTGTGAAATTTGGGTGTTTGAATCATCCCTTGGTTTGGGTTGTTTAAATGATGTTATGTGAGTTGTTTTAGACCTATAAGTGGTCCTAGTGCTTTGGTATGCTTATAGAAGTGTTAGTTTGTGAGTAGTATTGAAGATTTTGGGTATAAAATTCGTAAACCCAGGAAGAAGTCCTGCAGATTTTCTGACCGGCGTAGGAGGCGCGCGCACACTATGTGAGGGAGGCGCGCGCAACCCCCTTCCCTTCTGTGAAATTATTCCTTTCTTGTTCAATTTTTCGAAGGCCATATCTTCTTCGTCCGGACTCCGTTTTAGACGTGTAAACTATCGTTTTAAAGATTTCCTTGAGTACTTCGAGGTGAGTGGGTTTATTTAATTGAGTTTCAGGTTTAGATTAGGTCGAGCTCTCAGTAAGTGTTTCTTAATACAAAAACGTTAGAATTGGTCTAGGTTTTGAGTACTAGTCTATTTAACTTGTATGAGTATAGTGGAACACTCTAGGGTTGTAAAGTGGTTCCATTGTGAACAATTGTGTTGCGGAATCGGTCTAAGTATTGTTGAGAATGTTTGGGCATCTTGTGATGTGTTCATGATTGTTCCAATCGAATTGATTTTGGGGTAAGACTTGGTCTAGGTTTTAGGCGATGTCCTATAGTACCTAGAGGGTTGTTATTGAACACCAAAGTGTAGGGTTTAGTCCGGTTGTGATCATGTTCTAATCAGTGTAACCTTATGGATTCGTTTGGGGTGTTTAGAATTGGTTCGTTATGAATGGATGTAAAGCGTGAATTGGCAATTGGGTACCTACGATTTGATTAACCTTAAGGTGTATTCATTCGGATTTCCTATTTGGAATTCCAGGTGTGATGAGATGGTTGAGTTCATAGTCCTAGTATATCTTTATGAGTAAATGTTTAGGGTCATTTTGGTAATAGTCATTGTACTATTTGTGAGCGACCGTTTGGGTTGTGCTCTCTATGAGTAACTTGTGGATATCATCTTTAGGATGTGTTTGGTATGTGCCTTATCTTGGAATCATCATGTTTTAATGATCACTGTTGTTGGGCTCTTTATGAGTAGATCGTTTATCGTTGTTGTTGAAATCTTGTTGAGAAGCTTCTTGTATTCGTTGTTGTTGAACTCTTCATGAGTAATCGTTTGCATCCTTATGGTGACTAGTTTGTATGGTTCCCTACTTTGGAATCATTGGTTGTTTATCGTGCTAGTATTTATTACTTAACCTTTATTTGGAAAGTCCAGTTGGTACTTGTGTTCGAGTCAGGCAATGGATAATGTTATAATGGCACGAGCCATGTCCAGTATAGCATCGCCCATTGGTCCTTCTTTCCCCTTCCAGATTGGCCTTGTTTGGGATGAGCTAGCTCCCTTTGGTGAGTATTCTAGCTAGACGTTTTGGGTTTTGACTTTGTGTCATCTCCCCTGTCCTTTGTGACATGTTACATTGTTATGGTTCCGGTACCGGGGTTGCGATCTTTAGCTGTTTATGCTACTACGAAGATTGGTTGATTGATTGATTAGTCGGTTCTGTCCGAGGTTCTCTTCAGCTGTTATGCTGCTATGGTTGATGGATTGATTGGTTGGTTCTGACCGGGTTCTTATCTTCAGCCGTTTGTGCTACTACGAAGATTGATTTATTGGTTGATGGGTTGGCTCTGCGCAGAGGCCTCTTTGTTATATCCGTTTGGTGAAACCTTGGCTCAGTATCCTTTGTAACGTGTTTATTTCAGTCTTGTGTGCTACATGATGAGTTAGTCGTTATTTCCAACTGATATGGGACGGTTGGCAATAAGGAGCTTCTCATTTGTTGTTATATGATTTACCTGTTCAATTATATCGTTGTTTTGCATGATATTATGCCTTGTAGCTGCATTAGTAACTTACTGAGATTTTATCTCACCCCGTTTCTTTTATCCTTGTTTTTCCTTAACACCCCCCACAGGGAAGCAAGTGGTAGCGTTATGAGGTCCGTTGTAGCGGGAAATCTTCTGAGGAGTTTAACCTTCTTTGGGGTAGTTGATCTTCAGATTTCTTATGTATCATTGTAGCGGGATTTGTGGTCGTTTAGTGTTATGTAACTATTATTATCTTTTGGGTATTATATTATTATAAGTGTTCTTGCTTCCGCGTTGTATTTAGTCTCCGAGTTATAATCTCGTTGAGGTGTCGTGTGATGGTTTTGGTTTTATAGTCGAATTCACGTGCCCGGTTTGGTATTTAGCCTTTGTGGAGATGTTTATTGTGTAAATTTTATATTTATGGATTTTTAGAATTTCCGGGGCATGACAGTTGGTATCAGAGCAATGGTTTTAGATCTTGAAAGAGAATAAGAACTCTGATATTGAATAGGTTTCAATAAATGGGTGTTATAATTTTGAGCAGTTTAGAAAACTAAGTTTTCTTGAAGATGAGGTTAAGGTAGAAGTGGTTGAGTTATGAGTCGTGATATTGAAGTCGAGTGTTTCTTCTCTTGTGGTATATCAAGTATAGGATTGGTGTCAATAGTGTTGGTTCCATTGGGGTTAGTTGGCTTGGGAATCGAGAGTGCGAGTTTTGAAGGCTTGGACGTACCTATTTCGTAAAGTGGAAATGTCTTGTGCTATATTCGTATGTTTGTTCTCATTAAGTGATTTATGTTGAGGTGTATTCTCGAGTACGAAATTTCGTGACTGCTACTGATAGAGGTAAGGTGATTTGGTTATGTCACCTATACAGGATATTGACGAGTTAAGTAGTATGGCCTAGCTTTCAATGTGTCTCGAATTTCTTGGGTGCCATCGACAGGTGGTGAATAATTCTATATTAGTGTGTTTGACTTGTTTAGGAGCATACTAAGTATATATATAATGTTCAGGTTCTATATTGAAAATCAGAAAATCTTTATTATAAGGTTATGCTGGGAATTTAGCTTATTCAGTTGGCAATGCTAATGTTGAAGTCTTGAGTATAATTTATACTGGGTGCGATATGTCGCTTGAACGATAGGGAACTTGGGTTATATGATGAGTTGATATGGGCTATAATACTGATAGGTGAATCAGTGAACATATAGTATCGGTTGGGTTAAAAGAGTTAAAGATTCAATGTGAGAATTTCTTGATAGGAGATTTTTCTTTACGTTTAGTACATCTACGTGAGTGCATCGGAATTGTTTAGTATGAGGAAATACTTAATTTATTATGGGTCATATTAAGAAGTTGAGTTATGATACTTTTGGGATCATTTTAATACATGACTAGAGTTGAGTTAAAGCAATACGAGTTATGAGTATATTGTGGAAGTTATAATCATTAATGATGGTGAGCGCGTTAAGTTTAAAGGACTAGACATATTTAGAGAAGGTGAGAATTCCTCGAATAATATTAAAGGCATTTTTGGGTTTTAGTGAACAATTGTCATATGGTTCTGAATCTTTTCTTGGTGGCGTCCTCGTTTGGATTAAGGATTTGTAAAGGAAATTGAGTATAGATACTTTGGCATATTAAATGATACTATGATTCTGTATTGGGACGGAGCGTTTTATTGAATATTTCGGATTATTGATCATTTGTAATATCTTTTAGAGTTGTAAGTTGTAATATATTGATATTTATGAAAATAAAGATTGTGAAAATTTCGGATCGTTACAGTTGCTACTTTAATGGTAATCCTTGGAGATATAGTCACGCGGTGAACATTTGGAGGATGGGAAATTTCTTTAGCTTTTCATAGTTTAAGAAGTTGGGTAAGCTCGAGATGGTTTAATGTTTAATTTCTGGGAAGTAATATTAAGTATGCGATTATCTAATGGAAGTATCTCGAGATGGTTTAATGTTTTGAATTTCTGGGAAGTAATATTAAGTATGCGATTATCTAATGGAAGTATCTTTACAGTATAATTAGGGTTGTGAATAAGACAAGTTTGTAGTATCTCGAGAATTATGTTTAAGAGAAATTTGGATTCTTCAATTTTGGCCTTGGGTATGGATTTTAGTTAGGAGTGAAGATAGTGATTGAAGAAGGTTCGGTATGAGAGATTACTATGTTGTAAGCGTTATTTAAGTTTACTATATGATGGGTTAAAGTGGATTGAATAACCCAGTCTACCTGCCTAATATGTGCTTCTATGTTATAATCGTTAGTGCTAATCCTTTCCTTATGAGTTCTAATAGTAGTATGATTACGTGGGATAATTGTGGAAATAATTTATGACAGGGACCATTGTAGTACACCTTGATCTTAATAGACTCCTCAGAGTGTTATGGATAATTATTCGGGTCTTGTTATAATATTAGGAAACCTTGGGACCGATATATATATTTTAAGCATATACTACGTGTGTGTGGAGTTGATTCCAAATACTATTGGGATGATGAAAAATAAAACTTAGGGATGTTGGCGATTTAAGGGTTGATTGAGAGCGTAATGCTAATTAGGATCAAATCAGCTATGTCTCAAAATTGGTGATCTAGTGATAGTCTTGAGAATTTGAAATTCCGGCTGAAAGAGGAAGTTGACTTTAGAATGTTTGATACGAGTATACTTGAGATATGTATGTGTTCAATATGTGTTGGTTTATTTGAGTCATGGAGACTATGTCGGAAATCTTTAATAGGTACTTGATTTGGGGTTATGAGTGCTATATGAGAATCGATATTTTGTAGCCTCGTTGTGATTTCGTGTGGTGATTTTTGATAAGTGAATTCGCGGGCGAATTCTTTTTAAGGAGGGTAGATTGTAACGACCCGAAAACCCGTATCTATTTTATTAGTAATAAATATTTATTTATTTATTTATGTGTGCATTTTGTGTTCCATAATATTTTATGTCTAGCATTTTAATTGATCATTTGTGCTAGTGTGAAATTTGGGGCTTTTTAGTTGAAAGTGGGGTATAAGGGTTTATGTGTTCAAGTTGGGTCTAGAGGGGGCCTAGGTGGAACTCTTTTTAATTTATCATCCTCCTCCCTCACCTCTCTCACTCTCCTCACCACACACACACACACTCAATCAACTCTCTCTCCACCATTGTTGAAGAGGTAAGAATTCTCCCTCCTTCTCTCTTCATTTTGACCATCTTCCTCCCATTATTTCTTAATGCTCATTTTATGAAAAATGTTTAGATCGTCGATAGGATCGTAAAGAGCTAAGAAAATTCGCATTCCGTCATCTTTTATAAATTTCAAGTAAGTTACTTTTACCCATTTATGCTAAAAATGTTCATCCTTTGCTTAGACGATGCCATGATTACCATGTGTTGCTTATTTGGTGGATTTGGGATTTATTTGCAATTATTCATTTTTTTTTGTGAAATTTGGGTGTTTGAATCATCCCTTGGTTTGGGTTGTTTAAATGATGTTATGTGAGTTGTTTTAGACCTATAAGTGGTCCTAGTGCTTTGGTATGCTTATAGAAGTGTTAGTTTGTGAGTAGTATTGAAGATTTTGGGTATAAAATTCGTAAACCCAGGAAGAAGTCCTGCAGATTTTCTGACCGGCGTAGGAGGCGCGCGCACACTATGTGAGGGAGGCGCGCGCAACCCCCTTCCCTTCTGTGAAATTATTCCTTTCTTGTTCAATTTTTCGAAGGCCATATCTTCTTCGTCCGGACTCCGTTTTAGACGTGTAAACTATCGTTTTAAAGATTTCCTTGAGTACTTCGAGGTGAGTGGGTTTATTTAATTGAGTTTCAGGTTTAGATTAGGTCGAGCTCTCAGTAAGTGTTTCTTAATACAAAAACGTTAGAATTGGTCTAGGTTTTGAGTACTAGTCTATTTAACTTGTATGAGTATAGTGGAACACTCTAGGGTTGTAAAGTGGTTCCATTGTGAACAATTGTGTTGCGGAATCGGTCTAAGTATTGTTGAGAATGTTTGGGCATCTTGTGATGTGTTCATGATTGTTCCAATCGAATTGATTTTGGGGTAAGACTTGGTCTAGGTTTTAGGCGATGTCCTATAGTACCTAGAGGGTTGTTATTGAACACCAAAGTGTAGGGTTTAGTCCGGTTGTGATCATGTTCTAATCAGTGTAACCTTATGGATTCGTTTGGGGTGTTTAGAATTGGTTCGTTATGAATGGATGTAAAGCGTGAATTGGCAATTGGGTACCTACGATTTGATTAACCTTAAGGTGTATTCATTCGGATTTCCTATTTGGAATTCCAGGTGTGATGAGATGGTTGAGTTCATAGTCCTAGTATATCTTTATGAGTAAATGTTTAGGGTCATTTTGGTAATAGTCATTGTACTATTTGTGAGCGACCGTTTGGGTTGTGCTCTCTATGAGTAACTTGTGGATATCATCTTTAGGATGTGTTTGGTATGTGCCTTATCTTGGAATCATCATGTTTTAATGATCACTGTTGTTGGGCTCTTTATGAGTAGATCGTTTATCGTTGTTGTTGAAATCTTGTTGAGAAGCTTCTTGTATTCGTTGTTGTTGAACTCTTCATGAGTAATCGTTTGCATCCTTATGGTGACTAGTTTGTATGGTTCCCTACTTTGGAATCATTGGTTGTTTATCGTGCTAGTATTTATTACTTAACCTTTATTTGGAAAGTCCAGTTGGTACTTGTGTTCGAGTCAGGCAATGGATAATGTTATAATGGCACGAGCCATGTCCAGTATAGCATCGCCCATTGGTCCTTCTTTCCCCTTCCAGATTGGCCTTGTTTGGGATGAGCTAGCTCCCTTTGGTGAGTATTCTAGCTAGACGTTTTGGGTTTTGACTTTGTGTCATCTCCCCTGTCCTTTGTGACATGTTACATTGTTATGGTTCCGGTACCGGGGTTGCGATCTTTAGCTGTTTATGCTACTACGAAGATTGGTTGATTGATTGATTAGTCGGTTCTGTCCGAGGTTCTCTTCAGCTGTTATGCTGCTATGGTTGATGGATTGATTGGTTGGTTCTGACCGGGTTCTTATCTTCAGCCGTTTGTGCTACTACGAAGATTGATTTATTGGTTGATGGGTTGGCTCTGCGCAGAGGCCTCTTTGTTATATCCGTTTGGTGAAACCTTGGCTCAGTATCCTTTGTAACGTGTTTATTTCAGTCTTGTGTGCTACATGATGAGTTAGTCGTTATTTCCAACTGATATGGGACGGTTGGCAATAAGGAGCTTCTCATTTGTTGTTATATGATTTACCTGTTCAATTATATCGTTGTTTTGCATGATATTATGCCTTGTAGCTGCATTAGTAACTTACTGAGATTTTATCTCACCCCGTTTCTTTTATCCTTGTTTTTCCTTAACACCCCCCACAGGGAAGCAAGTGGTAGCGTTATGAGGTCCGTTGTAGCGGGAAATCTTCTGAGGAGTTTAACCTTCTTTGGGGTAGTTGATCTTCAGATTTCTTATGTATCATTGTAGCGGGATTTGTGGTCGTTTAGTGTTATGTAACTATTATTATCTTTTGGGTATTATATTATTATAAGTGTTCTTGCTTCCGCGTTGTATTTAGTCTCCGAGTTATAATCTCGTTGAGGTGTCGTGTGATGGTTTTGGTTTTATAGTCGAATTCACGTGCCCGGTTTGGTATTTAGCCTTTGTGGAGATGTTTATTGTGTAAATTTTATATTTATGGATTTTTAGAATTTCCGGGGCATGACAGTTGGTATCAGAGCAATGGTTTTAGATCTTGAAAGAGAATAAGAACTCTGATATTGAATAGGTTTCAATAAATGGGTGTTATAATTTTGAGCAGTTTAGAAAACTAAGTTTTCTTGAAGATGAGGTTAAGGTAGAAGTGGTTGAGTTATGAGTCGTGATATTGAAGTCGAGTGTTTCTTCTCTTGTGGTATATCAAGTATAGGATTGGTGTCAATAGTGTTGGTTCCATTGGGGTTAGTTGGCTTGGGAATCGAGAGTGCGAGTTTTGAAGGCTTGGACGTACCTATTTCGTAAAGTGGAAATGTCTTGTGCTATATTCGTATGTTTGTTCTCATTAAGTGATTTATGTTGAGGTGTATTCTCGAGTACGAAATTTCGTGACTGCTACTGATAGAGGTAAGGTGATTTGGTTATGTCACCTATACAGGATATTGACGAGTTAAGTAGTATGGCCTAGCTTTCAATGTGTCTCGAATTTCTTGGGTGCCATCGACAGGTGGTGAATAATTCTATATTAGTGTGTTTGACTTGTTTAGGAGCATACTAAGTATATATATAATGTTCAGGTTCTATATTGAAAATCAGAAAATCTTTATTATAAGGTTATGCTGGGAATTTAGCTTATTCAGTTGGCAATGCTAATGTTGAAGTCTTGAGTATAATTTATACTGGGTGCGATATGTCGCTTGAACGATAGGGAACTTGGGTTATATGATGAGTTGATATGGGCTATAATACTGATAGGTGAATCAGTGAACATATAGTATCGGTTGGGTTAAAAGAGTTAAAGATTCAATGTGAGAATTTCTTGATAGGAGATTTTTCTTTACGTTTAGTACATCTACGTGAGTGCATCGGAATTGTTTAGTATGAGGAAATACTTAATTTATTATGGGTCATATTAAGAAGTTGAGTTATGATACTTTTGGGATCATTTTAATACATGACTAGAGTTGAGTTAAAGCAATACGAGTTATGAGTATATTGTGGAAGTTATAATCATTAATGATGGTGAGCGCGTTAAGTTTAAAGGACTAGACATATTTAGAGAAGGTGAGAATTCCTCGAATAATATTAAAGGCATTTTTGGGTTTTAGTGAACAATTGTCATATGGTTCTGAATCTTTTCTTGGTGGCGTCCTCGTTTGGATTAAGGATTTGTAAAGGAAATTGAGTATAGATACTTTGGCATATTAAATGATACTATGATTCTGTATTGGGACGGAGCGTTTTATTGAATATTTCGGATTATTGATCATTTGTAATATCTTTTAGAGTTGTAAGTTGTAATATATTGATATTTATGAAAATAAAGATTGTGAAAATTTCGGATCGTTACAGTTGCTACTTTAATGGTAATCCTTGGAGATATAGTCACGCGGTGAACATTTGGAGGATGGGAAATTTCTTTAGCTTTTCATAGTTTAAGAAGTTGGGTAAGCTCGAGATGGTTTAATGTTTTGAATTTCTGGGAAGTAATATTAAGTATGCGATTATCTAATGGAAGTATCTTTACAGTATAATTAGGGTTGTGAATAAGACAAGTTTGTAGTATCTCGAGAATTATGTTTAAGAGAAATTTGGATTCTTCAATTTTGGCCTTGGGTATGGATTTTAGTTAGGAGTGAAGATAGTGATTGAAGAAGGTTCGGTATGAGAGATTACTATGTTGTAAGCGTTATTTAAGTTTACTATATGATGGGTTAAAGTGGATTGAATAACCCAGTCTACCTGCCTAATATGTGCTTCTATGTTATAATCGTTAGTGCTAATCCTTTCCTTATGAGTTCTAATAGTAGTATGATTACGTGGGATAATTGTGGAAATAATTTATGACAGGGACCATTGTAGTACACCTTGATCTTAATAGACTCCTCAGAGTGTTATGGATAATTATTCGGGTCTTGTTATAATATTAGGAAACCTTGGGACCGATATATATATTTTAAGCATATACTACGTGTGTGTGGAGTTGATTCCAAATACTATTGGGATGATGAAAAATAAAACTTAGGGATGTTGGCGATTTAAGGGTTGATTGAGAGCGTAATGCTAATTAGGATCAAATCAGCTATGTCTCAAAATTGGTGATCTAGTGATAGTCTTGAGAATTTGAAATTCCGGCTGAAAGAGGAAGTTGACTTTAGAATGTTTGATACGAGTATACTTGAGATATGTATGTGTTCAATATGTGTTGGTTTATTTGAGTCATGGAGACTATGTCGGAAATCTTTAATAGGTACTTGATTTGGGGTTATGAGTGCTATATGAGAATCGATATTTTGTAGCCTCGTTGTGATTTCGTGTGGTGATTTTTGATAAGTGAATTCGCGGGCGAATTCTTTTTAAGGAGGGTAGATTGTAACGACCCGAAAACCCGTATCTATTTTATTAGTAATAAATATTTATTTATTTATTTATGTGTGCATTTTGTGTTCCATAATATTTTATGTCTAGCATTTTAATTGATCATTTGTGCTAGTGTGAAATTTGGGGCTTTTTAGTTGAAAGTGGGGTATAAGGGTTTATGTGTTCAAGTTGGGTCTAGAGGGGGCCTAGGTGGAACTCTTTTTAATTTATCATCCTCCTCCCTCACCTCTCTCACTCTCCTCACCACACACACACACACTCAATCAACTCTCTCTCCACCATTGTTGAAGAGGTAAGAATTCTCCCTCCTTCTCTCTTCATTTTGACCATCTTCCTCCCATTATTTCTTAATGCTCATTTTATGAAAAATGTTTAGATCGTCGATAGGATCGTAAAGAGCTAAGAAAATTCGCATTCCGTCATCTTTTATAAATTTCAAGTAAGTTACTTTTACCCATTTATGCTAAAAATGTTCATCCTTTGCTTAGACGATGCCATGATTACCATGTGTTGCTTATTTGGTGGATTTGGGATTTATTTGCAATTATTCATTTTTTTTTGTGAAATTTGGGTGTTTGAATCATCCCTTGGTTTGGGTTGTTTAAATGATGTTATGTGAGTTGTTTTAGACCTATAAGTGGTCCTAGTGCTTTGGTATGCTTATAGAAGTGTTAGTTTGTGAGTAGTATTGAAGATTTTGGGTATAAAATTCGTAAACCCAGGAAGAAGTCCTGCAGATTTTCTGACCGGCGTAGGAGGCGCGCGCACACTATGTGAGGGAGGCGCGCGCAACCCCCTTCCCTTCTGTGAAATTATTCCTTTCTTGTTCAATTTTTCGAAGGCCATATCTTCTTCGTCCGGACTCCGTTTTAGACGTGTAAACTATCGTTTTAAAGATTTCCTTGAGTACTTCGAGGTGAGTGGGTTTATTTAATTGAGTTTCAGGTTTAGATTAGGTCGAGCTCTCAGTAAGTGTTTCTTAATACAAAAACGTTAGAATTGGTCTAGGTTTTGAGTACTAGTCTATTTAACTTGTATGAGTATAGTGGAACACTCTAGGGTTGTAAAGTGGTTCCATTGTGAACAATTGTGTTGCGGAATCGGTCTAAGTATTGTTGAGAATGTTTGGGCATCTTGTGATGTGTTCATGATTGTTCCAATCGAATTGATTTTGGGGTAAGACTTGGTCTAGGTTTTAGGCGATGTCCTATAGTACCTAGAGGGTTGTTATTGAACACCAAAGTGTAGGGTTTAGTCCGGTTGTGATCATGTTCTAATCAGTGTAACCTTTTGGATTCGTTTGGGGTGTTTAGAATTGGTTCGTTATGAATGGATGTAAAGCGTGAATTGGCAATTGGGTACCTACGATTTGATTAACCTTAAGGTGTATTCATTCGGATTTCCTATTTGGAATTCCAGGTGTGATGAGATGGTTGAGTTCATAGTCCTAGTATATCTTTATGAGTAAATGTTTAGGGTCATTTTGGTAATAGTCATTGTACTATTTGTGAGCGACCGTTTGGGTTGTGCTCTCTATGAGTAACTTGTGGATATCATCTTTAGGATGTGTTTGGTATGTGCCTTATCTTGGAATCATCATGTTTTAATGATCACTGTTGTTGGGCTCTTTATGAGTAGATCGTTTATCGTTGTTGTTGAAATCTTGTTGAGAAGCTTCTTGTATTCGTTGTTGTTGAACTCTTCATGAGTAATCGTTTGCATCCTTATGGTGACTAGTTTGTATGGTTCCCTACTTTGGAATCATTGGTTGTTTATCGTGCTAGTATTTATTACTTAACCTTTATTTGGAAAGTCCAGTTGGTACTTGTGTTCGAGTCAGGCAATGGATAATGTTATAATGGCACGAGCCATGTCCAGTATAGCATCGCCCATTGGTCCTTCTTTCCCCTTCCAGATTGGCCTTGTTTGGGATGAGCTAGCTCCCTTTGGTGAGTATTCTAGCTAGACGTTTTGGGTTTTGACTTTGTGTCATCTCCCCTGTCCTTTGTGACATGTTACATTGTTATGGTTCCGGTACCGGGGTTGCGATCTTTAGCTGTTTATGCTACTACGAAGATTGGTTGATTGATTGATTAGTCGGTTCTGTCCGAGGTTCTCTTCAGCTGTTATGCTGCTATGGTTGATGGATTGATTGGTTGGTTCTGACCGGGTTCTTATCTTCAGCCGTTTGTGCTACTACGAAGATTGATTTATTGGTTGATGGGTTGGCTCTGCGCAGAGGCCTCTTTGTTATATCCGTTTGGTGAAACCTTGGCTCAGTATCCTTTGTAACGTGTTTATTTCAGTCTTGTGTGCTACATGATGAGTTAGTCGTTATTTCCAACTGATATGGGACGGTTGGCAATAAGGAGCTTCTCATTTGTTGTTATATGATTTACCTGTTCAATTATATCGTTGTTTTGCATGATATTATGCCTTGTAGCTGCATTAGTAACTTACTGAGATTTTATCTCACCCCGTTTCTTTTATCCTTGTTTTTCCTTAACACCCCCCACAGGGAAGCAAGTGGTAGCGTTATGAGGTCCGTTGTAGCGGGAAATCTTCTGAGGAGTTTAACCTTCTTTGGGGTAGTTGATCTTCAGATTTCTTATGTATCATTGTAGCGGGATTTGTGGTCGTTTAGTGTTATGTAACTATTATTATCTTTTGGGTATTATATTATTATAAGTGTTCTTGCTTCCGCGTTGTATTTAGTCTCCGAGTTATAATCTCGTTGAGGTGTCGTGTGATGGTTTTGGTTTTATAGTCGAATTCACGTGCCCGGTTTGGTATTTAGCCTTTGTGGAGATGTTTATTGTGTAAATTTTATATTTATGGATTTTTAGAATTTCCGGGGCATGACAGTTGGTATCAGAGCAATGGTTTTAGATCTTGAAAGAGAATAAGAACTCTGATATTGAATAGGTTTCAATAAATGGGTGTTATAATTTTGAGCAGTTTAGAAAACTAAGTTTTCTTGAAGATGAGGTTAAGGTAGAAGTGGTTGAGTTATGAGTCGTGATATTGACGTCGAGTGTTTCTTCTCTTGTGGTATATCAAGTATAGGATTTGTGTCAATAGTGTTGGTTCCATTGGGGTTAGTTGGCTTGGGAATCGAGAGTGCGAGTTTTGAAGGCTTGGACGTACCTATTTCGTAAAGTGGAAATGTCTTGTGCTATATTCGTATGTTTGTTCTCATTAAGTGATTTATGCTGAGGTGTATTCTCGAGTACGAAATTTCGTGACTGCTACTGATAGGGGTAAGGTGATTTGGTTATGTCACCTATACAGGATATTGACGAGTTAAGTAGTATGGCCTAGCTTTCAATGTGTCTCGAATTTCTTGGGTGCCATCGACAGGTGGTGAATAATTCTATATTAGTGTGTTTGACTTGTTTAGGAGCATACTAAGTATATATATAATGTTCAGGTTCTATATTGAAAATCAGAAAATCTTTATTATAAGGTTATGCTGGGAATTTAGCTTATTCAGTTGGCAATGCTAATGTTGAAGTCTTGAGTATAATTTATACTGGGTGCGATATGTCGCTTGAACGATAGGGAACTTGGGTTATATGATGAGTTGATATGGGCTATAATACTGATAGGTGAATCAGTGAACATATAGTATCGGTTGGGTTAAAAGAGTTAAAGATTCAATGTGAGAATTTCTTGATAGGAGATTTTTCTTTACGTTTAGTACATCTACGTGAGTGCATCGGAATTGTTTAGTATGAGGAAATACTTAATTTATTATGGGTCATATTAAGAAGTTGAGTTATGATACTTTTGGGATCATTTTAATACATGACTAGAGTTGAGTTAAAGCAATACGAGTTATGAGTATATTGTGGAAGTTATAATCATTAATGATGGTGAGCGCGTTAAGTTTAAAGGACTAGACATATTTAGAGAAGGTGAGAATTCCTCGAATAATATTAAAGGCATTTTTGGGTTTTAGTGAACAATTGTCATATGGTTCTGAATCTTTTCTTGGTGGCGTCCTCGTTTGGATTAAGGATTTGTAAAGGAAATTGAGTATAGATACTTTGGCATATTAAATGATACTATGATTCTGTATTGGGACGGAGCGTTTTATTGAATATTTCGGATTATTGATCATTTGTAATATCTTTTAGAGTTGTAAGTTGTAATATATTGATATTTATGAAAATAAAGATTGTGAAAATTTCGGATCGTTACAGTTGCTACTTTAATGGTAATCCTTGGAGATATAGTCACGCGGTGAACATTTGGAGGATGGGAAATTTCTTTAGCTTTTCATAGTTTAAGAAGTTGGGTAAGCTCGAGATGGTTTAATGTTTTGAATTTCTGGGAAGTAATATTAAGTATGCGATTATCTAATGGAAGTATCTTTACAGTATAATTAGGGTTGTGAATAAGACAAGTTTGTAGTATCTCGAGAATTATGTTTAAGAGAAATTTGGATTCTTCAATTTTGGCCTTGGGTATGGATTTTAGTTAGGAGTGAAGATAGTGATTGAAGAAGGTTCGGTATGAGAGATTACTATGTTGTAAGCGTTATTTAAGTTTACTATATGATGGGTTAAAGTGGATTGAATAACCCAGTCTACCTGCCTAATATGTGCTTCTATGTTATAATCGTTAGTGCTAATCCTTTCCTTATGAGTTCTAATAGTAGTATGATTACGTGGGATAATTGTGGAAATAATTTATGACAGGGACCATTGTAGTACACCTTGATCTTAATAGACTCCTCAGAGTGTTATGGATAATTATTCGGGTCTTGTTATAATATTAGGAAACCTTGGGACCGATATATATATTTTAAGCATATACTACGTGTGTGTGGAGTTGATTCCAAATACTATTGGGATGATGAAAAATAAAACTTAGGGATGTTGGCGATTTAAGGGTTGATTGAGAGCGTAATGCTAATTAGGATCAAATCAGCTATGTCTCAGAATTGGTGATCTAGTGACTAGCCTTGAGAATTTGAAATTCCTTGATGACCGTTGACTTTAGAATGTTTGATACGAGTATACTTGAGATATGTATGTGTTCAATATGTGTTGGTTTATTTGAGTCATGGAGACTATGTCGAAAATCTTTAATAGGTACTTGATTTGGGGTTATGAGTGCTATATGAGAATCGATATTTTGTAGCCTCGTTGTGATTTCGTGTGGTGATTTTTGATAAGTGAATTCGCGGGCGAATTCTTTTTAAGGAGGGTAGATTGTAACGACCCGAAAACCCGTATCTATTTTATTAGTAATAAATATTTATTTATTTATTTATGTGTGCATTTTGTGTTCCATAATATTTTATGTCTAGCATTTTAATTGATCATTTGTGCTAGTGTGAAATTTGGGGCTTTTTAGTTGAAAGTGGGGTATAAGGGTTTATGTGTTCAAGTTGGGTCTAGAGGGGGCCTAGGTGGAACTCTTTTTAATTTATCATCCTCCTCCCTCACCTCTCTCACTCTCCTCACCACACACACACACACTCAATCAACTCTCTCTCCACCATTGTTGAAGAGGTAAGAATTCTCCCTCCTTCTCTCTTCATTTTGACCATCTTCCTCCCATTATTTCTTAATGCTCATTTTATGAAAAATGTTTAGATCGTCGATAGGATCGTAAAGAGCTAAGAAAATTCGCATTCCGTCATCTTTTATAAATTTCAAGTAAGTTACTTTTACCCATTTATGCTAAAAATGTTCATCCTTTGCTTAGACGATGCCATGATTACCATGTATTGCTTATTTGGTGGATTTGGGATTTATTTGCAATTATTCATTTTTTTTGTGAAATTTGGGTGTTTGAATCATCCCTTGGTTTGGGTTGTTTAAATGATGTTATGTGAGTTGTTTTAGACCTATAAGTGGTCCTAGTGCTTTGGTATGCTTATAGAAGTGTTAGTTTGTGAGTAGTATTGAAGATTTTGGGTATAAAATTCGTAAACCCAGGAAGAAGTCCTGCAGATTTTCTGACCGGCGTAGGAGGCACGCGCACACTATGTGAGGGAGGCGCGCGCAACCCCCTTCCCTTCTGTGAAATTATTCCTTTCTTGTTCAATTTTTCGAAGGCCATATCTTCTTCGTCTGGACTCCGTTTTAGACGTGTAAACTATCGTTTTAAAGATTTCCTTGAGTACTTCGAGGTGAGTGGGTTTATTTAATTGAGTTTCAGGTTTAGATTAGGTCGAGCTCTCAGTAAGTGTTTCTTAATACAAAAACGTTAGAATTGGTCTAGGTTTTGAGTACTAGTCTATTTAACTTGTATGAGTATAGTGGAACACTCTAGGGTTGTAAAGTGGTTCCATTGTGAACAATTGTGTTGCGGAATCGGTCTAAGTATTGTTGAGAATGTTTGGGCATCTTGTGATGTGTTCATGATTGTTCCAATCGAATTGATTTTGGGGTAAGACTTGGTCTAGGTTTTAGGCGATGTCCTATAGTACCTAGAGGGTTGTTATTGAACACCAAAGTGTAGGGTTTAGTCCGGTTGTGATCATGTTATAATCAGTGTAACCTTTTGGATTCGTTTGGGGTGTTTAGAATTGGTTCGTTATGAATGGATGTAAAGCGTGAATTGGCAATTGGGTACCTACGATTTGATTAACCTTAAGGTGTATTCATTCGGATTTCCTATTTGGAATTCCAGGTGTGATGAGATGGTTGAGTTCATAGTCCTAGTATATCTTTATGAGTAAATGTTTAGGGTCATTTTGGTAATAGTCATTGTACTATTTGTGAGCGACCGTTTGGGTTGTGCTCTCTATGAGTAACTTGTGGATATCATCTTTAGGATGTGTTTGGTATGTGCCTTATCTTGGAATCATCATGTTTTAATGATCACTGTTGTTGGGCTCTTTATGAGTAGATCGTTTATCGTTGTTGTTGAACTCTTGTTGAGAAACTTCTTGTATTCGTTGTTGTTGAACTCTTCATGAGTAATCGTTTGCATCCTTATGGTGACTAGTTTGTATGGTTCCCTACTTTGGAATCATTGGTTGTTTATCGTGCTAGTATTTATTACTTAACCTTTATTTGGAAAGTCCAGTTGGTACTTGTGTTCGAGTCAGGCAATGGATAATGTTATAATGGCACGAGCCATGTCCAGTATAGCATCGCCCATTGGTCCTTCTTTCCCCTTCCAGATTGGCCTTGTTTGGGATGAGCTAGCTCCCTTTGGTGAGTATTCTAGCTAGACGTTTTGGGTTTTGACTTTGTGTCATCTCCCCTGTCCTTTGTGACATGTTACAATGTTATGGTTCCGGTACCGGGGTTGCGATCTTCAGCTGTTTATGCTACTACGAAGATTGGTTGATTGATTGATTAGTCCGTTCTGTCCGAGGTTCTCTTCAGCTGTTATGCTGCTATGGTTGATGGATTTATTGGTTGGTTCTGACCGGGTTCTTATCTTCAGCCGTTTGTGCTACTACGAAGATTGATTTATTGGTTGATGGGTTGGCTCTGCGCAGAGGCCTCTTTGTTATATCCGTTTGGTGAAACCTTGGCTCAGTATCCTTTGTAACGTGTTTATTTCAGTCTTGTGTGCTGCATGATGAGTTAGTCGTTATTTCCAACTGATATGGGACGGTTGGCAATAAGGAGCTTCTCATTTGTTGTTATATGATTTACCTGTTCAATTATATCGTTGTTTTGCATGATATTATGCCTTGTAGCTGCATTAGTAACTTACTAAGATTTTATCTCACCCCGTTTCTTTTATCCTTGTTTTTCCTTAACACCCCCCCAGGGAAGCAAGTGGTAGCGTTATGAGGTCCGTTGTAGCGGGAAATCTTCTGAGGAGGTTGACCTTCTTTGGGGTAGTTGATCTTCGGAGTTCTTATGTATCATTGTAGCGGGATTTGTGGTCGTTTAGTGTTATGTAACTATTATTATCTTTTGGGTATTATATTATTATAAATGTTCTTGCTTCCGCGTTGTATTTAGTCTCCGAGTTATAATCTCGATGAGGTGTCGTGTGATGGTTTTGGTTTTATAGTCGAATTCACGTGCCCGGTTTGGTATTTAGCCTTTGTGGAGATGTTTATTGTGTAAATTTTATATTTATGGATTTTTAGAATTTCCGGGGCGTGACATTCCCAGTCTTCTTCTTCTCATTTTTATCATCACAAAAGGATCTTCCACGCAAGGATTGTCCCTCCAAGTAACAAATATTCCTTGCACCTTTACTACCTTGAAGAATCAAGCGCTTTCCTTTATACACTCTGCACGTCTGTCTTCTTCCAACATATCGGTACCCACGGGATGTCAATACTCCTAGTGAAAGCAAATTTGCAGTCGCACTAGGAACATACTTTACATTCAAAGCAGTTTTCACAGTCCCATCATGAAGCTTGAAGCGTACATTCCCAACACCTTCAATCTTCAATTTCTGAGTATTCCCAACTTTGATCTCTCCATGTTGTCCATCCGATCGCAAAGTGTTAAACACAGCTCGATCCTTGCAAATATGCACTGAAGCAGCGGAATCTAACACCCAATCCAATTTCTTCTCATCAATCGAATCAGCAACAACCACTGTCTCCGTCAAAAGGAAATCACCATCATCATCAACTGTGTTGACATTATCCTCGTCAACCTTTTTCTTTCCCTTGACACCACGCAAACTCTTCAAATCTTCACGAAATTGTGAGCAACGCATCTGCATATGACCAGTCTCTCCGCAGTAGAAGCGCTCAACATTACTCATGTCTCTATCCCCTCTAGATTGAGACCTTGCTTTCCCCTTTGTGCCACCACGATTATAAGTCCTTCCTCTTTCAGAACCCTCTGCAACTAGTACTCTGTCCCCATTGGAGAAGCTATCACTCCTCGACATTCTTTCATTATCCCTTAATGCTTTAACAACATCATCCAATGTTAAAGTGGTCCTACTTGTCAACATCGTCTGCCTAAAAGACTTTTAAGACATGGGTAATGAAGCCAACAACAAAGACTTTGACATATAAATACTCGCAAGTTTCTCCCAAAATCCCCCCCCCCCGGTGTTTTCTCTTTCAAAACACTATATTTAATTTCGGGAGCAAGTGCTAACCTGATTGTGCTCGAAGCCTTCTTCTGAATCTTCGCCCAATCCGCGTCTTTCATCCCTTTCGGCTTGTCCTTTTCCAAAGCTTCATCAAGAACCTATTGAACCAACACATCTTGGATTGTCATCTGCCACACGGTGAAATCCATCCTTCCATCGAAAATTGGGACATGATACTTCGATCCTCAAATATCCATATTCTTCAAAAAAATATGTTGCTTCTGTTCCGGACACTTTTACCAATGCTAGGTACCTCTAAATCTAATCTCTACCGTTCAGATTGAATATCTATGAGTCCCAAATCTTCTCGCCAAAAATCAAGACGATCCAACGGTTAACGAACGCGATACGCCTGTTTCTTCACTGCTGCGCTGAATAAAAAGGGACTAAATCTAATCTGCTCCCTTGTTTTTTCTTCAATTTTGGATCTCTTCCGTCAATGCGACTTCTCCCTTTAACCAAGCTCTGATGCCACTTTTTGGGATCGCTCACCAACAAGAAAAATCGCAATAAGAGAATCCAAAATAACACACGCACACAATCGAAGACAAAACACACAATTTTTCCGTAGTTCGGCTTAAAGCCTATTCCACCCAATAATAAATAGGGTTAATGGCAGATTAGGGCCTGAACTGCAGGGGGTGCGTCTAAAAGGGGCCTGGTTTTTCTCTCGCTAGATCAGGGCTCAATATCTCAAATTTTCGGCAGTTAAGGGCTTTTTGACAGAAATCGTTAGAAAAGTCAGTTAAGTGCCATGTGCCGAGCACGTGATCATCAAAATGGATGGGTTTGTAATGATATTAGTTTGTAAGGGTTTTAGTGAAATTTTTGAAACTCAAAAGGTTTAAAATGAAATAAATATTTTTTCTTAATAATCAAGTATATAATAAAATAAGTAATTATCATTTATAAAATAAATTTATTAAAAAATTCAAAATTATTAAACAAATTAATCTAATAGCTATATTAAATATAAAAGGTTTTAGATTATTTTCTAAATAATAAATTTAAAATAAAGAAAATTAGAAATAAATTTAAATTTTATTCTATGAACATAATAAATTACTTTTTACATTCACCAAATTTAAAACAACATAAAATAATTATCACTATTTACAATGGAAAGCTTTTATTACTTTTTTATTAGTAGGACCCACTTGTCATACTCATAACTTCTTTTCATTTATTATTCCCCTCCCACTTTCTCTGTCCTTCATACTCACAACACCTACTTTTCAAACAATTTTTTATAATAAAATATTATTATTCCTTAATCCCCGTGTCGGACCTAGAATCCTATTTCGAATGGGATGGAGGGAGTATTATAGATACTTAATATTATTATACAACATTTAAAAAAATAGACTTATTAAAATATAAAAAAAAAAATCCACATTCTTATTTAAAATGATTAATTACAATTTAATAGAAACTTTAACAAAGTAAATTTAAAAAAAAAAAACACACAAACCCAGCAAGAACAAGAACAGTAAGCCTCCATCGCTCAGACCATCCTCACCAAAAAAAAAAACCAAAATTCCTCCCCCAAAAATGCACAAAATCCCATCATCGTCAACCCTAAGCCCAGGAGGCTTAGACATTTCAAAATCCTTCTTCAAACGCATCCAAAACACCTCCCCATCGATCCCCTCTACCCGCACCACCAAAATCTCTGTCATCGGCGTCGGCAATGTCGGCATGGCCATCGCTCAGACCATCCTCACCCAAGACCTCGCCGACGAGCTTGCCTTAGTCGATACAAACATAGACAAGCTCCGCGGTGAGATGCTTGATGGCGAGATTTAGGGTTTTTGGGGAGGTTGAGCAAGGGGGAAGGGTAAGGAACATGAGAGTACTGGAAGGGTTTACGGTGAGGGAGCTTGGATTTGGGAGTGGTGGTGGTGGTGATGGAGGAGGAGAGAGATGCGGCGGCGGAGGTGGGGAGTTGAAGGTCGCCGGAGAAGATGATGTGAGACGAGCGAACTCGCCGGCAACGGGGAAACATAGAGAAGAGGGATTGGGTTTTTTTTTGGTCAAAATCAATTGACTTTCTCCTCCAATTTGTATTTTTTTTTTTGTTGGCCAAATCAAATACACTTTGAAGTCTTTCAAATTTTAAAATTTTCACTAAAGTCCTTCATTGCTAATATCAATTACAAATACATACATTTTGACGATCACGTGCTCGGCACATGGCACTTAACTGACTTTTCTAACGATTTCCGTCAAAAAGCCCTTAACTGCCGAAAAATTTAGATATTGAGCCCTGATCTAGCGGAAAAAAAACCCAGGCCCCTTTTAGACACACCCCCTGGAGTTTAGGCCCTAAATTGTCATTAACCCTAATAAATATATTAAACTTCTCGATATTACAAGAATGGAGACTCTCTCTCTCTCAACACTCTTGAATATCCTCACCAACGCATACAAGCATACAATTTCTCTCACTAAATTATATGCCTATGCTAACTCTCTCTTGAGTTCTATCAAAAAACTTAACTAGTGAAGCCTATTTATAATGGGGAGGCACACTTATTTTCCCCTTCCTATCCGATGTGAGATATAGCAATCCTTTCCAAACCAAAATAGGAGTTAGGTAATTTTGTGTGTGTGTTATTTTTGTATCTCTTATTGCGATTTTTCTTGTTGGTGAGCGATCCCAATAGAAGCTTCTAAGAATGGTGTAGTGGATTTGGGCTGTGCCTCCACTAGCACACTATTGTTCTGAATGAACTTCAAGCTAGTAAAGCCTCAGATTCGAGCCTGTTTATGATCTATTTAAGGCTTTGGGCCTTTGACCTGGTCCTTCTTAAAAGAATAAATAAATTAAATTAAATAAAAAAATAAAAAAAAATCAGACATTCAGATTTCAGATGATCAATTGATTGAGTATTTGATTTCTCAAATAGTACGACTATAAAATGGGCTTAACTATTACGTTCCTGCTTACTTGGTAGGTGGTTAATCCATAATTATTTTCTCCCTAAAACAAACATTTTTTTTTCAGTTTGCACACATTTTTGCTAGTCCTTGCTACCCTGCTGAATGGTTGTACTAACTCCATTTCAAAATATATTTTCTATGTTTTAAAATGTGTATCTAAATATTCTTTTACCTGAAAAATTAATATTTGGAGAATAAATAACAAATATATTTATAATTTTTACTATTAACATTAACATTCTCAAAATGCCACCTAACTAAAAAAATAAATAAATTGTTGATTCATTTTTGGAATGAAACAGACGGAGTATAATTTATCAAACCGAGTTACTTAATTAGGACACAGAGAAAGCCTTAAAAGAAGCAATTGAAATTGACTTTCCCCAAAATATTTGTTAAGATGGGCTGCTTCCATTAATGTCCATCATTTTGTTTTTTTGGTATAAATGGTTCGGTATAGTTAGATCTGAGCTAATTAAAAATTGAACTATTAGTTAACATTTGGTAAATTCTTAGATGAAACCGAACCAAAAAAAAAAAAAATCAAACCGAACTAAATTGCAATGGTTTAATTCGGTTTGTTCAAGAGAACAAATCAGTAATGTAATTCAGACCGTGGCCTACACTGTGGTTCAGACCATGAAGGATTTGATTATGAAGGAGTTGATAATCTCCTCATCGGGATATCATAACCGAATATTGTGATTTATGGGAGTGGCTATTGCCACTACATTTTATACTCATCCACTACATGTCCTTAATTTTAGGGGAATTAACAATTGTGTTGACACAATTACCCCCTTAATTACTTGCCTTCTTTATATATTAAACCAAGTTTCTAAGCTAAACACTTCTTTATTAAAAACAAATTACTTAAATTAATTAGCAACATTAGTAAAAAATAATCTGCAACATAGTTATCATTCCTTATTTATTTTCTTATATTCTCATTAATCACCAATGACATTCAATCTTCTTTTCTTTTTTGATATACATATTAAAAAAGGTGGTGTTAAAAACATCGACTATAAATCAAAAGATTAAATTATAACATTGTTTTGGTAATTTTTTAATGAATGCTTTTACTATATAATAATATAGCTAAATAATAATATGTTGAAAATTTAAAAATATATATTTTTATTAAACTAATGATGGATTTACTATGATTTTATAACATAACAAAAATATTAAATTATTTTGACAAAAAAAAAATGACAAAAAAAAAAAAACTAAATTATATGTTGGAAACTACTAACTTATATAATTATTTTTAGCATTATGTAAAAAATAGTTCCAGGTATATGTAAATATGCCCCTGTTAAGAGCACAAAAGTCTTTTTAATATGTAATAATTGTATTTCTTAAGGTTTCGTTGAGAGGGGAAATGAGCTTGGCCCGCCCCGCCCATAAGGGGCAAACTATTAAGTCTCCCAACATGAACTTATCTCACGTGTTAGATCGTTTCACACAAATTTTTGTGTTCTTAATATGTGTGAAGAAATTTAAAACGATTTTGAATGAGAGGAAGTAAGAAATAACATGATGGACTCATTATGAAGGTGAGAGTATTTCATTGTCATAAATAAAATTACGTGATTTGTCGTGGCATGTCATGGTAAAGTTTGGTACATATTGACTCTTTATATGGGAACCATGACACTTTCAAAAGTGGTAGGTGGAATTAGGCGAGCAGTGGAAGAGAAATGGTGGGGATAGTGGGTAGGGATGGCAATTTAACTTAATCCGATCCGAACCTCGAAGGCGATCTGCCCCAAAAAAGTGTTGGAAAATGTGTAAATGTGTGAAGGAAATTTAGGAAATTGCGCGCGTATCCTAAATAAAAATCATTTGTTGATTTTCATGAATTAATGACTTCTTACATGTTAATAATAAATTGGTAATGTCCAATTTATGTAGTGGAATGTAGGAGTTGAAATGCTCAAAAATGAATGGGTGAGTTGGGAAGGGTAACTATCCCACATGGAAAGGGAAAGGAAATTCCCTAGGCTCCTTCCTTGTAAAAGGGTATCCCAAATGGGATAATGAGAGAAATAATGTTCTAGGACCATTTGTGGGTAAAGTCAAGTGAACTTGTCCCACATTGGTTTAGAATAAAAATGTGAGCTAGTTTAAATACAATTAACCATTTGTATGGGTTAAGATTGTGTAGACTAGAGGCTCTCTCTCGCGCAGGTTAGTGTCGGGTTTTGCAGTTTTCAGACCCGCGCAGGTTAGTGTCGGGTTCGGGTTTTGATATTGACCCGCTGTGATCCGACCCGACCCGCACCCTAATGTACAAAGTCAATATATTATGTTCGTTAATCATATTATATGTTGTTCTATTTATTTTTGTAGTTGTTTTTTTATGAGGTTTGTTGATTTTAAACTAATTTCTATGACTATTAAAATTTAAGCTTAGACATAGATTGGGCTCAAGCAAATATGAGCAGAAATTTTTATAATTTGATACGCTTCGGGTCGGGTTCGGGTTCCCTTGCTTTCGAGTCGGGTTCGGGTCACTCCTTTTGACATGCGGGGCGGGTTCGGTTTTCACGAAACCCGACGCTACCCCGACCCGTTGGCATCCCTAATAGTGGGCGGCTTTAGGTATTTGGCTAAACGCAATTAGAAAGAAAAAAATGTATACTAGATATTAATTCTTATATACAATCATCAAAATATTATTTTTTCCTTAAAAAAATATACATTAAAAAGAACTATAAAGAGGATACATTTTAAAATTCCTTTCTTCTAAAAGAAGAAGCATCCTAAATTATTATGGGTCCTTGGTTGGATCACTTTACTAAAAAAAAATAAAAAAATCAAAATCTACAAAGGTGGCTTTGAGCAAACTATCTAATGCAACCAATATATTAATGCCCCACAAAATATTCAACTACTTTAGCTAAATATAAGTAAAGTATTAGTTTCAACACATATTTGTAAAAATTCAATTTTTATAAAATTGAATAATACCTTTTATAACCTTAAATTAAACTGTCAAATTATCACTTTAGATTATCAATTTTAATATCTAGGTAATTTAGTTAGTAAGTTGGGGACACAATTTAATTTTTGAAGTTTAAAACTGTCAAATTTGTAAAATAAAAAACTGGCAATTTTAATAGCAAACTGATTATTTGATAGTAAAACTGATAGTCTGTTTTTATAATAAAATTGACAGTTAAAACACTAAAACAAGTTTTCGTAGTGCTCAATTTTTTTATAAACTTACTCTAATTTTAAAGAAAAAGTTACCCGGTTTCATTAAATTTTTACCTTAGTTGTCCATTAAATGCTCTACATTAATTTAGTTTGGCACCTTAACAAAATTTGTTACTTTTGCTTGGTTAATCCATTTTTCAGCATTTGCTTGTCTAATCCTCTATAAGCTTAGTATACTTTGTGAGTTGGTTTCAAAATAAATTGCACAATTTCCTTTTTAGATTTCATAAGAAAATCTCACATTTATTTTATTAGTCTCATAAGAAAATAGTATCTTATGTATTGTTGTGCCCTATAAAATAGTTATATTTTTGGTTAATTACTGTTAGTGCAGACTATGGTGTTACCACAAGTGCTGCCAACGCTGTCTCAGTGTTACCAGACGAAAATTAAATTATATTTGAACATTTCTTTTCGCAATATTATCTTGTACTAATATTTAACATATTTTGCAAGAATGTATTTTGTTGGTCCATATTTCAGGTTGAAACAAAGTGGAATGCTAAAAATAAGGAAGGAAGTTGAAGATAGGTGAAGTTATGCATAAAAAGTGATTTAATGCATAACTTGTGGATTAAAGGAAAGTGAAAAACGTGGGAGATTGATTCATTCAATATCTGAGTATTGAGCAAGGAAGTACAAGTCATTTGAAGCTTGAAGGTACAAGAGGATGAAGCTAGGACTTGGGCACCAAGAATTAGCTCCTAAAATTCAAGCGATTGTGGAGATAATCTTCCCCAAGGCTCGGCAACTTATCCCTCACTCACTCCACGTTTTGGAGGCCTATATAAAGGCTTGATGGGATCATTCTAAATACACAAGAGAGAAATATAAAGCACCCATAGCCATAGACCAAGTGCTAGTGATGTTATAACACTCATTCCAACATCACAATCTAGTTTCTTGAAGAAACTATTTGTTGAAGGCTAAATTGGTCTAGCCTTTTGATTGTGATGTGAGTGTTGTTTCTTTATTGATGGTTCTTGTATCTAGCACATTTTGTACTCTTATTTTCTTTAGAGGATTGGAGTTGTTTAGACTTTTGTACTTAAGAAAAATACTTCTAGTGAAAGTCTTTTTTGGCCATGATGCTACCACAAGTTATATATTTATATAACTTGTGAAAATATATCTCTCTGTGTCAAATTTCCGCTGCAAACTCGTTTTGATTTTTTTTTTTAATTCGGGTGTGTAAAGTGTTGCCCGAAGTGTTATCGTTGCTCTGACAACACCTTTGATAACACTTCCTATAAAACCAAGGCCATTGACATTTTCAATTGGCATCAGAGCTGGACACTTGATACACTAAGTGTTCGGTCCAGTTGTCATGGCCTTAGGTCTTGCTAATTCGTCTCTTAAGAGACTTCCTATTTTTGATGGCTCGATTTATCCTTCCCTTACTGACTATGAGGAAGAAGGGCCAATACACATTGAAGAACCTGACCAATCAGTTATGTTGACCATGGTTTGGGAGCAATCATTGTCAGATTCAGAAGGTGTTGTGTCTGGTGTTGCCCGGAGTACGATAACACCAAGCCCAACACTGAGCAAGTATAATACTTCCGTTTTTTCTGAAATTTTATGCTTTCATGGTTCAATTGATGTTGATACAGGAAGTCCGGATGAAAATGATTTAAGCAAAAATGAGCTCATTGATGGGCTAAAGGATCTCTACGAAGCGCTTCTCAAAGAATGGAAGAAAGAACACAAGAAGGTAGAGATTCTAACAAAGGAGAAGGATGAGTTCAAAAACTCAAATGATGAGTTGAGAAACTCATTGAGAAAACTGGAGGTCCTCCTTTCAAAAAGGGTTGTTGAACTTGACAAGATGAGGTCAAAATTGACCTTAGCTGAAGCCACTTTCAAAAATCTCAACACCGGAACTTCAAAGTTGGATGAAGTACTCAAGTTGGATAAGCCTCGCAAGGCAGGTATTGGGTTTCAAAATTCTTTTGACAATATTGTTAAACATCTTTTTGATGAAAATGACAAAACTATTTTTCTGAAAGAAAAAGGAATTAATAAGGTTTATTCAATGAAAAAGTCCACGAAAAGAAAGTTTATATGTCATTATTGTAATGCTCATGGACACATTAGACCTTTTTGTTATAAACTCAAAAATAATTTGTCAAAAAACAGGATGTCGTCACTAGTGTTGCCCATTATCAGTGACAACACCAATTTTCAGAATCAGTTGTTGCCAGAAATGTTGCCCAGCACTAGTGATAACACTCTTGGACAGAAAATCAATATTGTTCACACAAAAAATTTTGTACCCAAGACCGGTGTGAAATATGATGATGTTTACACTGCCTTAAAGACTAACGGTGCAGGTTCATGGTACTTTGATAGTGGATGTTCACGCCACATGACCGGTAACAAAAACTTTCTAAAAAACTATGAATCTGTTTGTGGAGGCTTAGTGACTTACGGGGGAGGAACCAAAAGTGAAATTTTTGGGAAAGGGACACTAGATATTCCTGGATTCCCAAAATTGAGCAATGTATTGCATGTTCGTGTTGGTAGTGGTGCCCTAGGCACGTTTAATAAACGTTGTAATTGTTATCATTTATTTCATATCAATAAAGAGATGTTTTGATTATTATTGTTGTTCCTGTTTACTTATAATAATCTCCGTCCCTAGTACTTGTTAAGCACTAGTATAAAGGCTAAATGATCATGGGATGATCATGTTAGATTTATGGGTACTTGTTTGGAATAAGGTACTGGACATGACCCGCTGTATGAGATTTGTGTCATGGTCTATGTCGAATATATATCTCATATTAGTTATGTCATTTGAATCCTTAGACATGAAGTTATTATAGTCTTCCACTCGATGAACATTATGTTTGACATATTTAAACGCTACCTTTAACCGGGTAGTTATAAATGATATAATTGGCATAATCGGATTCAAGTAGGAAAGAGTAATAAGCTAAATGGATTTGTCCCTCTTCGGAGAGATGTCAAGCTTGGGCCCCTCGAAGGAATGATGTTGATGAAATGTTCGGCCGGACTCAAATGGGTTGATTGGATCAATAGCATTTTAATTATCAACATATTCGGAATCGAGAAAGTATTGAACAAAGACAAGTTGACTTGTTGACCATTACTTGTGTTCAATGACATCGTGGACAAAAGGATTGTGACATATTCTAAAGGAATGCGAACTTGTATCAAGTTATACTATTTGGGTAGGTATGACGGTTTGCTAGAACCTAATCATATCTTATGGTTTCATGTTTGAACCCATTGCCAACTTAGTATAATCCTAGAGGGTCACACACGATAGAACGAATCTTTAAAAGGACTAAATTGGAATTTTTCAGAAATCTGGCCAGGCGGGCGACCGCCTAAAAGGGACCGGGTGACCGCACAGCCTTCTTTGGGCGGCCGCACAGTAGTGTCGGGTGGCAGATTCCTAATTTGATTAGGAAACGAAATTTGGATGTTTTTTGACACAAGTTTCCTATTTGGAATAGGTCCTACTTGTGTATAAAAGACCAAATTCGGCCAGCACTCTTCACCAATGTTTGTGTGAGTCTCCAAAGAGTTTGAGAGAGTTTTATTTTGTTCCAAGACATCTTTTGATTGAAGAACAAAATAATACACAAATAAAATTCCATATAGTCATATTAAATTGTGAAAGCGTGTTTCATAATTTTGGTCTAGCAACCAAGATCAAGAAGCTCCTTGATATTCGTTCGTGGTGTGGATACCGCTAGAGGGTGAAGCTTATCATCTTCAAAGTTCGTGTTCTTGCTTTCATTGTGATCAAGCTTCAAATCTCCATCAAGATCAAAGCTAGAATTCAAAGTCATCAAGGGTTAGTTTTTTCCTCTATTCATATTGTAGTATTTGATTTAATCATACGAACGGATCTATGGGCTTTGGGTATCATAAAATTTTAAATGCTATATTCCGCTGCGCATGTTACATCGAAACCCAACAGTGGTATCAGAGCCCCGTTCATGTTGATTATTTCAATACCTAGATCATGTTGTGTGTATATAAATTGTTTTATGTGCCTTGCATGATATGAATATTGGAATATATGATGTTTATGTGTTATGTGATTTTATGTGGTTTATTGTTTTGCAACTTTAATCGCACGATTCAATCGCAATAAATATTATGATGGATTCTGAATTGTTTGATTATTAATTCTGATTGGATCATGGTTTTAATAATCGGGGAAAAACAATTTTGAGACAAAAAATTCGAACTTTAAAAATTCTGCACCTTCTGATCAACCGGGCGACCGCACAGAAGAGCCTGGGCGGCCGCACAGTTTTGGGCGACCACACAGGTCTTCTTGGGCGGCCGCACAAAGGGATCAGAAAGTCTGATTTTGGTCAAAAATCAGAATCTGGATTTTTTCGAAAAATTCAACAAAACCAGTAACAGAACCAGTCCAGACTGTTAGTACCCGACCTGAAAATGAGTTTATTAGGACTTTCCCAAAAATACAAGGACTTTATAGGAATTAGAAACCTTGCAAAGACTTGTCCCGGATTCCCAAAATATCTCATTTATGACAAAATCTATCAAATTAGGTAGTGAATGGTTTCCTTAAAACCATGCAGAAACCCTAGCTTAAGAATCAAGTCAGCCGGCATCCTTGGCCACGCGGCCAACCTTGCTGCGCGTTGATCTTGGCCACGCGGCCACTCTTGTCACCGGCTTCAACCATGGCCAGGCGGCCAACCTTGCTCTGGATGATCCTGACCATCAGATCTTCCCATCAGCCTACTATATAAACCATTCCATTCCATTGGTTTTGGGTCCGATTTGGAGAGCTCTAAGTACGAATTTAAGAGTTCTTAAACACTATTTTGCTCTCTAATTAGCATTCAAACACTCAAGAAGATCAAGGTTTATTTCTTGCCAACATAGGTAAGTTTTCTAACTTTTTCTTCATGTTCTTGCATCATTTTTAATGTAGATCTTTTATATTCATGTTCGTACATGTTTATTCATAGTTTCTTCCTATGCTTTGCATGTTCATAATATGTTCTTTGCATGTTCTTCGTGTTCATAGATTGAAACCTTATTTATGCTATATTTAGGGTTGCGATCTTCATAATTACATGTTATTTCATAGCCGATGATGATCGAGGGTTCATCAACCCGAGGATGATCTAGGAACTACTTCTAAACCTTAATCTTTAGGTAATTCCCCCTCATTACGCATGATCCCGATTCTTCTGCCTATTCTAATTCTCTGCGAATTACGCTGACCTGAGCTTCTCACATTGAGAGGAACGTAGGCAATCTTCGGATCCAGTCTAAATCTGTAACGCCCATCCTTAATCTCGTTAAATATTTGACTTATTTGTTAAATTTTTGACTTGCTTGTTAAATTCTTGGCTAGCATATTTATATGCTATTTTATTTGAGTTAATTATTTAACTACTTTAGAAAATTAAGGTGGTTAAATGTCAAAGTTAAAAGTTTAGGGGCCTTTTTGTCAAAGTTAGAACTTGAGGGGCCAAATTGCAATTCTTGGAATCTTGCAAGTATATCTTGTTGTTGCTTTCACTGAGAAAGCAAATTCTCAGTTCTTCTCGTTCTTTCTCTCTGTTTCATATTAGGGAGTTCAATTTTACCCTATTCTCGACTCCTCGAGCTTAATTATCCCTCTGTTCGTGATTCCGGTCCCGGATAAATATTCGTGGCGTTGAATAGAGCGTTCCAGGCCAATCAGAAATTTATTTGGGTCAACTTGATTTTTGACTAGGTAAGCTATTAGCTTCCCCTTACTTGTAATAACATGTATATATGCTACTTGTTCTTGTTAAAATTGTGTTTTGGACAATTTTTGTGATACTTGTAAAATTGGGACAAAGGGAGTAAACGTATACTGAAAACAAGAATGAATTAGACTTGCAAGTGTCTGGGAAAGTTAGGAAATTTATACTCCTATTCGTGAGACGGTAAAATAGTAACTTGATTTAAATATTATTAGAAAAATCGTACCATTATTTGTGGTACGGGGAAATGAATGGAAGTATCTCTAAATGGGTATATTAGTATAATATAAAATTGTACTTATACTTTTGGGGACGGTGAAATATTGAAATGGAAAAAAAAAAGAAATTGTCCTATTATTTATGGGACGGTAAAAGAAATGAATTGGGCTTGAAATAGGAGTTCTAAACTTGTTAGTATACTCCTGAGAATGTTAGGAGTGTTAGTTAAATGTTACTCCTACGTGTGGGCGGAGAATTAATGAAACTTGAATTCAGGGGAAAAGGGCCAAAATTTGTACCGCACGGTCGTGCGCCTTTATTTGGCCCGGTCGTGCCAAATATCACCTTTAGGCAAATTTCCTCGACAGTGTTAGCACGGTCGTGCGCCTTTTATGGGCACGGTCGTGCCGAAAATGAGTTTTGTGTGAAAACATCTCGACCTTGATAGCACGGTCGTGCCACTTTTGCACACACGGTCGTGCCAAGTGGAAATTCTGATTTTCCTTCTTGAATTGTTTCCTTCATAACTTTCTATAGGAAAGTCGGAATCAAGATCCGAAAGAAGCTGAATAACCTAGACTCAGAGGGATATTCAAAGAATAAATTAATGAGGTTTTAAAGTGATTATCTAGATAACTTAGATAGGTGTTTTAGGACATTGAACTTGAGTATAAGAGTATGAATGCTCTTATGTGTCTGGAAATCAACGTCTTGTGTACCTTAGGGGTATAAAACAATGTTTTGAACTTGAACATCCTAAGAATAGGATTGAGAATTGGTAAGAGTAAAGTGTATAACTCTTATACATGATTGAATGTCCAAAGATTGTAATAAAACTTGAAGTATAAGACAATAAAATATTGTACATGACTTGAACATCCAAAGAAAAGGGATTAACACATGAATATAAGATTAATAAATCTTGTATATGCCTTGACACCAATATATGGGTAAGGTGTAAACTCGAAAGTGCTCAGAACAAGCATTAACGTGAATAAGAAATATTCTTGACTTGTATGTGCAAACATCGCACATAGTTGCTTGATAACAATGTGACTTCTTGATTACTTGAAGCTTGTTTCCCATTGAGCTAGTCCACGAATCTTGAATTAGTCTCCCCTCTCGTAGCTAAAGTTTGTGTACCTAAAGGACACCAACTAATGTCTTGAGCTTGAATATCCTAGGAATAGGATCGTGAACTTGATTGGGAGATGTATAGCTCATCTTCTTAATTAAAACGTGAATATAAGATAAATAAATCTTGTACTTGTCTTAAATAACCAAAGAGTTGGATTGATAACTTAAGTATAAGTTAATTAACTCTTGTACGTGTTTAACCATCCAAGAAAATGGATTGAGAACTTGGATACAAGATGATAAAATCTTGTAAAAGTCTTGACTGTCTTGATTGTCTTGAAAGTCTTGAATGTCTTGAAACTATTACATGAATATGGTAATAACTTGAAAGAGTCTTGATGTGTATATGCAAATTTTGCATATATTTACTTGATAGAATGTGTCTTCTTGATTGATTGGTACGTGGTATGAATAACCAAAGAATTGGGTTATGGAACTAGATAGAGAATGATTAACTCTACTACATACTTGAACTTGATACGTGTATATTGGAAGTGCTATAAATAAGCACTAAAGTGTAATTGATTTAGTTTTTAATCATGTATATACTCAATGAAGTATATAAAATATAAAGAAGACATCTTGTCTTGAAATGGTTCCTGAAAAAAATAGGGACTAGTGTAATATGAAGATAATTCATATAATCGTGAATATTACGATTTAAGTAATAAGAATAACTACAGGACACAATATGTGTTAGAAAATGTATTCGATTACTAGCGATACATATATGTGAAGTATGACTGTGTCTAGGTACAATGTGATCTATTCTACTACGTGTTTAGAGTCTACGGTATTTGGCTCTATTTGATAGTAAGGGTATAGTGATAGACACTTTAATGTGTTAAACGTGATATGAATATGTACGTGCAAACTTGGCATGTGACTAAATGATATACCCTACTACTTGACTGAAGTCTGTTATAAATGGGCTCTTACTTGGATTGATCGTGTTACATGGACACTTATGTGCCATAGTTAAACTTGATTGGTATTCGCAATAATTGAGTACGTGTACTTATATTCTCGTGAGCACATGATACATAGTTACATGGTGCATATTCTCGTGAGCACATGATACATAGTTACATGGTGCATATTCTTGTGAGCACATGATACATGATTACATGGTGCATAAAGAGTAGTCCACTAATAAGGGACTGAGTTATGTTCTGTAGTTCAAGTAAACATCTACTTGTGCATTCTTGGTGAGTCCAGCTGGTTCTCCTTGCTTGTTCGAAAATATATAGGTTCACGCTTGTCGCGAGAGCTGGGGTTTAAGTGACAATCGGGTCCCTATGTATTTCCGCCCGACCCCTTACTACTGGCCATAGTAAGGGCATAGCTTCACTGGTTAGAGCAATAAGCCTGACCTAAGTGAATGCGACTGTACTGAACACCACGTGGATCTTGTTCTTGTGGAGGACACTGGTTACCAGGTCTTCTTATATACTGTACTCCTGTCCTGTTCACCACGTGGATCTTGTTATTGTGAATGACACTGTTGGGTTTCGATGAACCCAAAAGTATCATATGACTCTAAGTCACATGAACCCAAAAGTCCGTCCCCATGGAGTTTTGAGATACGCTTCTCATTAACATGACCAAGACGGCAATGCCACAAATAAGTATGATTTACATCATTAGGTTTAGATTTCTTATTTACATGATAGACACTATTTTCATTCTTGACATCCAAGATATAAAGCCCATTAAATGAATTAGCAATACCATAAAGCACATCATTTAAATAAATAGAAAATTTCTTATTCTCAATAAGAAACTTAAAACCTTCATTATCCAAACAAGAAATTGAAATAATATTTCTGCTTAAATCCGGAACATAATAACAATTGTTCAAAACAAGAATTAATCCGGAAGGTAAAGTGACTTCATAAGTCCCTACGGCTAATGCAGCAACTCTTGCTCCATTCCCCACGCGTAGATCTACTTCACCTTCTTTAAGCAGTCTCCTATTCTTTAGTCCCTGCACATTTAGACAAATGTGAGAACCACATCCGGTATCCAATACCTAAGAATCAGTGGTAGAAAGGAGAATATCTATCATATAGATACCTGAAGTCGACGCAGCCTTGCTGCTCTTCTTCTTCTTTTGCTCTTCCAAGAAAGCCTTGCAATTACGTTTCCAATGACCAATTTCTTGACAATGGAAACAAATTGCATCCTTTTGTGTATCGGGTTTTGCCTCAGAAGCCTTGGCAACCTTTGCCTTGCTTATTTTGGGTTTGACAACTTTTGCCTTACCCTTTCCTTTGGCACCAGCCTTCCTCCCATCATGAACCAAGAGCACGGGAGAACCTTTCTCCACAATTTTCATCTCTGCAGTTTTAGCATCCCATGCAACTCAGAGAGATTCTTATCCATTCCATGCATGTTATAATTCATCACGAACTGATTATAACTTTTAGGCAATGAATTAAGAATGAGATCCGTGGCTAGCTCCAATGGGATTGGATAGCCAAGTTTCTCAAGGTGCTCTACATAACCTTTCATTTTAAGAAAGTGAGGACTCACTTGTTGCCCTTCATTCATTTTACTAGTAGTGAATGCAACAATGGTCTTGTACCTTTCTTGCCTAGCTTGCTCTTGAAACATGGTTCTCAACTCCACGCCTATCTCATAGGCTTCCAAATGTTCCAAACTTTGTTGGAGTTTTGAACACATAGCAGCAAGCATGAGGCAACTTACATCTCTAGAATCATTACGATGTTTCTTGTAATTGTCTCTTTCTACCCTAGGGGCAGTAGGCGGTGGTTCAGCAGGGAGAGGCCCATCGAGAATGTACAACTTATCTTCTTGCCTAAGAACAATTCTTATGCTTCGGATCCAATCCATAAAGTTTGTACCATTCTCTTCAAGCTTATCCTTCTCAAGGATCGATCGCAACGACATTGATTGAGTGTTATTAGTCATTATCTACAAATATGCAAAAATTTCCAAAATTTAATAAGTACCGGTTTTTCATTAAAGAGATAAATAATGTATTTTAAAACAAAATACTCCCACCAAATTATACAACCTTCTTTATACATCCAATGTATAGTATAATTTAAATGGGTTGAGATCCCGCTTTAATCTAATTTTGAGTACGCTTTGGCGCACCGCTCAGAATTAAATCAATTAGGTAGACAACTCTGTCAATCATATCTCATATGACTCTCAGTTATTTTCATGAGATTCTTTAAGAAATCCAATTTCAAAAAGCATGTTAAATCTCATCTTTGCCTTAAGCCCAAAACTGTTTTGACGCTTAATTAAGTCCAACCATTTTAAACGCATAGGAAACTCTTATTCACTCATCTTGCTCAAACATGAATAAAATCAATGCACCTCGCTTTGGCGAGCCCACATAAAATTACTCATGTATAAACAAGTGTTTTAATCATGGCATGGCAAAAAGACTTAAAACTTTCTTTGAAGGTTCATCACATATAGCATATAACACATTTATGAGCACATAATATAAACATGTTACACATCAAGTTTAGCCATTAAATTAATCTCCATTAATTTAAGCATGGTATTTATGTGTCATTAGTTTCTCTATAATTATGAGGATGAGACTATTTCAACTTTGGTCATTATCTCCAAATCAAGACAACAAGAAGTGCGGTCGAACTAAGCCATTAGGCAACCACAATCCCGCACTAATTCAAGAAACCAAGAAAGTAGTCCATGTGGCCGAAACTAAGCAATAGATGGTCTCGATAAACGTAGGCCAATTGCATTCACAATTCCACATGGATCTCCAATCATTGAATCAAGAACTTTGTTTCTCAATTTTAGCAATTATGAACTCTTCATAATTCTAACTTCGTTTTATCTTTGAAACTTTGATTGCGATCAAGTTTGGGAAACACAATCTCGATGAACGCAGATTAGCCATCCAAACCTTGAACCAATCTTAGAATCACAAGACTAAAACAAATAGGAAAATCAAACCCCAAGATCCTCACACAAACCAACTACCCAAAACCCATTCCAGATCAGCAAGTCTGGACTGGTTCTGTTACTGGTTTTGTTGGATCTCTCGAAAATTCCAAATTCTGATTTCAACCAAAAATCAGACAATCTGATCCTCATGTGCGGCCGCCCAAACTCACTGTGCGGTCGCCCAAACATGTGCGGCCGCCCAAGTGATTTTGTGCGGTCGCCCAAACTGATCAGAATGTACAGAATTTTGAAGTTCGAAAATTTTGTCTCAAAATCGTTTTTCCCCGATTATTAAAACTTTGATCCAATCAAAAATTAATAATCAACAATTCTGAATCCACCATAATTTATTTATTGCGATTGAATCGTGCGATTAAAGTTGTAAAACAATAAACCACAAAAAATCACATAACACATAAACATCACATATTCCAATATTCATATCATGCAAGGCACATAAACAATTTATATACACATAACATGATCCAAGTATTGAATTAATCAACATGAACGGGGCTCTGATACCACTGTTGGGTTTCGATGTAACATGCGCAGCGGAATTTAGCATTAAAATTTTTGAAACCCAAAGCCCATAGATCCGTTCATATGATTGAATCAAATACAATAACGTGAATATAGAAATAAACTAACCCTTGATGACTATGAATATCTAGCTTTTGAACTTGGTGGAGATTTTGAAACTTGATCAAGAACGCGAACGTTGAAGATGATGAGCTTCACCCTCTAGCGGTATCCACACCACGAACGAATATCAAGCAACTTCTTGATCTTGGTTGCTAGACCAAATTGTGAAACACACTTTCACAATTGCAAGAACTATATTGAATTTATTTTGTGTATTATTTTGTTCTTCAACCAAGAATGTCTTAGAACAAAATAAACCCTCTCTCAAACTCTTTGAGACTCACAAAATCATTAGCCTTTGGTGCTGGCCGAATTTGGTCTTTTATACACAAGTATGACCTATTCCAAATAGGAAACTTGTGTCAAAATCCTTCCAAAATTCGTTTCCAAATCAAATTAGGAATCTGCCACCCGACAGCACTGTGCGGCCGCCCAAAATAATCTGTGCGGTCGCACAACTATCTGAAGCAAAACTGGTACAAAACTGAGATAATTGTGCGGCCGCCCAGTCCATACTGTGCGGTCGCACACTTCTCTGAATGTCCAGAATTTCCAAAATTCCAATATAGTCCTTTTAAAGATTCGTTCTATTGTGTGTGACCCTCTAGGATTATACTAAGTTGGCAATGAGCTCAAACATGATCCCATAAGATATGATTAGGTTCTAGCAAACCGTCATACCTACCCAAATAGTATAACTAGATACAAGTTCGCATTCCTTTAGAATATGCCATAATCCCTTTGTCCACGATGTCATTGAACACAAGTCATGGTCAAATGGTCAACTTGTATTGTTCAATACTTTCTCGATTCCGAATATGTTGATAATCCAAATGACATTGATCCAATCAATTCATTTGAGTCCGGCCGAACATTTCATCAACATCATTCCTACGAGAGGCCCAAGCTTGACATCTCTCCGAGGAGGGACAAATCCATTTAGCTTATTATTCTTCCCAACGGGATTCCGATTATGCCAATCATACCCTTTATAACTACTCGGTTAAAAGTAGCGTTTGAATATGTCAAACATAATGTTCATCAAGTGGAAGACTATAATAACTTCATGTCTAAGGATTCAAATGACATAACTAATATGAGATATATGTACGACATAGACCATGACATAAATCTCATAGAGCGGGTCATGTCCAGTACCTTGTTCCAAACAAGTACCCATAAATCTAACATGATCATCCCATGACCATTTAGCCTTTATACTAGTGCTTAACAAGTACTAGGGACGGGGATTATTATAAGTAAACATGAACAACAATAATAATCAAAACATCTCTTTATTGATATGAAATAAATGATAACAATTACAACGTTTATTAAACGTGCCTAGGGCACCACTACCAACAGACACTGGTTACCAGGTCTTCTTATATACTGCACAGCAGTCTCTTGTTCCTGTTCTTGGTTGTCCTCAGCTAGAAAAGCATCGACAACAAATGGTATTCTTGGGAGGAATAAGGAAGGATTCAGGTACAATGCGTGATAGGCCTATGTGCATCTTGTGAGCTGGTCTAGCCTCTCGCACTACTTGACTACTTGTTACCTGATCATTTCTCGAGCTTGATTACTTGTTGAGTTGGCTTAGCCTCTCCTATACTTGTTACTTGATGATACTTGATATATGTTTAGTTGAGTATCTACTTGTATTGCATGATAACATGACATATAATTGCATGTTAATAGCTTACTGAGATTTATCTCACCCTTTATTTGTTTAATTGTTTCCCCCCCCCCCAGGAAAGCAGGGGATAGTACGCAGTGAGGCTCGACTTAGCTGGGAACTTACTCAGCAGGATATTGTTGTTCGAAGTAGTGTCCTTTTATATTTTGGTAAGGACGATCTTGTATGAGTTAGTAAACTCTGGGCTTGTATTGGGGTAGTATTTGTTGTCCCTAGACAGTTCTTGTTTCTAGCTTATTTGCTAGGCATGTCTTCCGCTGTATGTAACCATTTTGGTTTTAATTTTCTTGGTCTAGAACTGGTGTGAGCTATCTTAGCTCCCTACTCTTGAGTATATATATCATGTCATTTTTGTTTTTAACAGGTATTGTTCCTGTTTCCCGTTAGTTTCTTGTTTCTTGTTAGTTACGCGCACTAGGTTCGAGGTTCTATTAGGGAATCCCGGGACTTGGGGCGTGTCAGGTTGGTATCAGAGCCTGGTTTAGCTCTTAGCCTGGATAGGGTCTATGGCCTAGGTTGGGTTAGTCTTGGGTGTGTTTTCGATGCCGAGTGCTTCGTTACTTGTTGTTATACCAGGCATAGGACTGGTGTTGATAGTGTTAATCCAATTGGATTAGATGATTCGAGAATCGAGAGTGCGAGTCTTCAAAGACTTAGGCGTATCTATCTTGTCTTGTGGACATTGTTTCGTGCTATATATGCATGCTTGTCCTTATCTCGTGAATTACGTAGAAGTGTATTGTCTAGTAAGAGACTACATGCTTGATATTGTTATGTATAAGAGCTTGATAGAAGTGTGGGTGATAACACCCTATACGTTCTATGTTAACTTGGTCATGTTACCTAGATGGGACATTGATGTGATACGTGTTATGGCTTGGCTCTTACGTGTTATGATTTAGCTTTCTATATGTTATGCCATTCTTGTTTACCACAATAGATGGTAATTAATTCTCTGCTAGTATGCTTTACTATATATGTGAGCATGATCGATTTATGCATAACTTTTATGTTCTGCATTGAAAGTCTAGAAAGGGTTCTTGAGATTGTATTGGGTATTTAACCTATGTGATTGACAGTGGAGTTTCTACACCAAACCAGATGGATGTATCCATTCTTGATGAGAAACTTGGATTATCTTGAGTTGTTACAGTGCGAATACAGTGCTGACACCTGGATTAATGTTCTTGACCTCGATTGAGTTAAACCAGTTGAAGATTCAACTTGAGAATTTCTTGATAGCGGATATATCTACCTTGTAGTGGATGTCTGAATTGAGTATCTGTGTTGACCTATTAGTGGAAACAACCAAGGTACGTGTGTTCTTGAGATTTTCTTGATCTTGTTAGAGATTCATTAATGAATTTCGAGGGCAGCTCTATCGTTAATTATTCGACACTGAGAGCTACATCTTTCGATGGATTTTTTTTCGATGGATTGATATACGTAAAGTCAGTTCTGAATATTGAAACGATGGATAACCATGACTTCAGTATCTGAGATTGCCTAGTGGATTTGACTAGTATTACAGTGATCTGGAGGATATGACCAGTTCTATTATTCTAGTGGATATGTCAAGTTTCACCGATATAGTGGATTGACTAATCGAGTCTGCTTGAATTTATGTGTTTTGATGTTATAATTGATACATCTAAATTGCATAGAATATTTGTGAGTATCTGTGCATAGTCGTGATGTTCTTGAGTTCTACTTGTTGATTATATATGTTATAATCTTGATCTAGTAAAAATTCGAGGACGAATTTTCTTTAAGGTGGGGAGGATGTAACGCCCATCCTTAATCTCGTTAAATATTTGACTTATTTGTTAAATTTTTGACTTGCTTGTTAAATTCTTGGCTAGCATATTTATATGCTATTTTATTTGAGTTAATTATTTAACTACTTTAGAAAATTAAGGTGGTTAAATGTCAAAGTTAAAAGTTTAGGGGCCTTTTTGTCAAAGTTAAAACTTGAGGGGCCAAATTGCAATTCTTGGAATCTTGCAAGTATATCTTGTTGTTGCTTTCACTGAGAAAGCAAATTCTCAGTTCTTCTCGTTCTTTCTCTCTGTTTCATATTAGGGAGTTCAATTTTACCCTATTCTCGACTCCTCGAGCTTAATTATCCCTCTGTTCGTGATTCCGGTCCCGGATAAATATTCGTGGCGTTGAATAGAGCGTTCCAGGCCAATCAGAAATTTATTTGGGTCAACTTGATTTTTGACTAGGTAAGCTATTAGCTTCCCCTTACTTGTAATAACATGTATATATGCTACTTGTTCTTGTTAAAATTGTGTTTTGGGCAATTTTTGTGATACTTGTAAAAATGGGACAAAGGGAGTAAACGTATACTGAAAACAAGAATGAATTAGACTTGCAAGTGTCTGGGAAAGTTAGGAAATTTATACTCCTATTCGTGAGACGGTAAAATAGTAACTTGATTTAAATATTATTAGAAAAATCGTACCATTATTTGTGGTATGGGGAAATGAATGGAAGTATCTCTAAATGGGTATATTAGTATAATATAAAATTGTACTTATACTTTTGGGGACGGTGAAATATTGAAATGGAAAAAAAAAGAAATTGTCCTATTATTTATGGGACGGTAAAAGAAATGAATTGGGCTTGAAATAGGAGTTCTAAACTTGTTAGTATACTCCTGAGAATGTTAGGAGTGTTAGTTAAATGTTACTCCTACGTGTGGGCGGAGAATTAATGAAACTTGAATTCAGGGGAAAAGGGCCAAAATTTGTACCGCACGGTCGTGCGCCTTTATTTGGCCCGGTCGTGCCAAATATCACCTTTAGGCAAATTTCCTCGACAGTGTTAGCACGGTCGTGCGCCTTTTATGGGCACGGTCGTGCCGAAAATGAGTTTTGTGTGAAAACATCTCGACCTTGATAGCACGGTCGTGCCACTTTTGCACACACGGTCGTGCCAAGTGGAAATTCTGATTTTCCTTCTTGAATTGTTTCCTTCATAACTTTCTATAGGAAAGTCGGAATCAAGATCCGAAAGAAGCTGAATAACCTAGACTCAGAGGGATATTCAAAGAATAAATTAATGAGGTTTTAAAGTGATTATCTAGATAACTTAGATAGGTGTTTTAGGATATTGAACTTGAGTATAAGAGTATGAATGCTCTTATGTGTCTGGAAATCAACGTCTTGTGTACCTTAGGGGTATAAAACAATGTTTTGAACTTGAACATCCTAAGAATAGGATTGAGAATTGGTAAGAGTAAAGTGTATAACTCTTATACATGATTGAATGTCCAAAGATTGTAATAAAACTTGAAGTATAAGACAATAAAATATTGTACATGACTTGAACATCCAAAGAAAAGGGATTAAAACATGAATAAAAGATTAATAAATCTTGTATATGCCTTGACACCAATATATGGGTAAGGTGTAAACTCAAAAGTGCTCAGAACAAGCATTAACATGAATAAGAAATCTTCTTGACTTGTATGTGCAAACACCGCACATAGTTGCTTGATAACAATGTGACTTCTTGATTACTTGAAGCTTGTTTCCCGTTGAGCTAGTCCACGAATCTTGGATTAGTCTCCCCTCTCGTAGCTAAAGTTTGTGTACCTAAAGGACACCAACTAATGTCTTGAGCTTGAATATCCTAGGAATAGGATCGTGAACTTGATTGGGAGATGTATAGCTCATCTTCTTAATTAAAACGTGAATATAAGATAAATAAATCTTGTACTTGTCTTAAATAACCAAAGAGTTGGATTGATAACTTAAGTATAAGTTAATTAACTCTTGTACGTGTTTAACCATCCAAGAAAATGGATTGAGAACTTGGATACAAGATGATAAAATCTTGTAAAAGTCTTGACTGTCTTGATTGTCTTGAAAGTCTTGAATGTCTTGAAACTATTACATGAATATGGTAATAACTTGAAAGAGTCTTGATGTGTATATGCAAATCTTGCATATATTTACTTGATAGAATGTGTCTTCTTGATTGATTGGTACGTGGTATGAATAACCAAAGAATTGGGTTATGGAACTAGATAGAGAATGATTAACTCTACTACATACTTGAACTTGATACGTGTATATTGGAAGTGCTATAAATAAGCACTAAAGTGTAATTGATTTAGTTTTTAATCGTGTATATACTCAATGAAGTATATAAAATATAAAGAAGATATCTTGTCTTGAAATGGTTCCTGAAAAAAATAGGGACTAGTGTAATATGAAGATAATTCATATAATCGTGAATATTACGATTTAAGTAATAAGAATAACTACAGGACACAATATGTGTTAGAAAATGTATTCGATTACTAGCGATACATATATGTGAAGTATGACTGTGTCTAGGTACAATGTGACCTATTCTACTACGTGTTTAGAGTCTAAGGTATTGGGCTCTATTTGATAGTAAGGGTATAGTGATAGACACTTTAATGTGTTAAACGTGATATGAATATGTACGTGCAAACTTGGCATGTGACTAAATGATATACCCTACTACTTGACTGAAGTCTGTTATAAATGGGCTCTTACTTGGATTGATCGTGTTACATGGACACTTATGTGCCATAGTTAAACTTGATTGGTATTCGCAATAATTGAGTACGTGTACTTATATTCTCGTGAGCACATGATACATAGTTACATGGTGCATATTCTCGTGAGCACATGATACATAGTTACATGGTGCATATTCTTGTGAGCACATGATACATGATTACATGGTGCATAAAGAGTAGTCCACTAATAAGGGACTGAGTTCTGTTCTGTAGTTCAAGTAAACATCTACTTGTGCATTCTTGGTGAGTCCAGCTGGTTCTCCTTGCTTATTCGAAAATATATAGGTTCACGCTTGTCGCGAGAGCTGGGGTTTAAGTGACAATCGGGTCCCTATGTATTTCCGCCCGACCCCTTACTACTGGCCATAGTAAGGGCATAGCTTCACTGGTTAGAGCAATAAGCCTGACCTAAGTGAATGCGACTGTACTGAACACCACGTGGATCTTGTTCTTGTGGAGGACACTGGTTACCAGGTCTTCTTATATACTGTACTCCTGTCCTGTTCACCACGTGGATCTTGTTATTGTGGATGACACTGGTTACCAGGTCTTCTTATATACTGCACAGCAGTCTCTTGTTCCTGTTCTTGGTTGTCCTCAGCTAGAAAAGCATCGACAACAAATGGTATTCTTGGGAGGAATAAGGAAGGATTCTGGTACAATGCGTGATAGGCCTATGTGCATCTTGTGAGCTGGTCTAGCCTCTCGCACTACTTGACTACTTGTTACCTGATCATTTCTCGAGCTTGATTACTTGTTGAGTTGGCTTAGCCTCTCCTATACTTGTTACTTGATGATACTTGATATATGTTTAGTTGAGTATCTACTTGTATTGCATGATAACATGACATATAATTGCATGTTAATAGCTTACTGAGATTTATCTCACCCTTTATTTGTTTAATTGTTTCCCCCCCCCCAGGAAAGCAGGGGATAGTACGCAGTGAGGCTCGACTTAGCTGGGAACTTACTCAGCAGGATATTGTTGTTCGAAGTAGTGTCCTTTTATATTTTGGTAAGGACGATCTTGTATGAGTTAGTAAACTCTGGGCTTGTATTGGGGTAGTATTTGTTGTCCCTAGACAGTTCTTGTTTCTAGCTTATTTGCTAGGCATGTCTTCCGCTGTATGTAACCATTTTGGTTTTAATTTTCTTGGTCTAGAACTGGTGTGAGCTATCTTAGCCCCCTACTCTTGAGTATATATATCATGTCATTTTTGTTTTTAACAGGTATTGTTCCTGTTTCCCGTTAGTTTCTTGTTTCTTGTTAGTTACGCGCACCAGGTTCGAGGTTCTATTAGGGAATCCCGGGACTTAGGGCGTGTCAAAATCACTAACACACTACTAACACATTCATCATGATAGAAAGACCGATCAATTCGGGCAATAGGAGTGATAACGTTCAATATTCTTCTCTTGTTGTAATTTGACCTCCGAACCCACTAAAAATGCTTTTTTCAATGTTTTGGCTTTAATTAAAACGGCGTGACGACTCTCATAATTTTAATGTCGTTAAGAATATTCCCTTTGTAAATAAAAATAATCACAAGATACTTCCCATGCGTCGCTTCATCGGAAAGGGGTATTCACAGTGGCGACTCTACTGGGGACTGCTTTGAAACTTTTTCAAACTTAGTGGGTCTAACTTTCGTGCACATCATGATGCTTGCCATGTTTACACATGCACACACTTGCCATGTTTACACATGCACCCTACACACACTTGCCATGTTTACACATGCACACACTTGCCATGTTTACACATGTACCTCACACACTTGCCATGTTTACACATGCACCTCACACACTTGCCATGTTTACACATGCACCCTACACACACTTGCCATGTTTACACATGAACTTCACATACTTGCCATGTTTACACATGCTCCCGTGCACCCCGCAGTGTTAATACTTGCACTTTGTTGATACTTGTACTTCGTATATACCTTGTATCCTTGTACCCTTGTTATCTTCGCTTTAGTATTAGGGTCAAACAAAACTCTGCTATGCTCCCTTATACATTATTCTCTTTCTCTCTCTCTCTCTCTCATACATTGCATTTGCATCATCCTAACATTAAAAACTTCTCTCTTTTCTCCTTAAAAAGAACTAGTTTCTTGCCACACACTACCACTAGTCCGTGTCAGCACTGCACAGGTCCCCATTACCCGGAGTATTCGATGTGCAGGAATTTGTGCGCTACTGTCGCACTCTTTTCGAGTCACTCGTCTATTCCACTCACCGTATACGGTGGGAACCTCTTACCTAACCCGAGTCAACCCACACTAGTATAGGTAACACACCTAGGTTTTGACCGGTTGGTTTGGCTAGCTTTTTCTTAATAGTCAATTAACGTGCTGTCTATGTCGAGTCATCCCCAAGTCAATGATGAATCGAGATCTTTGAGAGAAAGTGCACAAAAAAGTGATTTCCCTACAAGGGACGTGCCATGGTGAGATGAGTGTTTATTGTCAAGATCTCCGCTCATCATTAACTTGCGTAAGATGTAACATAGACATCACGTTAAATGCCTTTAAGGAAGGGTTAGTCGTAGGATCCGATGGTTGGTGGAAGCCGCTTGCCCTATAGGACCCTCGCCCAAATTGTCCGTTTGGGGGTGCGCAATGCAGGTGAAAAACGAGGGGTCTATAGACGTAGTGATGGCCTCCACTAATCGTAGTCTTCTAACTAGTTGCGAAAAAGGGGTATCCCTTCCAACCAATTAGGATGTAAATAATGTATGTTTTTGTAAATTAAAATATACTTTGCATGAGCCTTCCCCCTCTCCTAAAAGCTTCATTGCCCTTCAACCTTTCAGCAAAGCAAGTTTGGATCCGTTCGGGTGGTCGACTACAATGTGAAGCTTCTATTCCGTCCACGTTCTCAGTCTCGTCATCAGCAATGTCAACTCCCGCTTCAGCTTCAGCCTCTGCTCCTCCTGCTAGTGCCGCCGAGCTCAACACTGAGACTACTCTCAATGGTATTCCCCCAAGCCTCCAGAACTTCCTCGCCGGTCTCGAAGCCAAGATCAAGAATCTCGAAGAAAGCAACAAGATGTTGGAAGACCAGAACCAACAGTTGAAGGGCCACATTCAACAAAAGGGAACTAAGCTTGTACCCGATGGTGAGAATTTCATTTATGTCGAGGATGAAGAGGTCAATACCAACTGTCCCCCCAACACCAATGCTACTGCCTTCCCATTCCCAAGCTACCGCAATGTTCCACCTCCTTCTCTCTACACTCAACAAGGTTTCACTACCATGAGCAAGAACAAGGCTGTCTATGAACCTTCCCCTGAACTGCTTGGTGGCTACCTCTCTGCTAGCAAACTACCCGCACCCTCATTGCCTCTGAGTATTGGGATGGCCGCTGCTACTACTTCCACTACATCTCCCGTCACTCTGTCAGAACCTATCCCCGACATCTCCAATCACCCTGTGGTCACAGCCATACAAGAGCAAATGCGCAAGTTGATCGAGACCGTGGATAAGCAAAGTGCACCGACTACCAAGACAATCAACCCTAGCCAACTGGGGGCTCTCCCCAAGGATTTCAAGATGCCTAAGGTGGCAATGTTTCATGGTGACTCGTGTCCTAAGACTCATTTGGATAGTTATGTGTTGGCCATGAGGGCTCGTGACTGCACCAACGAACAAATGGCTCGCGTATTTCATAGCACTTTGGATGGTATAGCTCTGCGTTGGTTCTTGGGGCTAGAACCAAGCGAGAGGCAAACGTGGGATGAAATCAGTGCCATTTTCTGTGAGAAGTATCAAGCTAACTTGGATTGGCATGTGAATCGAACCGACCTTGAGAACACTATCCAAAAGCGAAGGAACAGAAGCAGATTTTCTACAAATGCTTGCTACTGGAGATGAAAGCAGCTATAGGTAATGGTTACTTCCCTGATTTGCGGGAAATGGTTGACGTCGGAGTAAGGTACGAAGCAGGGTTCACTGGGATTGTGCCGCCAAAGGAAAGTCCAAAGGCCAACAACAACAACTCCTTCTGCTACAAGGGTCCTACTGCGCCTGCGCCTCCTAGGGGTGGAAAGGAGGCCGTCGGCCAAGTGAATATGGTCCAGAAAGAGGTCCCGTTAGATTTTCAAGCTGTCACAAGGAATGGGGCTCCGCCACAAAGAGAGAGGGAGCACTTTGACGATTTTGGTATGCCCATGGGGAAAGTCTTTGACGTGTTAGTCAAGAGAGGTCTTATCAAGCCTTTAGAGAATTATCAACCCGCCTACCCAAGAACCGATTTGGACGCCTCCAAGTTCTGCAAGTATCACAAGCACATCGGGCACACAACGGATGGTTGTATTCAATTGAAGCGCGTAGTTCAAGGGTTGATCAATGACAAGAAGATTGAGAAGCCAAAGGGTCCTAACGTGGTGAATAACCGTCTTCCTAACAATGGGGGTGGGGTAAATATGGTGCAAACATGTGAGATCAGTATCCTAGAGATCATGGATGCCTTTGACAAGATAGGGCTCACAATGGTGGATATCTTCATGGCATTGGTGACGTTAGAAATGCTTGAACCGTTAGAAGGACATCTCTCCCGTCTTGGTTGCGATTTATCAAAGTTTTGCCACTACCACAAGTGCACCGGTCACACTACCGAAGAATGCTTTGAACTCAAGAAAGCCGTGCAAGAGCTCATCCACAAGGGAGTTGTCGAAGACCCTAGAGATTATGTAGCTAGCAATGTACTCATGGTAGAACTTAGTGAGATCACTGATCCGGCCAAGCCTGTTGTGGTGGACTGTGGTGAGACGGGTTGTATTTCAATGACTAATAATAAAGAACCTTCTTGCTACTTGTTGTCTTTAGAAGAACTAGTAAGTGAAGTCGAATCTCTAGAGGAAGAGAGTCCCAAACCCTCTCAACCTCTTTCTTGGGCCGAAATCTTCGAGGAGGCCGAAAAGACCGAAGTTTCGCTCCTTTGGCCTGACACGCCATTGTCTTTGGAGGAGCTACGTGCGGAAGTTTGTCTCCTTATAAGATCCGATCAAGTGTACCAATCCGACCCAAAAGGTGCAAAGAAAGTCTTTGGGAAAGAGCCCGAGCAAGCCGACCTAGACAAAGAAGACCCTATCCTTACTCAACTCAAACAAACCCAAGCCCATATTTCACTATGGTCCCTACTCACCTCCTCCCTAGCCCATCGCCTCATGCTCGAGCAAAACCTCGCCGCCACCATGGTACCATCCACTACTACCCCGTGAGACGTCACCCACATGATTGGTAATATCCACTATGGAAACATCATCACTTTCTCAGAGCTAGACAAGCCAGTGTCCGGAGTTGATCATAATGAGCCTTTATACATCACTGTCGAGGTAAATGGCAAGAAAATTCCCCGTGTATTCATTGATAATGGTTCTGCTATTAATATCCTGCCCTCAAGGATGATGGATGTGGTTGGCGTTCATGGTGTTGATTTACGCCCATCCAAGCAAACCATCAAAGCTTATGACTCTACATGCCGCACCGTGATAGGCGAAGCCACCTTGCCCATTACCATCGGAACAAAGATCCTGCCAACCGACTTCCACGTCATAGACATCCCCGCAACCTTCTCACTCCTCCTTGGCCGGCCGTGGTTACATCAGTCGGGCGCTGTCCCATCTTCCCTGCACCAGTGTGTGAAGTTTCAATCTGGTAATGAAGTGACCATCATCTACAGCGATCTCGTAACTGCCCAAGGGACGGACACCAAGGGCGTTCCTGTCTTACAGATTCAGCATAGGGAAGAGAGCCGACTCTTCAATGGCTTCGAAATAGTCGCTCAAGCACAGATCTGCACCATCGACCTCACCAAAACAACGGATAAAATGGCACCTGTTGTCAAGATACTGCGTAATATGGGTTTTATACCGGGGCTCGGGCTAGGTAAGAACTTGCAAGGCCCCACAGAATTGGTTGAAGAGGTTGATCATCGAGGTTTGTTCGGTCTTGGATACACCCTCACCCCTGAAGACAAGGTGGAGCAACAAAGGATAGAATTGCTTAAAAAGATGAAGCTTCCCTACAAAAAGCCTGAAATGCGGCCATACCGCCTGTCCCTAAATAGCTACTTTGTCAGGGAAGGCGAGGAGTTTTCGTGTTTTGAGTTCGCCGAGCCATAGATTGACCACACCGGGAAGTTGCAGAAAGGGTTTGAGATTTTCAGAGATGTGGAATTCGATCGGTCCAACATGAAGCTGACTTATATGGAATATGACAAAGCCACGGGAAGAGTTAGAACCATCAGGCATGAGTACTCCACCAAGGTTGCAGATGACTTGGCAGATCAACTTGAAGCCACAACCCTTGACAAGCCAGCAATAGAAGCCGCAGAAACTCCGAGTTTGACTGAGACGTGGGACGGCCAATATCTGCTTCAACATCTGGGTAATCTGGGACTGCACGAAGACATGGTTGCCGTCATTAGAGACGATTCTGAAGATAAGGTGGACCCAAGGACATTGGTGGTACCCATGGGGGACAAGCTCAAGAATTGGTGCATCATTGGAGGACCTATAGCTACTCCGGAATTTATGGTGGGAATGCTGGGGCTTACTCCTTCTCCTGTCACCACTCCCGCAGCACCTCCTGTCACTCACCCAAAATCCCCGTCCCCAGAGTCTAGTGTTTTACATTTCGAATTTGAGTCTTCCTCTAAGTCTGACGACCTTACGTCCGAAGACTATGATCTTGTCGCAAACGCTATATTCCCTTTTGCCATGAATGAAACCCTCGACCTTTCCGAGTATCCCTCCATAGTCACTCTTTTAACTGATAAATTGGCTAATAATCAAACTAATGATATACACTTAGTTAATAATGATTCATTAGAAGAAGCAGACACAGACACATTAAATGACGAATACATTAAAGAAATCCCAGAACAGGTTATTAATAAAAAAGAATCTCGAGCCCAAGCTGCCGATGAGGTGTTAACATGCGTGAATTTGGGGACCGAAGCCGAGCCTAAGGAAACGCAGATTGGAAACTTCTTTAGCGGAGCCAAAGGGGAAGCACTGATTGAGCTACTCAGAGAATATGTGGATGTGTTCGCATGGTCTTATAAGGACATGCCGGGGCTCGACAACTCGATCGTAGAGCACAGAATCCCGACAACACCAGACGCTAAGCCAGTCAAACAGAAGCTGCGCTGTATTAAGCCGGAATGGTCCTTGCAAGTGAAGGAAGAGATTGAGAAGCTACTCCATGTGGGTTTCATCAGGGTGATCGAGTATCCAACTTGGTTATCAAATCTGGTGACTGTCAAGGAATCCAACGGTAAAGTATGTGTGGATTTTCGGGATCTCAACAAAGCTACGCCGAAGGATGTCTTCCCCCTGCCAAATATCGGCATATTGGTGGACGCGACCACCCATTATGAGGTCAAGTCATCCGTTGATGGGTTTGCCGGCTACAACCAGATCGAGACAACCGAGGAGGACCAAGAAGCGACCCCCTCCACAACCTCATGGAGGACCATCAGTCGGCGAGTTCGAGCCGTGTTGAGAATGCAGTCTCCTCGGAATAAAGCCGAAAAGGAAGAACTCATCCGGTTACTGCAATACCTCAACCATTTTACAACAGCAGGGGAGCCAACACTCAGAGAAATAGAAAGGGCCCACGACCAAGAATGGAGTTCGGGATGCGAGTTCGCATTATGCTGCCTCAAGGAGTACCTTGCGAATACCCCAATCCTGCACCCGGCACATGGGAATGAACGTCAGACCCCAACACCAACGACAGAATCGTGGCCCTCGCACCAGGAAAAGAAAATCAACGAAAAAACGCAAAGATTTTTGGAAAAAATACCCCCTCTCAGTCCCCCGCTACACAAGAATAGGGACCCCTTTCGCAAAATTGTTCGACCAACTGAGACAAATGGGCAAGATGCAGCCTCTAGGGGAACATTCACTCCTCTCCGAATTACCACCCCTCCAACCATTTGAACCTACCAAAAGTTGCTCTTACCACCAAGACGAAGGCCACGACACCAACGACTGTGCCGCCCTACAAAAGAGAATCCAAGGCCTGTTGGACGGGAACATACTCACCGGCGTGAGAGGATTTTGGTTCTATAGGGAAGTCGAAAACTTAGAACTCCTAGGTTGCTACGAAACCGAGCCTTATGTGAGGAAAGGCCCAGAGGTACTCTCGCACCTCACTGCAGAAACGATTCAAGACATCTCAAGAGAAATAGAGGATTTAAAGCAACGCGTCGACGCAATGACCAAAGCTCGAGGCGCGCCACGAGACTAGACAGAATGGCAGATTTGGATGGCAGCCCGCTCAAGGAATCAGTCAACCTCAGCAAGCTCAGACGCTACTATGACTAGACTCCCCTTCTAAAAAAAAAAAATGTTTACTACGCAAAAATAAGCCCGATAGACTGAAAACCCACAAAGGGCGGTCTATGCAAAATAATGGTGCGTACAAAGCTCGCTAGATTGAAAACCCGCAAGGGCGGTCTAGGCAAAAGTTAGAGCATTCCCCCTTCTATCTTCCCTTTCTTTAAAATCATTCTAGTCCGACTGGAGTGAACTACGGTGACCTGAGCCCCTTAGTCCTATTTGTAAAAGGGGAACGTAGGTAGCGTTTTAAAAGGTGCGGTCTAAAAAACAAATAAAAATCCAAATCTTGTCAAGCAATAAAGATAGAAGTTGTATTTTCTGAAAGCAAAAACTTTTATTTCCATAGTCATTGCATGTTAACACTTATTTGATGAGTCTAAGCTTGACATACTTTTTGAATAAATAACCTATTCTGAAATTGAAACTAAAACAAAAGTAACTAAATTAAAAACAATGTGTTTGCAACGACCATGGAAGGATCCTCGGAATTACTCTTTAGTGCCACTCGTGCCTTCGGTCCCTTTCTTCTTGCTTTGACCACGACGAATCTTTTTCTTGTTAGGATTCTCGCAAAACCTCCTCTCAAATTCACTAACCCCTTTAGCTTTGACACTAGGAGTCTCCCCATCCTTTCTTTTCCTTGAAGTCCCCGCTCCATCTCCATTAGCCATGCTCGTGCTCTTCCTCCTCTCATAAGCCATCGCCTCCTTCATCCTCAATGAACAACTAGGAGCACAGGATGCCAAAATAGCGCCCCTTAGGGTCTCTAGAGTCTGCTCCGCTTGCCCAACTCTCAATAAACCAATCCAAATACTCTCGTGATAGGTAGGTGTTGTTGGAGCGTGTGATGAGAGTCCTATGGATAAAACAGGCCTCGCCCCACATTTGAGAAAGGAGAACCAAAGCGCTATCATCCAAATGAAGTATGCTAAAAGGAAAATGGGTCCTCTCCTCATCCCAACCCTCGGGGATGGTTTTCACTAGACCATATTGGCGGAGTACTCTAGCGGGGTAGTAAAAAGTGGTCCCAGAAAATGACGGAACTTTAATCATGTACAGTCCCACTTGCTTCTCCCTCATAGAATTAATGTGCCAATGGGGCACCACCCACTTGATATCATCGGTCACCATCTCCGCCAAGTACCTTTCCCAACTCTTGAGAGTCATGCCCTCGAACCTCTCCTCCATACCTCTGATACGGTGCATCCATGGGGCCACCGCAGAAGAAACCGCTGGCTTGTTCACTCGGAGCCTTTCTTGCAACCACATGGTCAAAAGTCTATCACTGCCGCACGGCATTCCGCCATAAACCGCAAGATGAGGAATCCCACAAATGAGCTCCCCAAGGATGGCCGGTACAATGTCATGTCCCGAACGAGCCGCATTCACCACGGTCAAACATCCCTCACTAGCACATCCGACTTCGGAAGGAAAAAGAATAGAAGCAAATAAACACAAGGCAAGATGGTCCAAAGAACGGTCCGAGGTCACATCCGCGTGCATGAAGTGCCTTGGCATCCAAGAAAGGTCGACGTAGCCACCTCTAGCATACTTACCAATGTCATCTGCGGGCACACCAAAAGCTATCAACTTGTCATGCAAAGAAATAGAATCAAAGGGCAATGCAAGTGTACCCTTCCCTTCACAACCGCAAAGCGCCTTGATGTCTTCATAAGTGGGTACCATCTCATTAAAAGAAAAGTTGAAAACATGAAGAGTGTCGTTCCAAAACTTCCCACAAGCTTGCAAGAGGTTAGTGTTGGAGTTCATGTGCAAGAATGACCAAAGACACTTGATCCCATAGCGCTTCTCAAACTTCCTACGACAAGGACCGGATATCTTGGCAACCCACTTCTCCAAAGATGTTATGAAAGCTCCTTTTTCAAGTCTAGAAAGCCTTGCATTGTGATCCATGGCAAAAGAAGAGCAAGTTGATGATTGGAACTCAAAATTGATCAAAAGAGCTGCTGGTACGAAGTTGAATAGGACCCAAACTCCCATTAAATACTACACAACTTCCGATTCTTGCCAGGAAAAGGAAAACCGGAGGCGGCGCAGGACTTGGCCACGCGGCCACATATGCTCTTTGCCACGCGGCCGATGTTGTCCTTGGCCAGGCGGCCAACTTCGTCCTAGGCCACGCGGCTAACATTGCTCCGGGTCTTGCCATGGCCATGCGGCCAACATTGCTCCGGGCCTCGCCATGGCCATGCGGCCAACATTGCTCCATGAAGAAATCCAGTTTGTTTCCTCCCACTCCGTAACGGATCCATGCAACTACGTACCTGCTCCGTCCCATGGATCATGCATTGTATAAAATTAGGAACATTTGTAAAATAACTAGTCTGCACAAATAAGCTCCCACAATAAAATTGCATTTTAGAACATAATATACATACATGCATTTTATACACTTGTTCTATACATACATATCCCTTTGCTCTCTACTAGCTAACAGTGTAGGAAGTAAAGATGGAAAGATGGGCCCCGCCTAATCGGAATCTTCCTCCGTGGTGTCTCCACGCCGCGCTAAAGCTCGAGAGCTACCAGCACCCGAACTCCGTCCCCGGACCGCTCGACCACCAGTGTGAGAAGAGCCCACACCATTCGGAGACCGCTCACGACGCTGGGGTGACGCAACGTCGTCCCTCTGACAAGTACATGAATGGTACGCCTCCCTCAGTAAGCGCATCAACACGTTCTCCCGCCGAGCTGAACGGATGCCTCCCGAGTCACCTGAAAGGGAAGCCAAGGCAAATGATTACAATGCAGAAAGAAATAGGTGTGTGCAAACATGACTAATATAAATCACAAAGCCGTACCCCAGCGTCGGGCGGAGGAATGAATGTCTCCTCAACAAGATCTGCATCAGTCGGCTCCAAGCTAAGCTCCACCTCCCGACCGCCCCTCATCACTCTCACGCTACTCGAGCGAAGGGGCATGTCAACCAAAGGTCTACTCCTACCTACATAACGGGCCGAGCTCGATCTCTCTCCTGATAGCATCCTAGCCCGAACCTGAGGGCTGATCAACCGAGTCCGCACATAGCCGGCATAGTCGTCACTCCCTCTGTAATGCTCTGCCGGAGTGGGAGCCAAGAAAGTCGCCAACCTGGCGGGACAGAGCATATCCTGAGGAGGGTCATAAGGGGCCCACGGTAACGCACCAGCCCTGTGCTGACGAACCACCCTCTCTCCAAGATACATGGCATCCCCGGTGAGACCCACAAGCAGAACCCTAGAAGCGGTCAACTCCACTACATAGGGACCCACCGAAGCCTCATTGGCCGGACTCCATGGATAAAATCTAACCCCGACAGGCTCGGACATCGCGAACACCCTCCTCAGATCAGCAGCATCCACCGTCTTCCTATCCTGGTTTCTGCGGGGAGGAGCCCTGTTGACCTTGCACCAATACGACATGATGAGAACAACCTTGTTGGCACTCATCACCAACTGAAAAAGGGCGACACCAAATATCTCGTATACCCAAGCCTGTGCATACGATGAAAGAGACATTTCAGACCAAAGGATAGAGCAGAAATCTCAACAAGTAAAAAGAAGAGCAGTCAAGAGCATACCTCAAAGGCGAACTGAAACCCGTCAAAAGCCGACGAGCTAGCCCTCGAGCAATGGTTCAAGGCCCGGTAAATCTCAGCCAAACCGGCTCCACCCCAAGAAATCCCACCGACTAGGTCCAAGTCCACAAGAGCCCCTAGCAGTGAGTACCGGCAGATAGTAGCCCCACTGGGAAACAAGATCTCTGAAAAGCTGTACCATAAGAACAGCCGGGCCAAACAATCCAAATCATACTCCCCACTACCAAAGGCCTCAATAGCCACCTCCATCAAACGGTTCACCTTCCCGGCCTCCACTCCATAACCCTTGACACCTCCCCCCAGATCAGTGTCAACTCCCAACAGAGCCTGTCTATAGTCCCGCCGCTCCGCCAAGCTCTCATCAAAAGGTAAAGGGGTACCAGTAAACCTCAACCCCGTAATAGCCGCGAAATCCGTCGGCGTGATGGTAATCTCTCCCCAACTGAAGTGGAAGGTATGGGTGGTGTCCCACCAGAACTCCCTACACACCTCTATCACCGCCGCCACCTTCAGGGTGCCCCCAACCATGCGGACACTGTCAAAGAATGGGACAAACCCCAAAGCCTCGATCCGAGCACGCAAACCGCCCGGTCCCTCCGGTAGGGACGCCCACAGTTTGCCCACAGTCACTGTGGACCCACGAGCCTTGATCCTCTGCAGGTAAACACAGTACAAGTATGTTACCATTCTAGCAATTTTCAATTCCAGTAATTTAAATTCTAGCATTCCATTATTCTGGCATTTCATACTATGTGCATAAAACATACAAATGTGCGAGAAGGAGAGGAGTGAAAATTCGAAATTTACCTCTCGCGTCTCCGGAAGGCCCATAGACCAATGACGCTCAGAGTCGATGTAAAAATTGTAATCTTGGTCGAACGAGACCGCAGCAGATTATCGCGATAATTCCGAGTCGCGGCTCGTGGTCTCAAACCGCCCCGTGGAATCAAGGGTGTCGCTTCAAAGCCCGCTCCTGGGTCAACCCCTACATTTCCCTCGCCCTGAGCATTACCGTGCCCCTCTCCTTGTAGCTCTTGTTGTGGAATCATATACCCACCATGGCCCAGAAAATCCCTAAATAACGCCTCATTGATCCAATCTGCCATCGCCTCAAGAAATATGTGAAATGAAGTCTCCAAAATTATCAAAATCCGAGCTTTCTCTCTCTAAAAACTCAATTTTCTCTCCCTAGCTCGTCAACAATGGAGGAAGGAAAAAGAAGAAAGAAGAAAGAAGGAGAAGAGGGAGGGTTTCTGGTGATGTGACCAAGAGTCAGCCCGACGGCGACCTTGGCCACGCGGCCACTTATGCGCTTGCAACCCCAGCCGTCAGATCAGCGATCCGCGTGAAGGAGATCTGACCACTCAGCATCCTTGGCCATGCGGCCACTCTTGCAATTCAGTATGTTTGGCCACGCGGCCAACCTTGTCCCTTCAGATAAAATTCCATTTTTTCCCCTGATCTTTTCCCTTTAATTCATCTTAGATGCCCTTAGCACTACTTCGACTGATATTCGTTACCTTTGGGTACGGAAAGCCCCTTAAAATTTCCATTTCTTCACCAAATATTTGCTTAGGATTCGTATGATTACAGAGACTTCAGGGTCTCTATGTCATATGCATCCCAGATCGATCGGGATTGGCAGAAGCCTTGGCGTTTCTGTTTGCGAAAGATCCAGCATCTATTATCAGGATTCGTATGGTTGTAGAGACTTCGGCGCCTCTATGACATACGCATCCCAGGTCGATCGCGATTGGCAGAAGCCTCGGCGTTTCTGTTTGCGAGAGATCCAGCATCTATTATTAGGATTTGCATGATCGTAGAGACTTCGGCGCCTCTATGACATACGTATCCTTGATCGATCGTGGTTGGCAGAAGCCTCGGCGTTTCTGTTTGCGAGAGATCCAGCATCTATTACTTTAGCGCGATCAGCGGGAATCCTGGCGATCCTGATTGCGTTTACCATTCCATCTTGGGATTATTTAGACAACGTAGTCTTTATTTTTCCCAAATTGCTTATGAATGATCGTTCTTCGTACAGGATAGTGCCCATAGGTTTATTATCCCTAGCAGAAGTTTGATATCTTGTTTTAACCCCAGTCGCTCCGAACTACGACCGGCTTGATTCCTCGGAGGATACATAGGAAACCTAAAAAGGTTCAGCCAACCGACCCACGCGGTCATCTATCATCCCCAGCAGATGCACTTTCCCCAGCAGAAGACGTTGCTCCCCATCAGAGGACAGTCATTCCCAATTTCCCATCAGATTTGAACTACGTTTGGCTTGATTCCCCCACGGATACGTAGGTCGCCTGTCAAGGTTCAGCCGTTCCCTTACCTTTCATCTGTTTTGAAACTCATGTTTCAAACGGATCCTTCTTTTATCGTCGACCCCACATTGCCTTGCAAGAAGCGTCGCCGAGGGGCTACTGTTAGTACCCGACCTGAAAATGAGTTTATTAGGACTTTCCCAAAAATACAAGGACTTTATAGGAATTAGAAACCTTGCAAAGACTTGTCCCGGATTCCCGAAATATCTCATTTATGACAAAATCTATCAAATTAGGTAGTGAATGGTTTCCTTAAAACCATGCAGAAACCCTAGCTTAAGAATCAAGTCAGCCGGCATCCTTGGCCACGCGGCCAACCTTGCTGCGCGTTGATCTTGGCCACGCGGCCACTCTTGTCACCGGCTTCAACCATGGCCAGGCGGCCAACCTTGCTCTGGATGATCCTGACCATCAGATCTTCCCATCAGCCTACTATATAAACCATTCCATTCCATTGGTTTTGGGTCCGATTTGGAGAGCTCTAAGTACGAATTTAAGAGTTCTTAAACACTATTTTGCTCTCTAATTAGCATTCAAACACTCAAGAAGATCAAGGTTTATTTCTTGCCAACATAGGTAAGTTTTCTAACTTTTTATTCATGTTCTTGCATCATTTTTAATGTAGATCTTTTATATTCATGTTCGTACATGTTTATTCATAGTTTCTTCATATGCTTTGCATGTTCATAATATGTTCTTTGCATGTTCTTCGTGTTCATAGATTAAAACCTTATTTATGCTATATTTAGGGTTGCGATCTTCATAATTACATGTTATTTCATAGCCGATGATGATCGAGGGTTCATCAACCCGAGAATGATCTAGGAACTACTTCTAAACCCTAATCTTTAGGTAATTCCCCCTCATTACGCATGATCCCTATTCTTCTGCCTATTCTAATTCTCTGCGAACTACGCTGACCTGAGCTTCTCACATTGAGAGGAACGTAGGCAATCTTCGGATCCGGTCTAAATCACTAACACACTACTAACACATTCATCATGATAGAAATACCGATCAATTCGGGCAATAGGAGTGATAACGTTCAATATTCTTCTCTTGTTGTAATTTGACCCCCGAACCCACTAAAAATGCTTTTTTCAATGTTTTGGCTTTAATTAAAACGGCGTGGCGACTCTCATAATTTTAATGTCATTAAAAATATTCCCTTTGTAAATAAAAATAATCACAAGATACTTCCCATGCGTCGCTTCATCGGAAAGGGGTATTCACACAGACCTGCTGATCTGGAATGGGTTTTGGGTAGTTGGTTTGTGTGTGGATTTTGGGGTTTGATTTTCCTATTTGTTTTAGTCTTGTGATTCTAAGATTGGTTCAAGGTTTGGATGGCTAATCTGCGTTCATCGAGATTGTGTTTCCCAAAATTGATCGCAATCAAAGTTTCAAAGATAAAACGAAGTTAGAATTATGAAGAGTTCATAATTGCTAAAATTGAGAAACAAAGTTCTCGATTCAAAGATTGGAGATCCATGTGGAATTGTGGATGCAATTGGCCTACGTTCATCGAGACCATCTATTGCTTAGTTTCGTCCACATGGACTACTTTCTTGGTATCTTGAATTAGTGCAGAATTGTGGATGCCTAATGGCTTAGTTCGACCGTACTTCTTGCTGTCTTGATTTGGAGATAATAACCGAAGTTGAAATAGTCTCATCCTCATAATTATAGAGAAACTAATGACACATAAATATCATGCTTAAATTAATGGAGATTAATTTAGTGGCTAAACTTGATGCGTAACATGTTTATATTATGTGCTCATAAATGTGTTATATGCTATATGTGATGAACCTTCAAAGAAAGTTTTAAGTCCTTCATTGCCATGCCATGATTAAAACACTTGTTTATACATGGGTGATCTTGATGTGGGTTCGCCTCCGCGAGGTGCATTAATTTTATTCATGTATGAGCAAGATGAGGTTCATTAGTTTAATCAGGGCTTGCCTCCGTAAGGTGCATTAAATTGAATGGTTCCTATACGTTTAAAATGGTTGGACTTAATTAGGCGTCAAAACAGTTTTGGGCCTAAAAGATGAGATTAAACATGCTTTGGAAATTGGATTTCTCAAAGAATCTCATAAAAGGATCTAAGAATCATATGGGATATGATTGACATGATTGTCTACCTAATTAATTTATTTTTGAGCGGTCCGCCTCCGTGGACTCAAAAGTTAAATTAAAGTTGGATCTTAGCCCAATTAAATTATATTATACATTGGGTGTATATGAAGATTATATAATTTAGTGGGAGTATTTTTGTTTGAAAAATACATTGTTTATTTCTTTAATGAAAATTGGTACTTATTAAATTTAGGAAATTTTGCATATTTGTAGATAATGACTACTAACACTCAATCAATTTCGTTGCGATCGATCCTTGAGAAGGATAAGCTCCAAGAGAATGGTACGAACTTTATGGATTTGATCCGTAGCCTAAGAATTGTTCTTAGAAAAGAAGATAAGTTGTACATTCTCGATGGGCCTCTTCCTGCTGAACCATAACCTACTGCCCCTAGGGCAGAAAGAGACAATTACAAGAAACGTCGTAATGATTCTAGAGATGTAAGCTGTCTCATGCTTGCTACTATGTGCTCAAAACTCCAACAAAGTTTGGAACATTTGGAAACCTATGAGATAGGCGTGGAGTTAAGAGCCATGTTTCAAGAGCAAGCTAGGCAAGAGAGGTACAAGACCATTATTGCATTCACTACTTGCAAAATGAATGAAGGGCAACAAGTGAGTCCTCACATGCTGAAAATGAAAGGTTATGTAGAGCACCTTGAGAAACTTGGCTATCCAATCCCATTGGAGCTAGCCACGGATCTCATTCTTAATTCATTGCCTAAAAGTTATAATCAGTTTGTGATGAATTATAACATGCATGGAATGGATAAGAATCTCTCCGAGTTGCATGGGATGCTTAAAACTGCGGAGATGAAGATTGCGGAGAAAGGTTCTCCCGTGCTCTTAGTTCATGATGGGAAGAAGGCTGGTGCCAAAGGAAAGGGTAAGAAAGTTGTCAAACCCAAGATAAGCAAGGCAAGTGTTGCCAAGGCTTCTGAGGCAAAACCCGATTCACAAAAGGATGCAATCTGTTTCCATTGTCAAGAGATTGGTCATTGAAAACGTAATTGCAAGGCTTTCTTGGAAGAGCAAAAGAAGAAGAAGGGCAGCAAGGCTGCGTCGACTTCAGGTATCTATATGATAGATATTCTCCTTTCTACCACTGATTCTAGGGTATTGGATACCGGATGTGGTTCTCACATTTGTTTAAATGTGCAGGGTCTAAAGAATAGGAGACTACTTAAAGAGGGTGAAGTAGACCTACGCGTGGGGAATGGAGCAAGAGTTGCTGCATTAGCCGTAGGGAATTATGAAGTCACTTTACCTTCCCGATTAATTCTTGTTTTAAACAATTGTTATTATGTTCCGTATTTAAGTAGAAATATTATTTGAATTTCTTGTTTGGATAATGAAGGTTTTAAGTTTCTTATTGAGAATAAGAAATTTTCTATTTATTTAAATGATGTGCATTATGGTATTGCTAATTCATTTAATGGCCTTTATATCTTGGATGTCAAGAATGAAAATAATGACAATGTCTATCATGTAAATAAGAAATCTAAACCTAATGATGTAAATCATACTTATTTGTGGCATTGCCGTCTTGGTCATATTAATGAGAAGCGTATCTCAAAACTCCATGGGGACGGACTTTTGGGTTCATGTGACCTCGAGTCATATGATACTTGTGAGTCGTGTCTTCTTGGAAAAATGACTAAGACACCTTTCACCAAGCTAGGTGAAAGGGCAAGTGACTTATTGGGGTTGATACATTCCGATGTATGCGGACCATTAAGTAGCAATGCTAGGGGAGGGTTTCAATACTTCATAACCTTCACTGATGATTATAGTAGATTTAGATATGTTTACCTAATGAAACATAAGAGTGAAGCATTTGAGATATTTAGAATATTTCAAAATGAAGTAGAAAAACAACTTGGAAAAAGTATTAAGGCACTTCGATCAGATCGAGGTGGAGAATACTTGAGTCAAGAATTTGATGATCATCTAAAGAATTGTGGAATAGTTTCACAATTGACTCCACCCGGAACACCACAATGGAATGGTGTGTCTGAAAGAAGAAATCTGACTTTGTTAGACATGGTTCGATCAATGATGAGTTAAGTTGATCTTCCAATATCCTTTTGGGGTTACGCTCTAGAAACCACTACTTTCACACTAAATCGTGTTCCAACTAAATCGGTTCAAAAGACTCCATATGAGATGTGGAGCGAAAAGAAAACTTGTTTATCTTTCATGAAGATTTGGGGTTGCGAAGCCTTTGTCAAAAGACTTATCTCTGACAAACTTGCACACAAATCTGACAAATGTATTTTCGTGGGATATCCAAAGGAAACTAGAGGATATTACTTTTACAACCGTGAGGACAACAAAGTTTTTGTTGCCCGAACTGGTGTCTTTCTAGAGAAAGAGTTTCTCTCCAAAGAAATCAGTGGGAGTAAAATAAATCTTGAAGAAATTCGAGACCCAGAAAATAACATTGAATCAATAGTGGAACAAGAACAAGAACCACAAGGAGTTGTGGAACCTGTTCAAAATACACAAGTAACTCGCAGATCTAGTAGGATACGATCCGAGCCCGAGAGATATGGATTTCTCGTAACGGATAGTAATGAGGTGGAAATCATTGAGAATGATGAACCGACAACCTACCAAGAGGCGATGTCTTCTCCTGATTCAGACAAGTGGCTTGGAGCCATGGAATCCAAATTGCAATCCATGCAAGACAATCAAGTATGGAATTTGATTGATGCGCCCGAAGGTGTAAAAACCATAGGATGCAAATGGGTCTTCAAGAAAAAGACTGACATGGATGGGAAGGTGCATAGTTACAAAGCTAGACTTGTAGCGAAGGGCTATAGGCAAGTTCATGGTATTGACTATGATGAGACCTTTTCACCCGTAGCAATGATCAAATCTATAAGAATTCTGCTTGCCATTGCCGTATATCATGACTATGAAATATGGCAAATGGATGTCAAAACCACTTTCCTAAATGGAAAACTTCAAGAGGATGTGTATATGACACAACCAGAAGGTTTTGAACAAGATTCTAAGGTATGCAAATTGCAGAGATCCATCTATGGATTGAAGCAAGCTTCTAGGAGTTGGAATCTCCGTTTTGATGAATCAGTCAAAGAGTTTGGTTTCATTAAGAACGAAGATGAGCCTTGTGTATACAAGAAGATTAGTGGGAGCATAGTGCTATTCCTTGTTTTATACGTGGATGACATATTACTCATTGGAGACGATATTCTTACACTTCAGTGTGTGAAGACTTGGCTAGGAAAGTGCTTTGCAATGAAAGATATGGGCGAAGCCGCATATATACTTGGCATTAAGATCTATAGAGATAGATCAAGGAGGCTACTTGGTTTAAGCCAAAGTACATACATTGACAAGGTCATTAGAAGATTCCGTATGGAAAATTCTAAGAGAGGCACCTTGCCGGTGTTACATGGAGTTTCTCTAAGCAAGACTCAATATCCTAAGACAAACGATGAGCGTGAGAAAATGAATGATGTTCCATATGCTTCGGCAATTGGGTCCATCGTGTATGCCATGATTTGTACTAGGCCGGATGTATCTTATGCCTTGAGCATGACAAGTAGATACCAATCCGACCCTGGCGAAAATCACTGGGTAGCTGTAAAAGCGATTCTTAAGTAATTGAGAAGAACTAAAGACTCGTTTTTGGTCTATGGAGGAATTGAAGATGATCTCGTTGTAAATGCTTACACGGATGCAAGCTTCCAAACCGACAAATATGATAGCCGATCGCAATCGGGTTTTGTGTTTATGTTAAATGGTGGAGCTGTAAGTTGGAAGAGTTCCAAGCAAAGTACAACCGCTGATTCTACAACGGAAGCTGAGTATATTGCTGCATCAGATGCTGCAAAAGAAGCTGTTTGGATTAAGAAGTTCATCACTGAACTTGAAGTGGTTCCTAGTATTGCTAATCCAATAGACCTTTATTGCGATAATAATGGTGCTATTGCACAAGCAAAGGAACCAAGAGTACATCAGAAATCCAAACACATACTTAGGCGTTTTCATATCATTCGAGAGATCGTTGATAGGGGAGACGTAAATATATGCAGAGTACCTACTGATGACAATGTTGCGGACCCGCTAACAAAGGGACTTCCACAAGCTAAACATGATGGTCATGTTAGGTCCATGGGTATTAGATACATGGGAGATTGGGCCTAGGGCAAGTGGGAGATTGTTGGTAGTGGTGCCCTAGGCACGTTTAATAAACGTTGTAATTGTTATTATTTATTTCATATCAATAAAGAGATGTTTTGATTATTATTGTTGTTCATGTTTACTTATAATAATCTCTGTCCCTAGTACTTGTTAAGCACTAGTATAAAGGCTAAATGATCATGGGATGATCATGTTAGATTTATGGGTACTTGTTTGGAACAAGGTACTGGACATGACCCGCTGTATGAGATTTGTGTCATGGTCTATGTCGAATATATATCTCATATTAGTTATGTCATTCGAATCCTTAGACATGAAGTTATTATAGTCTTCCACTCGATGAACATTATGTTTGACATATTCAAACGCTACCTTTAACCGGGTAGTTATAAAGGATATGGTTGGCATAATCGGATTCAAGTAGAGAAGAGTAATAAGCTAAATGGATGTGTCCCTCTTCGGAGAGATGTCAAGCTTGGGCCCCTCGAAGGAATGATGTTGATGAAATGTTCGACCAGACTTAAATGGGTTGATTGGATCAATAGCATTTGAATTATCAACATATTCGGAATCGAGAAAGTATTGAACAAAGACAAGTTGACTTGTTGACCATGACTTGTGTTCAATGACATCGTGGACAAAAGGATTGTGACATATTCTAAAGGAATGCGAACTTGTATCAAGTTATACTATTTGGGTAGGTATGACGGTTTGCTAGAACCTAATCATATCTTATGGTTTCATGTTTGAACCCATTGCCAACTTAGTATAATCCTAGAGGGTCACACACGATAGAACGAATCTTTAAAAGGACTAAATTGGAATTTTTCAGAAATCTGGCCAGGCGGGCGACCGCCTAAAAGGGACCGGGCGACCGCACAGCCTTCTTTGGGCAGCCGCACAGTAGTGTCGGGTGGCAGATTCCTAATTTGATTAGGAAACGAATTTTGGACGTTTTTTGACACAAGTTTCCTATTTGGAATAGGTCCTACTTGTGTATAAAAGACTAAATTCGGCCAGCACTCTTCACCAATGTTTGTGTGAGTCTCCAAAGAGTTTGAGAGAGTTTTATTTTGTTCCAAGACATCTTTTGATTGAAGAACAAAATAATACACAAATAAAATTCCATATAGTCATATTAAATTGTGAAAGTGTGTTTCATAATTTTGGTCTAGCAACCAAGATCAAGAAGCTCCTTGATATTCGTTCGTGGTGTGGATACCGCTAGAGGGTGAAGCTTATCATCTTCAAAGTTCGTGTTCTTGCTTTCATTGTGATCAAGCTTTAAATCTCCATCAAGATCAAAGCTAGAATTCAAAGTCATCAATGGTTAGTTTCTTCCTCTATTCATATTGTAGTATTTCATTTAATCATATGAACGGATCTATGGGCTTTGGGTTTCATAAAATTTTAAATGCTATATTCCGCTGCGCATGTTACATCGAAACCCAACAGTTCTGGGGTTGATGACCAACCTGATTAGCATAGGACAATTGTGTGATGAAGACTTGGAGGTAAAGTTTAATAAAAATTCTTGTGAAGTTTTTAATCACACTAAAACTTGTGTTATGACAGGAAAAAGGTCTAATGACACGTATTATCATGCTTATGGACAAGAAACATGCAATAGAGCTCAAGTAGATGACACAATTTTGTGGCATTTAAAGTTACTGGACTCTGCAAAACATTCAAGAGATGCTGAAGTCTCAGATTTCAGAACAAATGTTGGCCCCAGAGTTGGACCATGTGTTAGCCTTAGTGTTATAACACCAGAGGTAACACCCGTGGCAACACCAGAGGTCAGTCCAGTTACACAAAATAAAATTCATGAAAACCTTTATGAGGCTATTCATGATCAGGTCAAGATATATCCCGCAAGACTCCAAAAGAATCATCACATATCCCAAATGATAGGGGGAGTAAGTGGTGGGATACAAACAAGACTGGGTGATTATCGAGAAATCGTAAGGTATGTGTGTATGGCTACCACATACGCTAAGGTGAGACACTCTTGTTTTTTATTTTCTCTTGCACCTGTAATTTTTTTTTAGACATTTAAAGATGGTGATTGGATTCAAGTTATGCAATATAAGCTTGAACAATTTACTCATAATGATACTTGGATTCGTTATCACTTTTTAAGAGTTTTGGTTGAAAAGAAAATTATTCAAATAAAGCATATTGATACTAAAAATTCAATTCCTACAACTTTTACCAAATTTTTGAATTTTTGTCTCAATTAATCTACCAGCTTGCGGATGTTGTTGTACATTTAATAATAATAATAAAAAAAACTATTTGTTTTCTTTGTTTATTCCGCATTCTCGAAGTGTTGTCATTGGTGTTACCACACTGATAGCAACACTGCGAATTTTTATTTAAAAAAATAATAATAAATAAATAAATAAATAAAAATTGTTTTAGTCTTTTTAAAGCGGCACATGCTGACCTTTTTGTTTCGGTAGGTTTGTACTTGGTTAACATGTTTGTCAAATCCCCTTTGTACTCAAAAGTGACAAAGTCACTAATTTTTGTGATAAAATAAAAGGCAAAAGGCAAAAAGCACTTATAGTATTTCCTAAGTAACTCGGGGCACGGCGTTCGCTGCGACGATGCACTCTTGCCAAAGGGAGATACTATCTAGTGATTTCATACTAAGTATTAGGAACATGGAGTTCACTACTACAGTGTATCCTACTTGAAAGGTGCAAATCACTAAAGTATTTTTTATACTTTATAAGGACTCGGAGCACGGAGCTCGTTACTACGATGCTATCTTGTAGATATTGAAGTGTAAATCTATATATATATATATATATATATATTAAAGTTGGTGAGGAGAACTATAGTGTTGCCACGTAGACAAGTCTTAGAGAAAGGTTGCATTTGGTGTTGCCACATCATTACCACTCATATAAATAAGAGACTTTTCAAATTCTTTTTCTTAGCTAATAGTATTAGCTAATAGTATTAGTTACTATATAGGGTAACTATTATAGTTAAATACTATAGTTAACTAATACTTATAATAGTAATAGTTACTATAATAGGTAACTAATATAGTTAACTACTATAGTAACTAATACTTATAATAGTAATAGTTACTATAATAATAACTAATATAGTTAACTACTATAGTAACTAATACTTATAATAGTAATAGTTACTATAATAATAACTATTATAGTTAACTACTATAGTAACTAATACTTATAATAGTAATAGTTACTATAATAATAACTATTATAGTTAACTACTATAGTAACTAATACTTATAATAGTAATAGTTACTATAATAGGTAACTAATATAGTTAACTACTATAGTAACTAATACTTATAATAGTAATAGTTACTATAATAAGTAACTATAATAATAGTTAACTATATACTTATAATAGTAATAGTTACTATAATAAGTAACTATTATAGTTAACTACTATAGTAACTAATACTTATAATAGTAATAGGTACTATAATAGGTAACTAATATAGTTAACTACTATAGTAACTAACACTTATAATAGTAATAGTTAACTATTACTACCTACTTCCCAGAGTAAGAGTCCTACTTTCTATTTTGATACGTCACAGAGTAAAAGTCTTTATCCTAATTTTTTTTCTTCCTAAAATGACAAAAAATCTTTACTATTCATCTCAGTCATTCTCTATCCCATTTTACTTTTATACTCACAAAATCAATCAACTTATTATTCACTCTCACTCATTGTCTCTCCTAATTTACTTTTACACTCACAACATTTACTTTACTTCCATCATTTCTTAATTTCCGTGCAAATGGGAGATAGGAGTCTTACTCCGGGACGGAGGGAGTAATATTTAACTATTATAACTAACTAATATTATTAATAATATTAGTTAATTATAATAGTTAAATATAATTGTTAACTATAATAGTTACTATATAAGTTAATTATTATTATTAATAATATTAGTTAATCATAATTGTTACAATATATATTAACTATTAATATTAATTATATTATTTAATCATAATAGTTACTATATATGTTAACTATTACTATTAATACCATTAGGTTTTTTGAAATATTTATACAACAGACTTAAATGTACTTTTAAATTAATTAAAAACTATATTTATTACAACTATGTACAAGCAAAGCTATGAAAATGTTTTGATTAATTTAAAATATACATATATTTTCAAATAAAATTATTATGTTAATTTATCAATTAAAAACATCAAAAAAGGAAAATACAAAAAACATTAACGGAATAGATTCCCGTGCAGAGCACGGGTTACCTACTAGTTATACTTATTTTAAAGTGCTTAAAGATGAAGAACAAGCTTATTTTATCTAACTTGTTAGATTTATTTTACCTCAAACACTTATAATTAAGGCTTGCTATGCCTCAAGTGTTTGAATTTGGGAAGCTTGTTTTTGCCTCGAATGCTTATTTAAAAGAAGCCTAACAATTTACCTCAAGTGTTGATAATGAGGATTGTTTTGCCTTAAGTTGCCTTAATTTCTTTAAAGATAAAAGTTTTATCAAGGGGATATTTGACTTATATGTTTTTCTAAGTGTTACCATCATTATCGATAACACAATAGTATGTGCCACTATTTTTTAATTTATTTTTTTCGAAATTAATAGTTAAATTAGTGAAGTCTGAAAGTCCCATAAATGTGTGGAGTTTTTGATTTCCAAAAGGTCTCTATTAATTCTTTTTAAATTTGGTAAATCTTGTTAGGTTAACTAAATAAATCCTTATATTTTTGGAGTCCTAATTCAAAATTAACTCCAAGTTTTTGTGGGATCCGTTAACTAACTCGATTTACTCGTTATTTTTTCTTTCTTTTATTTTTTCTTCTTTCTTTTATTTTCTTTTTTACTGTTTATTTAAAAAAAAAAAAAAGGGATAATGATAAAGGGCCGTTTTTTTATGTGGTTAGTGAATGGTTTGCTTGAGTGAATCCTAACTAGCTAGGAAATAGGGGGAGCTGAGTGTTTTTAGGTAAAGTGAGATGAGTGAAATTTCTTCCTAAAATTACCTCCTAAAAGATCTCCTTAAATATTTCCTTCACTCTCCTCAACCTTTATTTCCTTCTTTCTCTCCATAAACTCGCCTAATCTATCCAATTTCCTTTCTTTCCTTATCATAATTCCTTCTATGAATTTCCCATCCCAAATCCCAACCTCAAATCACTACCATCAAGGAAACGAAAAAGAAGAGAAAAGTTTTGTCTTCTTCATGCCAACCGTGTGCCCAAGCTCCATCAAAGCAGACTTCAAGCCAGATGCAGATTCATACAGAATTGTAGGAATCCTTTACACAGTATTGTTCACAAATAGAGGGAGATGCTGCCACACAAGTGCTGTTTTACGTGCTGCCACAAGTGTTGTTCTGCTCACACAAGTGCTGATCTAAGTGCTGTTTCAGGTGTGCGGGCTAGCGATACGCAAACATGTTTGGTAGTTGGTGTGTTTATATCCTTGGTAGTTTTTAAAACAATGTGGATGTGTTTCATTTGGTTAACACTAGTTGTTTTTTGTTGGTTGGTTTTACAATTCGGTTGACTCTCTAATTGAGGGGGGGTTAATCTTTATGGGGGAGATAATATTTGTATAAACTGTTTTGAACTAATAAATTCTTGCAGGTACAAGCACTTGGGTGTTTGTGAAGAAATGTACAAATAAGGGGGAGATTGTTAGTGCAGACTGTGGTGTTACCACAAGTGCTGCCAACGCTGTCTCAGTGTTACCAGACGAAAATTAAATTATATTTGAACATTTCTTTTCGCAATATTATCTTGTACTAATATTTAACATATTTTGCAAGAATGTATTTTGTTGGTCCATATTTCAGGTTGAAACAAAGTGGAATGCTAGAAATAAGGAAGGAAGTTGAAGATAGGTGAAGTTATGCATAAAAAGTGATTTAATGCATAACTTGTGGATTAAAGGAAAGTGAAAAACGTGGGAGATTGACTCATTCAACATCTGAGTATTGAGCAAGGAAGTACAACTCATTTGAAGCTTGAAGGTACAAGAGGATGAAGCTAGGACTTGGGCACCAAGAATTAGCTCCTAAAATCAAGCGATTGTGGAGATAATCTTTCCCAAGGCTCGGCAACTTATCCCCCACTCACTCCACGTTTTGGAGGCCTATATAAAGGCTTGATGGGATCATTCTAAATACACAAGAGAGAAATATAAAACACCCATAGCCATAGACCAAGCGCTAGTGATGTTATAACACTCATTCCAACATCACAATCTAGTTTCTTGAAGAAACTATTTGTTGAAGGCTAAATTGGTCTAGCCTTTTGATTGTGATGTGAGTGTTGTTTCTTTATTGATGGTTCTTGTATCTAGCACATTTTGTACTCTTATTTTCTTTAGAGGATAGGAGTTGTTTAGACTTTTGTACTTAAGAAAAATACTTCTAGTGAAAGTCTTTTTTGACCATGAGGCTACCACAAGTTATATATTTATATAACTTGTGAAAATATATCTCTTTGTGTCAAATTTCCGCTGCAAACTCGTTTTGATTTTTTTTTAATTCGGGTGTGTAAAGTGTTGCCCGAAGTGTTATCGTTGCTCTGACAACACCTTTGATAACACTTCCTATAAAACCAAGGCCATTGACATTTTCAATTACAAATGAAAATTTAAAGTTTAAACGTTGGTAATAGAAATGGGTTTGGTATTTAAAATTTCACAAATAAGAAATTTTGAAGATAATGACTGTTAGTAAATAGGGTTTGACTGTTAGTAAATAGGGTTCGTAGACGGAAATATTAGAGATATCATGTATATCAGCAAAATGTTGAGTGCATCCGACTTAAATGGTGTTAGTTTGTAATTTTAAATATGTTTTTAATCATTTGTTGTAATAGGTTCTAGTGGTGAAACTACATAGAAAGTTGTATTCCTTCCGTCTCATTTATTTTGGTCACTTTCAATTTTTAATGGTCAATACAAGTAAACTTTGATTAATTACTAATGTCAGTCTAATCATTGTAACGAAATTATAAAAAATGTTATTGTTAAAGCACTTAGTGATTTATCAATAATAATTTTTAAATTTTAACGAGGATGATTAAATTGATATTAATGCTTGGTCAAAGTTTACTAGTGTTGATCATCAAAAATTAAAAGTGGCCAAAATATGAGACTGCGAGAGTAATAGGTAGGGCTATAGATCTGTAATAGAACCATAAGAGTTTGTAAACGATGACAATTGTCTTGAAATGAATGGTATGTTACTAACAGGTAAAAAAACAAAAAACGTTTTTGGCCATTTCAAAACATGAGGCCCAAATTCTCATTTTACCTTAATCTCCAAGCCCTAACTTGACAAAATTTCTAACCTTAAACTCCAATTTACGAATGCTCTGAAAGGTTTGACCCCTGTTTGCAAATGGCGCCAAGGTTTGGACCCTATTTTGGACTTTATTTTGTCCGGGTAAATATGAAGTCACAAAAAAATCTCACAAAAATTGGCTCACAAAATAATATGTCAAAATTTTATTGGTGCTTTTATTTAGAGTGTGGCTTGTCCACAATCGATGCAACCAATAAAATATCGTCACCTCATTTTGTATTCTTCTTTTGTGCCGCTAGTATTGCCCTATTTTGTTGTTTGCCAAAGTAAAAATAAAAACACTTCATTTGGTTATATTATATTAAGTAAATAGTAATTATATATATATATATTTATTTTATTTTTTATTTTTTGCAACCTCCTCCAACTGCCATCTTCTTCCTCTCTCTGGTTCCATTTCTCTTTTTCTTTTTCTAGTTTGATTGTCCATCTATTTCAACTTTGATCTCTTACAATTGTTTGAAATCTCAACTTTGGGATTACAAACAATTGTATGTTGATCTCATTTGCATTTTAATTTTTCTTTTTTGTCTTATACTCTCTCCGTCTCAAAATAAATGTCGTTTTGAGAGTTAAATTTTGTCTCAAAATATTTGTCGTTTCACTATTTTCAAAGCTTCTTTATTGCTCTATACCAATTATACCCTTAATAATGGTAGTGAACTATCTCTTACCTAACCATTTAATTACTTAGGTAGTTGAATTACTTTAGGGGTATTTGAGTCTTCTTTACATGCATTAATGGCATTTCTTAATATGTATGAAATACTCCAAAACGACATCTATTTTGAGACGGAGGGAGTAATAAATAAATTGATATCGCCTTCTTCGTTGAGATCATGTGTTCTGTCTCCTTTGTTGAGACCTTTGTTTTGTCTCATTTGTTGAGACCTTGTATTTGGTGTGTTGATATGTTCTTTGTTTCCATGGATTTTTCTTTTGACTAATATTACTTTGTTGTTCAATTTAACAATTCTCGAGAAGTTTGATTGGTGACTTGTTGCCGATCCTGATGCTTCAAGAAGTTATGTGCTCAAAGCAATATTTTTTCATAGCGGGAATTTGTTGAATGCCCAGAACGGGCAGTGTCCAAATTTTATTTGGAGGAGCATCTGCACGTCCCAATATATTGTTCGATTTGATCATGGAGTGCTTATTACTACGAGTTCGAGTTTAATCCAAAGATGCATTGGTGGACAAGGGTCATTGTCCTCATTATCACAGACTATGAACGAGTTCAGAGATGTCATTTTCAATGGTAAGATTTTATTAGTCTTGAACTCTAACTTTTATGTAGTTTGTGTTAACCGAATCGCAAATAATGCGATTGATTGTGTTTCAACAGTTTCGTGGTTGTATAATAATCTTTGTGTATGGAATGAGTCTCCGATTTGTGGAGGACCATCTCCGTTTCATATATTAATGCATTGATTCTCTTGTTTGATAAAAAAAAAAAAAAAAAAAAAAAAACAAACAGTTACATATTTGTAGCAAATGATAAAATATGATCCAAAAATAATGTGTTACCAAATTAACCTAAGAAAGCTTCAAATTAAGACCCAAACTAAGTGAATTTGTAACGACCTCAAAACCCGTCCCTATTTATTTTATATTTTTGGGGATTTAATTTGAACTTATGTGTGCATTTTATGTGTTGCATCATATTTTATGATTTGCACATCTTACTTGATTATTGTGTTATTTATTTGGTTAGTAGTAATAATGGTTAAAGGGAGTTAAATGATTAAATTGAAACTTTAGGGGCTTATGTGTTAAGAATGAAACTTGAGTGATCAAAATGTAATTTTGGGGTAAAAACCTTAATATAACTTATGCCTCTTTCTTTCTCTGTGTTTATACTTTCCCAGAGCAACATCTCTCCTACTTTCCTAGTGTTAGGAGAAAAAGGTAAGTTCAACCTATTTCGATTTAATTCTTTTTATTTACTTATCCGTTTTAAAATCTAATTATATAAAAATGATCAGGGCGTCGAGTAGGTCATTTCTATCCGAACAAAACATATTTCTGCGATACTTTTTTCCGAACTAGGTAAGTTATTAATTCCCATTTAAATGTTAAAATGGTCATATATGTTATACTTGATACTTGTGATTGTTATTTTTGTGATTTGGATGATTTTTGTGATACTTGTAATTTTGGAACAAAGGGGGTATTAAAATACTGTGAAGAAAACAATGACTTAGGCTTGAAAGTGGTGTTTGGGCATGTATTGCACTTATGGGTATTGTTAGTATTGTTAAAATGTTATTGAAAGTATACTTCTACGCTTGGGACGGATAAATTTGGCTTGCAGGAGAAATTTGAGAATTCTGAGTCTGGCTCGTGGGCGACCGCCCATAATGGGGCCGGCGACCGCCCAAAACTACTGAAAGGTTTGGTCTGGGACAGAGCATTTTGGGCGACCGCCCAGTCTGGTATGGGCGACCGCCCATAATTGCTGAAATGTTGAGTTGTTCCAATCCAAGTGATTTAGAGTTCAATCTTGGTCTAGGTCTTAGGTGATATCCTAGAGTACCTAGAGGGTTGTTGTGGAACACTCTAGTGTTTGAAATCGGTTCCTTTGTGAACATATGTGTTGTGGAATTTGACTAAATGGTAACTGGATATTGTTGAACATCTTTTGATGTGGTTTGGATTGGTGCATCTTTGTGATGAGTTTTTGTGTGGTCCCCTACTTTGGAATCATGCCCCGGTTGTTGTTTAAGCAAGTATTTATTACTATGCTCGTGTTTAAAGTCCAGCTGGTACTTGTTGTGGTGTCGGGCAGTGGTAGGGATTATAATGGCACACGAGCCAAGTTCATTCTAAGGCTTCTACCATTGGTTTCCTATTTTTAACCCCCTTCCTTGGGTCACGGATTGGGTTTGGGCTAGCTCTCATTTGTGTGAGTTTAGTCACCGTTTGGGTTATGACTTTGTGTCATTTTCCCTCCGTTGTTGTTGTTGTTGTTGTTTGGTTCATGAACCGGTTTCAGCCATTTGGTGCTGCTCAGTTGATACCTCTCAGATGGTTATATGTTTGATTCGAGAACCTTGGCTCAGTATCCACAGTTGAGTGTTTATTTCAGCCTTACGTGTGGAAAGATGAGTTGGCTTTGCCTATCATGTTACGTGCTATGTGAATGTTTATTGACATTGTTCAATTATGAGTATCATTTCAGTATGTAACGTAGTTGAATTTTAGTAGCTTACTGAGATTTATTCTCACCCTTATTTGTTTACTGTTTTAGATAAAGGAGAGCCCAGGGGATAGGTCACTTCACAAGGGAGGACGTCGAGGTGGTGATTTTGGGTAAGACATTTTGGGACATGTGTTATGTAAAAGCTACATTACGTAAATGTATAACCTTTTGGGTAGTGTACCCGTGACTTCATCTTTGTATCACCTATTTTTGGAACATGTTGGTGATTTGTAAATTTGTAAGTAAAGTGTGTAAGCCTTATGGCTAAGTACTTTGGATTGTGAAAGTTTGTTTGTGTGGAATGAAGTCAAGTTTTAAGTAAACGTGTTTGGTTATATGAAACTTTTATGAAGGTACATTTCGAAAATTTTTCCTAAAATGTTTTATGACGTCTTCCGATCGTGTTCCGAGCGTGGGGCCAAATAGGACCACGTGTACGGGGCGCGACAGAATTCACATAATAGGATCCAAAAATTAGAATATTGGCAATTTAAGAAGAAAAAAAAGATTACGAATGGATTAAATTAACCTTAGCTAACCACCACGTGCTCAACATATGCTGCTGATTTAACTGTATTGTTCAACATTTTAATTGCTAACATTAGTAAACTCAACCTTAATTTGCTATATTTTTCATTGGACACCTTTCTATCTATGAATAACCTCAAACTTTAAACCCTGGATAGCTTAGCTAATACTCACTCCGTCCCAAAATGATCTTCTCATTTGACTATTCAAACATTTTAAGGATATGAACACTTGATTTACTAGTCATGTTGTGTTTATCCACATTTAAGCCTATATTAAAGAAATGAGAAAAACTTTTTGGGATAATGAAAAATGACAAATGAGAAGATCATTTTGGGACGGAGGGAGTATTATTCTATCCTATTTGTTTCATATCTGGTATCTTAACCAGAAAACAAAAATCAATAGATGCCACATTAGTTACTTGAACTTTTTGAAATTGCATTATAATCAATGTCTTTTTTAAAATACGATTATTTTTCTGTGGCAATAAAATGAAACTATTTTTCTTTTTAACATAGCACGGAATTTTTCTTGTCACATAAAATATTTTTGTAGGCTTAAAGACAAGACGATCTCAGAAAGTTTGGGTGCAAATATCTTCCAAAAGTTTGGTGCAAATATCTCCCCATCAGCATTTGTTTTCACCAAATACTTCTTATCATCTTTAATCTTACTTCAAATCTTACACTAAAAAGATACTCCCTCTCTCTGTCCCTCTTTAATCTAAAAAAATTACCCATTTGGTTGTCCGACTTTAACTTACAAAATCTTAAAATGAAAATGTTTTAATACTTTTAAAATGTGTCATACTCACAACAATTATCCACTAACTATTATTCATCCCACTTTCTCTCTTCCACCCAACTATCTACACTCACAACACATCACTTTTTTCACCTTTTTCTTTAATTAATGTGTCAAACTCATTTTTTGTAAGTTAAAGAGGGACGGGAGTATTCTTTAATTTATTTAGTTTTTGTTCCTTTACTTGAAAATATGATGTTTATCATGAACAGAGTAAAAAGTAGTAATGTACTACTTATGTTTCTATGAATAACCAAATTTACTCGTAACATTTATTTTGCGATGAAAGCAGTAAAATATGGATTTTAATATGAGACAAAGTGATATTTTTATAACCCTAAATTAGTTTTGGGAAATAATAAAGTTACAAAAAATGGCTATAAAATGTGGCTTACAAAATGAGGTATTATAATTGTATTGATGTTTTTTATTAGAGTGTGCCGGGTCCGCTATCGATGTAGCCAATAAAATATCGCCACCACATCTTGTATCATTCATTTTGTAACCTTCTTTTGTAAGCATAGCATTGCCCATTAGTTTTTGGTTGCGTGTCAATAAGCTGCACGTCATAAACCTTTGTTTCTGACTCTGCTGTGAATGTTTTGCAAAGAAGTCTTGTGTGATACGGTCTCACACAAGTTTTTGTCATGTTTTTCCAGAAATAATGTATGAGATTTGATCTCGCATCTAAACTTTAATCTTTTTTTTGGTATGCAACTAGGTTGTATCAATATCTCTATCTAAAATGAGTATTTAAAAATTTTCATAAAATAATTGTTTGAATATTTTTTTATTTTGAATTAAATAAAGTAAATTTTTTAGAGGTGGTCTCTTGTGAGAACGCCTAGATCCGTCTTATAGAAGAGACGGGTCGACCCATGACCCATGGGGCATAACCTGCCACGTGGCAACCACCCATTGGCCATTTTTTTTCTCCGGCTTTTCCGTCGTTTACCAAAAGTAATAGTTACCATAACTTAATCTAATGAATATATACATATAAAGTAACATTGTTCATAAGTAAATGTAACACCTGTTTTACAAAAACAAAAGCTCGTTTTACCAATTTTTTCAAATGCAATGCTAACTATAATTACGTGTAACCCAAACAATATCTTAATGTAATTATCATTTATACTGAAATGTAATAGTGCTTTTGCAAAAATGTAAAATATTGTGTATTTTGATTTAATTTTTTGAAAGAAAGTAACATTTGAAAAGTAACAACTCATATACATGAATGTAATTGTTTGTACAAGTAAATGTAACACTTTAATAAAAGAAATTATAACATATTTTTATAGATAATGTAATACTTTTACATGTAATACTAATTTAGTGTTTTTAGCTCTAAAAATGTAAATGGTTGAATTATTACTTTTTCTATACATATGTGTTACAATTATGTATAAACACTGTTACATATAAGTAACACGTTCGTTACATTTTAGTTGTAATAAGTATTACTTTTGGCAAACGAAGAAAATATAAAAAAAACAATGTTATTTTTCTGTATATATGTATTACTTTTATGTATACAAACTGTTACATATAAGTAACACGTTTGTTACATTTAGTTATAGTAACTATTACTTTTGATAAGCCGAAAAAAAAACCCAAAAATAATAATATAAAAAATTATTTTAAAAAAATGTGGATTATGGATCCGGGTCATTGGTCAAAAATGACCCGTCTCTACTATGAGACGGGTCATGATGTTCTCATATACAAGTTTTTGTCAGTTTTTTATTAAGAAAATTGTAGTGTCACTTCCGGAAAATACAATACAAGCCAGCAAACAAGACAAATTCTCATATACAACCGTTGCACCATGGTGCAACGGGCCAAACCCATGGGCTGACCCGCCTGACCCGCCCAGCCCAGCCTCTCCCACCCTCTCAAATCGCGACACGTGGCAAGCTTAAAAGAAAAAACCCCCCATTAACTTTATAATGCTATATCTTGATATTTATAACTCAAAATTTTTTTTTAAAAATACCGTTGTATTCGTCTCAACGAGACGAAGAAAACTACATAGGTCATGATATGGTTTGATTTTTTTTTTTTTTTTAAAAACATATTTTTTTACACACAAAAAGTTTGAGTTGCTTATCAGCTGAGATGTAACACTCTGTTCTAATAAAAGCAACTGTTTCATATTCAAAAAGTAACACTTTTACAGTCAAATGTAACAGCAATTTTACAAGAAAATTTAAATTGTTTTGATAGTTTTTGTGGTTAGAAAAATAATATTTGAAGTGTAACAAAGTGAATATATAATTATAAATTTTTATATAGATGAATGTAACATTTTTATTTAGTAAATGTTACTTTTCTTCTTAAAAAAAGAGTAGAAATTCATATATATAATCGAGTTGCATTTCAATTGTTACTTTCTCAATAAAAATTGTTACATTTAAGATATAATGTTACATTTAAGAATATAAACTGTTATACTTGAGATAAAAAATGTTACATTTATTTTTAATAAAATGTAACATTAGTTTGGTTTGTTAATCTTATGTTAATTTTGAAAAAAAAATGTGTTACATTTGAAAAACAGAGTGTTACATTCCTTTATAAAAAGTGTGATATTGGTTTAGTTGTCAATCTTTATGTTATCTTTAATATATTGCAGCAAAATTGTGGTACATTTTGAAAAAAAAAAGTGTTACATTTGAAAAGAAAAAAATGTTATATTTCGTTATAATAACTGTTACTTTTGTTGGGAGGAAAAAAAATTGGGGTGGAAAAAAAAAAAAAAAAAAAAAAAAAGAAGAAGAAAGAAAAGAGGAAGGTTGCACAGGAGACCCCCTCAGCAAACAAAGAACGTGGACTAGATTGCTAAGGGTCCAAACTAAGGTCCCTTATCTTTTTAATGTCGGTTGCAATTAATTAATCATAACCAATATTGACGAAAATACATTACGCATCATTGCAAGTACACGTTATTGCCATTGTCAACGTGTCACGTAACAAAATTAAAAGTGCAAATAAAACTAAAAACTTATTACTCCTTCTGGGCTAAAATATTTTTTTTTGCATTTGCACAACTCTTAAGAAATGTAATAATTATCATAACTTAGTGACAAAAGTTTCAACTTTATCCACCTATTAAGTGTGCAACTTTTTTACATTAATATCTCACACTAAGATAATTAATAAAAGAGAACAAGTTTCAATGTAAGGATAAGAGAGACATTTAGCTCAAAAATGACAATTATTTTGGACTAAAATTTTAGTTAAAAAGTGACAGTTATTTTGAACCGAGGGAGTACAAGAAACCAAAACTCAATATTGCCATCACGCGTGACTATTCTGACATCACGCCGACTGTTCCGGCATCCCTATCCTTCTTCCCAATCAAGAAAATTATTTCTCATAATTTCCTCAAATTTAGTTTGAGAAATTCACTTTCTTTTCCAAGTCCATCTAATTGATTTATATGTAGATGATGGTTGTGAATTTCAAAATAATCTATTACCACCGTCTCAGTTTAAAATTTTTAATTTGTCTCAGTTTAAATTAAGATTTAGTTTTTTAAGGTTTTTTTTTTTGAATAATTAATGAAAATTTAAAATTTGTTATTGACACACCATTATAAATATTATCAATAATATTTTTTTTATAGTTTCGCATGATAATTGGAGTAACCAATAATTATTGCTCTTAAACTTATTTCAGGAAAACATACTCCTCCGTCCCAACACAAGTGAGACTAATTTCCTTTTCAGTCCGTCCAACCACAAGTGAGACTGCCCAAAATGAAAATGTTTTAATATATTTATATTCAACCAACCCCACTATTTAACCCCACTCATTCTCTCTCTTCATTTTCCACCACTCATTTTATTCAATCAATACTACTATTTACCACACTCATTCTTTCTCTTCATTTTGCTACCACACATACAATACATTTTTCTTAATTATTGTGCCCCACAAGTTGGTCTCACTTGTGGTGGGACGGAGTGAGTAAATAAAAACCTAATAAGAATCTTAAACTGAGACATAAAGAAAGTACTCCACTATTAATGATGATCATGCCATATTTATTGAGGGCAGATCTCCTGTGCCCCTTTAATTTGGACCATTTACAATATCAACACAAACGGTTGAGATTAGAGGGGCACAGAAAGGGGCACAGGAGATCTGAACTCATATTTATTGCTTCGCAATCAAACATCATACTAGGGGTGTAAATGGTTCGGTTTGGTTCGGTCTCGGCCATTTTAGAGACCAAACCACTAGTCATTGGTTTGGGAAAATTCCAAACCGGACCGAACCACGAAAAATTTCAAACCGAACAAAACCGCCATGGTTTGGTTTGGTTCAGACCGCGGTTCAGTAATGTGGTCCAGACTGCGGTTTAGACCGTGGTCTAGAATATGGTTTGGATCGTGGTTTAAACCACCATTCATATTGATGTTCATATCACGATTCAAATTATGGTTTAAGCTCTGTTTAAAAGAGAAAATTCGGAAGAACAAAAATATTAATCGAATAAAGAAGCCGAAGGAAGTGAATACACTACATAACTTTGTTAACTATGTGCCTCAATGAATATAACATTCGATGAAATGAATATTGAATAAGATGCAAAACGAGAGTTAAGAATGATGTAATGTAATATAAATTATTTTAATAATTTAAAGGTGAATGTTACTTAACATAAAAATATATAACTAGTATATGTGGTTTGGCGGTTCGGTCTGGTTCGGTCAGACGACAAACCAAACCGAACCACACGGTTTACCACTTTTTGAGACCGAACCGAACTACTTGTGCTTAAAAACCGAACCAAACCGTATGGTTTGGTTCGGTTCGGTCCCAAACCGCGGTTTGAACCGAACCACTGACACCCCTACATCATACTACTCTCTAAATATAATCCTTGTTCATATAGCCAAAAACAAAATAAACAAACAAGATAAAACTAAAATTAGATCATTAAAAATATATATTCCGAAAGTAAAATATGCTACTACTTCACTAATATTTAAATATTTGCACTTGGAAGTTGAAAAAACTTGAAGAAAAGATCAAACAGTATTGTGCGGCTCTAGTTGCACATCCTTACCACCATTCAATCGTTCATAATCTCCAAAATAGCTCTCAAGATGATCCGCCAAGTTCACTTTATCAATATGTTGATGGTGATAAGATTTGCAGACGAGGTAAAGGACTGTTTGGATCACTAACACGAACAAGAACAGTTTCAATAGCAGCAAGAAGCACAAAATCCCCAACCCGATTCTTCCCCAAATCGCCACATCCAAATCTTTTCCATGAACAACCAGCAATTCGAACAGTAATTCTATTCCAACTAAGATGAAATTGAGCAAGAAAAATATGAAAATTGCTTTGATTCTCTGTCCTTTGATGAGCTTCATTGATTTAGCCATGGCTTTGAACCCGTACGAGCTTTCCAGTACCGACACAACGCAAGCTAGTTGCCAAACAATCGTCATGTAGACGAAGCCCGCCGCGTATAGAATCAGTATAACGAAGAGTAAGATCGTTCCGATGAGGTAGCCGGCGGCGGTGACTGCCCAGATGACGACTACGATGGCGGCGACGACGTGGTAGATGACGAAAGCGAGGAACATACATAAGAAAGTTACCATTAGCCGTTTCCAGACTCTGGGTACGACGGAGATGACTTTTTTGAAAGTGACGGTGCTGCTGGTGTAGATGCTGGCGATGGTGTAGACGACGGCGGCGGTGGAGAGGAGGGAGAAGATTAGGAGGAAGGTGAAGTAGGCGATTTTGAAGAGGATGTAATGGACCCATTCGGCGGATATGGATTTGGAGAGGTGGTTGTAGGTTCCGGATCCGGGTTCGGAGAAGCGCCGTTGGGATTCATGGCGGCCGATTTTGGAGAAGATGAGGTGGGAGACTTCCATGTGGGCTAGGAAGATGAAGGTTAGTGGGAGGATGAGGGAAAGAGTGATTTGGGTGAAGATTTTCCGCCATTGGAAGATGATTTTGAAGGATTCTTTGAAGATGCCAAAGAAACCTATGAATTGCATTTGTTCTTGTTCTTGATCCATGCTTGGTTGGTTGGGAGATTTTCAAATGATTTGGGGTTTTTTGGAATGATAGATGATGTGAGGATTAGGGAGCTTGGAATCTTGAGAATATTTTCATTGATTTATGTTGATTATAGTTTGGTTTTGGGTGGGGTTTTATACACAAATTTACCTTCAACTTTCCATGAAATTGCCTTAATTAATACTCCCTCCGTGTTTCAGGTAAGTTGAAACATTTACTTTGGAGTTAAAAAATTAAGGATATATTCCCTCCGTTTGTGAATGACAAAGACTTCCGTGCACCACGCATGATCCGTCTCATCCATGAGACGGGTCGGTTTTTGACCCACCCGCCCGACCCACTGAACCGGCTCCAGGACCCAGGGGTCGACCCTGCCACGTGGCAGCCTCTCATAGGCCCAATTTTTTTAAATTTTTTTTTTTTTTTGCTTTTTTTAAAAAATTTTTATATATTTTTTTTTTGGATTTTTTTGGTTTGTCAAAAGTAAAAGTTACTATAACTTAATGTAATGACTGTATTCATATAAAGTAACAGTTTGTATACATAAAAGTAATACATATATACAGAAAAGTAACAGTGTTTTTTCTATGTTTTCTTCGTTTGCCAAAAGTAATACTTATTACAGCTAAAATATAACGACCGTGTTACTTATATGTAATAATGTTTATACATAATTGTAACACATATGTATAGAAAAAGTAATAATCCAACCATTTATATTTTTAGAGCTAAAAACACTTGATTAGTGTTACATGTAAAAGTATTACATTATCTATAGAAATATGTTATAATTTCTTTTATTAAAGTGTTACATTTACTTGTACAAACAATTACATTCATATATGAGTTGTTACTTTTCAAATGTTACTTTATTTCAAAAAATTAAATCAAAATACATAATATTTTACATTTTTTCAAAAGCATTATTACATTTCAGTATAAATGATAATTACATTTAGATATTGTTTGGGTTACATGTAATTATAGTTAGTATTACATTTGAAAAAATGGGTAAAACTTGCTTTTGTTTTTGTAAAACAGGTGTTACGTTTACTTATGAACAATGTCACTTTATATGTATACAGTCATTACATTAAGTTATGGTAACTATTACTTTTGGTGAACGGCTGAAAAGCCGAAAAAATAATATAAAAACTCAAAAAAAACATAAAAAAAAAAATAATAAAAATAAAAATTTGGACCTCTGGGAGGCTGCCACGTGGCGGGTCATGCCCCATGGGTCATGGGTCGATCCGTCTCATGACGGATCCCCTTGTTCTCATGGGAGACCACCTCTTTGTGAATTGAGACCAAATTTTTTGGAACACAAACCAAGGAAAAGTAAGAGAGAGAAATAGGGGAGGAGGTGTTTGTGAGTGTGAAAAATTAAATAGGAAAGAGAATGAGTGGGAGGAATAGTAAGTTGATTGGTGTATATGAGTGTAAAAGTAAAGTATGAGAGAGAATGAGTGGGAGAAATAGTAAAGATTCTTTGTCATTTTAGGAAGTCTCAATTGATGTGGAACAGACGAAAAAGGAAATACTCCCCCCGTCCCATTACAATGGGCACAAACTTCCATTTTGAGCGTCTCATTACAATGGGCACATTACTAAAAATGGAAAGAATCTTTACTATTTATCCCACTCATTCTCTCTCCTACTTTACTTTTACACTCACAACATTTACACTTTCTCTTTCCCACTCACTTTTCATACTCACAACATTTATACTTTTCTTAATTCCCGTGCGAGAGCCACTTTGTGCCCATTGAAATGGGACGGAGGGAGTAAGTCTCAATTCACATGAAACGGAGGGAATAATATTATATTAAGAATGAAAGGTAGGGAGGAAGAGAGAGAATTAGTGGGGTGTAAAGAGAATTAGTGGAGAATAATGAGTGGTTGAGAGGGAAAGAGAGAATGAGTGGAGAATTATAAAAGTAATAAAAAGCTTCTATTTTTTAATTGTTTCAACTTTTATGAAATACCTTAAATGGCAAAATATTGCAACTTCTTTGGAACAAATGGAGTATGCCTACAACCTTACTTTCCATGGATTTTCCTTTTTTATACTCCCTCATTCTCAAAATGTTCTTCGTACTTTCTCTAACATTACTATGAAGGAACTTTAAACAATAATTTTAAAATAATTTAATTATAATAATGAAAATGAACGACATAAACCGACTTGGTTAAATGGGACCCATAAACTCTGGGCTCATATACCATAAGGCCCATCCAATAAGGCCCATCTTCTCATATGCCGACGTCACTTAGGCCAGACAGGCAGACCTTGCCTAGGCCGAGTCCGAGAAGCCCAATCATCGGTCGACTTACACGACAGGCCGAGATAGAGGACGGGCCGACTTACACCATACGCCTCCCATTATCATCGGGAGTCTGTTCATAAAGTTATACTATAACTCTAAAACTAAGAGTCCTTATCCGAACCAGGATAACTCTCCTGCCAGATAACAGGACATCATCCATCCTTATCCGGGGTCTATCTCCAAGGAATGCGAGTCCTACATCAACACGGGCATCCTAGCTTCTCTAACAGGCTAGGACTCATTCACCCACGCCTATAAAAACAGGTCCTCACAACAGGAGAAGGGTAATGAACTTTTGGCTCTAATCTGGTCAATTGATTTTCTCTATTTCTAATCACCCATATCCTTATTCTTACACCGGAGGGCCTTCGCCGGTGAAGCCCCGGTGTAGTTTACGTTTGTTTCGTGTGTGCAGATCCGGCCATCAAGAACTGTCGCTAGGATTATCCGAACCGCTAGACGAAGGCTGATCCAACCAGATTTTGGCGTCATCAGTTTGGTTCCATTGCCGGGAAATCGATTGGTCCGTTCTTTAGCCAGATAATTCCAGACCATGGCCGGAGAATTGGTTGACGGGCGAGAAGCCTGTAACGACCCCAAAATCCGTCTTTATTTATTTTATATTTTTGGGAATTTTAATTTAAAATTATGTGTGCATTTTATGTGTTGCATCATATTATATGAATTATACATCTTATTGGATTATTTGAGTTAGTTAAAAAGTTAGTAGTAATGTTGTTTTGGGAGTTAAGTATTAATAGTGGAATTTTATGGGTTTTATGAAAATGGTTCTTAAGGGGAGTGAGTGATAATTGTTAAGGAGTTAATTGGTTATAGTGGAATTATAGGGGCCTTAGTGAAAGTTAGAGTTGAGGGGTTTAAATGTTGAAAATGGAATTTGAGTGATTTATATGAAGAATTGAGTAAAATCTTACATTTATCTCATCTCCCTCCCCCCCTGCGTGAACTTACCACCACTTTCCCAAATCATTTTCCCTGAGAATTTGCCATTGTTGGAGAAAGAAAGTGAAGGTAAGGTTTTGCTCTTGTTAATTTCATTTATTTTTATTTACTACTCCATTTTCAAATCTAATTATATATAAATGATCAGGGAGTTGAATAGAGTAAGTCTACCCGAACAAATATTATTTTTGCGATACTTTTCTGGAAAAATAGGTAAGTTACTAATCCCCCTTTAAATGTTAAAATGGTCATAAACATGTTTTATATGCTTTATATGTTATAAAATGATGTTTTGGTATACTTTTAATATACTTGTAAATTTGGGACAGAGGGAGTAGTAAGAACTTGTTACATAGCTTGTTATTGTTAGGAATGCTATAGAAGTTGGTGTTAGTATTGTTCTTAGGCTGAGTTTGTAGCCTTTGTGAAAGTTGCAAATGTTGAGTGTTACTAATGTTAGTACTTTTGGGTCGGTGAAACGGAGGGAGTACAATTTAGTTAAGTTTGGCCTGCCGGGTGATGTGGGCGGCCGCCCAAAAAGGGCGTGCGGCCGCACATCTATCTGGAGGATTTTACTCTTGGGACAGAGTGTTTTGGGCGGCCGCACAGCCCAGTTTGGGCGACCGCCCAGGTCATCTGAAAAGTTCAAAGTTTCCAACCAAGTGATTTAGAGGTCAATCTTGGTCTAGTTTTTGGGTAATGTCCTAAAGTACTTAAATGGTTGTTGTGGATCATTAATGTGGTAGAATTGGTTCCTTTGTGAACGTATGTGATGTGAAACTTGATTGATTGATTAAGTGGGCATGGTTGAACATCTTGTGATGTGTTTTGAGATTGGTTCATCTTGTTGATGTGTTTGGCTTGATTCCCTACTTTGGAATCATTGCCCTGGTTGTCGTTTAAGCAAGTATTCTTTGCTACGTTTTTGTGTAAAGTCCAGCTGGTACTTTTTGTGTGTGTTCGGGCAATGGTAGGGATTATAATGGCACACGAGCCAAGTTCATTGTAAGGCTCCTATCATTGGTTTCCCATTTTTAACCCCCTTCCTTAGGCCAAAGGTTGGGCACTTTGGGTTATGACTTTGTGTCATTTTCCCCGTTGTTGTTGTTGTTTGGTTCCGGAACCCGTTTCAGCTCTTTGATGCTGCTCAGTAGATGCCTCTCAGATGGCTATTGTTTTGGTTCGAGAACCTTGGCTCAGTATCCACGTATGAGTGTTTATTTCCGCTTTATGTGTTGTATGATGAGTTGGTCGTTATTTCCAACCGGTATGGGACGGTTGGCGATAGGGAGCCTCTCATATTATGTGTTATATGCTATATGATCATTTGTGGCATTGATCCTTTATGTTTATCATATTAGCATGTAATGTAGTTGCATTTTAGTAACTTACTGAGATTTATTCTCACCCTTATTTGTTTACTGTTTTAGATCAGAAGGAGGCCAGGGGATAGGTCACATCACAGGGAGGACGTCGAGAAAGAATTTTGGGCAAGACATTTGGGAAGTGTTGTGTAAGGCTACATTATGTAAATGTACAACCTTGTGGGTAGTGTACCCGTGACTTGATCGTTGTATCACCTCTTTTTGGTTTATGTTGGTGATTTGTAAATAGTAAGTAAAATGTGTGGCCAAGTGGCTAGGTACTTGTTTGTGAAAGTTTGTTTTGTGACTTGTAGTCAAGTCTAGTAAATGTTGTTTGGTTATATGAACTTTTTATGAAAGTATATTTCGAAAATTTTTCCTAAAATGTTTGTGACGTCTTCCTTGCGTGTCCCGGACGTGGGGCCAAGTAGGACCACGGTTCGGGGCGCGACAAAGCCACCCCTTCTAAAGAAACTGCAAGGGATGCACCGCCCCCCGAAAACACAAACGCTGCTGCACAGAACCAGAGGCTCCCACCTACAGCACCTACACAAGGGGGAGGAATGCATACCCGTTCAAAAGGGCCGGCCCCCAATGTTGTTAACCAATATGGGCGCCGCCGACGGACAGGATCCTGAAACAATTGAGCAGGACCATCACAGCAGCAGCCATTGGACAAGAGAACATTGCTTCAACAGAATGTTCAAACACTCCAACAGCTGGCCGACGGCGGGCCCTGTTAGAACTTGACCCCGAAAATTCCTTGGCTAACCTACTCCAGCCGTCTGGAACGAGGGGGACAAATCTGGATGACAGAGCAAGCAGAAGGGATCCCCTACAAAATCGTAGACGGGATGCGCCTCCCAGGAGCCGTGTAAGTCGCCAAGACGGACGGCTAGGAAGACTCAATCTCGATGGGGACCTGAGAGACCACATTAATCGCCACCGGGAAGAACAATAAGATGAATCCCCTGGAGTGGAAATTATAGAGGAAAGACGTCGTGGGGACGCCCGACGTCATTCACCTCCCAGGCAGGATCCACCACGGCGCACACCACCCCGGCAGGATCCACCCCGGCATACTCCGCCTCACCGTATTCCTTCAAGGCATCGTCTCGAACTAAACCAAGGTGAAAGGAGACGCCGAGACCAAAGCATGGTCAGTTCCAGTCACACCTCGGCATTCAGCACAAGGGACATTGTCGACCTTAGAGAAAGGCTCGACAACATCGAGATGATGAATCAGGGGCATAGGAAACCCAATAATGACTACGATGCTATGCGCCCTTTCGCGCAGAGGATTAAGGATGCACCACCTAATCCACAGTTAAAGCTTCCACACCTAGACAAATACTCCGGCAACGCCGATGCTCTGGATCACATCCAAGCCTTTGAGGCCACCATGGCCCTAGTGTCCAATCAGGACGACGTACTGTGTAAGGCCTTTGCAAGCACCTTAACAAAGGCAGCTCGGTCCTGGTTTATGGATCTTGAGAAAAGCAGCATCAATTCCTTTGCCAAGTTGAAATCACAATTTTTGGAATATTTTGCCACCGCTGGGGCGAGGAAGAAAAAATTGTCTGACCTAGACAACATGGTCCAAAGCAAAAACGAGTCCACCTTAACCTTCTACAACCGGTTTAGGGACCTTGCCGACTCAATAGAAGAACGCTTGACCGACAGGGAGATCATTGTATGCTTCACGAATGGTCACTGGTCAGAGCAGTTAACTTATGAGCTGTCGGTCAGAGAGCCCCTCACAAAAGCCGAATTGTACCACGTGGCTTACGCCACGGCCATCGCCGAGGAGAAGAAAAAGACGTTATATGGTCATAAGGAACGGGACCGAGATCATGACAAGTCGCATAACGGGAACTCGTCCCAGGGGAACAACGGGGGAAACGGCAAAGGCAAGAACAGGACCAGGGGGACCGATACATTCACCACATTCAATAAACCGATCTCTGAGATCATGAATCTGGTGGATCTCCCCAACCCCAAGCCTCTAAAAGACAACCCGAAATACCCAAGGGATACCACAAAGTATTGCTCCTATCACAGAGACAACGGCCACGACATCGAGAATTGTTTTGCTCTGAAGAAGATTCTACAGAAATGGGCCGATCAAGGCAAGCTCAATCAGTTCATGGCCAAGGATAATAAACGCCCAAGGGAAGAAGACAAAAACAATGACCAGGTAGACAGGCCACCTCGGGCCAGGTTGATAGGCGTGATCAGAGAGGAAATTCCATCAAACAAGAAACTCAAGGAGCAGATTTACGAGCTAAGTCTTCCACATCCCTCCTTGGATACATGAGAGGGAGGAAGTGATTAGTTTTTCTCCGAATGAGTTGGCGGGAAACCGTGCAATGAGAGAACAACCATTGGTCATCACAGGCCGCATTGATAATTGCGAGTCAGACAGGCTCCTCATAGACTCCGGAGCAGCCAAGGATGTGCTATACTATCGCACCTTTAAAGAGATGGAACTTCCTGATACAATGCTGACCCCATATAATGGAAGGCTAGAAGGATTTACTAATCATAAGGCCGATGCCAAAGGAACCGTCGACTTACTCTTGGAAATCGGCATTCATCCCTACAAAACCTCGGCCACGGTCACCTTCATAGTCATGGATCTGGACAGTGATTACCATGCTATCCTAGGTGCACCCAGTCAAGGAAAGTTGGGTCTGGTTGCCTCCCTCCCCCACCAAAGGGTGAAGTTCCCCACCCCGGCTGGAATTGGGTGCGTCCCAGGGTCGCCTAGAGATTTTTTGGAACATGTGATGAAGTCCAGGAAAGCAAAGGCCAAGATGGAGATTGATACTCCAGATAAAAGAATCACGGTTTCAAAATCAACCACGGTTACAACCTCGACGCCACATATCGGTGTTATATTGGCGATTGTTGAAGATGAACCTGAAGAGTGGGTTATTCTTGACAACGACGTCCCAACTAAGACCGAGGTTACTTACGGCTTAGACGGCGTCGGCTGCATCTCGATGAACACAGCTTCGGACGAGCCGAGTAACTTGGCTCTCGCCATCGTCCCAAGCTCGGGGGACACACAGCCGACTGATATGGAAACCGAGATCGAGAAACTGTTAGACACGGAAAACCTAAGTTTGGAAGGGGAGGACAAGGATAAGGTCAAGCAGATCATTGTCGAGACCCTGGAGTTCAGAGACGGCCCCGAACTTAAACCTGTGGATCAGTTAGACGAGGTCGTTATCAACCCAGACTATCCAGATCAGAAAGCAAAGATTGGGAAGCAACTCTCCCAACAAGAACGAGAAGAGCTCATCTCCCTACTCCAAAACAACTTGGACGTATTTGCTTGGAAAGTAGATGACATGGTGGGAGTAAAGGAAGCTGTCGCTCTTCACAAACTGGAAGTCGACAAGTTCTTCAAACCGGTCAAGCAGACAAGACGAGTCTTCTCTACCGACAAGGAAAAAACAATTGAGACCGAGGTCGAAAAACTCCTCAAATCCGGCATCATAAGAGAGGCAACATACCCCGAGTGGCTTGCCAACGTCGTCATGGTAAAGAAGCACAATGGAAAATGGAGGATGTGCGTGGACTTTACGGACCTGAACAAGGCCTGTCCCAAAGATAGCTATCCCCTCCCCAGGATTGACAAGCTCGTAGAATCCATTGCCGGCCATCAAACCCTCAGTTTCTTGGACGCCTACTCTGGGTATCATCAAGTCAAAATGGCCGAGGACGACATAGAAAGGACGGCCTTTCAAGCTGCAGGCGGCGTATACTGCTACGTCATGATGCCTTTCGGTCTAAAGAATGCAGGAGCCACGTATCAGAGGATGGTGAACAAGGTCTTCAAATCTCAGATAGGCCGGAATATGGAGGCCTACATTGATGACATGGTGATCATGACCAAGATCGGCAGCCATATACCAGATCTGAAAGAAACCATTGACAACTTGAAAGCTAACGATATGAAGCTCAACCCTAGCAAGTGTGTCTTCGAGGTTACCGCGGGTAAGTTTCTGGGTTTCATGGTTTCTCAGCTAGGCATCGAGGCTAATCCAGAAAAGATCCAAGCCTTGATTGACATGAGGGAGCCAATTTGTGTCAAAGAGGTTCAAAGGTTGAACGGGAGAGTAGCGGCACTCGCTAGGTTTATCGCCAAATCGGCAGAAAAATCCCTCCCCTTTTTCAAAGCCTTGAAGGGAACGAAGGATTTTGCTTGGACGCCTGAGTGCTCGACCTCGTTCCAGCAACTGAAAGACTACCTCGGTTCTCCACCTCTACCCAGCAGCCCAGTCATGGGAGAGACATTGTACGTCTTCTTAGCAGCAACCGACCGAGCCGTAGCAGCTGTACTAGTTAGAGAAGAAAGCGGTATCCAGAAGCCGGTCTACTACATCAGCAAGGCACTGTCAGATACCGAGAGCAGGTACTTCAATGCCGAGAAAATTGCTTATGCCTTGGTAATTGCGGCCAGAAAATTACGAGCCTACTTCTCGGCTCATCCAATCACGGTATACACCAACGCTCCTCTTAGAAAAATACTTCACAAGATGGACAGCTCAGGACGCCTACTTAACTGGTCGATCGAACTGACCGAATTTGATATAACCTACAAGCCGAGGAAGACTCTTCTGGCCCAACCTCTTGCTGACTTCTTAGTCGAGACCGCCTTCACAAGTGAACATACGGCGACCACCCGAAAGAGGAAGTTCCATATGGATAGAGAGCCCTTGGAAGAGCTACCTCCCAATTGTTGGGTCCTATACACCGACGGGTCAACTACCCAAGGTAGCAGCGGCGTCGGAGTCTACTTGACTAGCCCTGCCGGCGAGCATGTTTCACGTGATTTTATCAGGTTCAAGTTCCCCGCCTCAAATAATCAAGCTGAATATGAAGCCCTAATCCTGGGACTTGAAAGAGCCAAGTTCTTTGGTGCAACGAGATTGGTAGCATACAGCGACTCCCAACTGGTGGTGAATCAAGTTAAAGGGGAATACAACACCAAAAACCACATGCTAACCAAGTACAAAGATCTCGTCCTAAACCTGACCAAGAACTTTGAGTTCTGGGATATACGGCAAGTTGGTAGAGAATACAACCTGGAAGCCGACCTGCTTTTAAAGATGGCAACAGTTGAAGACTCGGATCCCTTAATCATTTATACCGACCAGCCTGCTTATGAAAGACTGGAGATTTTGCTCCTGGATGATAAGGAAAGGACATGGATCGACGACTACAAAGACTACTTGGAGAAGGGAAAGCTTCCTGAAGACGAGTTAGAGGCCAAATCGATCAAAAAGAAGACGGAAAGATACATAGTCTGGAACGGCATCCTGTACAGAAAGTCATTCTCCAGACCTCTCCTTAGATGTGTTGCGCCAAAAAGCACCGAGAAACTCCTCGCCGAGGTACATGGGGGAGTTTGTGGGGGACACCCGGGGGGCCTGAACCCTTGCCGACAAGATCATCACACTTGGCTACTATTGGCCAAATTTAAGGGAGGATGCCCAAGCCTATGTAAAGAAATGTGACAAATGTCAATGCTACTCCGACTTACCCAAAGTACCTGCCGTAGAACAAAGCTTGATCATACCGACATGGCCATTCGACATGTGGGGAGTCGACATCATTGGACCGTTCCTATTATCCAAAGGGAGCAACAAATATGTAATTGTGGCAGTCGATTACTTCACCAAGTGGGTAGAGGCGAAACCACTAGCAAAGATCACTGAAGAGAACGCCATCAACTTTATCCATGATTACATATGATGTCGGTTTGGCGTGCCACACACTATAGTGACAGACAATGGCCTACAATTCTCTGATGCTTTCACCAAGGAGATAAATAGGTTGGGAGTCAAGCACAAGAAGTTGTCAGTCAGCCATCCTCAAGGCAATGGACAAGCCGAGGCCGCCAACAAACTTGTCTTAAGAGCACTCACCAAGAACTTAGAAGGCAGTCAAGGAAAGTGGCTGGACGAACTCCCCTTAGCTTTATGGGCCGTCCGTACAACCACTCGGGGGCCAACTGGGGAGACACCCTTTGCTATGACCTACGGTTCAGAAGCAATGGCACCAGCCGAGATGGCCTTGCCGACGTTTAGAGTAACCAACTATGACGAGGTCGCTAATGAATACAACCGACTACTGGACCTGGATCTAGTCGACGAAAAAAGGCTAGCCGCCCAACTCAGAATGATCAATTACAAGCAAAGAACCAAGGCCTACCATGACAGCAAAGTGAAAAAGAGAACCTTTGAAGTCGGTGACTAGGTACTCAGAAAAATTGAATCGACACACTTGAAGGCACAACAAAATAAGCTTTCGCCAAACTGGGAAGGCCCTTACATCATCACCCACATTATACGGGAAGGGACCTACACGCTCAAAACTCCGGAAGGAAAAGAGCTTAAACACCCATGGCATTCCGAGCACTTGAGAAAGTACTATCAGTAGCACCTCGGTTAGCTATTTATTCTTTTTATCATATTTTCAGTTTTAGATTCTATAGTTAATATCTAGTTGTCTTAGTTTGATTTCATCAATAAAATTTCATTTATTTTATTTACATCAAGATTTGGTTATAGTGGATAACACGTTCTTAGCGTTATTCACAATGCCGAGATTACCTAACGAAGTCGATGAGCACACTTAAAGCATGACTTCTAAAGCCTAGTTTCAATAACTAGCACCCTAACGAAGTTGACGAGCACACTTACGCATAACTTCTAAAGCCTAGTTCTAACTAGCACATACGACGACTTGAGCTGGTCCTAACGGTTAAACTCAAAATTGGGTAAGCAAACTCCCGACGATTTGAAACTAATCTCAAATGCCAGCTCTCGCGAGCTCCTAACGCCCGTCACGGCCATAGCGGTGAACGACCACGGCCTACAAACAGCCTTAACTGGCTAAACAACGTCCACTTTAAACAGCCTTAAGACGTCTCAAACCGAGATAGAACAACGTTAATAAAGGATGAGATAATGCTTAACTATGCAACGGTTAAAGAAGACCAGGGATAACATACACCTCAAACCGAGGTAAGCAAATCCCTATAAATAACCAAGTGTTTAGACTCCCCCAAATACTATGGGCTGAGTCGTGGGAATACTTGAGACAAACAGTGTTTAAACTCCCCCAGATAACTCTGGGCCGAGTTCAATAAATACAGGGATTACAAAAAAAGAAGACATTGTTTCAAACGGCCTCACTGGCCCTATACAAGAAAATCAATCCAGCCCGGCTTCACGATCAGCCTCGGCCTTTTCCAAAAGCTTCTCGAAGTTGTTGGGGTCCAATGCCGGCGGGTCCCAAACAGGTCTGTTGGCGCCTCTATCTTTAGCCTTGATGATCCTGAGAGCACCCTCCAAAAACGGAACCATAGAGTGAGCCGCCCTCGCCTCCACTCTATAAGCATCTTGTTGGAAGAGACGGGCGCATTTCTCCAACGGGACGTCAACCTCCAGGTCAATGTAGAGGAGGCGAGTTAGGTTAGACCATGCGTCGTTATACACTGTGCCGACGCGATCGCTCAAATCTTCCCTAAAATGGGGCCCCCTTTTATACGCTTCAACAGCAGCCTTCTCTCTCTCCACCACACTTTCTTCTAAACGTGCATACTTGTCCTCCAGTAAGGCAAGCTTTTCTTCAACTGTGGCCTTCTCTCCAGCAATCATCTCGGCCTTCCTCTTCTCTTCTTCAACATCAGCCTGAGAGGTTAGCAAGGAATCCTTCAATCTTACCACCTCGGCTTGGGAAGCACGGTGAAGCTCATCAAGAGAAGCCTTGTCTTTCTCCAAGGCCGTCTCCTTATCAATCAGATCATTGTTGGCATCCCTGAGCTTCGCGACCTCGGCTTCGGTGTTCCTCAAAAGTTCGTAGGCCTGTCGGTACATAGCATAGTCCTGTTGGGCAAGGGAGGCAAGCTGCAAACAGAGGGAAAGATTAAACAAACAAGGTGAAAAGGAAAACAGAGCAGGACCGAGATAAGGGGATCGTTACCTCGCTAAGGATTAAACCCTTGCGGTTCAGAAGCTGCAGGGAAGTAGGTTTCTCGAAGACTAGCTGCTCAAGAGTTTCGACATTCATGGCCCGTCTGACGACCGCGCCCCCCTTCTTCAAGCTTGGACCGGAACGAACCGAGACATCTAGTCCGGACAGGACAGGGGCTCCGCCGTGTTGTTCCAACTAATTCCTAACCTCCTCATCCGGTGAAACCGAGGCAGAGGCTGACGCTTGAGTAGGCAGGGGGTTCCTTTCAAAGGTTGATCCGGTGCTTCCCTAGGTTCCACCCTTGCTCTCTTCGAACGACGAAGAGTATTGTCCTAGTCCACCTCAACACCCACGTCGGCATTTTGATCTTGGCCTTGGCTTGACGTCTGGTCGTCAGGAACATTCTTCTCGGTCTCAGGACCTATGTGGTCAGTGTCCATACTCGTCCCTTCGACGACCCTATATGCCATAGGCACTGCAGAATCATCTTTGTTTTGCAATAAGAGTTGCCTATTATCCATATCGTGATGGCGTTTTTCCAAGCTGGCCAACCGAGATCTTTGTTTCTTGGCCCTCGCTGCCGCAACGGGATCAACATAAGTGGAGTCGATCTCATCAGCCTGCTCCATAGTCAGATCTGCACGAAAAGATGAGCGTCAAAATTGGACGAGATAAAAGGATAAACTCATGTTGAAAGATCTGGGAATTACAGCCTATTGTGTCGACGGCCTTAAGACAGATGTCGTTCTGCTCCCTGCAACGAGTACATTCATGATGAAAGATAAAGTTGGGATGGACAATCCAGTCCAGAAATCTATTCCCCCTCTTGACGATGACTTTGGGGATAATGCCGTTAAGGGGGCCCGCCAATCCGGCCTGAACGTAGTAGCGGGGATCCCTCTCCAATTCACCCCAGTCAAGGGTACCGAGATTGGCAAACTCCTCTAGCTTTGCAATTAGGCCATCACTCCAAGTTGGCCTATGAACCTCTTCGGGACGACAAGGAGCGAGTTCGGGAAGAGCGAACTCCCAACCATTACGAGATTCTACCCCAATTACGTGTTTGTTCCACCCTGACACTTTGCTGACGGTGGTAGAGATGGGGGAGATAATTTTGGGTTTAGGCGGGTCTGATTTGATGATTATAGTCCTAGACGTTTTATTATAGCTCACGTTGAAGAAATGATCAAAGGCGGACATGCAAGGTTCGAAATTAAGACTACGACACAACACTATGAAGCTGATCAAATATCTGAAGGCATTGGCACCAATGTGGGCCGGAACAATTCCCCACGTCTCCAAGAACTCATTGATAAAGGGGTCAAGAGGAAGTCTTAACCCTAGTTGAAACTGTTTGTAAAAGAAAGAAACGACGGCTTTATTGTAGTAGAAGTTCTGGATTTTTTCCTCCGAATCCAAGGGAACGACTTTGCTATAATGCAAGCAATACTCCTCACGGTCTATCCCATACCGAGAATACAACACCTCAAGCATCTCCTTGCCCGGCTTGGGATGTTTGTTCGCGGCTGGCCCCGACTTTCCTTTACCCTTAGTTTTGGCTCCTCGTCCCTGCCTGACGACGCTTGAGTCAAACCGATCCACAATTCTCCCAGAGGTACTTTCCCCGGCCATACCTGTAGAAGAAACAGAGGGTTTAGACTCATCGAGAAGCCTTGTAGAGGCCATTCCCCCCCCCCCCCGAATCGACTACTGGGGCCGAGGAGGTTGCACTCACATGATGAGATCGAAACAAGGATTTATCCTTTACATAAAACAGGAAAATATGATCAAGGACCTCACTCAAGCTATCAAGAACGACCATGTCGGCATCCTCGTTTGCCCTAACACTTGGCAGATAAAGACCAGATGGATACCTAAGGTCTTCTCTCGGTGACCCATTTGAATACAATATCTCTCCTACGGCAAGTAAAGACAACAGCCCCCAAAACCCGTTCGATTTAACATAAATCCTATTGTTTCTTTGATAAAAACCATACACAGGTTTAACATCAGAAATCGATAGGTCCGACTGTTAGGATTCATTGTTAGTACACCCACCTGATTTAATTGATCCATTCCACGTGTCTTTTTATGGACTTTAGGTTTACTTGTAATGAAGTTTTACTTCAATTTTTAGACAAGTCCATTTCTAGATTTTTAGTAGTTAGGCTGAGTTATGATCGGTTTACTCTTAGCGGTTTAGAGTCCCTCAAGCCACCGTCTTCAAACCGCCAGCATGGTGCCTTAAGTCCTTCATCAAACCGCAGTTTGTGTCTTTGATGAAACCGCATTTCAAGTTCATTCATGAAACCGCACATGCATCTGGTGGAACCGCCGACCAAGATATTGAAGAACTTATTGCTGTCATTTACTCCTTGAAGACAAACATTCGCTTTTCAACCGTAAAAATGAATGACTGGTGACTTGTCCTTAAACTTCAAGTCATAGTTCGGTTATTCTGGGAATGTCGGTTTGTCTAGTTTTTTGAAAAGTTACCGTTGTACTTTTCAACAACTAAAAGGACAATATCAGGTAGTGGTCCTACAACTTCCTGCCACAAAGCAAAAGCAAAGGACGACAGTGACAGGTCAACCAATGGGATTGTGACAGCGCATTAAACCGCCATACAATGACTCACCTCATTGTCCAACGGTCACTAACGCCTTCACTATAAATAGCCTTCATTGTTCAACATTGAAGGTTGCTGAGCTTCAAAGATAATATCCCAAGTATTCAAGTTTGCTTTGAAGATTGAAAACCCAGATACTCATATCTTCATCATCTCCTTAGCAAACCCAGAGTTCTTCATCAAAGCTTCAAGCCTTCAAATCATCACAACTCAGCCTTGCACAGAAAGTAATCATTTGCTCACCATCACTTAGATATTTGAGCTCTTGATTTCTTTCCACACTACACACCCGGAGTATATTTTCTTATAGATTATATACCTCGAAAACACAGGTTGTTATAATAGCATTGTTAGGTTAGATTGTTTATTTAGAGTTTGGATTCTTTTGTAATCTTGTAAAAACTCATCTAAATCAATACAAGTCTAGTAGCTATTAGAAAATCCTAGGCTAACCACTTAGGTAGAGGACGTAGTTCTTTCAAGAACGAACCTCTTCAAATTGTGTGTCCTTGATCTTTATTTTCTTTCTTATCATTTACATTTATGTTTATGAGCTTTATTTACTTTCATGTGAAATGACTTGATAAATGATTTAAATACTTTTGTGATACTTCAGTTGTGCCCTGTCAGTTGCATCATTCCTTTTCAACCACTTAAACCGCCCATATAATTTATAATTCAGTTTGGACAAAACCGCAAAACTCCGCTGTGCATTTTATCTGAGCGGTTCTAGTGCTTTAAACCGCAATAGACCAAACTGATAAGTACTTGGTTGATTTTCAAGGGTATTTCGAAAAAGATTTAAAACCGCTATTCACCCCCCCCTCTAGCGGTTCTATACCCTTGTTGCCCTTTGGGACCAACAAGTGGTATCAGAGCTTTTCCACCAAAAATTATTTTACAAGCTTAACCGCTTGGGTGCTGATCCAATGGCAAACATAAACTCCCACATGATGCAGACATCCAACTCTAATCACTTACCTATTCTTAATGAAGATAGTTTCATCTTCTGGAAAGATAGGATGAAGAAGCACATGATATCTGAAGATCGCAGATTATGGACTGCAATTGTTAATGGACCCTATGTCCCGATGAAGGCTAACCCTGATGCAGGTACTGCTGGACAAACCGCGGAAATCAAGAAGCCGGAAGCTGAATGGACCGAAACTGATCAACGGAATGTGGACTTTGATGGAAGAGCCATGTCCATGCTTGTATCAGCTATTGATCTAAGAACTCACTCAAAGGTTCTAGATTGCAATACCGCAAAGGAAACATGGGATGGCATCATTGATTTTCTGGAAGGAGATGCCGACACCAAGAAGAACTGCCTCTACCAACAGAGAAGGCTCTTTGATTACTTTGTCAAAGACCCAAAGGAATCTCTTCGCCAATGCTATGAGCGGTTCGTGGAAATTGTCAATGTATGTTTCTCTCTAGGGCACAAGTATTCCAATACTGACCTGAACATGAGATTCATGCAATCTCTTGGTAGCAAATGGCTGATCAAAACTACCAACATTGAAGACAACAAAGATCTGGAAGCTCTTAATCTTCGTCATCTTTATGCCATGCTAAGGGTATTTGAATTCAAGCTTGAGGAAGCTCATGAAACCGAAAACAGATTCAAGTCTCTTTCTCTTGCCGCTTTCAATAATGCCACATCTCCAGTTTACAATCCAGATCACCATCACACCGGATCCAATACTCATTTACAAACCACTTCTTTTGATCCAAATATTCCAAGATATATTTCTCAAACCGCACCTCCAGAGTATTACCAACCGCCTCATCAACCTTACCCTCAACATCATCAACCCTATTCTCAACCTCAGCAATCTCATCAATCCTACACTCCATCTCAAAATTCCCAAAGTGTAGCATCTAGTTCTACTCAAGTTGACTTTGATGACATGGATGATGATGAGTTTGCTCTCTATGTGAAAAACTACACCAAGTTCAGAAAAAACAGAGCTCAATCTCAGTCAGGCGGCCCTGCAAAGTTTGACCCTCCAACCAGATTCAACAAAGCAGCTGATGCTAAGAAAAGGGATGATCTTGTTTGTTACAACTGCAGACAACCAGGTCATTTTGCCTCCAGTTGTCCCAAACCGCGCTATAAAGCCGCTCCTGCCAAGAAACCGTTCAACAAGAAGTTTTTCAAGAGAAGAGGAATGGTTGTTGAACAAGGAGAACAACCATTAACATGGATGGGTTCTGATACAGATGATAGTGATGAAGATGAAGGAGTTGCAAATCTTTGCCTAATGGGATTTGAAGAAAAGGTTGAAATTGACGAAAGCCTTCCACTGCCACTCCATCAAATGAAGTCAGTTTCACCAAAAACTCCTGAAGCTAAACAAGGCAAAACTCCTACTTCACCAAACTACTCTCCTGAGGATCAAACCGAACAAAGCCATGATGACCAGGTACTTGAACGTGCTAATGTCATTTGTCAACAACACACTGTGCTTAAAAAGGCATATAAATTAATGGCTACGGAACTTGAATATTCCCAAAAAGAATGCAAGTCCCATAAGGAGGAGATTGAAAAACTCAAGCTCCAAATTGTTGGGATAGCTTCTGTTGTGGAAGAAAACCGCTACCTTAAGGACAGAACCGAGGTTCTTAACACCCGAATCCATGATCTTACTGCACAAAGGGATGAACTTCAAAAAGTGACCGATGTGTGGACTAAGTCTGGAGTCACCATGGAACAAATCGTTAATTCACAAATTCTCTCCAAGGAGAAAAGTGGATTAGGATTTAAAATTGATGATGGGTGTAAGTGTCCTTGTCTTTGTGCTGAAGGTGGTGTGAAACCAACTGAACAAACCAAAGAAATTCCTAAGGTGAATCATGCTGGTAAAAAGGGATCAACACAAGAAATTAAAAGCAAAATTATTTCTATGAGTATCCTAAAAACCAGACTGGGAGAGATCCAAAGTGGAAAGAGAAATCCACAGCGGCTGAGGAAACCAAGGAAGTATTGAGTAATGAAACCGCTCCTAGTCGGTTTAAGGAATATCCTGTTATATTTCCTAAAGCCGCACTTAAGAGAAAGGTGGAACTCAAGAAGGTTAACTTTGTTAAAGCCAAAACCGCTGACCCAGTAAAACATGAGAAACCGAAGGTCAGTAATGGGTTTGTAAAACCGCCACCACAACCTGGCTTAATTCATTGTTCTATCTGTGCCGACTTTGGTCATAGTGCTGGTCATTGTCTTTTAAGATTCACACCCAATGCCAAGGGACGTAAAAATCCTAAGGTCAAACAGGTGTGGGTCCCAAAAAGCTGCTAACCCTAGGACCCAAGGAATAAGGGGGACCAAAACCTTTCATGTTTATTTTTCAGATTTCATGTTTTATGGCTGGAACCGCTAAGAAGAAGAAGGATCTCTGGTATTTGGATAGTGGATGCTCACGACATATGACTGGAGATTCAAAACTACTCTGCAGTTTCATCCAAATGAAAGGTCCCCCAGTAGTGTTTGGTAACAACAAGAAAGGAGAAACAGTAGGATATGGAGCAATCAAACGAGGAAAGGTGACTATTGAAAATGTGTCACTAGTAGAAGGACTCAAGCACAACCTTCTCTCCATATCTCAGTTTTGTGACAAAGGAATGAACTGCATCTTCACATCAACTAGCTGTTATATCAAAGATGCTTCCTCTGGAGTCACTCTACTGACTGGCAACAGAACAGGTGATGTTTATATAATTGATTTAAGCAATATTGTTTCTATTGCTGACCTCTGTTTTGTAGCAAAAAATATAAGTGAAAGCAGCTGGTTATGGCATAAGCGGCTTAGCCACTTGAACTTCAAGTATCTAGCAAAACTGCATAGGGATGGTCTAGTAAAAGGACAACCCAAAGTGGTTGACCATCATGATGAAAAGTGTAAAGTATGCCAGCTTGGAAAGCAGCCCAAACAGTCATTTCCTAGTAAAACCGCTCCTTCAACGAACCGCTGTTTGCAACTGCTGCACATGGACTTATTTGGACCTGTCCCAACCGCCAGTATTGGAGGAAACCGCTATACACTTGTGGTGGTTGATGATTATTCAAGATACACATGGGTGGAAATGATGGCCTCTAAAGATGATACTTATGGCATCGTAACCGCTCTCTTTAGACAGCTCCAAACTCAGAAATTGGATGACATTGTTGCCGTGCGTTCAGATAATAGAACCGAATTTACAAACAATGGTGTTGTCCAATATTGTGATGATCATGGAATTGATCATAATTTCTCTGCTGCTGGAGTTCCACAACAGAATAGAGTAGTGGAAAGAAAGAACAGGACTTTGATTGAAGCCGGGAAGACTATGATTGCCGAAGCCAAGCTTCCCAAATACTTCTGGGCTGAAGCCGTCAATACCGCATGCTTCACCCAGAACCGCTCCCTCATCATCAAAGTTCACAACAAGACTCCTTATGAATTGTGGAGAGGCAGATCACCCAACATTGCCTTCTTCAAGATATTTGGATGCAAGTGTTACATCTTGTACAATGGCAAAGAGCATCGAGGTAAATTTGATGCTAAGGCTGATGAAGGTATTTTTGTTGGTTATTCTAAACACTCCAAAGCTTTTCGTTGTTTCAATATACATCTTTAAAAATTGTAGAGTCAGTCCATGTTACATTTGATGAACATGCTCTCCTTGAGCCACATATGGCTCCAAATGTTGCTAATGATTTTAGTGATTTTGAGACAGGCACTAGACATAGAGCAACTGACAACCATTCTACTCAAACCGCTTCATCCAGTTCTTCAGCCGCACCTACTCAAACCGCTGATGGTGTAACTGTTGATCCGCTGTCTTCTGACCCCATTCAAACTGTTGAACCAGTTCCAAATCTAACCTTCAATGAAGATTTCAATGATTATCAGGATGATCCTCCTCTGGAAAATCTTCAAGAAACAGTAGTTCAAGACAACCTCCCTCCTGAAATTAATGAGCATAGAGACCATCCAACTGCCAATGTTATTGGTCCTATCAGTACCGGTGTCCAAACCAGAGGGAGTTTGACTCACAGAGATAATCACAGTTTGTTCTCAACTGCTCTGTTATCTCAGATGGAACCGAAGAAGGTAGATGAAGCTCTAAGTGATCCAAGTTGGGTAATTGCAATGCAAGAAGAGCTCAATCAGTTTGAAAGATGCAAAGTTTGGACTCTAGTTCCAAGGCCCAGTGATCATACAGTAATTGGAACAAAATAGGTGTACAGAAACAAGATGGATGAGAATGGTACAATAACAAGAAACAAAGCTAGGTTGGTTGCTCAAGGCTATAGGCAAGAAGAAGGCATAGACTATGATGAAACTTTTGCCCCTGTTGCCAGACTTGAAGCCATAAGATTGTTCCTGGCCTATGCATCCTTCAAGAAATTCAAGTTATATCAAATGGATGTGAAGAGTGCATTTCTGAATGGTGAACTACAAGAAGAAGTTTATGTAGCTCAACCGCCAGGATTTGAAGACAACAAACTTCCAAATCATGTCTTCAAACTCAAGAAAGCATTGTATGGACTCAAACAAGCTCCAAGAGCATGGTATGACACTCTATCTAAATTTCTTATTGAACAAGGCTCCTCTCGAGGTAAAATTGATACAACTCTATTTATAGCTAAACACAAAAGTCATTCATTATTAGTTCAAATATATGTTGATGATATTATTTTCGGTTCTACTAATGAAACTATGTGTGTTAAGTTTGAGAAGCTAATGAAGAGCAAATTTGAAATGAGTATGATGGGAGAATTGACATTCTTTCTTGGACTCCAAGTCAAGCAATGCCATGATGGGATCTTTATCAACCAAGCCAAATACACTAAAGATTTAATAAAGAAGTTCGGGCTTGAAACTGCTAAACCAGTTGATACCCCAATGCCTAAGGCCTGTAGTTTGGATCGAGATGAACATGGTAAGAAAGTTGATCAAACTCTCTACCGAGGTATGATTGGCTCTCTACTTTACTTAACTGCCAGTAGGCCAGATATCATGTTTAGTGTGTGTGTGTGTGTGCTAGATTTCAAGCTGACCCTAGAGAATCTCATCTTATTGCTGTTAAACGTATTATTAGATATTTGTGTGGATCTGTTAACCTTGGACTTTGGTACTCCAAAGAATCTTCATTTGATCTATTAGGTTATTCAGATGCTGACTTTGCAGCATGTAAGATAAGCAGAAAGAGCACAAGTGGTACTTGTCAGTTCCTTGGAACGCGGCTTGTATCATGGTCCAGCAAGAAACAAGCGTCGGTTTCACTCTCAACCGCTGAAGCTGAATATATAGTGGCTGGAAGCTGTTGCTCTCAAATTCTCTGGATGAAACAACAGTTAGAGGACTACGGGATATTTGAACAAAACTGCCCTATCTACTGTGATAGCACTGCTGCAATATCCATCTCCAACAATCCAGTTCAGCACTCAAAAACCAAGCACATCGACATAAGATATCATTTTCTCAAAGACCATGTTGAAAAGAAAAACATTTTTCTAGCAAAATTGGGAACAGATGATCAAATTGCTGACATCCTCACCAAACCGCTTGAAAATTCCAGGTTCTATCATTTACGAGGAGAAATGGGTATGTTAGAACTAACTTAAGATATCATATCTATATATTGTTTTTAATATCCTTTGTTTAAGTGTTTTGGCTATGCTTAGAAAAGTCATCTAGTATGCGGTTCTATCATCATTGAAACCGCATCAATAAATGGTTCGGTACAAGATTCTCCATCAAACTGACGAGTCAAATGAATGTAATTGGTTCTTTCAAACCGACAAGAAAGCAAGGTCATTCGGTTTAAACATATAAACCGCCATCAGATTAGAGAGACATCAGTTTCACGAAAAACCGCTGAAGACGTAAGGTAAGTCGGTTTGCTCAATCAAACTGCTCAGGTATGAAATTTGCATTTTAGTCCCTACTTTATGTCATATCAATTATAAGGACACTTTTGCAATTTTCTCTGCCGCATTAAATTCTATGTGACGTGGGACGCCATCTGGAGATAATCGTGTGCCGTTCTCGTCGTTCCATTACCCGAGGAACAGTTAATTGAGTATAAAAGACAAAGTTCATTTCTTTTTACCTTTTTACCTTCTTCCTCATTTGCGTATTCTCTCTATCTCTCTCTCATCTGCACTCTATTCTCAATCTCAAATTTTTCATACTTCTTTGAAATTTCAAATGGCACCTAAGAAATCTTCAGACCCATCTGCTCCATCTACATCTAAAACATCAAAAGGCGATATGGTATGATTTCTTGAACCCTTCACTCTAGCATTTCATTTTTTCCGCCATTGTTGTTCTAAAAAGCTTGTTCGTATTCTCATATTTTACTTGCTTTTTCTTTCAATTTTTGGTTGATTAAAATTACGTATGTTCATATATGCTGGGTTTGTTGTTTATTTCATGTCTTTTGTTCAATTTTTGAACAATTTTGATTTTTGGGTTTTTTGGGTGTTCATTCATATTTTTTTGTGATACTATGTTCTGGGTTTATTATTTGAATTTATTATTTTAGAACTTTGTTAGTATCTATTTTTTTTGTCTTTTGTCTTTTGGTATTCTTCTTTCTTAATTTGGTTAAGTTTTTGTCTTGCATGTTTATCCCCTGTTCATCATGTTCTTCATGCATTCAAATGCTTTTTCAAATTCTTTCCATGTCTAGTTTTGGGTGTTTACCATTTTACCCCTGTTTTTACTTCAACCGCTTATTTCATTGTTAGGATTCCTTGTAGCAGTTTGAATGGTTGGCTTATTCAAACTGCTTGCATCAAACTCTTACTAACTTTGATTATTTTTAGGATGACACCAACTTTGTACCTGGGTCTCAGATCATCAAGCCGAATTTGAAGCTGATGCAGTTGGAAGAAAACTGCTCACTACTGGAATCATCAAAACTGCTGCCCTTATTCCAGTTAGATGAACCGAAGTTTGACAAGAGGCTCTGTGCAGAATTCTTTGACAATGGGATTGTCTGTGAGGTGCCTCTGCTGAATGGTAAAGGTGAAGAGATCAGAGACTTGGAGTCTGGGGAGGTTAAGACTGAAAATGCCATCAAGTCCACTGTAAGGACAAAGGATGTGGTGTTATCTGCTTCAAAGGTTGCTATTTTGCTGGACTGGAGAATTCTGGAATTCTTTCTATCAAACCAGAATTAGTCAGCAGAACTACTGAGGAGCTCTTGGGGGTCTCTGTCTTCAACACTAAGTCCACCCCTAAGAAGGAGTTTGGAGAAGTTATGGTGATGTTGTGTGATTTAGTGGATACTGGAGTGATGTGCAAGAATGGCAATCACAACAATTTCACTTCTGAGCAGTACAACTACTGCGTGGCTATCTACAAAGGGAAGAAGCTGCACTGGCCAAGGATCATCATGCAAGAAATGATCAATGCCCTCAGCCGCCACACTTCTGCCAAAGCCGCTGGAAAAACAAAGATCAGAACTCACTGCAGACTCTAACCAAGTTCCTTCATCAGGATTCTGTGATCTTTAAGGCTTCTGTGGCCAATGAAGCTGAGTGGGTGCAACCTAATGAGAAGACCTTGTTTGGTGCTTCTAAGCTTGATGCTTTCAGAACCGCGTTTGGATGGCGGTTTGCACAAGCGGTATGGACTGCTGATCCTCTGCCTGAAGAACAGAGAGGACCCTTCCTGAGGCTCGGCTAAATAAGTCAGGCAAACCTTATGCCGGTGCCATAGCAGATCAAGCCGCTGCTACAAGAGCTAGAGAAGCTGCTCAAACTGCCACTTTGAATAGGCTAGGAGTTAGCCTGGATGGAACTGAGGCTCCGGTTGAGAGGGAGTCTGCGGTTGAGGGGGAGCCTGCAATCCCTGCGGCTCAACCCAGGGAAACCGCGGCTCCAAGAAAGAAGAAAGCCAAAGTAACTGAAACTTCCAAACCCTCATCTATTCTTCCTCCAAAACCGACCTTACCAAAATCCTTCCTCATTCTATCCAATCCCTCTTCTGAACCGCTTCCACCTTACTCTAAACCAATTCCTTTCACTAAACAAACTCCTCCTATCCCTTCTAAACCTCAGATAAAACCCTTTCCCCAATCAAGCCAAATGTTGAAAAATCCTTGAACTTTGCACAAGATGTAAATCTGTTGAGGAAACTGAAAGCCTCCACCTCTGAACCCAAACCTATCTCACCTCCAAAATCCCCTCTCAAACTGCCAACTGTTCAGTTCACTGAAGAACAGTTGCAGCTAATCTTTTCTGCCCTTCCCAACCTTAAACCCTCCACTCAAACCGAGCCTGAGCAGACCGAAGTGTCTGAGGCTGCGGTTCCAGTTGAACAAGCCGAGGTATCTACAAGAGCGGTTCAGCCTGAGCAAACTGATGAGTTTGAGGCTGCAGTATTGCCTGAGCAGACTGATGCGTCTGAGGCAGTTCAAGATGAACCTGAGCAAGATGATGAAAATCTTGAGGTTCAACCGCTGAAGAAGAAGAGAAGGTGGTAAAGAAATATGACTTTGTGGAGCACTGGCAATCAAGGCCACCTGGTGCAATGGACTTCACTGAAGCTTCTGACAAGAAAGATCATTCACCCACTGAAGGCCCATTTGCAAAGGAGTTGAGACAAAGGCTGAAATGAGAAAGGCTGGGATAGACCCCATGATGGTTGAAACCGCTACTCCTTCGTTGAAACGAAAGCTGGAGTTTGACTCACCAGAGCACACTCCTTCACCTTCTGAATCCCCTACACTGCCTTTTGCTTCAGCAGTTCAAACCGTCGGCTCAACCGCAACTGATCAACATCTCTGCCCCTTCGGTTCTGCCTGAATTCACAGTTGCAGTTAGGTCTCCCAAACCGCGTGGTTTGAAAAGAAGTGTGCACAGGACATAGCGGCTACCTGAAGAAGTTTAGAGCCACTACTTCCAAAGCCAACCGCCATGGAGCCATCATTAGAGCCGCCAACAAGCATGAAGAGCAACGGCTCAAGTCTGGCCGTCCAAATCCTTTTGCCATCTTTCCAGCCGATGAGTCTCAAGCTGCTTCAGATCAACTGATTGCTTCAACTCTTGATCAAATTATTGAAGATCTGGCAGTTGAGTTCATCTTCTCTCTTTGTTCTCAATTTTTCTTTAGAATAAACTGCATTGTCTTTCCTTTTCTTTATAGATGGCAGTTCTCTCCTCATCTTCTATTCCTCTCTAATACCCAAATTCTTTCCATTTCCCCTTCTTTCCCTACAATTCATTGTCTATCATTCCTTCCCTTCCTCCCCTTTTGAAACTGATCCTGTGAAGATTCAGTTTATGCTGGATTCTTTCCT